>CM024757.1:96176452-96776452 GCA_014218235.1 Colocasia esculenta
GTACTTCTAATCACGACTTCCCTCAAGTTCAGAATCAAATGAACGGGTATATGCCCGTCTGCAATAATAATCCTCACGTTTTCCAAAATAAAACCTTCAAACAACATCTTTCTCAAAAAAAAAAGAGAGGAGGGAGACCCCAAATGGGTTCACGGAAATATACCCGTTCCCTTCTTAAAAGTCATATCTCGAGCTCCACAAAGGGCAGTCTTTTCAAAATGAAACACTCAAAGCAAAAGTATTTCAAAATAACCAAAAGAAAATGATGCATCATGCCCAGGATTTTCTAAAAAAAAATGTGTTTCTCTCATCCCTTTTTGCTATGAATGGTATTCGGGTTAAAACTGATGTTAAATAACATCAAGAGTCTTAACTCGATGTAAATGTAACATCGATTTCGATCGATGGAGACAGAGGTCCAGCACATGTTACTCCAATCATCTGATGAGTATAGATACGGGACTCAAGGAGTTCAGATAAAAAACGGCGCACCCTAGTCGCCCGTCACACGGGCATCCCCGTCCATTTCATGGACAACCCCAGTCGTCCGTCACACGACACCCCCGTCCATTTCATGGACACCCAATATTCTCTTCCGCATTGCGCGGATTCTTTTCTGTCTATTAGACAAACTGGCACGCCCCGCAAAATTCAAAGCATGTGAAATGAATATGCATAAACTCCACCAAATGAAAAAATAAACCAAATCAAATGGTCGGTGTTCCCCGATGATGATACCCCGCGTGGTTCACCGAACCCTATCTCCATCCCGTGTCAACAACTGGCACGCCCGGTGGGACCTCTTCTCACCATTCATAGTAAAAAGGATGAGACATACATATATTTTCATGAAAATCCTAATACCGATATTTTCCTTTGAAGGTACTGTGAAGCTACCTCGAAGGCACAAGGAGCAGACCAAATGGCTGTCACCTATGGACCGCTCGTCATCAACAACCACGCCAAGTTCGGATACTTGGCGACTCCAATTGTATTTGGAGATTTTCCCCCAGTCATCGGATCCCCTTTCTTCTTGGGAGTCGTTCCGGCTCACCGAGAGGGAGATGTCACTGAAGGATTCCCTATTCATAAACCAACAAAGAAGAAGTCCAACAACAGCGGACGTGTCAACGCTCGTTCTGCTACTGTCAACAAGGGCACCCAAATGCCCATGAAGAATGATGCTGTCAAAGGGGGCAAACCCCATTCAACTCAAGTTCGGACCTATTCGGTCCATATGATTTCTTCTACCATTGTGGTTCCTGCTTCCTCACAGCAGGGGCAATATAAACGCCACAAGAGCAAAAGGCTGCCAGCTGCCATCTCCAGATCCGGCAAATCCATTATGATCGGGATGTGCAAGTGCGCCTTGATGGTACTCCACCTACCATTCCTCGTGATAGGTATGTTCCAAATATTCCAACCTCGAACCGCTTCTCAGCCCTACGGTGGTTCCGAAAAAAGCATCAAGATTCCATGGTAGAAGCCGGTGCCAAACAAAAGACACGGCGTTTTACCAAGTTGAAGAAAATCTGGGTTCCCAAAAAGGAAACTCAGAAGTATGAAGGTCAAGTAAATACATCCAAGATGGCTTGGAGAAAGAAGAATATCAAGGATAATCCTCTCCAAGATGCTGGATTTGAACAGTCCAGAGGACGGAAGAGGAAGGGCATATATAGAAAATTAAACTATACCTCTCAAGGCTCGGAGAATATCCGGGTAGATAAGCAAACCTCACCTCAACAGTCTCGCATATCGGTTTTTGACCGTATGTCGCGAATTCCAATATTTAATAAGCCAAGGGCAATTCCTAGCGCCAATGTCCGTCCGTCAAAAAGACGACGTGTTACTTGGACAGCTCAGGAAAAGCCTAGGCTTATAATATTCTCCTGTTATGCTACTGGAATGGAGCCTGGCGAAGTCGCGGAGCAAATCGCGGAAGCCACTCCTAATGTTTCCACAGGGGTTATCCACCCCAATACTCGGCAATTCGCCAGGAGAGTTCGTCAGCTCGGTGGGCAAGTTGGCACCTCTAGCCAAGTTTTCCCACCAGTCGACACTCAGCATGAAGGTTCCCAAATTCCTCTCTTGAAGAAACAAATATTCAACTTGAGGAAAGTGGACCTTCTACCTCTGCTGGGCATCCCGTCATCGATTTGCCGACAAAGGAAAATTTTCAAGCTATGTCAGATGATGACAAATATGAGATTATACAACAGTGGCGGTCTGAAATGACCTCACTTCTTAATAAAATGAGGCAATTGGCGACGACAAGTCACCGGCAAACCATGGAGCCGGCCTTTCTTCGACATCAACAAAGCCAGCATCCAGATGAATTTGTCTCATTAAATAATCCAGCAATTTCTTCAGGTGGTCTTCTCCCTCAGGCTACGGGTCCAGATATCAACGACCCATCTAATATTATGCCTCCTCAAATGGACGCATTTCAAAATATTGCCATACAACGGCATGAAATAAAGAAGATGGTTGAAGATATGTTCGCCCAGCAGGGCGAGGGTATTCAGGCTACGGGCTTATATTCTGTCCCGTTCCCCATACATCATCAACTCAAGAAGTTGCCAGAATCATGCCCCAAAGTCCCAAAATTGCCTAAATATGATGGGCATGGGACACCTCAGGAGCATGTGGCGCATTACATAATTGCCATGGGAGATCTGGCATCTGAGGAATCCTACCTCCTCAGATATTTTGCAACTTCTTTAACAGGGGTCGCATTCCAATGGTATGCAAAGCTCAAGGCTGGCTCAGTTCTCGATTGGGCTGATATGCAGTTAAAATTCTATGACCGTTTTCAAACGGCAGAAAGGAAGATCTCTCTTGCTGAGTTATGCTCCCTCACACAAAAGAAAGGGGAGTCGGCAATCGACTTCATTCAAAGATGGAGAGAGTTTAGCATGCAATGTGATAATCCTCCCATCCAACAAGATGCAGTAATTATTTGTCGGAGAGGCCTCATCCTAACAATTAAAGAGAGACTCTTGGCGGCCAATATCCGAAGCTTCGACCAGTTGAATTTTGCTGTCGCAGAAATTGAAGGGTTCTTAGCTGAGCAATCAACTCATACAGCTCAAAAGGGTAAAATCCCTAAAGAGCGCAATCCGTCAGCGAAAGAAATTAATGCTATTGACTTTTTGCCTAGCAGTGAAGCAAAGGGGGCAGTAATCCCCACTTCCTCAAAGAAAAAAGCAGAGCCAAAAGCGCCTCCGCCTACATTGGCCGAGCGTATGAAAGCTCCCTATTCTTTCAGAAAAGAGCATACCAGAAAGCTATTTGATCTCTGTCTGGATAATCAGTTAATATCATTACCAACACCAAAGAAGCCAGCAGATATCAGTAAGGTCAATCAACCCAATTATTGCCCGTATCACCGTATGGTGGGGCATTCAATTGAAGATTGCTTTGTCTTCAAGAATGAGGCTCAAAAGGTAATCCAGGAAGGCCATATATCTATGCAAAATGGTCTGGTTGATCCTCCACAACCTCATACTTCGGATTGGCCAGAACAATCCGTTAATGTTATACACACGGCTGATCCCGCCACAAGCTCAAATAATTTTGAAGCAGGACCTTCTTGCAATCCACCCCAAGATATTTCTGGAGCTCATTCTCCCCCGAGGTCTAAACATCGGGGTACAAGAAAAACAATACAAAGAGTACAAAGGCAACTCGAGCAATTACAACAAAGCCAACAAGAGTTGCGCCAAATTATGCAAAGCATGGAAAGGCGTCAGGATGTGCCTGTTCAGGAATCCCACGCTTTCCAACCTACTTATTTTTATCCCCCAGCATACCCGGAGCTGCCCCCTATGCCGCCATTTCAAGACCCAATTGAGTGGTTTCTTGAAAATCCTCCAAATCCTGTCGAGCCGACAAGGTCATATTCCTTCCATCGCCAGCATACAATGCCACTCTTCCGGCTATGCCTGAGATCAGGATATATGGATTATCTAGTCCCAGAGAATTTAGACCCAACTATTGTCCATATCATCAATTGCTGGGACACGTCATTGAAGACTGTCCAATTTTCAAACAAGAAGTGGAAGAAATGATCCAGCAAGGACGCATCAATATGGGTAATTATCTGGTCAATCCCCCACAACCTCATATTCAGCCACCATCAAATGAGCCATACAATCCTGGACCTTATTCGGTCAATGTCATCAATGCATCATCCTCTGGGGTTCTTGAACCAGAAGGGCAACCGCCTATGCCGCATCCATATCTATCCAGCCGATGGTATGATGATTGGCACCCTCTACATCAACGCTCATTTGATCTAAAAGATACTCAGGCCATATTCAATCAGCTTAAGATCAGAGGGTTGATAAAAGGGTATCCCCCTGAGTCCTATATTTCCGAAAAGGAAAAGCAATCATATCTCTATTGTGAATATCATGCCATGGTCATACACCCTACTAAAGATTGCCCAGATCTCCATGATTGGATCGAAACAAAGATTCGGGAGGGAGTAATCGATCAAGAGGGAAATCTCCTGACCCCCTCATCACAAATATATGATCCAAGTCCACAGTTCCAAGCACAATATCAAGATATATGTGAATATTATCATCACCAGTTGGGCTATGGGCAACATAGAAGCAAGGCTGATGTTGAACAATTCAGGATCGGCCTGTTTCAATACAGAAATGGAATATCAGAAGAAACTGCAGCGAAACCAATCTCGCAGCAAGATGAGGAGTTTGTAGATGATTACTACCAACTCCCTCCTGAAATCGTTGAAGAATCAATCAACTCAACCTTTCAGGTACAACCTTCAGAAGCTGAATGGGTCACTGTTGGCCCCAGAAAATCAAGAAATCCTAGAAGGCCCGGCAACTTTACAGCCAAAGGTCGTTCTAGCAAGAGAAATATTCCTGAGCCATCTTCAGAGCAAAAAGTAATGAATTCACTAGAAGCTCTGCAAATGAAGAATAGAGAGAAAAATAGAAAAAGAAATGAAAAAAGAAAAATGAAGAAACAAATAGAAGATGCTGCCGCAACAGAAGCTCCTCAGCAGCTGACGGCTGTTCAAAGACTTCAACAACTAATTGATGAGCTGGATGAATATGTATCTCCCAGGCCTTCTGATAAACCTACACTCGATCAATATATCCCATGGGAAGAGATCGAGCGAAAGCGACGGCTTCGGGACTGGCTACTCCATGTCCAGCATGAAGCATTGCAAGAGGAGGATCACCCTCCCTCACCAAGCTTGAGCCTCTTTAATGAAGATGCTGAAATTACTATGGAACAGTTGGACTCCATGTTCAACTCATTCTCCTGCTATATGGTGTTCATCCCTCCTCCAAAGGAATTGCAAACTCCCGCAAAAAACACTACTACACAAGCAGGAGATAAACCAACGACGCTTGTATACCAGCGTCGACCTCCAGGTAATTCAAATCATCATCTTAAGAAGGGTCGTGGCAGGCACCAAAAAGCATCTTCTACTACCAAGCAGCCAGATAAGATTATACTCTTTCATGGCGAAGAAGCAAGGCCTCCGCCCGAACCTCAAATCCGGGCGGATTCTTACATATTTGATCCTTCAGACGAAGAAGGAGAACTGCCCGACAAGCCTTCCCAGTCTGAAGATAAAAACTCAAGTCCATGTTTCATCAAATGAGCCAGACAATATTCCTCCTCTTCCCAATAAGAAGTTATTGGCTCCTATCTCTCAAAAGAAGTTAGTCAAGTCAAAAGAGCTTTCTGGGTCCTCATCAAGGGAATCTTCCCAATTAGGCCAAGTACGCTCTGAAGCTGACAACAAAATTCTTCAACAATTACAGTCACTTCCCGTCAACATACTGTCTGGGAAGCAATTGCCTGGAGCAAAGACTTGAGAGAAACTCTTGTCAAAATACTCCAAGAACCAGAAATTTATGAAGCCCATATGGCAGATTTCCAAGCTCAGGCATATGAAGCAATGGCGGCAAATGTCACCTTCACTGATGAAGATTTGCTATTATCTTCCCCATATCATAATCGTCCATTATATATGAAAGGAAACATCAATGACAGGTCATTAAATCGGATCTTGATTGATCCGGGGGCATCCATTAATCTAATGCCCTACAAGACCTTTCAATCTTTATATCTTATGCCCTATATGCAAAGGGTGCAGGATGTGAAGATCACAGGATTCAATCAAAATTCAGAAAAAGCAGTAGGAAGAGTCACCGTCAACTTGGCTCTAGGGGATTTCGTCACTAGGGTGACCTTTTTCATTATTGATGCTAATACAACATATAAAGTTCTGCTTGGGAGACCTTGGCTGCATGAAAACTGGGTCATTCCATCAACTCTCCATCAATGCATCAAATATGCAAAAGAAGGGAAGCAGTATACAGTTTTTGCTGATCAAGCCCCCTTTCGGGAGGATGAATGCAACTTGACTGATGCCCTCTTATATCTTGGGGGACCAAATCCTCAACCCTTCTTCCTGTCTAAAGAAAAGGGTAAGCAAATTAAATGCTCAAATAAAGACAGTGAGACTGGCGAGCTTTTTGTGATAAATAAAAGCCTTGCTAAATCTTCTGCAAAGAATTCTCAAAGCAAAGAAATCCGCCCAGAACGGCGGAATATCAGTTATGAAGCTGATCATGTAAGTCAAGTCATTGATGGCGGTATTCCTTTACCACCCAATTGCATGCAAATTTATTCTCCGAAGCAAGAACAAAGTGTTCGACGATTAAAAACTTTCGTCGTCACTTATCAAAGAAAAGAAAGAAGAATGGCTAAGCCAATTCTCTTCTACAAAGGGGAATTGACACTCCCAACTTATACAGAGGATGATTTTGGTTGGGAAGACAGCTCCAACAACCAGCTAGAATCAATACAAGAAATGGCCGATATGCCAGCAAAGATTAAGGAGATGTGCAAAAAGCAGAAAATTCCTCATGTACAAGATATCTCCCGGAGAAATTTCTTCAAGCAATTATGGGAACCTTCGCAAGTCCGGGGGCAACCTCCATTCTCTGGAAAAGATACTAGAGGATTAGGTTATGATGCCAAATCCTCTTATACAGTTAATGTTGTGGAATCATCATCAGAGGTCTGCAGCACCCAGAATAATCAGGAGTGTTCCGACTCCAACTTCCAAGATATTATTCCAGCTCTATCAAATGAATTATTAAATGAAGAGCTATCAGAAGAATTCTACAAGCAATCTTCATCTACAAATCTTCAAGATAGGGATCTCTATGAAGTCTACGTCACCAACTCCGATGATGAAGGAGATTTCATAGGTCTACAACCAGCTCCCCAAGAAATCGAGGATGGTGGACAAGCCACTATTGATGAATTAATTGAACTCAATCTCGGGAGTCAACAAGATCCCCGGCCGATCTTTATCAGCGCCCTTCTTGATGAACAAGAAAGGCAATCCTATCAAACTCTTCTGCTAGAATTCCAAGATTGTTTCGCTTGGAATTATAAAGAAATGCCGGGACTAGAGCCATCAGTTGCTGAGCATGAATTATCTATACTGCACACGGCCAAGCCTGTCAAACAAGCTCAAAGGCGTATGCGGCATGAACTAGAATTGAAAGTGAATACTGAAGTCGACAAGCTTTCTGAAGTAGACTTCATCGAGCCATGCATATATCCAATATGGCTCGCCAATATTGTTCCAGTGAAGAAAAAGAATGGTCAAATCCGGATATGTATCGACTATAGGGACTTGAATAAAGCATGTCCCAAGGATGATTTCCCAGTCCCAATTACTGAAACAATGGTGGATATGACCACCGGCTATGAAGCCTTGTCTTTCATGGACGGGTCTTCCGGCTACAATCAAGTCCGGATGGCAATCAAAGATAAAGATTACACTGCATTCAGATCACCCAAAGGCATCTTCAACTACAAAAGAATGCCCTTTGGCTTGAAGAATGCAGGAGCCACATATCAAAGAGCCATGACAAAAATATTTGACGAAATGATTCATGATGTAGTCGAATGCTATGTCGATGATCTCGTCGTCAAAACCAAAAAACGGGAGGACCATCTATATGATCTTCGCCGTGTTTTTGAAAGGCTTCGTCAATTCAAATTGAAGATGAACCCTATGAAATGTGCATTTGGGGTTTCAAGTGGCAAGTTCCTGGGTTTCATCGTCAAATATCGGGGAATAGAAATAGACCCTGACAAAATCAAGGCAATCCAGCAATTGCCGCCTCCTCAAAATTTGACTGAGCTAAGGTCATTTCAAGGAAGACTAGCCTATATCAGGCGATTTATATCCAATCTCTCAGGAAAATGCATGCCGTTCGGCAAACTAATGAAGAAGAATGCACCCTTCATCTGGGATCAAGAATGCCAGATTGCTTTTGAACAGATCAAAAAGTATCTCCTTACTCCACCAGTTCTGGGGGCACCAATTGCTGGGAGATCTCTTATACTTTATATCTCAGCTATGGATGCTTCTCTGGGAGCTTTATTGGCACAAACAAATGAGGATGAAAAAGAGCAAGCTTTATACTATCTTAGCAGAAAGCTAATTGGTCCAGAGCTCCGATATGCTCCAATGGAGAAAGTATGCCTAGCACTGGTATTTGCCGTCAAGAAATTGAGACATTATCTGCTGGCCCATGAAGTTAAACTCATTTCCAAATATGATCCACTCAAATACTTGTTGAGGCAGCCTGTACTATCAGGACGGCTCGGAAAATGGGCCCTGCTCCTTATGGAATTTGATATCACATATATCCCACAAAAAGCCATCAAAGGACAGGGTCTGGCTGAATTTTTAGCCGCTCATCCAGTAACAGAAAATTCCCCTCTGTCTATAGATCTTCCGGAAGACGAAACTCTCTCCTCTATAAATGGGAAAGAAGATCAAATTCAGGAAACCCCACATTCCAAAGAGGTTGTCACAATCGACTTACCTTCATGGGAGCTATATTTTGACGGGGCTTCCCGAATTCTTCAATATACAGATGGTTCCACCTCCGTCTCTACTGGAGCTGGAATCGTTTTTGTCACCCCATATGGAGGAATCTTATACAATTCATGTGCTCTCATGAAGCAACTTACAAATAATGAAGCAGAATATGAAGCCTTAATTATTGGACTTCGATTAGCTCTCGAAATGGGGATCAGAGGTATACAAGTTTACGGAGACTCACAACTGGTCATCCGACAAATATTGGGCCAGTATGAAGTCCGTAAACCACAATTACTTCCATATTACAATGCAGCCATGAAACTCAAAGAACAATTCAGCTTTTTCTATATATCCCATATACCAAGAAATGAAAACTCCCAGGCAGATGCTTTGGCCAAATTGGCCTCTGCCATAAAATTGCCTCCTGAAGGAGAAGTGGACATAATGGTCCGCCACAGAAGACTCATGCCGAGTGTCTTCGACGCTGAGTCTGATATTATGATCGAAGAGGTATATACTACAGAGCAAGATGTCACAAATGAACCTCAGGATTGGCGTGAGCCGATCATTAAAATTAAGAAAGGCTGGCTACCTTCTGACCGGGCTCAAAAAATCCAACTCCTGCGAAGGGCTGCATCATATCAGATTGTAGCAGGTCAGCTCTACAGATTGGTTCATGAAAAGAAAGGGTCAGTCCTTCTCAGTGTTTATCTCTCAAGGAAGCCAAAATCATCATGAAGGAAGTTCACTCTGGGCTGTGTGGTGCACACCAAGCAGGAGAGAAGATGAAAATCAATATCAAACTAAAAGGTTTCTACTGGCCCACTATATACGCGGACTGTATCCAATATGCCCGTGCATGTCATCAATGCCAGGCATTTGGTCCTGTGCCGAGGAAATCACCAAATATGTTACATCCCACAGCGCCAACATGGCCCTTTGCTGAATGGGGTATGGATATTGTGGGACCATTCCCACCTTCCTCTCAAGGCCACAAATTTATATTGGCTGCTACAGATTATTTCTCTCGGTGGGCTGAAGCTATCCCATTAAGGGAGGTAACCGGAGAATCAGTCGCCAAATTTGTCAAGCAAAACATAATATACAGATTTGGGACTCCTCACAGGATTATATCTGATAATGGGTCGCAGTTTAGAAACAAAACAATATATTCTTTGGCGGCAAAGTTCCATATTGACTGGAGGACATCCTCAATATACAATCCACAGGCAAATGGGTTGGCAGAAGCCTTCAATAAAACCCTCTGTAAATTGCTTGCCAAGATAATCGGCAATAGAAAGCGAGAGTGGGGAGAAAAAGTTCACGAAGCTTTATGGGCTTACAGAACTACATATAAAACTCCTACAGGGTGTTCACCCTTCTCCTTAGTCTATGGAGCTGAGGCCATGATCCCTATAGAAATCGAAATGACATCCTATCGGGTGGCAATACAAAATGAATTTCAATGCCAAGATCAAGATCAAATGGAGAGAAGACTCGAAGAGCTTTCCAATTTAGAAGGGAAGCGCCTTGAAGCCTACAAATCCCTTCAAGTATATCAAGCCAGAATGGTTCGTGCGTTTGACAAATTAGCAAGACCCAGAGCTTTCAAACAAGGGGATCTTGTCATGGTCAAATGCAGAGAAGCAATGGCTGGGAAATCATGCGGCAAATTGCAGCCTATTTGGCTCGGTCCATATATCATCACTATGGCATATGAAGGAGGCGCATATCGGCTCGTGGACCATAAAGGTATTGTGCCCTTTCCTCCGCTCAACGGGAAACACCTGAAATTGTACCACGCGCCAGAACATGAATTCCCTGGCCAGCCTCCAAAACAAAAAGAAACAGTCACCTCAAAAGGCATGAAGCCAAAACAGAGTGAAAAATTATGAAACAAAGTTTGCTGTAGATAGGGACAAAGGAATCAAACTTCCACCTACCCGTTATACACCCCGAACTTGTCAGTCCCTACCCGGCATAAAGCCAAGGGCATTCCATGTATAAACCCGGAAATAGAAGATCCAATGAAAGGTGGAGGCTTATTTTGCATATCCCGCCAAATGAGGTTCCAAGCTACAATGGTAAGCTATGACAAATCCAAAATACCAAAACCATAGCCAACAAACCAAAAAGGTAGGCTATGCCAAATCCAAAATACCAAAACCATAGCCAACAAACCAAAAAGGTAGGCTATGACAAATCCAAAATACCAAAACCATAGCCAACAAACCAAAAAGGTAGGCTATGCCAAATCCAAAATACCAAAACCATAGCCAACAAACCAAAAAGGTAGGCTATGCCAAATCCAAAATACCAAAACCATAGCCAGCAAACCAAAAAGGTAGGCTATGTCAAATCCAAAATACCAAAACCATAGCCAACAAACCAAAAAGGTAGGCTATGCCAAATCCAAAACCATAGCCAGCAAACCAAAAAGGTAGGCTATGCCAAATCCAAAACCATAGCCAGCAAACCAAAAAGGTAGGCTATGTCAAATCCAAAATACCAAAACCATAGCCAGCAAACCAAAAAGGTAGGCTATGCCAAATCCAAAATACCAAAACCATAGCCAACAAACCAAAAAGGTAGGCTATGTCAAATCCAAAATACCGAAACCGAGCAAAACACAAGAGATAGGCTATATCAAATCCAAATCCCAGTCATAGTCAGCAAACCAAAAAGGTAGGCTATGTTAAATCCAAATACCCTAAACCATAGCCAACAAACCACAAAGGTAGGCTATGTCAAACCCAAATCAAATCATCACATTAGCCAGCAAACCAAAAAGGTAGGCTATATTGAGTCCAGAGTACCATGACTATAGCCAACAAACCATAAAGGTAGGCTATGTCAAATTCAAAACCAAAACCGAAGCTGAAATAACTTAAACCCCAAATCCAAACCTAAACTCCATACCAAAGCCCATAACAACACCCAAAAAAAATCTTCCACAATCAGACCATCATCCACTCCACATCTCAGATCACCATCCGTTTCAAAACCAGACCCTTACCCATTCGACCATCTAAACCAGCCAAATCTTCAATAGTCAAAAAAAAAAAAAAGGGAGAAAGGGGTTGAAAATAGAGATACCCCGATGGACTTAAGTATACAATCCCTTGTATACTTAAGGGCAAAAAGATCAAAAAATCCAGCTGAGGTGAAAACCCGAAAGGGCGCTTCAGGCAAAAATGGATAACCCCTCAACGTGAAGACCCGAAATAGCACGTTGGAAAAAGCTAGAGGGGGCTGGTCTTGGTGAAAACCTGAAAGGGCACTAAGGCCGGTAATGTGAAAAAAGAAAATAAGAAAGAAAGGAAAAAAAAGAGAGAGAATGAAAGCGAGGACTTTTTAGTTCTCCATTCAGGCATTCACAAAGTTACAAGTCACCATATTACAAATTCATAAAGGGCGACAAATACCACATGCAGAACAGAAGGGAGATCAAGACAACAAGCCCAATATGCAGGCAAAAAAGCCTTTTTCTCCAGCCATTGAAATTCAAGTATAAACCCCTTGCCCCGGCACTAAGCCATCAAAGAGGGGTGAAATTCTAATGGCTGACTCTTTTGGCTTTGGGATTAGAATTTCACCCCTCTTTGATGGCTTAGTGCCGGGGCAAGGGGTTTATACTTGAATTTCAATGGCTGGAGAAAAAGGCTTTTTTGCCTGCATATTGGGCTTGTTGTCTTGATCTCCCTTCTGTTCTGCATGTGGTATTTGTCGCCCTTTATGAATTTGTAATATGGTGACTTGTAACTTTGTGAATGCCTGAATGGAGAACTAAAAAGTCCTCGCTTTCATTCTCTCTTTTTTTCCTTTCTTTCTTATTTTCTTTTTTCACATTACCGGCCTTAGTGCCCTTTCAGGTTTTCACCAAGACCAGCCCCCTCTAGCTTTTTCCAACGTGCTATTTCGGGTCTTCACGTTGAGGGGTTATCCATTTTTGCCTGAAGCGCCCTTTCGGGTTTTCACCTCAGCTGGATTTTTTGATCTTTTTGCCCTTAAGTATACAAGGGATTGTATACTTAAGTCCATCGGGGTATCTCTATTTTCAACCCCTTTCTCCCTTTTTTTTTTTTGACTATTGAAGATTTGGCTGGTTTAGATGGTCGAATGGGTAAGGGTCTGGTTTTGAAACGGATGGTGATCTGAGATGTGGAGTGGATGATGGTCTGATTGTGGAAGATTTTTTTTGGGTGTTGTTATGGGCTTTGGTATGGAGTTTAGGTTTGGATTTGGGGTTTAAGTTATTTCAGCTTCGGTTTTGGTTTTGAATTTGACATAGCCTACCTTTATGGTTTGTTGGCTATAGTCATGGTACTCTGGACTCAATATAGCCTACCTTTTTGGTTTGCTGGCTAATGTGATGATTTGATTTGGGTTTGACATAGCCTACCTTTGTGGTTTGTTGGCTATGGTTTAGGGTATTTGGATTTAACATAGCCTACCTTTTTGGTTTGCTGACTATGACTGGGATTTGGATTTGATATGGCCTATCTCTTGTGTTTGCTCGGTTTCGGTATTTTGGATTTGGCATAGCCTACCTTTTTGGTTTGTTGGCTATGGTTTTGGTATTTTGGATTTGGCATAGCCTACCTTTTTGGTTTGCTGGCTATGGTTTTGGTATTTTGGATTTGACATAGCCTACCTTTTTGGTTTGCTGGCTATGGTTTTGGATTTGGCATAGCCTACCTTTTTGGTTTGCTGGCTATGGTTTTGGATTTGGCATAGCCTACCTTTTTGGTTTGTTGGCTATGGTTTTGGTATTTTGGATTTGACATAGCCTACCTTTTTGGTTTGCTGGCTATGGTTTTGGTATTTTGGATTTGGCATAGCCTACCTTTTTGGTTTGTTGGCTATGGTTTTGGTATTTTGGATTTGGCATAGCCTACCTTTTTGGTTTGTTGGCTATGGTTTTGGTATTTTGGATTTGTCATAGCCTACCTTTTTGGTTTGTTGGCTATGGTTTTGGTATTTTGGATTTGGCATAGCCTACCTTTTTGGTTTGTTGGCTATGGTTTTGGTATTTTGGATTTGTCATAGCTTACCATTGTAGCTTGGAACCTCATTTGGCGGGATATGCAAAATAAGCCTCCACCTTTCATTGGATCTTCTATTTCCGGGTTTATACATGGAATGCCCTTGGCTTTATGCCGGGTAGGGACTGACAAGTTCGGGGTGTATAACGGGTAGGTGGAAGTTTGATTCCTTTGTCCCTATCTACAGCAAACTTTGTTTCATAATTTTTCACTCTGTTTTGGCTTCATGCCTTTTGAGGTGACTGTTTCTTTTTGTTTTGGAGGCTGGCCAGGGAATTCATGTTCTGGCGCGTGGTACAATTTCAGGTGTTTCCGTTGAGCGGAGGAAAGGGCACAATACCTTTATGGTCCACGAGCCGATATGCGCCTCCTTCATATGCCATAGTGATGATATATGGACCGAGCCAAATAGGCTGCAATTTGCCGCATGATTTCCCAGCCATTGCTTCTCTGCATTTGACCATGACAAGATCCCCTTGTTTGAAAGCTCTGGGTCTTGCTAATTTGTCAAACGCACGAACCATTCTGGCTTGATATACTTGAAGGGATTTGTAGGCTTCAAGGCGCTTCCCTTCTAAATTGGAAAGCTCTTCGAGTCTTCTCTCCATTTGATCTTGATCTTGGCATTGAAATTCATTTTGTATTGCCACCCGATAGGATGTCATTTCGATTTCTATAGGGATCATGGCCTCAGCTCCATAGACTAAGGAGAAGGGTGAACACCCTGTAGGAGTTTTATATGTAGTTCTGTAAGCCCATAAAGCTTCGTGAACTTTTTCTCCCCACTCTCGCTTTCTATTGCCGATTATCTTGGCAAGCAATTTACAGAGGGTTTTATTGAAGGCTTCTGCCAACCCATTTGCCTGTGGATTGTATATTGAGGATGTCCTCCAGTCAATATGGAACTTTGCCGCCAAAGAATATATTGTTTTGTTTCTAAACTGCGACCCATTATCAGATATAATCCTGTGAGGAGTCCCAAATCTGTATATTATGTTTTGCTTGACAAATTTGGCGACTGATTCTCCGGTTACCTCCCTTAATGGGATAGCTTCAGCCCACCGAGAGAAATAATCTGTAGCAGCCAATATAAATTTGTGGCCTTGAGAGGAAGGTGGGAATGGTCCCACAATATCCATACCCCATTCAGCAAAGGGCCATGTTGGCGCTGTGGGATGTAACATATTTGGTGATTTCCTCGGCACAGGACCAAATGCCTGGCATTGATGACATGCACGGGCATATTGGATACAGTCCGCGTATATAGTGGGCCAGTAGAAACCTTTTAGTTTGATATTGATTTTCATCTTCTCTCCTGCTTGGTGTGCACCACACAGCCCAGAGTGAACTTCCTTCATGATGATTTTGGCTTCCTTGAGAGATAAACACCTGAGAAGGACTGACCCTTTCTTTTCATGAACCAATCTGTAGAGCTGACCTGCTACAATCTGATATGATGCAGCCCTTCGCAGGAGTTGGATTTTTTGAGCCCGGTCAGAAGGTAGCCAGCCTTTCTTAATTTTAATGATCGGCTCACGCCAATCCTGAGGTTCATTTGTGACATCTTGCTCTGTAGTATATACCTCTTCGATCATAATATCAGACTCAGCGTCGAAGACACTCGGCATGAGTCTTCTGTGGCGGACCATTATGTCCACTTCTCCTTCAGGAGGCAATTTTATGGCAGAGGCCAATTTGGCCAAAGCATCTGCCTGGGAGTTTTCATTTCTTGGTATATGGGATATATAGAAAAAGCTGAATTGTTCTTTGAGTTTCATGGCTGCATTGTAATATGGAAGTAATTGTGGTTTACGGACTTCATACTGGCCCAATATTTGTCGGATGATCAGTTGTGAGTCTCCGTAAACTTGTATACCTCTGATCCCCATTTCGAGAGCTAATCGAAGTCCAATAATTAAGGCTTCATATTCTGCTTCATTATTTGTAAGTTGCTTCATGAGAGCACATGAATTGTATAAGATTCCTCCATATGGGGTGACAAAAACGATTCCAGCTCCAGTAGAGACGGAGGTGGAACCATCTGTATATTGAAGAATTCGGGAAGCCCCGTCAAAATATAGCTCCCATGAAGGTAAGTCGATTGTGACAACCTCTTTGGAATGTGGGGTTTCCTGAATTTGATCTTCTTTCCCATTTATAGAGGAGAGAGTTTCGTCTTCCGGAAGATCTATAGACAGAGGGGAATTTTCTGTTACTGGATGAGCGGCTAAAAATTCAGCCAGACCCTGTCCTTTGATGGCTTTTTGTGGGATATATGTGATATCAAATTCATAAGGAGCAGGGCCCATTTTCCGAGCCGTCCTGATAGTACAGGCTGCCTCAACAAGTATTTGAGTGGATCATATTTGGAAATGAGTTTAACTTCATGGGCCAGCAGATAATGTCTCAATTTCTTGACGGCAAATACCAGTGCTAGGCATACTTTCTCCATTGGAGCATATCGGAGCTCTGGACCAATTAGCTTTCTGCTAAGATAGTATAAAGCTTGCTCTTTTTCATCCTCATTTGTTTGTGCCAATAAAGCTCCCAGAGAAGCATCCATAGCTGAGATATAAAGTATAAGAGATCTCCCAGCAATTGGTGCCCCCAGAACTGGTGGAGTAAGGAGATACTTTTTGATCTGTTCAAAAGCAATCTGGCATTCTTGATCCCAGATGAAGGGTGCATTCTTCTTCATTAGTTTGCCGAACGGCATGCATTTTCCTGAGAGATTGGATATAAATCGCCTGATATAGGCTAGTCTTCCTTGAAATGACCTTAGCTCAGTCAAATTTTGAGGAGGCGGCAATTGCTGGATTGCCTTGATTTTGTCAGGGTCTATTTCTATTCCCCGATATTTGACGATGAAACCCAGGAACTTGCCACTTGAAACCCCAAATGCACATTTCATAGGGTTCATCTTCAATTTGAATTGACGAAGCCTTTCAAAAACACGGCGAAGATCATATAGATGGTCCTCCCGTTTTTTGGTTTTGACGACGAGATCATCGACATAGCATTCGACTACATCATGAATCATTTCGTCAAATATTTTTGTCATGGCTCTTTGATATGTGGCTCCTGCATTCTTCAAGCCAAAGGGCATTCTTTTGTAGTTGAAGATGCCTTTGGGTGATCTGAATGCAGTGTAATCTTTATCTTTGATTGCCATCCGGACTTGATTGTAGCCGGAAGACCCGTCCATGAAAGACAAGGCTTCATAGCCGGTGGTCATATCCACCATTGTTTCAGTAATTGGGACTGGGAAATCATCCTTGGGACATGCTTTATTCAAGTCCCTATAGTCGATACATATCCGGATTTGACCATTCTTTTTCTTCACTGGAACAATATTGGCGAGCCATATTGGATATATGCATGGCTCGATGAAGTCTACTTCAGAAAGCTTGTGACTTCAGTATTCACTTTCAATTCTAGTTCATGCCGCATACGCCTTTGAGCTTGTTTGACAGGCTTGGCCGTGTGCAGTATGGATAATTCATGCTCAGCAACTGATGGCTCTAGTCCCGGCATTTCTTTATAATTCCAAGCGAAACAATCTTGGAATTCTAGCAGAAGAGTTTGATAGGATTGCTTTCTTGTTCATCAAGAAGGGCGCTGATAAAGATCGGCCGGGGATCTTGTTGACTCCCGAGATTGAGTTCAATTAATTCATCAATAGTGGCTTGTCCACCATCCTCGATTTCTTGGGGAGCTGGTTGTAGACCTATGAAATCTCCTTCATCATCGGAGTTGGTGACGTAGACTTCATAGAGATCCCTATCTTGAAGATTTGTAGATGAAGATTGCTTGTAGAATTCTTCTGATAGCTCTTCATTTAATAATTCATTTGATAGAGCTGGAATAATATCTTGGAAGTTGGAGTCGGAACACTCCTGATTATTCTGGGTGCTGCAGACCTCTGATGATGATTCCACAACATTAACTGTATAAGAGGATTTGGCATCATAACCTAATCCTCTAGTATCTTTTCCAGAGAATGGAGGTTGCCCCCGGACTTGCGAAGGTTCCCATAATTGCTTGAAGAAATTTCTCCGGGAGATATCTTGTACATGAGGAATTTTCTGCTTTTTGCACATCTCCTTAATCTTTGCTGGCATATCGGCCATTTCTTGTATTGATTCTAGCTGGTTGTTGGAGCTGTCTTCCCAACCAAAATCATCCTCTGTATAAGTTGGGAGTGTCAATTCCCCTTTGTAGAAGAGAATTGGCTTAGCCATTCTTCTTTCTTTTCTTTGATAAGTGACGACGAAAGTTTTTAATCGTCGAACACTTTGTTCTTGCTTCGGAGAATAAATTTGCATGCAATTGGGTGGTAAAGGAATACCGCCATCAATGACTTGACTTACATGATCAGCTTCATAACTGATATTCCGCCGTTCTGGGCGGATTTCTTTGCTTTGAGAATTCTTTGCAGAAGATTTAGCAAGGCTTTTATTTATCACAAAAAGCTCGCCAGTCTCACTGTCTTTATTTGAGCATTTAATTTGCTTACCCTTTTCTTTAGACAGGAAGAAGGGTTGAGGATTTGGTCCCCCAAGATATAAGAGGGCATCAGTCAAGTTGCATTCATCCTCCCGAAAGGGGGCTTGATCAGCAAAAACTGTATATTGCTTCCCTTCTTTTGCATATTTGATGCATTGATGGAGAGTTGATGGAATGACCCAGTTTTCATGCAGCCAAGGTCTCCCAAGCAGAACTTTATATGTTGTATTAGCGTCAATAATGAAAAAGGTTACCCTAGTGACGAAATCCCCTAGAGCCAAGTTGACGGTGACTCTTCCTACTGCTTTTTCTGAATTTTGATTGAATCCTGTGATCTTCACATCCTGCACCCTTTGCATATAGGGCATAAGATATAAAGATTGAAAGGTTTTGTAGGGCATTAGATTAATGGATGCCCCCGGATCAATCAAGATCCGATTTAATGACCTATCATTGATGTTTCCTTTCATATATAATGGACGATTATGATATGGGGAAGATAATAGCAAATCTTCATCAGTGAAGGTGACATTTGCCGCCATTGCTTCATATGCCTGAGCTTGGAAATCTGCCATATGGGCTTCATAAATTTCTGGTTCTTGGAGTATTTTGACAAGAGTTTCTCTCAAGTCTTTGCTCCAGGCAATTGCTTCCCAGACAGTAATGTTGACGGGAAGTGACTGTAATTGTTGAAGAATTTTGTTGTCAGCTTCAGAGCGTACTTGGCCTAATTGGGAAGATTCCCTTGATGAGGACCCAGAAAGCTCTTTTGACTTGACTAACTTCTTTTGAGAGATAGGAGCCAATAACTTCTTATTGGGAAGAGGAGAATATTGTCTGGCTCATTTGATGAAACACATGGACTTGAGTTTTTATCTTCAGACTGGGAAGGCTTGTCGGGCAGTTCTCCTTCTTCGTCTGAAGGATCAAATATGTAAGAATCCGCCCGGATTTGAGGTTCGGGCGGAGGCCTTGCTTCTTCGCCATGAAAGAGTATAACCTTATCTGGCTGCTTGGTAGTAGAAGATGCTTTTTGGTGCCTGCCACGAACCTTCTTAAGATAACGATTTGAATTACCTGGAGGTCGACGCTGGTATACAAGCGTCGTTGGTTTATCTCCTGCTTGTGTAGTAGTGTTTTTTGCGGGAGTTTGCAATTCCTTTGGAGGAGGGATGAACACCATATAGCAGGAGAATGAGTTGAACATGGAGTCCAACTGTTCCATAGTAATTTCAGCATCTTCATTAAAGAGGCTCAAGCTTGGTGAGGGAGGGTGATCCTCCTCTTGCAATGCTTCATGCTGGACATGGAGTAGCCAGTCCCGAAGCCGTCGCTTTCGCTCGATCTCTTCCCATGGGATATATTGATCGAGTGTAGGTTTATCAGAAGGCCTGGGAGATACATATTCATCCAGCTCATCAATTAGTTGTTGAAGTCTTTGAACAGCCGTCAGCTGCTGAGGAGCTTCTGTTGCGGCAGCATCTTCTATTTGTTTCTTCATTTTTCTTTTTTCATTTCTTTTTCTATTTTTCTCTCTATTCTTCATTTGCAGAGCTTCTAGTGAATTCATTACTTTTTGCTCTGAAGATGGCTCAGGAATATTTCTCTTGCTAGAACGACCTTTGGCTGTAAAGTTGCCGGGCCTTCTAGGATTTCTTGATTTTCTGGGGCCAACAGTGACCCATTCAGCTTCTGAAGGTTGTACCTGAAAGGTTGAGTTGATTGATTCTTCAACGATTTCAGGAGGGAGTTGGTAGTAATCATCTACAAACTCCTCATCTTGCTGCGAGATTGGTTTCGCTGCAGTTTCTTCTGATATTCCATTTCTGTATTGAAACAGGCCGATCCTGAATTGTTCAACATCAGCCTTGCTTCTATGTTGCCCATAGCCCAACTGGTGATGATAATATTCACATATATCTTGATATTGTGCTTGGAACTGTGGACTTGGATCATATATTTGTGATGAGGGGGTCAGGAGATTTCCCTCTTGATCGATTACTCCCTCCCGAATCTTTGTTTCGATCCAATCATGGAGATCTGGGCAATCTTTAGTAGGGTGTATGACCATGGCATGATATTCACAATAGAGATATGATTGCTTTTCCTTTTCGGAAATATAGGACTCAGGGGGATACCCTTTTATCAACCCTCTGATCTTAAGCTGATTGAATATGGCCTGAGTATCTTTTAGATCAAATGAGCGTTGATGTAGAGGGTGCCAATCATCATACCATCGGCTGGATAGATATGGATGCGGCATAGGCGGTTGCCCTTCTGGTTCAAGAACCCCAGAGGATGATGCATTGATGACATTGACCGAATAAGGTCCAGGATTGTATGGCTCATTTGATGGTGGCTGAATATGAGGTTGTGGGGGATTGACCAGATAATTACCCATATTGATGCGTCCTTGCTGGATCATTTCTTCCACTTCTTGTTTGAAAATTGGACAGTCTTCAATGACGTGTCCCAGCAATTGATGATATGGACAATAATTGGGTCTAAATTGCTCTGGGACTAGATAATCCATATATCCTGATCTCAGGCATAGCCGGAAGAGTGGCATTGTATGCTGGCGATGGAAGGAATATGACCTTGTCGGCTCGACAGGATTTGGAGGATTTTCAAGAAACCACTCAATTGGGTCTTGAAATGGCGGCATAGGGGGCAGCTCCGGGTATGCTGGGGGATAAAAATAAGTAGGTTGGAAAGCGTGGGATTCCTGAACAGGCACATCCTGACGCCTTTCCATGCTTTGCATAATTTGGCGCAACTCTTGTTGGCTTTGTTGTAATTGCTCGAGTTGCCTTTGTACTCTTTGTATTGTTTTTCTTGTACCCCGATGTTTAGACCTCGGGGGAGAATGAGCTCCAGAAATATCTTGGGGTGGATTGCAAGAAGGTCCTGCTTCAAAATTATTTGAGCTTGTGGCGGGATCAGCCGTGTGTATAACATTAACGGATTGTTCTGGCCAATCCGAAGTATGAGGTTGTGGAGGATCAACCAGACCATTTTGCATAGATATATGGCCTTCCTGGATTACCTTTTGAGCCTCATTCTTGAAGACAAAGCAATCTTCAATTGAATGCCCCACCATACGGTGATACGGGCAATAATTGGGTTGATTGACCTTACTGATATCTGCTGGCTTCTTTGGTGTTGGTAAGATATTAACTGATTATCCAGACAGAGATCAAATAGCTTTCTGGTATGCTCTTTTCTGAAAGAATAGGGAGCTTTCATACGCTCGGCCAATGTAGGCGGAGGCGCTTTTGGCTCTGCTTTTTTCTTTGAGGAAGTGGGGATTACTGCCCCCTTTGCTTCACTGCTAGGCAAAAAGTCAATAGCATTAATTTCTTTCGCTGACGGATTGCGCTCTTTAGGGATTTTACCCTTTTGAGCTGTATGAGTTGATTGCTCAGCTAAGAACCCTTCAATTTCTGCGACAGCAAAATTCAACTGGTCGAAGCTTCGGATATTGGCCGCCAAGAGTCTCTCTTTAATTGTTAGGATGAGGCCTCTCCGACAAATAATTACTGCATCTTGTTGGATGGGAGGATTATCACATTGCATGCTAAACTCTCTCCATCTTTGAATGAAGTCGATTGCCGACTCCCCTTTCTTTTGTGTGAGGGAGCATAACTCAGCAAGAGAGATCTTCCTTTCTGCCGTTTGAAAACGGTCATAGAATTTTAACTGCATATCAGCCCAATCGAGAACTGAGCCAGCCTTGAGCTTTGCATACCATTGGAATGCGACCCCTGTTAAAGAAGTTGCAAAATATCTGAGGAGGTAGGATTCCTCAGATGCCAGATCTCCCATGGCAATTATGTAATGCGCCACATGCTCCTGAGGTGTCCCATGCCCATCATATTTAGGCAATTTTGGGACTTTGGGGCATGATTCTGGCAACTTCTTGAGTTGATGATGTATGGGGAACGGGACAGAATATAAGCCCGTAGCCTGAATACCCTCGCCCTGCTGGGCGAACATATCTTCAACCATCTTCTTTATTTCATGCCGTTGTATGGCAATATTTTGAAATGCGTCCATTTGAGGAGGCATAATATTAGATGGGTCGTTGATATCTGGACCCGTAGCCTGAGGGAGAAGACCACCTGAAGAAATTGCTGGATTATTTAATGAGACAAATTCATCTGGATGCTGGCTTTGTTGATGTCGAAGAAAGGCCGGCTCCATGGTTTGCCGGTGACTTGTCGTCGCCAATTGCCTCATTTTATTAAGAAGTGAGGTCATTTCAGACCGCCACTGTTGTATAATCTCATATTTGTCATCATCTGACATAGCTTGAAAATTTTCCTTTGTCGGCAAATCGATGACGGGATGCCCAGCAGAGGTAGAAGGTCCACTTTCCTCAAGTTGAATATTTGTTTCTTCAAGAGAGAGAATTTGGGAACCTTCATGCTGAGTGTCGACTGGTGGGAAAACTTGGCTAGAGGTGCCAACTTGCCCACCGAGCTGACGAACTCTCCTGGCGAATTGCCGAGTATTGGGGTGGATAACCCCTGTGGAAACATTAGGAGTGGCTTCCGCGATTTGCTCTGCGACTTCGCCAGGCTCCATTCCAGTAGCATAACAGGAGAATATTATAAGCCTAGGCTTTTCCTGAGCTGTCCAAGTAACACGTCGTCTTTTTGACGGACGGACATTGGCGCTAGGAATTGCCCTTAGCTTATTAAATATTGGAATTTGCGACATACGGTCAAAAACCGATATGCGAGACTGTTGAGGTGAGGTTTGCTTATCTACCCGGATATTCTCCGAGCCTTGAGAGATATAGTTTAATTTTCTATATATGCCCTTCCTCTTCCGTCCTCTGGACTGTTCAAATCCAGCATCTTGGAGAGGATTATCCTTGATATTCTTCTTTCTCCAAGCCATCTTGGATGTATTTACTTGACCTTCATACTTCTGAGTTTCCTTTTTGGGAACCCAGATTTTCTTCAACTTGGTAAAACGCCGTGTCTTTTGTTTGGCACCGGCTTCTACCATGGAATCTTGATGCTTTTTCGGAACCACCGTAGGGCTGAGAAGCGGTTCGAGGTTGGAATATTTGGAACATACCTATCACGAGGAATGGTAGGTGGAGTACCATCAAGGCGCACTTGCACATCCCGATCATAATGGATTTGCCGGATCTGGAGATGGCAGCTGGCAGCCTTTTGCTCTTGTGGCGTTTATATTGCCCCTGCTGTGAGGAAGCAGGAACCACAATGGTAGAAGAAATCATATGGACCGAATAGGTCCGAACTTGAGTTGAATGGGGTTTGCCCCCTTTGAGTTGCTCGAGTTTGTCTAATATTATTGCTCGAGTTGCCTGTCCGCCAAGGGGTGCCTGGCGATTTCTTCTGGCAAATTGTCTGGTATTACGATGAGTACCCTCAGCAAGAATATTTGGATTGGCGTCCGCAGTTTGTTCTACTGGTTCGCCAAAATCCTTCCCAGAGACATAGCACGAGAAGATTTTGAGCATGGGTTTCTCTCTTGCTGCCCAGGCGACTTGCCGTCTTTTTGACGAGCGGGTACCAACTTTAGGAGTTGTCCCCAGCCTATCGAAGACTGAGATTCGCATTATACAGTCGAGGACCGACACGCGGGATTTGAATTGTTGAGTAGGATTTGCTTTGACTACCTGGATATTCTCCAAGTCTTGAGGGGTATAATTTGATTTTCTATGCACCCCTTTTCTCTTCTGTCCGTTGAGGTGTTTGAGTTCAGCATGTTGAAGATAAGTGCATTTAGCGTCACTCCTCCTTCCAACCACCTCAAATGCATTTGCTTGAGCTTTCTTGATTTTCTGGGCTTCCTTTTTGGGGATCCAGATTTGCTTGACCTTGGGGGGCCACCGCATCTTTGCTTGATGTCGGCTTCCACCTTGGAGTCTTCTTGTTTTCCTCGGAACCACCGCAAGACTGAGAACCGGTTTGAGGTAGAAATTGTAAGAATATGCCTATCACGAGGAATGATAGACTGGCTTTTGTCGAGCCCACCCGCAAGCTTCCGACTATGATGGACTTGCCGGATCGAGAGGTGGCGGCAGATGGCCTCTTGCTTTTGAGATTTTTGTATTGCCCCCGTTGTGAGGGGACAGCAGCTACAACTTCAGAGGAGATTACTCGAACCGAGTAACTCCGAACTAGAGTTGGGCAGGGCTTGCCCCCTTTGGCAGCAACATCTTTTGAGGGCATTTTGGTGCCCCTGTTGATGACAGCAGGATGAGGTTTGAGGTGCTCGTGACTCCTGATAACCTTCTTTGTTGATTTGTTGACAGGCAGCTTTTGAGCAGCATTATATTGAACAGCAGGGATTACCCCTAAGAAGAAAGAGGACTCGACAATGGCCGGAAAATCTCCGAACACAATCGGATTCGCCAGGTAGCCAAACCTGACGTGAATGTTGACGACGAGTGGTCCGTATGTGACCGCCATCTCCTTTAGACGCCTTGTAGACGAACGCTTGAAACCTTGGTTTTTTTTTTTGTCCGAGTTCACCTTCACGGAAAACACCGTTGTTAACATTTTCATAAGGAAGATGTATAGACCTCGACTCTTACTATGAAAGGCAAGAAACAGTCCCACCAGGCGTGCCAGTTTGTGAAATGCGAAAAAATTTCATGTGATTTGATTTGATTTTTATTTTGCCTTGCGGGGCGTGCCAATCTGTCTGTCAGACAGAAGTTGAAATCCACACGGTGCGGAGGAGAAAATTTTATATCCATTGGACGAGTGCGCCTTTTTGTTTTATTTCAAAACATTTGTTTCGCATATTTTATTTTATCAGGCGATTAGGGTTACATGTACTAGACCACTTCTCCATCGACCGAAATCGATGTTAATTTACATCGGATTAAAAATCTTTGATGTTGATTTACATCAATTTTAATCCAAACACCCTTGATAATAAAGTAGAGGTTTACATTTTTCTACAAAATAATAGTATGGTGTTTTAATTTTAACGGACGAAATAGATTTTGGTTTGGAAAGAGCATGGACTCTATTTGTGAGTTTAACATGCAATTTGAGGGATAAATGGGTATAAACCCGATGATTTATTTAATGTTTGGATATGTTCTGTATTTGAGCAAAGCTTCCGCATGGGCAGAGTTTCCACACAAACACACACGAACATATATTTGATGAACATGTGGCCGTACTATTTTGGGGCAGAGTCTCCGTATGGACAGAGTCTTCCCATAAAATACGTACATATGAATACGAATTTTGTGAACATATGAGTATGCTTTTGGACAGAGTCCCTATTTAGGCAGAGTCTCCTCATAAAGACATACACACATGAACACAAACAATTTACCTTCATGAAGTCTCGCTCGACATGAGGGAAATACGTGTTTAAATGTTTACATCCATGGAGACTAACTCGACATGGAAACATTTAAATACGAGAACATTTGATATTTAGATATCCTATACCCATGGAGACTAACTCAACATGGAAGATATCTAAACATCGAAACACATGAACATGTTTAAATATTTTATATCCATGGAGACTAACTCGACATGGAAAATATTTAAACAATGGAACACATGAACACGAACATTTAACAATTTTATCTCCACAGAGACTAACTTGATGTGGAGATATGAATATATATTTGAATTTTAAAATCCCCCCATGGAGACTAACTCGACAAGGGGGGGAATTACAGAGATTTCGTGGTTGGAGGGGGACGACCTTTCGATTTTCCGAGGGCGAGTACCATCACGCCGAGCAGAGTCTTCCCGAACAAGCGAGTTTTTCTTTTTGAAAATCTGACCCCCCTTTCAAACTTCAGAAAATAGTCCCCCTTGCCATTAGGCTACATGGGGTATTTATAGGGGATTTCCCCTTTACATTGAGGAGAGATACGTAACCGGAGGGAGGTCCCCCCGGTTATGGAGGAGAGAGAGGTAACCGGGGGGACTGTCCCCTCGGTTATGGGCTTCTTCCTTAACCGGGGGGAGGTTCCCCCTTTTGGTATTTCTGGGATTTTTGGGAATTTCAGGATTTCTGGGGATTTCTGAGTTTTGTGGAGTTTCTGGGAATTTTGAGGATATTTCTAGATTTTCAGATTTGCGGATTTGGTATTGCTAGGGTTTTGGGTTCTTTTTAAATTGGGGATTTTATGGGAATTTGGGAATTTCTGATTATTATTATTTTTGGGTTTGGGAATGTTTGGTATTTTGGGGGGATTTTTGGGGAATTTATGGGATTTTGGCTTTTTATGGAGGTTTGGATTTTTGGGAAATTGAGGTTTTGGGATTTGGAAATTTTTATATGCCAACAATCATCAAGATGAGGGGATAGATCACAACCCATAGTGTTAGGTACCAGATATCTTTGCAGATTCATTTCAATTGTATAATTTGAAGACTCGTAGACCTTCAAAGTATGCAAAACGATATAAGCAATCATGGATAATAAATATATAAACCATATGCATAAAAAGAGAACACCAATGATTGCTCCAAAGATATAACTCCAGTACCTTGCATCAGGTATCCTTTGTCCTGCTGCTGTTTCAGAGAAAGAATTGGGTGTGTTGTCATCCAAGAGCCTAGCCTGCAGGCTTGAATCAGATTCAGTAGTGGGCGACTGATTTCTTGCAGAACCAAGTGTCCTTCCCCTCCCTGGAAATCTGGGGTCTTCTGATGACTAAAAGTCAAGGACAAGAGTCACTAGAGTGTTCCCATAGAGCTTAGAAAAAGGATATTAGTCATTCCAGGTATATATATTAAGCATCAACCATATAACATGCACATAAAACATTAACTAACATGTACATGAAATCAGATGAAAGCCCAAAGTTCCTAAAGTGAATAAGCTGCCATGGAAATTCTCTCTTCCTCTCATGTAAACTCAAGTAAGCTCCACTGAAAACTTTGAGAAACCAAGTGCCCATCTGATTGATGAGAAGGTGAAGCAGACTAATAGACCATTCCCATTTTTCCAGGAGTGCATAGAAGTCCTACTTTCCATGCACCTCCCAGACCCCAGCAATGCACGATATTTGTTCTGGTAAAATACAATTATAACTTCAAATAATTCAATATCATGGTCCATCTGAGGTTTAAATAAGTTAAGGTACACAAAACAACATGACACACTTTTGAAGAAACAAGATTACATGACTTTCACAGAAGAACTTGACCACAAAAGAATTTAACATCTAGTAGCGCTTGGAAAGGCATTGGTACTGGCAAAATATACTTCAATGGGAATTATAGCTTCGACTAATTCATTGCAGTTTTTCATGTGCAATTAATTTAAACGAACTAAATAAGGCAAAGAATATGATGCACACATTGCAAGAAACAGATTAGCTAGGCATTCACACACTTGATTTGACTATTTCATTAACAAAATTATATACTGAGGGATGCACATAAATTCAGTATCCTTGGACATGTCCAGGAAGACTACCCATTGGACTCAATTCTAAAGGCCAACCTCTGTAGAACCCCAAAAATTTTCATTAAATAACTAAATTTTAAATTAAATTAAAGGGAAAAAGAGAGGTTTTAAACCCAAAATTTCACCTCAAGGGGCAAGGGAGCCAAATTTTTTATGGGGGGGGACCTCTTTATGAAAGACCCAAAGGAGGTAAGGATTCCTCCGGGTTGGCTTACCCAGAGGGACCGGCCTTCAGGTTAGCCTTACCCGGAGGGATCTCCCTCTGGATAAGACCAACCCAGAGGGACCTTGTTGAACCCGAAATAAATCAGGGATTAAACAAACCCCGGGTGACAAGATACACCATGGGGGAACCCGGAACGACCGAGGTTGCGAGTTTGCGCCCGAAGCACCGCGAGGACGGAGCAAAGCGTACCTCGGACAGCGGAAATCTAGTGACCAGGCCTTCGTCCAAAGCCGCGCACAATCCCAACGCGTCAAGGACGATCAAATGCACGTGCTCCTAGAAAACAGAGTCGAACGCACGTGAGATGGTCGAAGACGCACGAGCGGTGCACAAGCACGGCACTGTCGTCAACCACAAACCCAAGGAATGGGAGGCCCGCGGGGCTCTCTCCCGACAAGAAGCGGAGGAAGTGGCCAACAAGGTGAAGGCCCACCCCTATTTATAAGGGGGGCCAGGCGGTGGCACCCCCGCCGGTTCGGCGGGGTGCGCACCCCCGCCGGTTAGGCGGGGTGCGCACCCCCGCCGGTTCGGCGGGGCTGCACCCCCGCCGGTTCGACGGGGGCCGCACCCCCGCCGGTTAGGCGGGGCGCGCACCCCCGCCAGTTCGGCGGGGGCCGCACCCCCGCCGGTTCGGCAGGGGTGCACATCCCCGCCGGTTAGGCGGGGTGCGCACCCCCGCCAGTCCAGGCGAGGTGTGCACCCCCGCTGGTCCGCAGGATGCACCCCCGCCAGGCCGCACCCCGCCGGTCGCTGCCTCTCTGCCGCGCTGCCTCGACGCTCGTGCTGCCTCGTTGCTTGCGCCTGCGCACCCCCGCCGAGCCGCGCACCTCCGCCGGTTCGACCCGCCGAGGCCCTATAAATAGGGGGGCATACCCCCATTTAAAGACACGCCATTCGGCCCCAGAAACACCCCCGGTCTCGTGCAGAAAAAACACACCGAGACAAGCCCGAAGGCCTAGAGGTTCGCACAAGAGCCCCTGCGAACACTTCGGCTGGTCCGTGCGAGAGCTTACATAGGCCGCACGTGTCGGGAAGGGTCTTCGACACCCATTGGTGCTTCCTCTTCGTGGTCGAGCCCTCCTGCGTTCGCCCACACAGAGATGCCACAGGTTGTTACAAGACTCCCGTTGGCCATGTCTAAGTCCTCCGGTGCCATCAAACGACACACGTCGAGGCGCATGTCTAAGTCCTCCGGTGTCATAAAATGACATACGTCGAGGCCCATGTCGAAGTCCTCCGGTGTCATAAAACGACACACGTCGAGGCGCATGTCTAAGTCCTCCAGTGTCATAAAACGACATACGTCGAGGCCCATGTTTAAGTCCTCCGGTGTCACAAAAGACATACGTAGAGGCATGTTACCCCGTGGAGGCACAAACACCCCATTGGTAACACGAATGTAGCCATTGCTATGTAAACGTCCGACGGAGGCACAAATACCCCGTCGTCGACGCCTATGTACATGACTTGTTGTATATACGCCCAGTGGAGGTACAAAACCCCATTAAAGACGTAAATGTAATGTCATAAATATAAATGACATGAGCATGCTTGAATAAAATTGTGGAAATTTACTTGTCATCTGTCTTTTCTTCTTTAAGTCTCGGCATACGGTCTTTTAATAAACATTACGCATTCGAAGGTATTCGAGTGTTATACTCGATGTAAATGAAACATCAACTTCGGTCGGTGGGGAACGGTCCAGTACACGACCACTCCAATCGCCCTGAACGCGAGCGCACGCGGAAAATAAATGAAATGAAATTCGAGGGTATCTGGGTTCGCACCCAATACCCCTCGTAAAACAAATCTTTGTCTGTTTCTCGCAAACAGTCTGGCACGCCCGCAAAAGAAAGCGAAAGAGATTAGCGAACGCGCCCCCCCCCCCCCCCCGGGGGCGACCAAAGTTCATCTTTCTCGAAGGCTTAGATATAAAATTGAAGGAAAGAAAGAAAAATCCGCGTTCCAACAGACGTCCTTTCGGGTTTCCCTCTCCCTCCCTCCTATATATAGGCCCCAAGGGCCTCAAATGAAAGGACTTCTCTGCAGCTACTTTGGATCTGGGTTTGCCGTGGCGGAGGAAATCAGTCCGACTTGGGTGAATCAGATCGAATCATGGGAATCCCGATTCTCCCAATTTGCATGAGAATCGGACTGATTCCCATCAGTTCCCGTGCAAATCGGCCTGGTTCGCCCCGAATCAGCGATGTGGCAAACCCTGCTTTGGATAGGCCAGAAGCTCTCTAAAGTGCTCACCAAGCTGTGAAGAAGAAGCCAACGTGGTCTTCCTCAAGTGTTCTTCAAGTGATTTTCTAAAAGCAAGTGTTCTTCTTTAAAAGGATTCAAAGCTGCTCATGTGTATTTGTGTGTACGAGATGTATTTATAAAGAAGAAGGTGATGTACATTAAGTACATGTACCAATCAAGGGCAGTAAATTCAGGATATTGTTCATATGTTTTAATGAAATATAAGGGCTCTTCATGATGTTGTCCATGTGTTTCAAACAGAGTTCTATATAAGCACGTACCTATGTGGATTAAGTTTAGATGAGCTCAAGTAAAAGGTGACACATCACAAGAGTCAAAAGTGAGGGATGCCACCTCATAAAGCTGCTTAAATAACCGCTGGTTCAGAACTATGAAGGAAATGCCAGGCGTACATGTGCATTCAATGAATGTGATGTGTTGGCCTGATAGTGTGCCGTGTGTGCTGAAGATGCTAAAGCACATTTAATAAGGCCCTTCACAACAATTTTTTATAAAAAAAGGCCCTGGCACATTTGTATAAAAACCCTCATATTAATTTTATGCAGTCCTCATATCCCCCATAGTAAGTTTACCCAAAAGCCCTCATAAACATTTTGCAAAAAGGCCCTCATGGCATTCTTATAGAAAGCCCCTGCAAAACCTTTATTTAACCCTTTGCAAAAGCCCCTGTGAGATCTTTATTTATAAAGATACTCAAGAAAACATTTTCTGCAGAAAAGCCCCCCTATGAGATCTTTATTTATAAAGATACTCAAAGTGCACAAAAGTACTTTTTATAAAAGCCCCTGCGACGTGTTTAATTAGAAGAGTACACAAGGGCTTATGGAAGAGTACAAGTTCTGAAAAGGAAAGAAATGAAAAGTCATTTGGATGAAGTATGAAGGCCTCTCTATCAAAACACTAAGATGGATCTCAGCAGCATTATCAAGGGTATTTGGATTCGATCCGATGTAAACTAACACCAACTCCAGCCAGTGGGGAAAAGGATCCAGTACATGAAATCCCAAATCACCTAATAAAATAATCGTGCGGAATAAATACACCAAGATATAGGCGCAATCGTCCCATAGATGGACATGCAAATTTCCCGCATTAAGCAAATTTCAAATACTTATGTCTGTTAAAACAGATTGGCACGCCGACATACATCATTTTAGAAATAACTTTTTCCACATTTTCAACAACCTCACGTACCCAAAAAAACATTGTACAGCCTGGATGTCTTGCGTCTCACATAGAGGCTTTAGCCAATGCTTTGCATTCCATAGGTAGAGGCATAAGGCAATGTTGACAGGCAAAAGGATACTACCAAAACAAAAAAGAGCAAGTTCATGTCACTGGCAATACATCTATCTGCAAACTCTACAAGTTAGGTTGTCTATCAAAGACCAGGAAAGCAGATAGGAAGGCGCTATCAACATGATGATGCCTGTTGCTGACATGAAATCATGTCCAAATCCACTTTGCGACATGCAAGCATCACATGGGGAATTCACATGTCTTGCAGCATGGACCGAGTGTTTAGTAATGCCCCAGCCATCTGATGCCCAGTTGTTGCAGCCTGGACATGACAGGTAGGTCCAGAATTCTCCAGATGCGGGAGAATTTCCCTACAATAACCTCAAAGATATAATGAAGTTACCCATACTTTTTCCCTTGATTCATCCCTCTGTAATCAACTAGATCCCTATCTCTAAACATATACATCATAAAACGTTTTCTCAGACAGCATTATCTGAACAATTCAGAGTGCTCAAAGTGATGTTAGAATCGAAATGATTACATTGACATCTATCCTTTTTCCCAACAGATAGGGGACTCGTCAGAATGAAAACTTTATTCCTTCTCCCAAAAGTAGTGACTTATCAGGATCAAAAACCTTATTCCTTCTCCCAAAAGATAGTGACATGTTAGAATCCAAACCTCATTCCTTCTCCCAAAAAAAAAAAAAAAACAGTGACTCATCAGGATCAAAACCTTGTTCCTTCTCCCAAAAAATAGTGGCTCATCAAGATCAAAACCTTATTTTTCTTGAAAACTAATGTCTATAGTAAAACCTTCATCTAATAATCAACATCAGTCTCCCTTAATCTACCATATATTTATTTTATTTTACTTAATTTTGTTACATTAGTCAATGTAACATATAATGATGAGACAGACACTAAGAAGACTTCCCTAGATATTCTATAAAAGGGAAACAAACTAACATGCAGTTTTGGATAAGTAAAGATTTTTACTACAAATGACTCCTTCAAGTTGGGGAATCGTCCCCCCGATCGGCAGCCCTCTCTCGCACAACTCACACGTAGAGTTTGGAGAAGAGATTGAAGAAGGGAGAAGAAGAACACAGGAACACCAGATTTTTACGTGGTTCGGAGGCAAAACCTTCCTACGTCCACGGCCACAGCAGCAGTTCCAATACTATACGTCAGGAACAATCGTCCAACCACCACACAATACATCTTTAGATTCCACATCAGATCTATGCTTATAAAGCAATTTTTCATTGAATATAACATTTCTTTGTCTAATGATTTTCCTGCCTTCATCATCCCAAGAAGCGGTATCCAAAATCATCAGAACCATATCCAATGAAAAAATATTTCCTTGACTTAGGATCTACTTGTCTCTGTCATTGGAATCACATGCACATATGAAACACAACCAAATACTCTCAAGTGTGAGAGAGTTACCTCCTTATCAGTCCAAGCCTCTTCTGGTAGCTCACCATTTAGAGGAACACGGGGTCCTCTATTAATCAGATAAGCTGCTGTGTTAATTGCATCTGCCCAGAAGGTCTTCGGTAGGCCAACATGTAGCCTCAAGCTCCTAGCTCTCTCATTCAGGGTTCTGTTCATGCGTTCAGCAACCCCATTCTGTTGTGGAGTATTTGGAATTGTTTTCTCCATCCGAATGCCATGTACTGCACAGAAATCTTTGAATTCCTTGCTACTATATTCTCCTCCATTGTTTGACCTCAAGCACTTGATCTTTGCACCGTTTGATTTTCCACTTCAGCCTTCCACTTCACAAAAGTAGAGAACACATCAAATTTATTTTTGAGAAAACAAACCCATACCTTCCGAGTGGAGTCATCAATAAAGGTGACATAATAGAGTGAGCCTCCAAGGGATCGAACAGGGGCTGGTCCCCACACATCAGTGTGCACAGTTCTAACTTTTCTAGCTTAGAACTTCCTCCAGCTTTAGAGAAGGTGACCTTTCTCTGCTGTTGAACGCGGTTTTTCTTTCTATTTTTTTTTTCTTTCGATTTTATATCTAAGCCTTCAAGAAAGATGAACTTCGGTCGCCCCGGAGGGTTTCCGTTCGTTGATCTCTTTTTCGCTTGCTTTTGCGGGCGTGCCAGACTGTTTAGAGAACAGACAAAGATTTCTCTTACGAGTGGTATTAGGTGCGAACCTTGATACCCTCGAATTTCATTTCATTTATTTTCCGCGCGAGCTCGCGTTCAGGCGATTGGAGTGGTCGTGTACTAGACCGTTCCACCACGACGAAGTCGATGTTTCATTTACATCGAGTATAACACTCGAATACCTTCGAATGCGTAATGTTTATTAAAAGACCGTATGTCGAGACTTAAAGAAGAAAAGACATATGACAAGTAAATTTCAACAATTTTTTTCAAGCATGCTCACGTCATTTATATTTATGACATTTACGCCTTTGATGGGTTTTTGTACCTCCACTGGGCGTATATACAACAAGTCATGTACATAGGCGTCGACGACGTGGTATTTGTGCTCCGTCGGACGTTTACATAGCAATGGCTACATTCGGGTTACCAATGGGTGTTTGTGCCTCCACGTGGTAAAATGCCTCTACGTATGTCTTTTGTGACCCGGAGGACTTAGACATGGGCCTCGACGTATGTCGTTTTATGACACACCGAGGACTTAGACATGCGCCTCGACGTGTGTCGTTTGATGGCACCAGAGGACTTAGACATGGCCAACGGGAGTCTTATAACACCTGTGGCGTCTCTGTGTGACGAACGCAGGAGGGCTCGACCACGAAGAGGAAGCACCAACGGGTGTCGAAGACCCTTCCCAACACGTGCGCCTATGTAAGCTCTCGCACTGACCAGCCGAAGTGTTCGCAGGGCTCCTTTATGCGAACCTCTAGGCCTTCGGCGTGTCTCGGTGTGCTTTTTTTCTGCACGAGACCGGTGGCGTTTCTGGGGCCGAATGGCGGTGTCTTTGAATGGGGGTATGCGCCCCTATTTATAGGGCCTCCGCATGTAGAGGATGAGCGGCTTATCTTTCACCGGGGCTCCCAAGACGGGAGGAGTAAGGAGATACTCTTTGATTTCTTCAAAGGTATCTTGGCACTCTTGGTCCCATACAAATGGGGCTCCTTTCTTCATCAATTTGCTGAAGGGGGCGCACCTGCCCGCGAGGTTGGAGATGAACCGCCTTATGTAGGCCAGCCTTCCTTGGAGAGATTTCAGCTCCGTTAAGGTTTTCGGCGGCGGCAGCTCTCTGATAGCTTTGATTTTGACGGGATCAATTTCTATCCCGCGATATTTGACAACAAAGCCGAGGAATCTGCCGCTCGAAACGCCGAAGGCGCACTTCATGGGGTTCATCTTCAACTGGTGCTGGCGGAGTCTTTCGAAGACCTGGCGTAGGTCGCCTAGGTGGTCTTCCCGCCTTTTGGTCTTGACGACCAGATCATCAACGTAGCACTCGACCGAGTCATGGAGCATTTCTCCGAAAATCTTGGTCATGGCTCGTTGATAGGTGGCTCCGGCGTTCTTCAAGCCGAAGGGCATTCTTTTATAGTTGTAGATCCCTTTGGGGGACCTAAAGGCGGTATGACCCTTATCTTTGGGAGCCATACGGATTTGATTATAGCCTGACGACCCGTCCATGAAGGATAGCGTTTCATGCCCGGTGGTCATGTCGATCATAGTTTCCGTGATTGGGACCGGGAAGTCATTTTTTGGGCAGGCTTTGTTCAAGTCCCTGTAGTCGATACAGATCCGGACTTCGCCGTTCTTCTTCTTGACCGGCACTATATTGGCCAGCCAAGTTGGATAGATGCATGGCTCGGTGAAGTCAACTTGGAGAAGTCTGTCCACCTCGGCATTTACTTTCAGCTCCAGCTCGTGGCGCATGCGCCTTTGGGCTTGCTTGACCGGCTTCGCTGCAGGGAGTATGGACAACTCATGTTCAGCCACAGAGGGGTCCAGGCCTGGCATTTCTTTGTATGTCCACGCGAAACAGTCTTTGAATTCCAGCAAGAGGTGCCGGTATGACTGTCTTTCTTCCTCGTTCAAGAGAGCGCTGACGAAGATTGGTCGGGGTTCTTTTGGTTCCCCGAGGTCGAGTTCGACCAATTCGTCGACCGTAGCTTGTCCACCGTCTTCGAGTTCACGAGGTGCCGGCTGTAGGTCGATGAAATCTTTTTCTTCATCAGAGTCAGCGACGTGGACGTCATAGTATTTGAAGCCTTCTTCTGTGATCGGCCAGAAGTGACCCCCTTCGCTTTGAGGTGCTTCTTGACACGACGCCCCATTTGATAGGACGAGGGCGGCCTCCCTTGCTGCGGTTTTGTAGCGGGGGTAGGAGATCGCCCATCGGAAGGGCAATGATTAGATGAGGGCGCGAGTCCAACGGTGTTGACCGTATAGTAGGCCTCGCATTCCGCCACCTGACCATAGCCTAACCCCCGAGTGTCTTTTGCACAATAGGGGGTTGCCCTCGGAGTTGCTTCGGGTACCACAGCTGATGGAAGTACTCCCGTCGAGAGGGATCTTGCGTTTGTGCAATCTTTTGCCTTTGGCACAATTTCTTGATGTGCTCGGGCATGTCGTCCATTTCCTGGACGGGCTCCGGGGCGACTTGAGTCGTTTGACTCCAGCTGAAGTCGTCTTCGGAGGGCCCATATGGAAGCAGGTCTCCTTTGTAGAAGATGATCGGCTTCGGCGTCTCGCCTTCCTCGAGACTGTCATTTCTGTAATGGGTGACAATGAATGTTTTTAGTCGCTCCACCCATTGCTCCTCCCTATGGAAGGGTAGCTGCATGTATGCCGGTGGCAAGGAGATGCTTCGGTTGATGATCTCGCCGACGGTGTTTGCTTCATAGTTGATTTCACGCCTTTCTGGGCAACTTGGCCCGGGCGTGGTGGATTCGGCGAGGCGGCTGAGCCGGCGAGCTTCAAGGAGGTCTTTGTTGACCGTGAAGAGCTCCTCCTCCTCCTGATCCTGGCTTGCTTGATTCGCATCGGCATTTTGTTTTTCCTTGCCTTTTGACGGGGTTGCTGGCTTGCCGGGAGGCTCGCCGAGCTATAGCTGGGCATCCGCCAAATTACATTCATTTGGGCGGAAGGGGGCCCGGTCGGCGAAGACTATATATTGCTCTCCTTCTTTGATGTATTTTATACACTGATGGAGAGTCGAGGGGATGACCCTATTTTCATGGAGCCAGGGTCTTCCCAGGAGGGCTTTGTAGGACGTGTTTGCATTGATGATGTAAAACACGACCTTAGTAGTGAGGCCGTCCATGGCCAGCTGTACCTCCACCCTTCCCAAGGCATTTTCGGAATTCTGGTTGAACCCAGCGATTCTGACATCATTTACCCTTTGCAAGTAGGGCGTGAGATACAAAGACTTGAAAGTCTTCAGAGGCATGATATTGATCGACACCCCGGGGTCAACCAGGATTCGGTTGAGCTCGTGCCCATTGACTCTTCCTTGCATGTACAACGGGCGGTTGTGGTATAGCGTCGGCAACAGCATATCCTTGTCGGAGAAGGTCACCTCCGCCACCAATGCTTCGAGGGCTTGAGCTTGGAGTTCGGTTACGTCAGCTTCGTAGACCTCGGGCTCTTGCAAGATTTTGACGAGCGCCGTTCTCAACTCTTTGCTCCAGGCAATGGCATCCCATATGGTGATGTTGGTTGGGAACCGCTTCATATGCTGTATGATTTTGCGGTCGGCCCGGGCACGGAGTTGATCCAATGGCGGGACAATATCTTCCAGGGCTTTTATCGGTTGCCCGAATTGGTTGACCCGTCTTGTCCCTGGCTGTCCATCCGGCTTTTCTTCGAACAGCGAGCTCGGGCTGTCCTCCTCCGGGGCAGTAGTTTCCTCTCTGCCACTTTTGGATGGAGTAGGCCGGACGGCCGACTCAGGAGTTTTCCGGTGGGAGGGTTTGTTGGGGATCGCCCATCCCCCACACTCTTCTTCGTCGGACGGGACGAAGAGGACTGGCTGGGTGGCCCTCCGGTCGGAGAGCCCACTAGCGATATCCTGCTGCTCTTCTTCTTCCTCGTCAGATGGGTCGAAGATGAAGGAGTTCGCCCGTACCTCCATTTCCGGGGCAGGCTGAGTTTTTCTCCTCGGAAGACGATAGTCTTGCTCAGGTCGGGCGAGCTGGCCATCTCGCCGAGGGACGGGGAGAGTTTCTTTCCTCGTCCGCGGCCCTTTCCTTTGCCTCGGTTGCGGCGTCGATATGTCGCCACAGGAGGCGTAACAGCCGGTGATTGCAAGCTCGCAGGCGGCGGTATCGACACCATGTTGCACGAGAAGTCTTTCAGCATTTCTTCCAACTTCTCGATGGTGATTTCATCTTCCTTATAGAAGATGGCCAGTTCTTCGGGCAGAGGCAGCTTCTCGCCTTCTTGAGCCCTTTGTAGCATTTGGTGGAGCCAGCTTTTGAGCCTTGTTTTACGCTCCATTTCTTCCCACGGGATATATCTGTCCAAAGGGACTCCCCAAGTGGGTTTGGAGAGGATATACTCCTCCAACTCATCAATGAGCTTTTGCAGCTTCTGGAGTGGAGTGAGCTCCGCCGGGGCTGCCGCGGCCTCCTCTCGCTCAGCTTGCTTGCTTCCTTAGGCGCCTTTTCATGTTCTTGCGCCGGTTCTTTTCTTGCTGCACCGCGCGCGCCATTTCGAGTGGCGTCAGCGGCTTGGCTTGCCCTGTTGTTTGAGAGGTGGTTTCTCGGCCGAGGCGACCGTGCGACCTTCCCCTCTTAGGGAACGCGGACAGAGTGCGCATTCTGGACGCCACCGTCGTCCAACCAGCTTCGTCTTGTTGATGCTGGAAAGTGGAGTCAATTGCCTGCTCGATTACCTCGGGTGGCAGTTGTTGGAATTCGGCCCAATAAGGGCTTGGCTCTTGGGTGGCCGGCTCCATCACTGGCTGCTTATCCCTGCGGTCTTTATCTTGCCGCTTGAGTATTCGCGGAGGCGAATTCTCGAAGCACTGCCCCTTACTCCTATTTTCCGGAGTTTGCTCATGGGGAAGGGAGACTTGATGTCGTCGAGACCCCTTCTTTCGCCGAGGAGGTTGTTGCTGAACTTCTTCCCTGGCCTAGGCCCGGATTGTCGGATTGCCTTCTGAGTCGGTCTTTCCCTCTTGGATGAGGGCTTTGACCCAGTCTCGGACAATCGGACACATATCCGTAGGATGCAGCAACATGGCATGGTATTTGCAATACATGGGGTGGTTTGTTTCCCTCTCCGTGTATGTTGGTGGCGGCCTATGCGCCTCTACATAGCCTTGCTGCAAGAGTCTTTCGAAGATCTCCCCGGTCTTTGCGGTCGCAAAGGGGTTCGGGGAGACTCGCCACCCGGGATACCATAGGGCAGGGGCCTCGTCAGATGAGCCGCCTTCTGTCATATCCGGATCCTCTTGGTTGTATCTTGAGGTGGGCTGCTCTTTCAGGGATATATTCCTGAATTGCTGCCCCAAGCTCGCGCCTTCAGTGTTAGCTTTGGACGACATCGGCGGTACGAGCCATCCTCGTTCATCAGCTTCGGGGGCTTGGGGGTTCTTGAAGCGCATATAGTCGCTTTCTTCAAACTCCCGCTGGGCTGCTTCCCTGGCTCTTATCAGGACCATGGAATTGCCTTCCGGGTCGATTTTCCCCTTTTGGATAAGGGACTCGATCCAATCCCGGACATCAGGGCACCTGTCTGTAGGGTGCAGCAGCATGGCGTGATACCGACAGTACATGGGGTGATTCAACTCCCTTTCAGTGTACGTCGGTGGCGGTGTGTGGGCCATCACGACACCTCGTTGCAGGAGCTTTTCGAAGATTTCCCCAACATTTCCAGTCGCCAAGTGACTGCGGTGGGGAATTCTCCCTCCCGGGCACCACGAGGTGGGGGCTTCGCCCGATGAACCGCCTTCTGTCATATCCGGGTCCGGGAAAGTGAATGCCACCGGTGTATAAATTTCCGGTGGGTCGATGACGTTGACTGTGTGCGTGACAACGTCAGCTGAATGGTCTGTCCATTCGGGAATGTGAGGCTGCGGCGGGTTGACACGGGCGTTGCCCAAGTCAATAATCCCTTGGTTGACCCATGCTTCAACCTTGTCTTTAAAGACGTGGCAGTCCTCTAAAGCGTGCCCTGCATCTTGATGGTATATACAGTAGTTTGGCGGGACGCTTGTTGGCGGTTGGCAGCCTAATAGTCCTGCTCGCAGGCAGGTACGATAGACAGACCCCTGAAGTCCTTGCTGTAGAGTCGTCAGACTTTCTTGCATAGTCCTCAGATACATCAGCGTTTGGCGCTGACCGTGTCGCAGCGATTGAACTTGTCTTTCCAGGTTTTGCACTGTCTCGGCCCATGTCCTGTTCTCCGAGGCTGAGGGATGATCCCCCTCCCATCCATTGGTGGAATGAGCGTCCCAAGGATTTACCTCGGGGTCTTCAGGCTCAGGAGGTGGCGCATTGACATGGATGACATTGGCCGACTGCCTCGATTGGTCCCAAGCATGGGGCTGTGGAGGATCGACCAAATGTTCATGCATGGTGATGAGGCGACTCTTGATCAGCTTCTGTATTTCATTTTTGAAGACATAGCAGTATTCAATGGAGTGCCCCAGCATGCGGTGGTAGAGACAGTAATTTGGCTCATCCACTCTATCCGCTTCGCTTGGTCTTCTCATTGTCGGAAGCGTGAGCAAGTCATTCTTCATGCACAGCTTGAAGAGCATCTTCGTATGATCCCTTTTGAAGGAATACGGCGTGCTCATACGTTGTGGCAGTGAAGTCGGAGGCGGTTTTCTTCCACCTTCTTGCTTGGAGCGCCAGAGGACATGATTTTCTTCCCTTTACTTTGCGGGGCGAAGTCCACAGCATTGGCTTCTTTGCCAACGGCGCGCTCCTTGCCCGGATTGATTTTCGGAGGAGCTTGCATCGGGTTGTCGGCGAAGAACATTTCGATCTCTGCCACGACCGCATTGAGCTGGTCAAAACCCTTGATGTTTGTTCCCAGTAGCTTTTCACTTATCTGCGCCGCCAGGCCCCGTCGACAGATAGTTATAGCGTCTTCTTGCGTCGGGGGGTTGTCACACCTCATGCTAAAGTCACGCCACCGCTTGATGAAGTCGAGTGTCGTTTCTCCCTTCCTTTGCTTGAGGGAGCAGAGTTCTGCAAGCGACACCTTTCTCTCGGCCGTCTAGAAGCGGTCGATGAATTTCTTTTGGAGGTCGGCCCAGTCGACAATGGAATTGGGCCTTAACCTGGAGTACCACTGGAAGGCGGTGCCTGTCAGGGACGTTGCGAAGTAACGAAGGAGGTAGGATTCATCGAATGCCAACTCTCCCATAGCCGTTATATAGTAGGCCAGGTGCTCGTTTGGCGAGCCCTGTCCGTCGAACTTCTGCAACTTCGGCGCCTTGGGGAAGTCCGGTGGCAGCTTCTTGAATTGATGGTGGACGGGGTATGGCACGCTGTAGAGATCTACAGTGGCAGTTCCCTCGCCTCGCTGAGCGAAGCGGTCGTCCACGATCTTTTCAATCATTCGTCGCTGGGCGACGATATCTTCAGCCGCAGAGGCTTGGGAGTTTATGCCCCTGCGCGGCTGTTGGACCGGGTCGACGGTATAGTCGTTGACCGCGGCTGTGCGTGGGTTGACATCGGGCAAGTCGCCTTGTTGATGTCTTGCCCGAGCATTTTGGTTTGCCGTCGGCACTTGGCGGCGTGGCGCATTTGCCCCTGCCTGTTGTCCTCGCTCGGTCAGGAGATTGGCCATTTCAGCCTGCCAACGCTGTATGAAATCATACTTGGCGTCGTCCGTCATTGCTTGGAAGGCGGCTCTGGTTGGCGGCATGAGGAAGACTTCGGCTTGCTCTCCATCAGCCTGGAATTGTTGCTCCCCGAGATGGAGGCTGGCGACTTCGTCTTCTTCCCCTCCTTCGGGGTCCAGTTGGACCTGTCCCGGAAGGGGTCTTTGATCATGATCGAGTGGAGGCTCGAGAACTTGCCCCAGGTTCGAGGGCCCAGCTTGACTGCCTTGCTGCCCTTGCCCTGAGAAGTCTTCTGGCAGCGTTCCGGGTATACCGGAGGACGGTTTCGTCGTCCTGTCCGGGCTCGTTTATCCTGAGCGCTCCTGTAGGGCCGGATGGCCCCGGTGCTTCCCTTCCGGAAGCATAGCAGGTGAAGATTTTCATGCCTCCACCTTCTTCAGACGTCTGCTGCACTCTCCGCTTCTTGGGCTTCTGAGTGCTTGGACGGATTGCAGCTCCCAGCCTGGTGAAGACTGAGGCGCTCAGCCTTTCAAAGACCGAGACTCGAGGTGCGGAAGCTCCGGCTTGACTCGCGTCTCCCCCTTCAGCAGTTTCCGCTTGGGCGGGGACGAAGTTGGGCTTCCTATAAATGCCCCTGCGTTTGTGTCCGCGGGGACGAGGAGGTTCGGTTTCTTGAGCTTTTTCTCGCCCAGGTACCGTCGCCTTCTTGGGGTCTTCGGCGGGTTGGCCCGCTCTGGCTTGTTTGATTTGGCGGGCTTCCTGCTTGGTCACCCACATTTGCCTCATTTTGCGAGGCGGCCAGGGCGACGAGCTTGATGCCTGCCCCTGTCGGGCTCCTTTTGGGGAGTCCCGATCTTCTTGACGCATCCCTTGGAGGGGAGCGAACTGGTTGGAGGTTGCCACCGTAGGGACGCTTCTGTCCCGGGGCAATATCGGCTCGCCTCCATCGAGCCTGACGCGGATGTCTCCCACGAGCACGGTCTTGCCGGAGTTGGAGACGACCGCGTGGGGCTTGGTGCCCCTGCGTCCCTGGCGCTGTCCTCGTTTTCTAGGGACTGCAACACAGGAGATTGTGTTTACCGAGAAGACTCGGCCTTGGCTTGGACGGGGTTTGGTGCCCCCCTAGTTGCAGTAGCTTTGGGCGCCGCCTTTGGAGTAGCTTAGACGGCGGGGACCACCCCTAGGAAGTAGGGGGATCCCACCACTGCAGGAAAATAGCCGAACACGAGCGGGACGGCGAGGTAGCCACATTTGGCGTGGCATGCGATGACTATCGGACCGTAGGTGACGGCGGCCATTGAGCAGACTTGAGCTTGCAGGTGGAAGCGGGCTTCTTCTCGCCGACTTTCGCTCCTTGTACCTGTAGTGTGGAAATTAGTCATCTTTATTTCTATATCGGCATACGGTCTTTTTACATATGCATGGAAGGCAGGAACAGTCCCACCGGGCGTGCCAGATTGTTGGAACGCGGATTTTTCTTTTTTTTTTTTCTTCGATTTTATATCTAAGCCTTCAAGAAAGATGAACTTCGGTCGCCCCGGGAGGGTTTCCGTTCGTTGATCTCTTTTCACTTGCTTTTGCGGGCGTGCCAGACTATTTACGAGAAACAGACAAAGATTTATCTTACGAGGGGTATTGGGTGCGAACCCTGATACCCTCGAATTTCATTTCATTTATTTTCCGCGTGCGCTCGCGTTCAGGGCGATTGGAGTGGTCGTGTACTAGACCGTTCCCCACCGACCGAAGTCGATGTTTCATTTACATCGAGTATAACACTCGAATACCTTCGAATGCGTAATGTTTATTAAAAGACCGTATGCCGAGACTTAAAGAAGAAAAGACAGATGACAAGTAAATTTCCACAATTTTATTCAAGCATGCTCATGTCATTTATATTTATGACATTTACATTTACGCCTTTGATGGGGTTTTGTACCTCCACTGGACATATATACAACAAGTCATGTACATAGGCGTCGACGACGGGGTATTTGTGCCTCCGTCGGACGTTTACATAGCAATGGCTACATTCGTGTTACCAATGGGGTGTTTGTGCCTCCACGGGGTAACATGCCTCTACGTATGTCTTTTGTGACACCGGAGGACTTAGACATGGGCCTCGACGTATGTCGTTTTATGACACCGGAGGACTTGGACATGCGCCTCGACGTGTGCCGTTTTATGACACCGGAGGACTTAGACATGGCCAACGGGAGTCTTATAACAACCTGTGGCGTCTCTGTGTGGGCGAACGCAGGAGGGCTCGACCACGAAGAGGAAGCACCAACGGGTGTCGAAGACCCTTCCCGACACGTGCGGCCTATGTAAGCTCTCGCACGGACCAGCCGAAGTGTTCGCAGGGGCTCTTATGCGAACCTCTAGGCCTTCGGGCGTGTCTCGGTGTGCTTTTTCTGCACGAGACCGGGGGCGTTTCTGGGGCCGAATGGCGTGTCTTTGAATGGGGGTATGCCCCCCTATTTATAGGGCCTCCGCGGGTCAAGCAACGAGGCAGCACGAGCGTCGAGGCAGCGCGGCAGAGGCAGCGACCGGCAGGGGTGCGGCCTGGCGGGGGTGCATCTCGCGGACCGGCGGGGGGTGCACACCTCGCCTGGACTGGCGGGGGTGCAGCCTCCGCCCAAACCGGCGGGGGTGTGCACCCCTGCCGAACCGGCGGGGGTGCGCACCCCGCCGAACCGACGGGGGTGCCACCGCCTGGTCCCCCTTATAAATAGGGGTGGGCCTCCACCTTGTTGGCCATTTCCTCCGCTTCTTGTCGGGAGAGAGCTCCGCGGGCCTCCCGTTCCTTGGGTTGTTGGTTGACGACAGTGCCGTGCTCGTGCACCGCTCGTGCGTCTTCGACCATCTCACGTGCGTTCGACTCCGTTTTCTAGGAGCACGTGCATTTGATCGTCCTTGACGCGTTGGGATTGTGCGCGGCTTTGAACGAAGGTCTGGTCACTAGATTTCCGCTGTCCGAGGTACGCTTTGCTCCGTCCCCGCGGTGCTTTGGGCGCAAACTCGCAACCTCGGTCGTTCCGGGTTCCCCCAGGGTGTATCTTGTCACCCAGGGTTTGTTTAATCCCCGATTTATTTCGGGTTCAACATCTGCTTTCCCAGAATGCAATCTTCACACAGTCCAATATCTATGGACTTTAGATCACCTAACTTCCCTTTTGCAGCCATCATCTTCATTCCCTTCTCACTCATGTGCCCAAGTCTGCAGTGCCAGATCTTGGAGTCCTCTTCTGAATTTGCCACTGTCACTAAGTCTTTGTCATTTGCAGTCATATAAAGAGTTCCCATCTTGCTGCCTTGTGCTATAACCATGGCACCCTAGGTTATCTTCCAGCACCATTAACAAAGGTAGTGACATATCCTTCATCATCAAGCTGACCAATAGAGATCAGATTTCTCTTCAAGCCAGGAACATGTCTGACATTCCTCAGCTTCCACACAGTCCCGTTTGCTGTTTTCAACTGAACATCACCCTACCCCACAATATCTAAGGGCTCATCATCCGCAAGATAAACCTTCCCAAAATACCAGCAACATAATTTGTAAGGTTCTCTACATGAGGTAGAGTGAAAAGGATGCTCCAGAATCTAGAATCCAAGATTCGATGGGACTATTGACAATCAAAATCAGAGCATCTTGGACTTCCTCTGCCATGACATTAGCAGAGTCCTCTTCCTGTTTCTGCCCCTGATCCTTTTTCTTTGGAAGTCTACAATCCTTCTTAAAGTGACCCTTCTTACCACAATTCCAGCAACCATCACCACGGGGTTGGACTGACCTCTTTTCTTGGACTTGGATCTATTCGATTCTGTCCACGTGATTTGTTCTTCCCCTGCCTTCTGTGTTTAAGGCAGAACCTGAAGCTTCACCAGATTCTCTTCTCCGAACATCCTCGCTCAGAATCAAGTCTCGAATCTCTGTAAGTTTCAGTTTACTTGAACCTGAAGAACTGCTAACAGCCGTCACAGTTGCACCCCAACTTTCAGGTAAGGAGGATAGAAGAATCAATGCTTTAATCTCATCACCAAATCTATTTCCAGAGAACTCAACTGGGTTGTAATCACGTTGAATTCATTTATATGATCTGTGACCGAGGAACCTTTGGCCATCTTGAGATTAAACAAATGACGCATCAAATGTACCTTGTTGGAAGCAGATGGTTTCTCGTTCATATTTGATAACGCCTTCATCAGACCTGTTGTGGTCTTCTCGTTCACGATGTTGAACGCGACGTTTCTGGCCAACGTCAAACGAACAACTTCAAGAGCTTGTCTATCCAGAAGATCCCAATCTTCTTTCTTCATACCATCTGGCATCGTTCCAAGAAGCGGCTGGTGCAACTTCTTTGTATACAAGTAGTCTTCGATTTGCATCTTCCAGAAACTGAAGTCCTTGCCATCAAACTTCTCGATCCTCACCTTTCCTTCATCAGCTGCCATCGCTCCCACTGTTTCCCGCGAACCAGTGCTCTGATACCAGTTGTTGGGGAATCGTCCCCCCGATCGGCAGCCCTCTCTCGCACAACTCACACGTAGAGTTTGGAGAAGAGATTGAAGAAGGGAGAAGAAGAACACAGGAACACCAGATTTTTACGTGGTTCGGAGGCAAAGTTTTCCTACGTCCACGGCCACAGCAGCAGTTCCAATACTATACGTCATGAACAATCGTCCAACCACCACATAATACAAGGAGAGACCGCCCAACTATATATACTGGGAGGTTAGGGCGCCATAATCGAGATTTACAAGGACAAAACTGCCCCTCACTCAGATTCACGCAAGTCGCCTGTCCTGGGGTTGAGAAGTCGACTGCCTTGAGAATTCGACTGCTAAAGTCGAATGCTGAATTCGACTGCTAAAGTCGAATGCTGAATTCAACTGCTTAAGTCGACTGCTGACTTCGACTGCTGCAGTCGAATGCTGACTTCGACTGCTCAAGTCGACTGTTAACTTCGACTACCTCTTCTATAAGCCAAATTTAGCTTCCGGGGGCAAGTTCAGGCTACATCAGCAAGTTCAGGCTACACACTCTAACACTTCATAGAGACATTCTAGCTAAGTTCTCTGTCATCTTTTATCCTCGGGATTTTCTTTTCTCTGGATGTTGATGAAATGGTCAATCTACACACATTTGGTTCATGACACTTATTGCTAAAGTGCAATGGCTCAACTACATTGATCATGTCACGTGATGGCATCATTGTTCACACAGTATCCAGAAAAGAATGTAATGTCATTATGTGGATAAAGACATCACCTGTGGGAATGGCAAGATTAACTTCATATTCTACTTCTTTGATCATTTTTAAATTTGATATGTTATCAGGCAGCTTAAACAATGATAAGGTATTCTTTAACATGTTATTATGTAAAGGTCATCCATCCCTGTGAATATGGATCCTGGCTAATCCCAATCTTCATGTTCATTGGCAATGATGTATTAAGCTCATTCTCTGGAGCTGCAGGATATGTGAAGTTATAATCTTGATAACAGAAGGAACTGAACTCCCATCCTCCACATGGTGAGTGTTTTGGGAACCAGTGCCAAGACCACTCTACCTAGTTAGGTTATAGGTCCAAAGTGAAAATTAAAAGAATGGCTTGGTAGACTAAAAGCTGCCAGAAGATTCTCAAGATTCACTGTCATCTACCAATCTTCCAAGTGGGAATATAACAACTGATCTCTGACGGCACCAATGTCAAGAAATTCCTTTTGGAAGTTCAACCTCAACATTTTCATTTACCCACACCTTTTCAACACCAACAATGACATAGAAAAGTGATCATGTAGAAGACAACAGATCCACTGTCGCAACACAAACAATTTGTACACACAAGGACTCGCAAAAAAAAACAAAAAAGACAAGATGGCAATCTCAAACAGTGTCATTCTGGTACCTGACGAGTTGTAGTTTCCCTCCGTGGCATCCATGAAGAAAGATTTCTCCATACATTTCCTGGAACCAAAACACTATACGATGGCAATGTCTGGTTACAGTTGAGCATGGAGTAGAACATCAGGAAAGTAAATTCAGAAAGAAAAAAAAAATCAGTACCTAGATGTCGTAGTAGCATTGGAATATGTGGGAAGTGAACCATACGAGCCCCCCCAGTAGACAGTATAAATCCTGGACGCCTCAAAAAAGGTGACTACAAGAAAGTGACAAAGAGACAATTAGACTTCCAGAATGAGCAGATGCTATCAAAGAAAGTTCAAGTTCTGTGCACACACAAAATACAGAAGAATACAGGGCTCTTGTAGGAAAATATCCTGGGATATAGCTCAGGACAATGTGAGGGTAGTTCCATGTAACCAAAAGCTGATTTGGCCCAGTGGGGCCACTGTTCATCATCAAATAAAAAAAAATACAAATGAGAAAATGAGGTGTAAATCTGCTGTTGAACCCGGGAAAATACCGGGATTTAAACATAGCCCGGGTGATAAATCCGCCAGGAAAAATACGGAGGCCGGGGAATAAACCCCAAACTCCCCCACTCGAACACCTGAGATAAACGGGTTCGAGTCCGGCTTTTAATCCGATTTAATTCGGATAATATATTAAATGTGACGTTCGAAAGGTATGTTGGGGCGGAGCATATACCCCTGGCGGGCAAAGTCAACGTCCGAAGGTGCGTTCAAGAGCGGGCGCCGAGTGCACGTGTTCGGACGGGCAAAATAACCTCAACGTTCAAAAACGAAGACAAACGCACGTCAAACGCACGACGAACGGCTTCAAACGCGAGTCAAACGCACAGGCACAGCAGGTCAAATGGCTGGAGAAGACCCAAGGCCCACCCTTTTTAAGGTGTACGGCCCGAGAGGAGGGGGGCCACGCGCGGCCACCCCCGCGGGGCGGTCCGCACGCGCAGACACCCCCGCCGGGGGGGGCGCACAGGCCACCCGCGCGCGGGCCACTTGCGCCCCCGCATGCGCGGGGCCACCGGCGCCGGGACCCCCCGCGCACGGGACACCATTGACAGGGCCACCCGCGCTGGAGCCCCCCGCATGCGGGCCACCAACGCCAGGGCCCACGCACGCGGGCCACCCGCGCCGGGGTCCCCGCGCGCGGGCCACCCTCACCGGGGCCCGCGCGCACCAGCCACCTCCGCCGGTCCCTTAAACCCCTATAAATAGGGCGTAAGGGCCATGAAGAAAGGGGGCTTTTCTGCCGGTTTTTCCTGAAGACTTGGAGAGGACTTCCGCCCTTTGGGCTGGGAGATGAAGCTCCCTCCCCCCTCCCTTGGTAGGGGACATGTTTGTCCTCCAAAATATGAAGACCCCGGCGGGGCCCAAGTTTGTGTAAATTGCACAAAACCCCCCGGGGATATAAAGTTTGTGTATGTGTACATCAAAAGTACACATATACCCGCTGCCCCGGAAAATTATAGGAATGTCTCCGTGAATGATAAAAGTGCAGAAATGTCCGGAAATTTGCAGGAATACCCCTGCTGCTCCGGAAAGTTGCAGAAATGCCCGGAGATCCTGGAAATTGCAGGAATACCCCTGCCGCTTGGAAAATTGCAGACACATCCTGCTTCCCGAAAAATTACAGAAATACCCATGTTGCCCGGAAAATAGCGGATACGTCCTTGTGGCGCAGAAAATGGCAAAGATAGCCCGACAGTCCGTGCCTCATGTCCAACCCGGTGGAGTGGGACCCACTTCACTTCTATGAAGTGGCGTGCGCTCTCCTGGGTGTGACTTGAAGCCGGACTCATGGGGAGTTCTCGGGAAACGTCACCAAATGACGGAGAAGTCCAAGCAAGCCGATAAATTGCAGGAGCATCCGGAGAAGTCAAATCAATGACGAAAATACTCGGAACCACTCTGAAAAGTCAAGCAATGACTAAGAGGCCTGGCTCACGCAGTTTGCACGGCCCGGTGGAGCAGGACCCACGCCGCTTTTATGAAACGACGTGCGCTCTCATGGGCCCGGTTTATGGCAAGCCACTCCAAGTCTTGGGATTGTCAGATAACGACAAGAACCCTTGTACATGTCGAGACTTGGCCGAAAGCTCCGGAAGGTCAAGATACCACCGAAAATTCCCGGGAGGCCAACATACGACGGGCCCCGGGAGGTCGAGAAATGACTGTAAAGCCCCGTGAATGACCTCGGGGTTTATTGACTTCGAACACCTGAGATAAACGGAGACGTCCGAATCAAGCTCGATGGAGCGAGCCGATCATGCCGCGGGACAATGCGTCCCCACCATACCCATCTCTAACAAATTCGCTCCCCTCCAGGGGATGTGGCAAGAAAAGCGGAACTCCACAAAAGGAGCCCGACCGGGGCAGGCGTCCAGCTCAGCACCCCAACAGCCTCGCAAAATAAGGCAGATGTGGGTCACCAAGCAGGAGGCCCGTCAAATCAAGCAGGGAAAAGCGGGCCAACCTACTAAAGACCCCGCAAAAGCTACCATCCGAGCAAGAAAAAGTTCGAGACACCGAACCCCCTCGTCCTCGTGGACAGAAAAGGAGAGGCGTCTATCGAAAGCCGAATTTCGTTTCTGCCCAAGCGGAACCTGCTCCGGGAGGAGATGCAAGTGTCGCCGAAGCTTCTACACCTCGAGTTTCAATCTTCAAAAGGCTGAGCACCTCAGTCTTCAACAGGCTGGGGGCAGCGCTTCGCCCAGGCGCACAAAAGGCCAAGAAGCGAAGAGTGTTGCGGACACCTGAAGAAGGTGGAGAGAGAAAGATCTTCACCTGCTACGCTTCCGAAAGGGACATGGCTGAGCCATCCGGCGTCCCCGCTAGCGTGGCTAGGGTAGATGAACCCGGCCAGGAAGGCGAAGCTATCTTCCGATACGCCTAGAACACTGCCCGAAGACCCCTCAAGGACAGCAAAGCGGTCAGGCTGGACCCTCAAACCAGGGGCAAGCCATCGAGCCGCCACTCGAGCATGATCAGAGGTCGCTCTCAAGCCAAATCTAGGAGGACCTTGAAGGGGGGGAAGAAGACGAGGTCGTAAGCCTCCATCTCGGGGATCAACAACCTCCTGCTGACGGAGGACAACCTGAAGTAATCCTCCTGCCGCCAACCAGAGCTGCTTTTCAGGCAATGACGGATGATGCCAAGTATGAAGTCATACAACGCTGGCAGGCTGAAATGGCCAACCTCATGGAGATGGCAGAGGGGGCAAACGCGCCACGTCGTCAAGTGCCGACGGTAAACCAAAATACTCGAAGAAGACATCAACAAGGAGACCTGCCCGATGTCAACCCGCAAGCAGCCGCGGCCAACGATTATACCGTCAACCCAGCCCAACAGTCGCGCAGGGGCATAAACTCCCAGGCCTCCGCAGCTAAAGATATCGTGGCCCAACGGCGGATGACTGAAAAGATCATTGATGACCGCTTCGCTCAACGAGGCGAGGGGACTGCCACTGTGGATCTATACAGTGTGCCATACCCTGTCCACCATCAGTTCAAGAAGCTACCACCGGATTGCCCCAAGGCACCGAAGTTGCAGAAGTTCGACGGGTAGGGCTTACCAAATGAGCACCTGGCCTATTACATAACGGCCATGGGAGAGTTGGCATTCGATGAATCCTATCTCCTCCGTTACTTCGTAACATCCTTGACAGGTACTGCTTTCCAGTCGTATTCAAGGCTGAGGTCCAACTCTATTGTCGATTGGGCCGACCTCCAAAAGAAGTTCATCGACCGCTTCCAAACGTCCGAAAGAAAGGTGTCACTAGAAGAGCTATGCTCCCTCAAGCAAAGGAAAGGGGAAACGGCACTCGACTTCATCAAGCGGTGGCGTGACTTCAGCATGAGGTGCGACAACCCCCCGACGCAAGAAGATGCTATAACAATCTGTCGACGGGGCCTAACAGCTGAAGTAAGTGAAAAGCTACTGGGTACAAATATCAAGGACTTCGACCAACTCAACTCGGTCGTAGCGGAGATCGAAATGTTCTTCGCTGACAACCCGGTACATGCTCCGTCCAGAAACAAACCAAATAAGGAGCGCGCCTCTGGCAAAGAAGTCAATGTTGTGGACTTCACCCCGAAGAGCCAGGGAAAGAAGATCGTGGTCTCTGGCGCTCCAAGCAAGAAGGCGAAAGAAAGAACGCCTCCGAAATCATTGCCTGAGCGTATGAGCACGCCTTACTCCTTCAAAAAGGAGCATACAAGGAAGCTCTTCAAGCTATGCATGGAGAATGACCTAATCACACTCCCAGGGCCGAAAAGGCCAGGCGAAGTGGATAAGGTGAACGTGCCGAACTATTGCCTCTACCACCGCATGCTGGGGCACTCTATCGAGAACTGCTATGTCTTTAAGAATTAAGTACAGAAGCTAGTCCAGAGTCGCCTCATCTCAATGCATGGCAACTTGGTTGACCCTCCACAGCCCCATGCTTGGGATCAATCAAAGCAATCGGCCAACGTCATTCATGTCAATGTGTCGATCCCCGATCCAGAGGACCCCGAGGCAAACCCACGGGACTCTCAGTCCACGAATAGGCACAAGAACCATCATTTCTCGACCCCCGGATAGAGATCATGGTCGGAGGCAGTGCAAAACCTTGAAAGGCAGATTCAATCACTGTGGCACTTGAGGAGCATGCACGAAAGCCTGACCGCCCTCCAACAAGGACTCCCGGCGCCTGCAGCCACGCCTGCGTCCCCAACTCGTCCCCCGTGCGAGGGATGGATCTCGGAGGAGTCTTCAAGCCCGTCCGATGATGAAGCCGCTGAAAGATTATATTCTTTCCCGCGCCATCAGACGCTGGCACTCTACCGCACCTGCTTACGAGCAGGGCTATTAGGCTGCCAACTGCCAACAAGCATCCCGGCAAACTATTGCATATACCATCAAGTCGCGGGACATCACCTGAAGGGCTGCCATGTCTTCAAAGACAAGGTTGAAGCATGGGTCAATCAAGGGGTCATCGACCTGGGAAACGCCCGCATCGATCCGCCGCAGCCTCATGTTCGCGAATGGGCGGACTACTCAGTTGACGTTGTCACCCATTCGGTCAACGTCACCCAGCCGCCTGAAGTCTATCCAGTGGTGGCATTCGTATTTCTGGAGCTGGAGATGGCGGAAGCTAGCTCCAATGCAGCCCCCACCCTGTGGTATCCAGGGTGGCGAATCTCCCACCAGAATCGCTTTGCAACTGGAAATATTGGGAAGATTTTCGAAAAGCTCCTGCAGCAAGGCTGCGTAATGGCGCATGAGCCACCACGACATACACGGAGGAGAGAAGAGATAAACCACCCCATGTATTGCCGATATCATGCCATGCTACTGCATCCCACGGACAGATGTCCGATTATCCGAGATTGAATCGGAGTCCTCATACAAAGGGGACAGATCGACTCGGAAGGCAATTCCATGGTCGTAAAAAAGGCCAGGGAAGCAGCCCAGCAGGAACTTGAGCAGAGTGACTTTATGTACTTTGCAAATCTTAAAGCCCCTGAAGTTGATGAACAGGGGTGGCTCATACCGCCAACGCGGTCTCCAGCCAACACTGAGGGCCTGGAAGCTACGCGGAAACCCCCTCGGCAAAAGAAAGGGTCTCGACGACGTCAAGTCGCCCCTCCTCATGAGCAGACTTCAGGAGGTAGGGGCTTGGGACAGTACCCCGAAGATCCATCTCCAAATGAGGAGCCGAGCCCAGCATGCAACCAAGAGGGTCGTGTCCGACATGGGCGTTCTCAACCCACCTCCATGCAAAGAAGCGGGACCGGGACCCAGCCAGAGTACTCGCAACAGCCCTGGCGGCAAGATGAAGACCGCAGGGGCAAGAAGCCAGTAACGGAGCCAGCTATGGCTATTCATAATACGGTTTAAACTGTAAAACGGTTCGGGTTGAGAGGTCTGACGGTTCAGTTCGGTTTTGCATTGGAAAACCGAATGAACCGAATATATATTAAATATATAATATATAACAAAGAGGAGCGCGTAGCCCAGTGGGCTAGCGCCTCCTATTTACTTGGGCAGACCTGAGTTCGATACTCAGGTCTGCCTCTGGGCCATTCAAGTTTGTTTTTTTTTTTTTTTTCGGTTTAAACCGAACCGAACCGATTCGGTTCGGTTCGGTTCGGTTCAACCTTAATTTTGGTTCGGTTTCGGTTCACCCAAAAAGTGAGGTGAACCGAACCGAACCGAACCATGTTCACCCCTAGAGCCAGCTGTCCAAGAGCCAGGCCCCTATATGGCCGAATTCCAAGAATTGCCGCCCGAGATAATTGAGCAAGTAATTAATTCTACTTTTCAGCATCAGCTGGACGAAGCCTGCTGAACCACAGTGGCGCCTAGGATGTGCCTTCGTCTGACATTCCCTAAAAGGGGAGGATCGCATAGTCGCTCCGGCCGAGAGAATACCTTTCGACCCACGGTGCAAGTAAAGGAGCCGTCGCCGCTCGAAATAGCACAAGTAAAGAAGCAAGAAAAGAACAGGCAAAAGAACATGAAAAGACGCCTGAAGAAACAAGCCGAACAAGCAACGGCGAGGATGGCCCCAGTGGAGCTGACTCCGCTCCAGAAATTACAAAAGTTCATTGATGAGCTGGGGGAATATGTCCCTTCCGAGCCCACCAGGGTAGTCCCGTTGGACAAATACATCCCTTAGGAAGAAATGGAGCGCAAAATGAGGCTTAAAAGTTGGCTTCATCAAATGCTTCAACGGGCGTAAGAAGGCGAGAAGCTGCCTCTGCCCGAAGAATTGGCCATCTTCTATAAGGAGGATGAAGTCACCATCGAGAAGCTAGAAGAAATGTTGAGGGACTTCTCTTGCAATATGGTGTCAACACCGCCGCCGGCAAGCCTGCAGCCGCCGGCCAACAAAACTACTGTGGCGACATATTAACGCCGCAACCGAGGTAGAGGAAAAGGTCGTGGACAAAGAAAGAAGTCTACCCTATCCCCCGGCGAGAAGCCAAGCTCGCCCAGCCTCGACAAAATCATAGTTCTTTGGGGTAAAAAGCCCTAACCCATCCCCGAAGTAGAAGTACAGGTGAATTCCTTCGTCTTTGACCCTTCTGACGAAGAAGAAGAAGAACAGGAGGAGATCACAAGTGAACTCCCCTGCAGAGGGCTGTTGAGCAGGCCAGCCGGCCCACTCCACCTGAAAAGAACAAAAACGAAACTCCCGCCCCCGAGGAGGGTCTCTTGACCCCTTTGTTCAAAGAAAGGCTAGATTAATAGTCAGGGGCAAGGCGGAACGACAAGTCTGGGCAGCCGCCAGAATCTTTGGCAGACATGGTCCCGCCATTAGACCAACTCCGTGCTCGAGCCGACCGCAAAATCATACAGCATATGAAGCGGTTCCCTATCAGCGTCACTATATGGGACGCCATCGCCTGGAGCAAGGAATTAAGAGCGGCTCTCATCAAAATATTGCGAGAGCCCGAGGTCTATGAAGCCCAGGTGACCGAACTCCAAACTCAGGCCCTAGAAGCATTGCGGCGGAGGTGACATTCTCTGTAGCAACCTGAATTTTTCAAAAAATAAAAATTTAAGTCAATTGGAAAATCAAAGAAAAAAAAGAATTTAATTAAAACTCATTAAACGAAAAGAAGTAATGGGCTTTGTTAAATGGACCCTCTAGAATTTATGGGGCCAAAATAGAGATTTTTAAAAGAGGAATAATAGGAAAATACCCTAAATTCGTATCTTAAAAATTACCTAAATAGAAAAGGGGTATTAAAGTATTAAAATAAGTAATTTGGATTGGAATTGATTCCTCACCCTACCCTAATTGGTTGGCCACGAAATTGCATCCCAACCTAACCCAAATAGAGGTGGAAAGCTTAGAAGGAGGAGAGAAATTAGGAAATCTCAGAATTTAAGAGGAATAGGAGTTGTAATAGGAAAGAACCCTAGGAGCTTAAATACTCTCCAAACACCCCATGGCCGGCCCTAACTCGTTGTTGGGGCTTGCTGGACGTGGAAAGGAGGCCAAGGAGGAGGAGAACTCGAGGAGAGAAGGTTTGACCAAACCCCAACCTTCGTTCTTCAAGTTCTAAACCCTAGAACATCAAACGAGTCAAAGGTAGTCATTCTCACGAGCAAAACCTAATTAATTTCGTCTGTAGATTGTTCCATGCATCAGGAACAAAACCCCTATTGTCTCATGATTTTTAGTCAACCTAATCTTTTGTTCTATATTTTTGAAGTTCTGCATTCACCATGACCCCGAACCATCATGTTTAACCTATATCTTCATGTATACTTGACACCATGTTACGAAAATTTTACTGGAGATACTGATTGATGTCATGAATCTTTTGTCCCTGAAAACCCTAATTTTCATCCATCCTACGTCCCGAATTAGTTCTTTTATCTCTACTGCATACTGTACCATGTTCTTCGTGAATAAACTTGTTTGAAGCATGCCGAGACCATGTCCACTTTCAAATTTCCATTTACTAGAAGTACTCTTGTATGTTTAGATCCGTTTAAAACTAGTTTCATGAATTTTCATCGTCTGTACATTTAGTTCTTGATTTTTGAACAACCCTGTGTCAAAACATGGAAACCTGGACCGCAATCCAATGCATGGGACCTTTCCCGCTCGGACTCAGGCGCAGGACCTGAGACCGCGACGGCCCGATAGACCGCGTTCTCAGGGCCCGTCGCGACACAGTACCTGTCGCGTTCTGAACGCGACAGGCCACACCGTCGCGTTCTGGCAGCCTGCTCTGACCGACCCATCGCAACCTTTGATTGGTCCTGTCGCGTTCTAACTGTACCACGTCGCGACCCTTACAGGGGTATGTTGCATTCTGGAGTTTTGCATGAAAACCCTATATCTCTGTTCATCTTGACTTTCTACAGTAACCTCTCACCTTATTAACTGTCTTAACCACAGTAAACGATGTTGTAAATCTTAGATATGTAATTAGTTAATTAAAAGTCATTCACTTGATTATTTCATCTCCATGATTCTCTTATCACATGCACACACTTGAACCATCCAATATGGCTTAACTTATGAATATACCTCATAATACATTTGGTAATTTATTTCAATTATATTGCCCTATCTTAAGTGGACTTGTCTTCGTTTTCTCGCGATGTTTTGGGAATACCGTTACCGACGCTCCACTGTTCTAGAATTCCTCTAGAACGTCAGGCACTTGTTTATATACACACATTCTCTTGACTTGATGAACTCTCCGTCGGATATTCCTTCTGCTGGACTAGTGAATCCTTACTCAAGGCCTCCGTAAGTCTCCTCTGTCCATGGGTTCCCACATGGTCGACGAGCTGGTTGTACCCTAACGCCTATAATACCCTTCTAGGGATCGGTAAGATCCAATCGGCCTTAGAAAGATCTCGTTCTTATCTTGAATCACGCCGGACCTCTGGACCTGTGCATAACATGGCCAGTGGGAAGGTAGTGAATCCCACATGACTGCCAGCACCAATTGCGCGTGTTGTGCAACTGTTACTACCGACTGTTTACTCGATGTTTCATGTGCAATGACCCTTAGTTCTCATCTATACTCTACTTACTCGTCTACTGACATTCTCTCTGTACTCTCGTCTATTCTTCAATTACTCTCATCTATTCTTGGTACTCTATTTGGCCATTCAATTAATTGTCTAAGATAAAAACATGATTATGCTAGGCAACATTATAAGGGCCCGATCTGGTTCTGGGATGAGCGCCCAAAAGGCTATAACTCGCGGGGGTTTAATGATCAGGGTGTTTGGCATGCACTTAACGCATGAACTCGTAAGATTTAATCTATAGCAATCAATCAGTCAATTATTGTTTCTTGAACTAGTGGTTGAAAGAATATCGACCAACACTTGCTATCGTAACTAGTGCACTGTTGTGCAACTTTACTTGTTATCGCGTTATATGGTTAATCCGTTATCATACTTGTGATGTTATACTCTCGTGCAATTGTGCTATTGTTCCTCGTTATCGTGTGACATTATTCTCTATACTATTCTCATCATTCTCTCTAGTTATTCTGTTTGATAACACATTAATCACTTTAAGCATGCTTGTTTACATGAGATTTAAGTCCAACTGGGCGTTATCGCTCACCCTGCGTTATTTGTTATGCGTTCTCAGGTATGGAAGGCAGGATCAGAATAGGGATCGAGATCGACCAGGCTCGATCCGATCCTAGATCGGATCGGATCGCAAGATCCCATGGATCTAAGGGAAGTCTGGCTGATCCTGGATCGGCCAGTTTATAAAATGGTTTTTTTGGGAAAAAATCAAGAAAATTCAGGAAAAAACATAAGAAAAAAAACAGCAAAAATGAGGGAAAATCTGATAAATTGAAAGAACTAATATTTGCATAAAAAACCAATCATACATGCATTCATAATATATGAAACATAAGATTTTGTGTATTATTACTACTATAATAATACAAGAAAAGTATAAAATATTAAAGACTCAGTGTATTATTGACCTGAATACCATTTAAGTAAATGTTAAAATTTGTAGTTTCATTTATTTAAGATATTACATGTAAATAAGGAAATATCCCTCATTTGAATCCAATAAGAATATCAAAAAAATCATATCTCTTACTAATAAAAAGTCAACTCTCCCATCCAAGAAGAAAATCGTAATTTTTGTGATTTTATCAAAGTAGCAACTTTCTAATCTCTCAAAATTTGACATATTTAAAAATTTATAATTCAAATAAGTCTAATAAAATACTAAAAATCTAAAGTCCAACAAAAAAAAAATCAAACGTGCATATGACTTCTCCAAGAAGCCGCTCTCCTACTGACAGCACTAAGTCTATTTGAGACCTCTTAGATTTGGTCAAACTAAGTTATCATCACCCAAACTCATGAGTGTCATGAGTTGGGTGATGGTAGCTCAATTTGACCAAATTCTGAGAGGTTTGGATGATGATAACTTAAGTTTGACCAAATCTTGAGAGATCTCAAGCAGACTAAGTGCTGTCAGAAGGAGAGTGGCTCCATTGGAGAAGTCACATGCACGTTTGACTTTTTTTACCGGACTTTGAATTTTTAGTGTTCCATGTGGTTTATTTGAATTATCAAATTTTTAGATAAGCTAAATTACGAGAGATTAGAAAGTTAGCATTTCGCTAAAATCACAAAATCGCGATTTTCTTTTTCGATGGGAGAGTTGACTTTTTATTGGTAAGAGATATGATTTTTTTGATATTTTTATTAGATTCAAATGGGGGGTACTTCCTTATTTACATGTAATATCTTAAGTAAATGAAACTATAAATACTAACATTTACTTGATCCTGACCACCCTGCCTGAAGAGGATCTTGAAGGTAGCCTGAGGGAATCGACCTGGATCAATCTGGATCGGCCTGGATCAGTCTGGAATCGGTCGATCCTTGCTTGATCCAGTCGATCCAACTCGATTCTGAACGATCCAGCTAGAAGTTTGCCGATTCAGGGACTTCCACCCCATAATCGGATCCATAGCCCTCGATCCGATCCAGGATCGACCGATTCTAGGTCGATCCTAGCGATTTTGCCTTCCATGTTCTCAAGTGAGACCGAGGATGACACTTACACTCAAGATGACGGGAATGACCAAGAGTGAAGTCATGAGTACCCTAGCGTCGTAGCACTATGTTAGAGTCTGAGTTAGTCTTTTGCTTTTATTCGATGTAATTCGGGTCCTATAGAATGGATCTGATATTAGTGCTTGTAACTAGACATTTGAAAGATAATAGATTATAAATGAGACGCATTTGTTTTAGTATTTATTTTTGTCCAATAGTTTGATGTCTAGTACTCGCTCTGTACCCGTTTACTTGCAACTGCCTCACGTTCCGATATTCGTCGTCGGGGCGTGACATTCACCGACAAAGATATATTGCTGCCAACGCTGTACCACAAGCGCCCTTTGTACATGCAAGGAAAAGTCAATGGACACAAGCTCAACCAAATCCTAGTTGACCCTAGCGTATCTGTCAATATCATGCCCCCCAAGACTTTCAAGTCCTTATATCTCATGCCCTACTTGTAGAGGGTAAACGATGTCAGAATCGTCGGGTACAATCAGAACTCCGAAAACGCCTTGGGAAAGGTGGAGGTGCAGCTGGTTATGGACGGCTTCACCACCAAGGCCGTGTTCTACATCATCAATGTAAACACGTCCTATAAGGCTCTCCAGGGAAGACCCTGGCTGCATGAAAATCGAGTCATCCCCTCAACTCTCCACCAGTGCATAAAATATGTCAAGGAAGGAGAGCAGCATACAATCTTCGCCGACCGGGGCCCTTTCCGCCCAAACGAATGCAATTTGGCGGATGCCCAATTATATTTCAGTGAACCCCTTTGCGAGTCGTCGACTACATCAAAAGGCAAGGGAAAGTAAAATGTCGGTGCAAGCCAAGAAAAGCAAGGTGAGGACAAGGAGGAGCTTTTTACTGTCAACAAAGGTCTCCTCGAAATCCACAGACTTAGTCGCCTCGTCGAGTCTACCGAGCCAGGGCCCAGCTGCCCGAAAAGGCAAAAAATCAACTATGAAGCAAACGCCATCGGCGTGGCCATTAATCAAAGCATCTCTCTGCCTCTGGCATACATGTAGCTTCCCTTCCATAGGGAAGAGCATAGGGTGGAACGACTAAAAACGTTCATCGTCACCCATTACAGAAGTGATAGTCTTGAGAAAGGCGAGACGCCTAAGCCGATCATCTTTTACAAAGGGGACCCGCTCCTATATGGGCCCCTCAAAGACGACTTCGGCTGGAGTCAAATAACTCAAGTCGCCCTTGAGCCCGTCCAAGAAATGAACGACATGTCCGGACGCATCAAGAAATTGTGCCAGAAGCAGAAGATCGTGCAAATGCAGGATCCCTCTCGGCGGGACTACTTCCACCAGCTCTGGTACCCGAAGCAACTCCGAGGGCAACCCCCCTATTGTACAAAAAACACCAGGGGGTTGGGCTATGATCGAGGGGAGGACTTCGAGGCCTACTACGCGGTCAACACCGTTGGGCTTCTGCCCTCGTCCGATCACTGCCATGTTAGCAGATAGCCTCCTGCCTCCATGATAAAGCCGCAAGAAGGAGAAGCCACGCTCGCCCTCACAAATGAGGCACCACCCCAAGAAGCACCTCAATACGAGGAACAACAATCTTGGCCGGTTGCCGAGGAAAGCTTCAAATATTATGATGTCCACGTCGCCGACTACGATGAAGAGAAGGATTTCATCGATCTACAGCCAGCGCCCTGTGAACTTGAAGATGGCGGGCAAGCTACCGTGGATGAACTGGTCGAGCTCAACCTCAGGGGACCAGAAGAACCCCGACCAATCAACGTCAGCGCTCTCCTTAATGAAGAAGAGAGACAGTCATATCAACAACTCTTGCTGGAGTTCAAAGACTGTTTCGCGTGGACATACAGAGAAATGCCAAGCCTGGATCCTTCCGTGGCCGAACACGAGTTGTCTATACTCCCCACAGCAAAGTCGGTCAAACAAGCCCAAAGGCGTATGCGCCACGAGCTGAAGCTAAAAGTGAACTCCGAGGTGGACAAACTCCTAGAAGTCGGCCCATCAAGTCAGCCTCATCTCGAGGATTGACCCGCTAAAAGCATTCCTCACCCAACCGGTGTTGTCAGGGAGGATGGGAAAGTGGGCCCTACTCCTTATGGAGTTTGATATCACCTTCGTCGCCAGGAAAGCAATTAAGGGACAAGGCATAGCGGACTTTCTGGCGGCGCACCCGCTCCGGGCAGGCTCTCCCCTCGAGTTCAAACTTCCTCCGCTCTCTCAAGGGGAAGGAAGTCAACAAAAAGAATCTCCCGTTCAAGAAAACGGAAATACTCTTGCCATAGAGCTACCACATTGGGAGCTCTATTTTGACGGCGCTTCCCGGGTGCTAAAACAAACTGACGGCACCACAACTTTCACCTCCGGAGCCGGCATTGTCCCGATGACTCCACAAGGGGGGGTACTTCATAATTCATGCGCCCTCATGAAGTCATTGACCAACAATCAAGTTGAATATGAAGCGTTGATTGTCGGGCTTCAGATAGCCATCGAAATGGGCACCAAATGCATAAAAGTATACGGAGACTCGCAGTTGGTCATCCGTCAAGTGCTGGGGGACTACGATATTCGAAAACAAGAACTGATCCCATATCATGCCAAAGTGATGAAGCTCCGTGAGAGGTTCTACTTATTCGAAATTGGGCATGTCCCTAGGAGCGAGAACTCTAAGGCAGACGCTCTAGCCAAATTGGCGTCTGCTTTAGAGCTTCCTCCTGAAGGAGAATTAGGCATAACCGTCCGGCATAGGAGGCTGATGTCCAGCGTCCTCGAGGATGAATCTGACCTGGAAGATATAGAGGTCAACGCCCTTGAAGAAGAAGCCAGCCAAGAAGAAGATTGGCGCCAGCCGATCATTCAAATAAAGAACGGTTGGCTGCCCCCAAATCGAGCCGAAAGAGTCCAACTCCTGCAGCGAGCCATGTCATATCAAATGATTGGGGACCAATTGTACCGACTTGTCCATGAAAAAGACAAGTCTGTCCTCCTAAGGTGTCTCTCCTCCAAAGAAGCCAAAGTCATCATGCACGAAGTCCACTCTGGACTGTGCGGGGCGCACCAAGTGGGAGACAACATGAAAATCAATATCAAGCTAAAAGGCTTCTTCTGGCCAACCATGTATACGGATTGCGTCTAGTACACCCGCGCGTGTCATCAATGTCAGGTCTTCAGTTCGGTGCCAAGAAAACTGTCGAACGAGTTGCATCCAACTGCCTCGACATGGCCCTTTGCGGAATGGGGAATGGATATTGTGGGACCATTCCCTCCATCCTCCGGTGGCCACAAATTCATCCTGGCAGCCACTGACTATTTCTCCCAGTGGGCAGAATACGGGAGGTGACCGGGGTAGCCATTGCCAAATTTGTCAAGCAACACCTAATTTATAGGTTTGGCACCCCTCATCGGATCGTATCAGATAACGGTAAACCGTTCAAAAATAAGACGATATATGCGTCGGCGGCCAAATTCCATATAGACTAGAGAACATCAACGGTCTATAATTCTCAAGCCAACGGTCTGGCGGAAGCCTTCAACAAGACCCTCTGCAAGCTACTTGCCAAGATAGTCAGCAACCACAAACGCGACTGGGGGGAGAAAATACATGAAGCACTCTGGGCGTACCGGACGGTCTATCGAACCCCCACTGGGTGCTCCCCCTTCTCCTTGGTATACAGAGCTGAAGCTATGCTCCCCATCGAAATTGAAATGTCATCCTACAGGGTAGCCGTCCATACTGGCTTCCAGCCCGAGGAGCGATAAGAAATAGAAAGAAGGTTGGAGGAATTGTCCGACTTAGAAGGTAAAAGATTGGAAGCTTACAAACACCTTCAATCCTACCAGGCCCGCATGACTCGAGCCTATGATAAGCTAGTCAGGCCCCGTGCCTTCAAGAAAGGTGACCTCATCATGGTCAAGCAAAGAGAAGTCATGGCAGGCAAATCAAACGGTAAACTCCAGCCAAATTGGCGCAGGCCATATGTGGTCACTGGAGTCTATGAAGGCGGGGGGACATGCTGGCAACACAATCCGGCGATCGCCCCTTCCCGCTGCTAAATGGCAAGATGTATTATGCCCCCTGAACACAAATTCCGGGGGCAACCACCCTCTGATATCCCCGTGCCTGAACCGAGCTAAAAATTGGGCATATACGCCCATGTCAAAAAAAAAAAAGAGAGAGAAAAGGGCACTAAAAATAGAGATGTCCCGGCAGACTTGGTCACTCCCCAAAAGAAGCTTCCAAGAGCAAAAAAGTCTAAAAATCCGGTTCGGGTGAAAACCCGAAAGGCGTCCCAAGTAAAAATGGATAACCCCTCAACGTGAAAACCCGAAAGGGCGCGTTGGAAAAAGTCAGAGGGGGCCAGCCTTGGTGAAAACCCGAAAGGGCGCCAGGGTTGGTAAAAAAAAAAGAAAAAGAAGAAGAAAAAAATCTCTCCTTTATGAATTATGTTTCTCCTGGCCAACAAACCGTCATGGCAGGCCAAGTCAAACCCTTAGCCAGCAAACCAAAAAGGTAGGTTAAGTCAAATCCATGTCTGGTCCACAAACCACTTCGGTAGACCAAGACATTTGCCCCATCATAGCCAACAAACCAAAATGGTAGGCTATGCCCCTTTTTGGCCAACAAACCACCAAGGTAGGCCAAGCAAAACCTTTAGCCAGCAAATCAAAATGGTAGGCTAAACCCTTTCCTTGGTCAACAAACCACCATGGTCGACCAAGTCAAATCTTGGCCAACAAACATAAGTGGTAGGCTAACCTATACCTCTTTGGCCAATAAACCACAAAGGTCGGCCAAATCATATTCGTCTTAACCAAGAAACCAATAAGGTCGACTAAGCTACGCCTCCTTCAGCCAGTAAACCTCAATAGTAGGCTGTATTTTCCTTAGCCAGCAAACCAAAATGGTAGGCTAATCTAAATCCTTAGCTAGCAAACCAAATCGTAGGCTAACCCAAATTCTTTAGCCGGCAAACCAAAATGGTAGGCTAACCTAAATCATTCAGCTAACAAACCATGATGGTAGGCCAGGTCAAATTCCTTAGCCAGCAAACCACGATGGTAGGCTAAGTCCAAATGGCAAACTCCTCTAGTACAAGGTTCCGTAGCCCTGCTTCGGATCCCAAGTTTCAAAAAAAAAGGGGACTAAAATTAGAGATGTCCCGACAGACTTGGCCACTCCCCAAAAGAAGTGCCCAAGGGCAAAAAGGCCTAAAAATCCAACTGAGGTGAAAACCCAAAAGGGCGCCTCAGACAAAAATGGATAACCCCTCAACGTGAAAATATGAAAGGGCGCGTTGGAAAAAGTCAGAGGGGGCCAGCCTTGGTGAAAACCCGAAAGGGCACCAGGGTTGGTAATGAAAAAAAATGAAAAAAAAGAAAGGAAAAATTCTCTCCTTCATGAATTATATCCCTCAGCCAGCAAACCGAAATGGTGGGCTATGCCCTTCTTGGCCAACAAACTACCATGGTAGGTCAAGTTAAGTCTCTTAGCCAGCAAACCAAAAAGATAGGCTAAGTCAAACCCTTTCCTAGTCAACAAACCACCATAGTCGACCAAGTCAAATCTTAGCCAGCAAACCTAAACGCTAGGCTAACCTATACCTCTTTGGCTAGTAAACCACAAAGGTCGGTCAAATCATATTCGTCTTAGTCAACAAACCAGTAAAGTCGGCTAAGCCATGCCCCTCTTCAGCCAGCAAACCGAAACGGTAAGCTGAACTATACCCCTTAGCCAGCAAACCAAAATGGTAGGCTAACCCAAATTCCTTAGCCAACAAACCAAAATGGTAGGCTAACCCATATGCCCCTTCTGGCTGGTAAACCACAATGGTAGGCCAGATTAAACCCTTAGCCAGCAAACCCAAAAGGTAGGCTACACCCTTCCTTGGCCAACAAACCACCATGGTAGGCCGAGTCAAATCCCTTAGCCACCAAACCAAAAGGTAGGCTAAGTCAAATCTTTCCTGAGCTAACAAACCGCCACGATAGGCCAGGTCAAATCCTTTAGCCAGCAAACCAAAATGGTAGGCTAACCTGAATTCCTTAGCCAACAAACTAAAATGGTAGGCTAACCTACATCCCCCCTTGGTCAACAAACCATAATGGTAGGCCAGGTCAAATTCCTTAGCCAACAAACCACAATGGTAGGCTAAGTTCAAATGTCAAATCCCATAGCCCAAGGTCCTATAGCCCTGCTCTGGATCCCAAACTTCAAAAAAAAAAAAAAAAAGGACTAAAAATAGAGATGTTCCGGCGGACTTGATCATTCCCCAAAAAGGAATATTCAAGGGTAAAAAGGCCCCAAACCCGGCTGAGGTGAAAACCCATAAGGGCGCCTCAGGCAAAAATGGGTAACCCCTTGGTGTGAAAACTCGAAAGGGCACACCGAAAAAAGCTAGAGGGGGCCATCTCCGGCAAAAACCCGAAATGGCACTCGAGATGGTAATGTGAAAAAAAAAAATGAATGAATGAAATAAATAATAAAAAAATGATGGTGAAATGAAATGAACTTCTCTAAAGGGGAATGAAATGTCGCTCGAGCTCACGAGTCGAGAAAGCAAGAAAAAAAGAGACGAGTCAAGCCAGAAGACGGCGACTCCACAAATCTTCCATAGGAAAGGGAGTCGCTCTCACCGACAAAAACCAGCAAGCAAACGGGTCACACCAGTCAAGCAATCTTAAAATGAAGCAGTCATTGAGCAAACCCAAGAAGGCCAACCTCAGCAGTAGAATTCTACATCAAATCTTGAAGAAAGCCAGAAAAGGCACAATTCAAGAGGAAGATGTCAAGTGACATCTCAAGAAAAGCCAGGAAGGCAAGTCTCAAAAAGAAAGGTACCAAATCAGGTCAAGAAGCAAAGCCAGAAAAGGCAAGCTTTATCGACTAAATATCAAAGTCGGGTTGTTGAGCAAAGCCAAGAAGGCCAGCCTCAGAAGCAGAATTCTGCATCAGATCTTGAAGAAAGCCAGAAAAGGCACAATTCAAGAGGAAGATGTCAAATCAAATCTCCAACCAAATCAAATTCCCGAGCGAAGCCAGAAAGGCAAGCCTCGGAAGAAGGATGTTGAAATCAGGTTCCTGAGTAAAGTCAAAAAGACAAGACTCAGATGAAGAAAGCCAAAGTCAGCTCCGAACAAAGCCATGGAGCGACTCTTCAATAAAGCTCACCCATAGAGTCGATCTGGTGGAGTGGGTCCATGTTACTTCTCTAAAGTGATGTGCACTCTCCTAGGTCCTCTTGTGGGAACTCTTGAGTTAAAAAATATATGAAAAATATGCAAGTAATGGGAGCTAATGGCTCAGCGCAAGAAGCATAGCAAGTTTGATCACCGGCTCAAATGGCAACAACAAATCGTTGTCTAAGTTGTTGGCGACGCTGCACAAACGTCGAAGCGCATTGCTGTGGTTTTCAACCCAATCCCCCGCCAAGTCAGTAAGACCAGGGGTAGAGTTTGAAAAATCGCCACGGGGCGGCCGTCGTCGCCCCCATCTCCGACGGACATCCCGTGGGGGCATTTGTTGAACTCAGGAAAATACCAAGATTTAAACAAAGCCCATGCGATAAATCTGCCCGAAAAAATACGGAGGCCGGGGAATAAACCCCAAACTCCCCCACTCGAACACCTGAGATAAACAGGTTTGAGTCCGTCTCTTAATCCGATTTAATTCGGATAATATATTAAATGTGACGTTCGAAGGTCTGTCAGGGCGGAGCATATACCCCTAGCGGGTAAAGTCAAAGTCCGAAGGTGCGTTCAAGAGCGGGCACGGCGTGCACGTGTTCGGACGGGCAAAATGACCTCAACGTTCGAAAACGGAGGCAAACGCACGTCAAACGGCCGCAAACGCACGACGAACGGCTTCAACGCGCGTCAAACGCACAGGCGCAACAGGTCAAATGGCTGGAGAAGACCCAGGGACCACCCTTTTTAGGGTGTACGGCCTGGGGGGGCGCGACCACCCCCACCGGGGCGGTCCGCGCCCGCGCCAGGGCCACCCGCGTGCGCCAGCGACCTCCGCGGGTCCCTTAAACCCCTATAAATAGGGTGTAAGGGCCATGAAGAAAGGGGGCTTTTCTCACGGTTTTTCCTGAAGACTTGGAGAGGACTTCCGCCCTTTGGGCTGGGAGATGAAGCTCCTTCCCCCACATGTTTGTCCTTCAAAATATGAAGACCCCCGGCATAGGCCCAAGTTTGTGTAAAATTGCACAAAACCCCCTGGGGATATAAAGTTTGTGTATGTGTACATCAAAAGTACACATATACCTGTTGCCCCGGAAAATTACTTGAATGTCCCCGTGAAGGATAAAAGTGCAGAAATGTCCGAAAATTTGCAGGAATACCCCTGCTGCTCCAGAAAGTTGCAGAAATGCTCGGAGATCCTAGAAATTGCAAGAATAACCCTGTCGCTCGGAAAATTACAGACACATCCTGTTGTCCCGAAAAATTACAGAAATACCCCTGTTGCTCGGAAAATAGCAGATACGTCCTTGCGGCGCGGAAAATGGCAAAGATAGCCCGACGGTTCGTGCCTCGTGTCCAACCAGGTGGAGCGGGACCCACGTTACTTTTATGAAGTGGCATGCGCTCTCCTAGGTGTGACTTGAAGCCGAACTCATGGGGAGTTCTCAGAAAACGTCACCAACTGGCGAAGAAGTCCAAGCAAGCCGATAAATGGCAGGAGCATTCGGAGAAGTCAAATCAATGACAAAAATACTCGGAACCACTCCGAAAAGTCAAGAAATGACTGAGAGGCCTGGCTCACGCAGTTTGCATGGCCCGGTGGAGCGGGACCCACGCCGCCGGGCCACTCCAAGTCTTGGGATTGTCAGATAACGGCAAGAACCCTTATACATTTCGAGTCATGGCCGAAAGCTCCGGGAGGTCAAGATACGACTGAAAATCCCTGGGAGGCCAACATACGACCAGAAAGCCCCGGGAGGTCGAGAAATGACCGTAAAGCCCCGTGAATGACCTCGGGGTTTATTGACTTCGAACACCTGAGATAAACGGGTTCGAACTAAATAATGAGGCAAACACCCCAAAAAAACCCCTATAAATAGGGATGGGATCGATCGAATCAGAAGAAGAGGATCGAAGGCAAGGGGATACAAACGCGACCCCCGTTTGTGTTGAAAGGAGAAAGGGAATACCTGTCTCCGTGCTCCGTCCGTGTTTGCACGTACGCCGGGCCCCTTCGTGCTCCGTCTGTGCTTTGAGACGCTCCGTCCGTGCTTCGTGACGCGGGAAGAGGAAGACTCAGCAGGTCAATATATATAAGACCCAGAAGTTTGTAAATAAGTCCTTCTGTGTTTTAAAATAACACGTGCAAAGGCATGTTGATGTAAACGCCCAATGGAGGCATAAATACCCCATTGAGGACATATATGTAAATGTCATAAATACAACGTATTTGAGGACACTTGTGGAAATTTACTTGTCGTCTAATTTCCTTAAATTTCGGCAAAAGATCTTTTAATAAACGTATCGCATCAAAGATATTCGGGTTTTTACCCGATGTAAATGAAACACTGACTCCGATCTGGAGGAGTCGCATGTGGCTGGGGCGGCGGGCCGCGCAGGTGGACGATGTGGCGGAGTGCAGGGGCGCGGCTTGGGCCCGCGAGCGCGAAGGAGGGCCGGGGCGGCTGACTGGGGCCTCGCGACGGGGCGGCTGGGTGTGCTGGCCGCGCGCAGGGGGGGGGGGGGGGGGGGGGGCGACTGGGCACGAGAGCGGCGAGCCGGAAGCAGGGGGGAAAGCGCAGGGCCCCCTCGTGACTGTGGCTGTCACGTGGGGAGTCTTGCTGCCTGGGCGTCGCGAAGGAGGGAAGTGGCGATGGTGGGGGTTGGCGGACTTGGCGAACAGGGGTCCGGGAATGGTTTGCGTGTAGGTGGGGGGGAAAAGAAATTTCTGGACGTAGAGGAGAGAGAGAACACAGGCAGAGAGAGATGAAGAGAAGCAGAACAGGGGAGGAAGAAGATGGGGAAGAAAAGATGGAGAAGAAGGAGGCGGTGGGGCTTCTCACCCTCCCTTCCCGAGATCCTCCAAGCACAAACGCACAGGACCTCTGCAACTCAGGAAATCGTTCCACTTCTCAAAAGCAATTGTTCATTCATGCATTCATCATCCTGACAGAGGGGGGGGAATAGTTACATATATAGCCTCTCCGAAAAGGCCAAAAGACAGTAAAAGAAAAAGACCAAAATAACCCTGATAACTAGAAAATACAGAAATAACAGCAAAATAAAAAAACTGCATAATGGGCCCTAAATGGGCCAGTCCACTAACAAACAAGTACTATGAAGCCTCAAAAATCCACCACTGTCTCATCAAGCCACAAAGACATCGGTTGAGCAGTCCAACGACGACGATATACCAAAGCTGGGTCGAACCGGTCTCGCGCACGTGTGTCCCCACCATTCACCCTTATTACTTAAGCAACCAAAAAGGGACTACCTAAGTAACCATTGGGCCAGTATAAATGGACCCTAGTATTTCTTCTGGTAGATATCCACCCCAGCTTTTCTTTAGGGTTCAACAATATCCACCACAAACCACAAATATGTTAATAAAAGAGGAAATAAAATGTACAGGTATAGGTGAGACGCACCCAAAAAACAAACCCCCACCACTTATACAAGGAGATCCAAACTAAGGTCGAGTGGCAGAACTCACTCCCCAAAAAACCAAAAAGGGAAGAAGTAAATGAGTCCACATTACAAAAAGAAGCAGCCCATTCCGTCACCATAGCACAAACAGCATCAAAAATAGCTTCTTCATGGCCAAGGTTCAAAACATCCCCCGGATCGGGATTGGATTGGCCGATAGGGTCAGATTTGAGCCGCCCGTTCTGATTCGGGGTAACCCAGCCACAGACTGGTTGCCGGATCGGACAGGATCGGCCGGATCGACCGATCCGAGTGTAACAGCTAGTTTGAACTAGTCGTTACTAGCCATTAGGGGGCACTTCCCAACGGCCAAAAATAGCTAGTTTGGTCCTTGGGAGGCCTTAGGGGGTCTATTAAACCCCCCAAAGCCCCTATTATGCTCCAAACTCAAGTGTTGAGTTCTCCCCTCCTCTCAAACTTTGGGCATCTCTCTCTCTCTCTCTCTCTCTCTCTCTCTCTCTCTCTCTCTCTCTCTCTCTCTCTCTCTCTCTCGGGCACTCTTTTACACTCTTGCAAGGCGATCTTTCACTCTCCTGCCCTTCGTCCTTTTGCTCTCTCTCACTCACAGACTCTCGGCCCGAACTCTTGGTTGTGAATTCTCTCTCTCTCTCTCTCTCTCTCTCTCTCTCTCTCTCTCTCTCTCTCTCTCTCTCTTAGCCCGCTCTCTCACAAAAATAATCTTTATTTTTGTTTGTTTATTTTTAACTTGTTTTTTTTGTTCTAACTTCTAAGCACCTTTCATTGCAAATTACAAGACATAAGACATGGCCGCCGAAGGTGGTGCTTCCCGATCTTCAAGCAACCCTCCTAGCATCAATCCTGTTTGGACTAATTGTACCGTTGTAAACATGGGACAAAGGAAGATCCAATGCAAGTATTGTAACTAGATCATATCGAGCGGTGTGTGGCGTTTTAAGCAACACCTAGAGAGAATCAAAGGCGAGGTGGCACCATGTGCGAACGTTCTTTCGAGGTTCGAATACAATTTCGCCAATACATGAAGGAGAAGGAGACATCCAAAGCAAGCACAGCTAGAAGAGGTCAACAAATCTGAGAAGAGTTGTCTGCCCCTTCTCAAAGGTCCGTGGACGAGATACGTTTATCAAGAGGGAGACAAACAATTGATCTTGATGAAGATGAAGAAGGCCAGTTTAGTTCAAAAACCCTTCATTATACATTTTAATGTATAACATCATAAACAAGTATTTTTTTCATTTTTTTCCTATTATAGAACAATTTTGCCCACCATCGAAAGCAAGTCGAAGGTCCTTTGCGGTCGGCACATAGGTCAAGGAAGTGGGCATGAATCTTCTAGACAAGGGAGTTCAAATACTGGGATGAGCACAAATATACCCGAGGTGCCTGTAGATATCCCTAGATACAGCAATCCTAAAGTGGGACCGTTGGACCCGTTTCTCACCAAGAAGGACAAGCAACCATCCATTTCTGCAGCCTTCAAGAATTTGAAAATATGTAAGGAGAAGATAGGAAGGACGGCCTTGTCAATTGCCTTAATAATGCAACAGGCAACAGGTCGCGACAACCCTTAATCGCGACGGTTCGAAACATCATGTTCAAGAGGTGTTTTCAAAATCCCAATATAAAAAACTATCCGAAAAAGAAGGGCGGGAAAACTGGTGAAATCGCGACGGCATGTTCCGTCGCGTTCAAGACCGGCACTGAAACCCACGTGACACAGTTTCATGTGTCAGAACGGTCGAGTCAAAGACATAATCGTGACAGAAGTTATGGTCACCTTTCATGTGAACGCAATGGTCTAGTACGTCGCGTTCATGCAATGAAGAACGCGACGACTGGTGTCTCGCGACATATCGACCTGTCGCGACATGAAGGCGACAGACAGGTCCGTCGCGATTCGTTGTTTCACAGAGTACTTGTATTTCTGAACCATGTACGGTCTTCTTAAGTGCGACAACTAAACCCGTCGCAATTTAGAGGCCAATGCGAGACTTGTTTTTATAGTATAAAGTGTTAGTCTTGCATGTTATGGTATTAGTGTACATTGTACAGTCTGTCCAGTGACTTAAAACGTGTTAACCCATGAAAAAGATGTTGAACAACTACCCCTAAGAAAATCTAAAATCTTGAAGATATAGTATATATCATGTTTTTGCTATAACAAAATCTTTAAATAGACTATCTACAAAATAAATGTATATCAAAATATATATGCATACAACTGTGTGATAAACTTCATCGCCAAAAATTTTCCAAGTCCACAGACTCTCGGTTCATCATACTTCATCCGACTTCAATCTCCAACTGTTGACTCCGACTCCTTAAGAATCGAAGTCAAAACCATCCTGAAATTTTTCTAAGTCCATACAGCTATACATGATTCGATTGTTCACTTCGACTCATACAGCCGAATGCTTCATAAATCCTAACTACATGATTCGACTATTCACTTCGACTTTTACAGTCGAAAGTTTTAGAAATCAATCTCCATAGTATTCGACTGCTAAAATTGAATCATTCTATTTTCCACTCCGACTTCTACAGTCAAATTGTATTCTTCTTCTGCAGTCGAATTACTCTGTTTGCAACTTCGACTCCTACAGTCGAATGACTATCTTTCTGTAAAGTCGAATCATTCTTCAACTTCTATAGTCGAATTGCATGTTATTATGTGATATCAAGGTGGTTCTTCTTCAACAACATACCGGCTAGTGCAGTAAAAGGACTATATTATGAGTCAATGATCGAGACTATTGGTGAATTGGGAAAAAAGAGGTAGAAGGTCCTACCCCTTATGAGATCTACAACAAGTACTTGGACTTAGAAGTTGAAGACATGAAGGCATATGTGTCCACTTTTGAATGCATATGGGATGAGTATGGATGCACGTTAATGTGCGATGGATGGACATGTATGTATAGAGGATAAATTAATTGTTATTAATTTCTTTAATTAATAACACGCAGGTATAATTTTATTTATGGAGCCTTGCAGGGATTACAAGAAAAAGTATGATAAGCTTCTTAATCTACTGCAAAGCGGGGAAAGTTTTTTTGAAAGTCAGTAGACGCCTCAGGCAAGGTAAAGAATGAGGAGCATCTATTTCAATTAATGGACAACATAGTGGAGGAGATCGGAGAGAAAAGAATAGTCTAAGTAGTAATGGATAATGCAGCGGCATTCAAGTTGGTGGAATAGATGCTAACGGAGAAAATGGAACACTTTTATTGGGTTCCTTGCTCCACACACATTGACCTAATGCTAGACGATATTTGTCAAGACTCAATAATGGAAAATGTAGTGAACAACACAAAATTCATAACCACCTTCATCTACAATCACAATAACATATTGAACATTATGAGGACACATACACATGGATGAGAGTTGCTTCGGTCAGAAGCTATGAGGTTTGCATCCCAATATATTGCATTGGATAGCATAAATGGCCAATGTAGCAACCTTATTAGAATGATAACATTCGAAGAGTAGAAGAACCATATGTCCTAACATACTCCCACGTAGGTGAGGGAGAAGGTAAAGAAGGTAGCTAACTTGATTCAATCAAAGCCATTTTGGAAGAGGGTGCAAGGAATTTTGGAAGCAACCGCCTGAAGTTTGTAGTCTATGGAAAGCAATCTCGCGAGAATCTCACAAAATTCTCGGTCTCGATGTCTCCCCGAGAAATGAGAAGGCCGAGATGAGTAGTCAGGGTTGGCAAGATCCCCTTATTTACCTGAACATCATTTAAGTAAATATTATAACTTGTAGTTTCATTTACTTAAAATATTATATGTAAATAAGAAAATACCCCATTTAAATCTAATAAAAATATCAAAAAATCATATTTTATTAAAAAAAAAATCAACTCTCTCATCTAAGAAGAAAATCGCGATTTTGGTGATTCTATCAAAATACCGACTTTCTAATCCCTCATAATTTGGCCTAACAAAAAAATTCATAATTCAAATAAATTAAATCAAATACTAAAAATTTAAAGTCTGATAAAATAAGTCAAATGTGCATGTGACTTCTCCAAGAAACTCACTCTCCTACTAACAAAACTTAATCCACTGTGATATTTAAATAAATAAAATATTTACCATGGGTTCCTATGTCATGAATTAAATTTTTTTATGCTTAAAGTAAAACCCTACGGAGAGAAAAATGAAAACACACATTCCGAATCCTGATTCCCACACTCTTGTTGTATGATATATATGAGCCTATGTCACCTATGGTTGAGACTTGGCAATGCATGCAATTATCTATGTTCCTTAAAAATTATCTATGTGAACCTATGTGATCCATACTTTTATGTTATCCTGATCTCCCAAGATCTCTTCGAGATCTCTTCTCTTTGATCCCCCCCCCCCCCCCGAGACGAAGCCGAAATTCGATATGGCAAACATTGGTCTACATATCTTAAGAAGTTGGCATTTTGTCACTATAACATGAGGTTGAAGCTTAAAAACCTCCGATTACTTAGACAAGTTTAAGAGAGAGAAAAATATAAAGCCTCAGGCTAACGAGAAGTTGATACACCAGGAGGCGAGACAATAGATCTTGAACAAGGATTTGAGGAGAAACATCCGCTCCATGCATGGGTGGATACAACCACTTCGAATGAACCAAAGTTCGACCCAAATCATCATACATAGGCTAAAGGCAGTGAGCTTTACAATATACATGCAACATGCCATTTTGAGTTTTTTACTTCTCATGTTAACATTTTTATGTCTCATTTCGGTAAGCTTAATGGTGTGTCGTTGCTTCCGAGTTTAAAACTCCCCCAACCCTTAAACACCAAAAGAAGACTGTGGAGGAAAGAGTAAGGAGCTAGCAATACAACATCGCATTGCAGATTTGGAGACCATTGAGGAAGATAATGACGATGAAACTCCAGAGCTAAGCGATAATGTCGTAAACCAAACTTTCGAAGACTCCCCATCAAAGACAAGTACTCCTAGTGAGGGCTCTAATCATGGAGGAGATGTCAGCAACACACCGCCACCGGATCCTATTGTATTCATCGGAGAGGAAGACTTCACCCATGCTACTCAAGATAAACACCATGGGAGTAGACAAGGGAGTGGCATGGATGGCAAAATCGGCCGGCTCGGAGCGGGATAGGCCCATACTGACTCGACTTGGGGGGGGGGGACACCCACCCACCCACGAGACTAGGTTTGCAAAGTCCACTGCACGACTCAGCCCGACTCGGGTCGGGATCGGCTAGGGCCGACCCAGCCACCCGACCCGACTTCTCCATCCATAGGGAGCGGAGCACAACAAACCCCAAGTCAACATTATGCACGGAAGGGGAAAAAAGTGGCATCTGGCCCATCTTAATGCCAAAGGCAAGGCCAAGGAGCATCTGAAGATTCGAGATACAATCCTGTCGGATGCGGAAAATTTTCATGAGAATTTTACAAGGTTTGAATTTAATTTGATTTTTATTTATTTTACTTTGCGGGGCGTACCAGCCTGTCTAACAGACAGAGTTCGAGATCCGCACGATGCGGAGAAGAAGTTTTATGTCCAAGGAATGGACAAGTGTACCAATTTTATTTTGAACTTATTCGTTCCGCGATTTTATTTTATTAAGCGATTAGGGTAGCGTGTACTGGACCCTTTCTCCATCGACGGAAATCGATGTTTATTTACATCGGATTAAAAGCCTTTGATGTTGATTTACATCAATTTTAACCCGAACACCATTGATAGAAGAAAAAAAAAATCGAGGTTTGCATTTTTTTAGAAAATAGTAGTATGGTGTTGTTGAACAAAAAAAACAGCAACATGCAAATCCTAAACCAAGGCTATGGTCACTCGATAGGTTTCAGAAATTGACATATTCAAGAAAATCAAGAAAAAACAGAGAAAATAGATATCTATAACTTGGGATCGATGGTTGTCCATCTCGTGCCTTGGGTAAAAGGATAAAAAAGGGGAGGGAAATACCTTTGGATCCTCCTGCTCGCCTAGCGCTGCTGCTGGGTTCTTCTCTTCCCTGGCCGCTGCTAGCAGAAGAGAGAAAGATGAGGACAGGGTCCTCCGCGCAGGGGATTTCCCTACATGCTGTTGCCTGGCCCCTTGGCCACCACCGCCGCTGCTGCCTGGCCCCTTGGCCACCACCGCCGCTACTGCCTGGCCCCTTGGCCACCACCGCCGCCGCAACCTGGCCCCTTGGCCACTGCCGCCGCTGCCTTCCTACTGCGCCGCCGCTGCCTGGCCCCTTGGCCACCACCGCCGTCGCTGCCTTCCCTCTTCACCGCCGCTGTTGGGCTCTTTCGACTGCGCCGCAGCTGGGCTCCCAGCCGCCCCTCTCTCGCGCTCTCTCTGTCTCTCTCCCGATGCCCTAAAGGGCATAAACGCAAAAAGAAAAACGAAGAGAGGTTAACGGGGACCGTGACTCGTGTAGAACGTGGGACGAGACTCGAGACTGCAGACGTCAGCGAAATATCGACTTCAATGTTATTTTATTATGTATTTTTTCATTTTAGTGGGGTTTGATTTAGTTAGGTAGATTTAAATGTCTAATTTCTGATAAGTGGAGCTTATTTACATATGTGGGATAAGGTTGGTATTTTGTCATTTATACTGGGGATATTTTGGTCCAGTGGATAGGTAAATAGTAGGTTTTCACCTTATATATACACTTGTAAAGACCTTTTGGGAGAAAAAAATAGAAGATTCAGAAGAATGATTTCTTGCGGATGAAGCCGCCTTGAAGTTTGTGTGCTGCCTCTTCTCCGAGATCCCCCACCTTCCTCCTGTCTCGTCTACCTACTACCTCCTCATTTCGTCCTCTTGCTGTTCTCATCCTCCCCATTTCATCTCTTCTTCTTCTCCTCCAAACCCCACTTCCCCCCACTGCGTGAAGCTCCTCACCCCCCTTCCAAAAAAAAACCTGTTAAAACCCTCCCCAGCTCCCTTCTCTCCCGGTCCCTCTCCCTCTCCCGCGGGCTTTGTCCCGCATCAACTGATATCAGAGCCCGACAGCGATCCATCGTTGCCATCTTCCTCCTGCTCGCGTCGCCACCGTCGTGCGCACCGTCCGCCATCGTCGCCGCCGTCACCCCCTGCTCGACGAAGCCACTTCCAGCCGAACCAGTCACTGCGCGTCCCTGCGCAGACCCCTTTGCCGGAGGCGCCCTGCGCAGAGCTCACCCCCGCGGCGCTCTCTCTCTTTCCCACGCCTTACCACCCCCTCCTCCGGAAAGCCCTGCACCGGTTCCCCACCCTCAGCTCCCCGCGTCCGGGAGCCCCGCTACGCCCCCCCCTGCGCGGCTCCCATCCCCCTGCTCTCTCTCCTTCTATCTCCAGGCGCAGCCCCCGTGAAGGCCCCCCTCCCCCCATCCCCGAACTCCCCCTCGCTCAGTTCCCTCTCGCTCTCCCTGTTCTCTTCCCTTCTCCTCCCTGTTTCCCCCGCTCGAGCACCCCCGTCCGCGTCGCCTCCTCCTGGCCCGGGACCCACCCTGCGGTTTTTTCCCCCTGCGCCGGTCGACTCCGCAGCAAGCCCCCGCGCTCCCGGAGACCCCCCAGCGCCGGCGCGTTCCTCCTCCAGGCCCCCGCTCCACCGGGCTCGCGGACCCCTCCCACGCCATCGCACCTGGAACCCCCGCGCCGGCCTCGGCATCGGACCCGCACCACCGCGCCGCCCCAGGTGCCGCCGGGAGCTCGCGCTCCGTCCAGCTACAGGACCCCGAAGACTAGTCCAGTGGCCATCTCTGGCGCATTGAGCGTCCTGACGACGCTGCAGGACAGCGCGGCATCTCCGGCGCAGCAACTGGTCCTCCCAGGATCGCGGTCTTCCTGTTTCCCCACGCTTCAGCTCGGGCCACCTCCCCACTGTTCGAAGTTGGGTCTGCAACAACCGGAGTCGGACGGGTTTGTCCCGCATCTGACAGTGCTCGTCCAAGTCGTGAAGCAGCAATAGACGATCGATCTCTGTGACCTCTGGTGGCACTGTGAGCAATTTTGGCACTATGATTTTTTCTGCATTTCGGACGCTAGTACGGTTATCAAATAGAAGAGTCATTTTGTTGATATTTGAGCCATTACAATCATGCAATTATGTCTCTCAAGCCGTCGTGGATTCACTTTCTCAAAGTGAAAAGTTAATTGAATCTGAAAGTGGAGACATATTTGTGTCATTTTCTCGATCATTCAAAGCAGATTCGGAGCACAAAGATCTTATCTATCATATTGGCGCTTGGGCTACAATTCCTTCATCGCAGCAGTCGTCTAGTTTGCCAACCGACCGGTTTTATCTCATTGTGGGTCAGAAATGGTTACAAAATGGGCGTGTTGAGGTATTTGCTGATGAGAGTTATTGTACCGTCCGAGATCTTGATTATCCAAGATGCATGTTCAAGTTTCCTGCCTATGTGCCTACAGTTCAAAGAAGTTCACATGTTAAGGCTTGCCAACCTGATTCCCAAGTGGCAATAAAACAGAAATTAGGGTCTACAATTTTGCCAACTGTGGATGATGCTCAGGTAGAGGTGCATTGCCCACTGCCACCTACTATGATAGAGCCTGAGGAGATGATTGAGAATGTGGCTATGACTGACTCCATTGAAGTACACGAGACAGTTCATATAGTGGAGTCATGGGATCACTCTTTGATGATTGAAGTTGGTTTTGATGCATTTTCTGATCATTTATTTGAGATCTCAACACTCTCTGGCAGTCATCCGCATGTGCTTTTAAACATTGATTCTGGTGACTTTGATGTGGTGTGGTTAGATTTTTGTGAAGCATACCCTGATCGACAGTTTGAGACTTGCGTTATGATTTGTACGGTCTATTTCACTCATATTTTGTAGTATATCTTTCTTTTACTTCGGCACTTCAAAATTCGAGGGTGAATTTTTTCAAAGTGGGGGAGAATGACGGGGACCGTGACTCGTGTAGAACGTGGGACGAGACTCGAGACTGCAGACGTCAGCGAAATATCGACTTCAATGTTATTTTATTATGTATTCTTTCATTTTAGTGGGGTTTGATTTAGTTAGGTAGATTTAAATGTCTAATTCCTGATAAGTGGAGCTTATTTACAGATGTGGGATAAGGTTGGTATTTTGTCATTTGTACTGGGGATATTTTGGTCCCGTGGATAGGTAAATAGTAGGGTTTTCACCTTATATATACACTTGTAAAGACTTTTTGGGAGAAAAAAATAGAAGATTCAGAAGAATGCTTTCTTGCGGATGAAGCTGCCTTGAAGTTTGTGTGCTGCCTCTTCTCCGAGATCCCCCACCTTCCTCCTGTCTCGTCTACCTCCTACCTCCTCATTTCGTCCTCTTGCTGTTCTCATCCTCCCCATTTCATCTCTTCTTCTTCTCCTCCGAACCCCACTTTCCCCCCCTGCGTGAAGCTCCTCACCCCCCTTCCAAAAAAAAACCTGCTAAAACCCTCCCCAGCTCCCTTCTCTCCCGGTCCCTCTCCCTCTCCCGCGGGCTTTGTCCCGCATCAGAGGTAAAAAGAAAAAAGGAAACAAGGGGAAATGTAAAAAAAGCCATGTGCAAATGACCGGGACGGGGTGTCCCCCCACTCCCTATAAAAGCAAGAGGGGCGCCCAGGCCAGGAGGAGGATTTTCTGAAGCTTCAACACAGAGCAAAGCTCTGGGACTGCAAGGCGGTCTGGGAAAAGGGTCTGCAAGGCAGCCCTAAAGAACATTGGGCAAGGCACAATTTGAATTTTCTCAAATCTTGAGCAAGGTCCATTGGGATTCCTTTATTGGCCCAAACTTCTTATTGGGCCTCAAATTGCTTATTGGGCCGAACTTGTATTTTTCATGCAAATGATTATGATGTTTCATGCTTAATGGGCCTAATGATGCTTAATTGGGCCGGCACTTGACGTATTCTTACGTGTGATGTTTAATGGGCCTATTGGACTAATTTCACTTATTTAATCACGCCTTATATGAATAATTACACGTAGTGTCACGTTTATTTCGAACTTTTCACTACTTGGTTTCTTAATCAAAATCAATCAATTTTTCAACCAATCTTAACAAAATATTTCACAAACATTGTTATTTAATTTTCAATAACATAAAAATAACAAACAAGTCATGTCTCATGTTATTTTTGATCCACCTTAAGTTAATCACATTTTAAATAAAATAAATAAATAAAAATATTAATTTAATCCACATAATCATAATTTAAATAAATAAATGACACAAATAATTAAAAAATGAAATCAATGATTTTAAAATACCAAAAAATGAGCAAATGGATTTAAAAATCAATAAAAATGAAACAAATATCAGAAAATTCCAAAAAAAAATAGATTGCATGCTTGTAACTTTTTTTTCATGTACAATTCACGTCATTCAATTGTGAGTCACGCTCTTCTGTTTCAAAGGTGTTGTCTGATGCCTAATCAAGAGTATTCAGCCATTGTGCTGATGTAATTAACACTAACCGAGGTTAGTGGAGGAGGTCAAACGAATTAAATAAGACCATGTCCATGTAAATAAATAAAAGGCTAAATAAACTCAAATCCAAAGATAAAAATTAAAATTTTTAAAAAAGTTTTAAAAAATAGTTCTCACAGAGATGGCGACTCCACTGGGGACCTCCCTTCCCTTCATCTCTCCATCAGACAACACCCTAACAATAAGATGTACTCACATTTTCATTTTTTGAGCAGGTCATAACTCTGCAATGGCGCCTACTGCTCACACTCCGGGCGTGTTCTTCGGCCCACTTGTGGTCTAGGACCACGTAAGGAACGGCTACCTCACTACACCAACCAGGTTTGGAGATTTCCCGCTAGTGGTGGAGTCTCCTTATTTCCTCGACGTGATACCGGTCGTACTACCTACTGCTGCCAAGGCCTACGAAGCAAAACAAGCAAAAGAAGAGCCTCAAGCTCAAGAGGCCAACTTGATACAAATGTTCACAAAATATGCTATCAACTTTGTCAATACCCGAATTGCTGGAAAGAATAGGAGGGGCAAGTCTAACAAGAAGCCCACAACACGTGGCATTTCAGGTTCTGGCAAGACTGTCTGAGTTGGCGATCTCTGGATCCGCCTGGATGGGAGTGAGCTAATGATATCGGAGCGGCATGTAGCTACCGTACCGGTAAAGAATAGCTTCGGCATACTGCCTAAAGTGCGGCAAGACAAGCCGAGTTTCAAGGTGAAAAATATGAAGAAACAATGGAGGAAAGCTGAAATCAAGAACCCCAAATTTGATAATGTTAACTTCAAAAAGTACAAAGTTAATGCTGAAAAGGATGAGATATATAGCCCACCTCGTGTCAAATAGGTGTGGGTCACTAAAGAAGAAGCCCAAGAATTCCGAAGGACAAGGGCCCTAGAATCTCTTGTAGGGCGGAAAAATACAAGAGCGGTCATGAAGCAAGACCCAGCAAAGTGGCAAGCTTTCAGAAGAAGAAATGTCCCAGACAGACAAAGGGAACCTTCTCAAGAGTCTCGAACTAAAGAATGCACCCCTTCTTTACCGGTTGATCTGCAAAGAGGATCTAAAAGGAAAGGGGTATATCAAGAAAGAAGATAAGCAAGCCCGGAGACAGGGCAAAATTTCAGGTCAGAAGAACACAAGAGGGATGATGATGTCCCTAGAAAATCAGTCTTCCAACGCCTGGGTGCCACTGTACGCCCAAGGTAGAAGAAAAGAAGAACAGTGCAAATCACTGAAGAAGGCATGCGCATATACACATGCTATGCCTCTAACATCAACCTGCCTGCAATAGCTGACCAGGCAGAAACCTCAAATATGGAGCAGCATCCCACGATATCTAATCGCAGAAGGGAGCAAGCTCGAGTCTCGCTTGACCGGGTAAATGTAGAGGTGGACTTACCACACCAAAATGAAAGAGGCATGGGGGCGGCCGACATTGCCACCACATCAAATCACCCTCTGGATCAGGGTCGACTTGCTGAAAACCCTAATATCAGGGTACCCTTATCGCCAAATCTAGAAATGGTAATGCAAGAAAATCAAAAGCTAAAGGCTATGTTGGAAAGCCTTATGCAACAATTGGGAATGGCGGTGCCACTGCCACCATAACCATCACCACCACTACAGCCTCCACAACAGGCACAACAGATATTGCAACCTCAGCAACTTCAACAAGCAAGCCAGCCAGTTTTGCCTATAATGGCGCCCCAGCCTGGGAACGTGCTACCAAATACACCCCGTGCAGAATTTATGGCTAGACAACCAATTGAAGATCTAAATTCAAGCCATGAGGAAACTCAAGAGGTGCATGTTACAGAACAAAGGCATGACACACCACAATTAAATACTTCATTTGAAGGAATAATGGTCTCTCAGAGGGCCATGATTGAACAGATAATTGAAGCAAAGATGGCTGAGCAGAACGAGGGGTCTGCCACCCATGACCTGTATAGGGTACCATACCCTGTACACCATCTCTTTAAAAAGCTACCAGTAGAACACTCAAAGATCCCCAAATTCTCAAAATTCAATGGGGATGGGTCACTTCATGAACATATAGCTCATTACATGAGTATCATGAGAGAATTGGCAACTAAAGAGTCATACCTTTTGAGGTACTTTTCAACATCACTTACTGGGCCAGCCTTTCAATGGTATGCCCGACTGAAGCCCAACTCAATAGTTGGTTGGGAAGATATGCAAAGGAAATTCTTTGAACGCTTCAGAGTGACAGAAAGAAGAGTCACTTTAGCAGAACTCATATCCTTAAAGCAAAATAAAAATAAGTCTGCTCTGGACTTCATCAAAAGATGGCATGACATGAGCATGAAATGTGAGCAACCACCAGCACATGAAGATGCAGTGAAACTATGTCAAAGAAGTCTGAAGCCAGAAATCAAGGAAAAGCTCCTAGGGGCCAATATCCGGACATTTGAACATCTCAACAGCACAATGGCAGAGATAGAAATCTTCTTTGCCGAAAATCCACTGCTTCATATGGAAGGGGTAAATCTCCTAAAGACGAAAACACCGGGTCACGAGAAGTAAATATCGTGGACTTTTCGGCAGCCCTGGAGAAAGCTGGGGGTAAGGGAGATACCCCTGCCACTTCAAATTCAAAGAAAGAAGAAAGGAGATCAGTCCCTTGCAAAATAGCCAGCTGGGTCTCCAAATTGGTCCAACTCTATAAGTCAAAAAACAACCGAAGATCAGATTTGGCTGAAGAAGAATGAGAAAAAGAAGGGATAAAGCAGTCTATCAAAAGAAATATATTGCAGCAAAGTCACAATTCTGGAAAATCAAGAAAAATAGAGAAAATAGATATCTATAGCTTGGGGTCGATGGTGTCCATCTCGTGCCTTGGGTAAAAGGATAAAAAAGGGGAGGGAAATACCTTTGGATCCTCCTGCTCGCCTAGCGCTACTGCTGGGTTCTTCTCTTCCCTGGCCGCTGCTAGCAGAAGAGAGAAAGAGGAGGACAGGGTTCTCCACGTAGGGGATTTCCCTACTTGCTGTTGCCTGGCCCCTTGGCCACCACCGCCACCGCAGCCTGGCCCCCTTGGCCACTGCCGCCGCTGCCTTCCCACTGCGCCGTCGCGCCTGGCCCCTGGGCCACCACCGCCGCTGTTGCCTGGCCCTTGGCCACCACCGTCGCCGCAACCTGGCCCTTGGCCACTGCCGCCGCTGCTCTCCCACTACGCCGCCGCTGCCTGGCCCCTTGGCCACCACTGCCGCCGCTGCCTTCCCTCTTCACCGCCGCTGCTGGGCTCCCAGCCGCCCCTCTCGCACTCTCTGTCTCTCTCCGATGCCCTAAAGGGCATAAACGCAAAAAAAAACGAAGAAGAGGTAAAAAGAAAAAAAAAAAAGGAAACAAGGGAAATGTGAAAAAAGCCATGTGCAAATGACTGGGACGGGTCTGCAAATGACCGGGACGGATATTCAAATGACCGAGACGGGGTCTTCAAATGACCGGGACGGGGTCTCCCCCCACTCCCTATAAAAGCAAGAGGGGCGCCCCAGGCCAGGAGGAGGATTTTCTGAAGCTTCAACACAGAGCAAGGCTCTGGGACTGCAAGGCGATCTGGGAAAAGGGTCTGCAAGGCAGCCCTAAAGAACATTGTGCAAGGCACAATTTGAATTTCCTCAAATCTTAAGCAAGGTCCATTGGGATTCCTTTATTGGGCCAAACTTCTTATTGGGCCTCAAATTGCTTATTGGGCCAAACTTGTATTTTTCATGCAAATGATTATGATGTTTCATGCTTAATGGGCCTAATGATGCTTAATTGGGCCGACATTTGACGTATTCTAACGTGTGATGTTTAATGGGCCTATTGAGCTAATTTCACTTATTTAATCACGCCTTATATGAATAATTACACATAGTGTCACGTTTATTTCGAACTTTTCACTACTTGGTTTCTTAATCAAAATCAATCAATATTTCAACCAACCTTAACAAAACATTTCACAAACATTTTTATTTAATTTTCAATAACATAAAAATAACAAACAAGTCATGTATCATGTTATTTTTGATCCACCTTAAGTTAATCACCTTTTAAATCAAATAAATAAATGAAAATATTAATTTAATCCACATAATCATAATTTAAATAAATAAATGACAAAAATAATTAAAAATGAAATCAATGATTTTAAAATACCAAAAAATGAGCAAATGGATTTTAAAATCAATAAAAATGAAACAAATATCAGAAAATTTCAAAAAAAAAAGATTGCATGCTTGTAACTTTTTTTTCATATACAATTCACGTCATTCAATTGGAGTCACGCTCTGTTGTTTCAAAGGGTTGTCTGATGGTTAATCAAGGGTAGGGGTGAACATGGTCCGGTTCGGTTAGGTTCACCCCATTTTTTGGGTGAACCGAAAACCGAACGAAATACTGTTCAAACCGAACCGAACCGGTTCGGTTCGGTTTAAACCGAAGTTTAATTCCATATATGACACATGCGCATGTTTGGCGTGGTGGTGAAGACGTTCGCCCCTATACCCATTGGTTAGGGGTTCGAATCTCATTTGGTCAAAAAAGTCTCACTTTTAAACATATTTCATATAAAAAACCTTGGAGGAAGAGGGGAATCGAACTGCTCTCGCCGCGCTAACTGCGGCCTTACTTACCAACTGGCCTAATAATTTTTTGAGTAATTAAAATACATAATATATATATTCGGTTTATTTCGGTCCACATGTGGAACCGAACTGAACCAGTTAGATGCCCAACCCGAACCGAACTGAACCGAACTGGTCGGTTCGGTTCGATTTTTCGGGTGGACCAAATATGAACACCCCTAATCAAGGGTATTCAGCCATTGTGCTGATGTAATTAATACTAACGAGGTTAGTGGGGAAGGTCAAACGAATTAAATAAGACCATGTCCATGTAAATAAATAAAAGGCCAAATAAATTCAAATCCAAAGATAAAAATTAAAATTTTAAAAAAGTTTTAAAAAATAGTTCTCACAGAGATGGCGACTCCACTGGGGACCTCCCTTCCCTTCATCTCTCCATCAGACAACACCCTAACAATAAGATGTACTCACATTTTCATTTTTTGTGCAGGTCATAACTCTGCAATGGCGGCTACTACTCACACTCCAGGCGTGTTCTTCGGCCCACTTGTGGTTCAGGACCACATAAGGAACGGCTACCTCACTACACCAACCAGGTTTGGAGATTTCCCGTCAGTGGTGGAGTCTCCTTATTTCCTCGGCGTGATACCGGTCGTACTACCTACTGCTGCCAAGGCCTACGAAGCAAAACAAGCAAAGAAGAGCCTCAAGCTCAGGAGGCCAACTTGATACAAATGTTCACAACCTATGCTATCAACTTTGTCAATACCTCAACTGCTGGAAAGAACATGAGGGGCAAGTCTAACAAGAAGCCCACAACACGTGGCATTTCAGGTTCTGGCAAGACTGTCCGAGTTGGCGATCTCTGGATCCGCCTGGATGGGAGTGAGCTAATGATATCGGAGAGGCATGTAGCTACCGTACCGGTAAAGAATAGCTTCGACATACTGCCTAAAGTGCGGCAAGACAAGCCGAGTTTCAAGGTGAAAAATATGAAGAAACAATGGAGGAAAGCTGAAATCAAGAACCCCAAATTTGATAATGTTAACTTCAAAAAGTACAAAGTTAATGCTGAAAATGATGAGATATATAGCCCACCTCGTGTCAAACAGGTGTGGGCCACTAAAGAAGAAGCCCAAGAATTCCGAAGGACAAGAGACTAACTCGATGTGGAGATATGAATATATATTTGGATTTTAGAATCCCCCCATGAAGACTAACTCGACATGGAGGGAGATTATGGAGATTTCGTAGCCGGAGGGGGACGACCTTTTCACTTGCCGAGGGCGAGTACCTTCACGCCGAGTGGAACCTTCACAAGCAACCTTTTAAAAGAGCTTTCTTCTCAAATTTCAGAAAATTCCCCTCGGCAATTTCTGAAGACCAAAAGCTCCAGGCCCGTTGCCATCGAGCTACATGGACTATTTATATTGCCCCTTACATTGAGAGAGGAGAGAGAAGTAACCGATGGAAGGGTTTCATTAGTTATTCCATTGGTTAAGGTGACTTCCCTTAACCGATGGAAGAGTTCCATCAGTTAGGGGGGCCTCCCCTAACGATGGAAAGGTTCCATCGGTTAAGGGGGACCTTTCCATCGGTTAGGGAGGCCCCCTAACTGATGGGGAGTTCCATCGGTTAAAGGGGATCCCTTAACCGATGGAGTATCGGTTAGGGGGTTTTCCCTTAACCGATGGGAGGTTTCCATCAGTTAAAGGGTTTACATGGGTGGTTCTTCTCTATAAATATACACCTCGTGTTTTTACGAGAGCTGTTGATGCCGTGAAATCCTTGGGCCTTCCTTGGAGATCTTCCGACAAAGAGTTGAATTTTGCAAGTGCTTGACGCTTCCTCTTGCACGTGTTTTTGAAGTTGTAATTTCTTTGAACTTGGTCTTATTGACCTTGTGCTGCCGAATTTCTTCCACAACATCTTTTTCGAAGCGTTGTTCTTTCTGAAACTTTGCTTCACTGAAGAGATTGGTGCTGACTTCATTAATAAGTTCCTCCCTTTAACTTAAAGGGACTCGGATCCAATATTACCTAAGTAACCATGGCATTACTTAAGTAACTGTTAGATCATTATAAATAACTTCTGGCATTCCCCTTTGTAGATATCCGCTGCAAACTTTTCAGGGTTCAACAAATCCCAACTTCATTCTGTATAGACGGAATTGGTTAATGAAGAAGAAGATGCAAGAGGAGTGGGAGCGTCAAGAAAAGCTATGGATAGAGCTTGAGACCATGGAGCAAACCTCAGATACATCATCTTATGCTTCCACTAATTGATACTACCAAGGGCAGGGAGGCTACTTGGGATATCTTCAATATCCGGATGCATCGTACTACACCGGAAGCAGAGCATAAGCACAATCCACGGAATCCGATTCGCATTCACGACTCATGAGTCATATGGCTCATATCAAGTGTCGGATATACCCGGATACACACCCATTAGTGTCATATATGTGAATACTGAATACGGATGCATATAATCAATATTTAACTCAATATGAGATATATTACCAACATTATATGTCATGGACAGATTATGTAGACCTTATGTCCAGACCATGGTTTGCTGGAGCGCCGATTCGGGGCGAATCATATTCGCCCTGATGCGATCCGATTCGGCCCGAAACGGACCGAATCGGGCCGATTCGGATGGATCCGGCCAGGCAGGGTTGGTTCTGCCCCAGGTGTGGCCAGATTCGCATGGATTTGATGTTTCTTTGGCTGATTCTCTGTTTAAAGCTTCCTATGAAGAATTTCATGTATAACTGATGATATTTATGCATGTGATACTACACGAACATCCATTTTCAATCAATTTTATTAGAAATTGAGTACAAAGTACAAACATCAAACTTAATTCTAAATGAAAAATACAATGAGACTCGTACAAACTACAAAGTACAAACATCAAACTCAAATCCAAATACAAAATACAATTAGTCTAGTACCCCCAATATCCCTGTTGATATGGATCATATGTACCCCACTGGGGCTAGACAGACTCATCTGACTCTGAGGGCAGCTCTCCAATAAGATGGCGTGAAATTCTTCTAAATATCCAACTGTTCTGCTCTACCCATAATGTCCAGAGGGTGGCATAAAGGATCAGACATCAGACCATCCTATCGCCTCTAAGGGGCCACCACCTATTCACTGCCTAAAAAGTTGCTAGACATCCAAACGTTGTCGAAATGTACAGTGGGTACTTCTAGCCGCCTCCCTCCAAACTCCTTGAGAGTAGTAATAGTCCACAAAGAGATGATCAAGAGACTTGTCCTCTTCCCCACATAAAACGCAAGACTGCTGAATATCTAGCATAAAGCAACGCAGCCTGTCCCGCGTCAGAAGACACCCATGAGAGATTCTCCAAATCAAGACCACCTTGAGGGGGCTCTTAGGGGGCCAAACATGATCATGCAAACTATGTCAAACCCCACCATCAGAGAGGATAAGGTAGGTAGATTTGAGGGTGAAACATCCTCCCTTTTCTCACATCCATGTCCAGTGATCCTCTCGGCAGACAGGCTGAATGGAATGAAAAAGGCTAGAATGTCCTAAAGCTGCACCATCTCATCAAGCCTACGATCCCTCCTAAAGGTCGGTGTCCAAACCCCACATGTTAAGGCCGAGTCAAACACCTGGGCTACAATCCCTGGGTGGTTCACAGAGATCTGAAACAAAGAAGGGAATAGATCTTGCAAAGCAACGTTCCCACACCATCTGTCCTTCCAAAAAAGTGTCACATACCCCCTACCAAGACATACCCTAGCTCTTGAAGAAATAACATCCCTGCATTAGAGGATATCACACCGGAGCGGAGAGATGCTGGCGCTAGAAGAAGGCTGCAAGTCCCAGAGACCATTCCTACCAAAGTACCATTGTCTAATCACGGTGACCCATAGTCCCTCCTCTCCATTTCCTAGCCTCCAAAGCCATTTGGAAAGAAGGGCATGGTTGAAATCTCTGAAATTTTTCAGACCCAGATCCCCCCTGAATTCTGCTAGTGGTCATTTCATATCTGGATTAACATTCTTAATTCTAATGTTCAACCATTATCCCCCTAAAATGGCATGTGATTTCATAATCTCCTTTGTCAAGGAAATTTTCCAATTATTTTGAGTATGTTATTCATAATTTTCTCTTTTGAAGGTGTCCACTAAATTTTCTGAAATTGTAAGGATTCTAAACAGGATTTGAGGAGTTAATACCCATTATGACAGATAGCAGAAATATTTGAAAACCCATTAGACCGAAGAGACAATTAAGTGCAACCACATGTTGGCAGATAAACATTGTTGATAAATATTTTTAAAATTTTTTGTCATCCCAAAATCTAGATTTACAGGTGGAGTTTGTGGTTGCTTGGTTAAATTCTGCATAAGTTCCATTTGTATTCTCGGACATAGCAGAACCATGGCAGATGTTAAATCTTTTTTCAACTGTCACATGGTGAGCAAACACTTCTTGCCAGAACCACATCTGCAATTTATACTGTTATGCAGAAGAGGACTTACCAAAATTGAGAAGCTCTCAACTGCAGAATAGAAAGATGGTCCGGGTAACAAGAAGTTGAACAACCCGTAGGTATCTGAGATAATAAAAACAGAACATAAAGCCTCTGATCTGACATTATTTATGATGTTCTAGCAATTAAACATCACACATAAACTGAGATGGATTACAGACACGCAAACCCAGACAAGATGCCGCACAAGTGTCCAACCAATGAGACATTTGATGCCAGAAGCTGGAATAGAACCAACAAAATCCACACGTACCTAACATTCTCCCACATTCACAATCAGTAATTAGCTGAAATCAGATAAAGACAGTATAAAAGTGGATTATGCAATTTTACAAGTACATACCATTTTGCAAGCACATTGAAAAGCCCAAAGACACTGCATAACAGTAGGTGTACATCATTAGATATCATAATTATCAAATGTATGCAAAAGACAAAAGAGCTCGCAGCTATTTTACTGAGGTTAAGCCACAAGGATGATACATAGGAAATTAACACTCAATGGTGAACTGTGATGTACAACTACTTTATAAAACTACAATGAGAGGCAGTACAACTGAGCTGTGGACAGTTTCCACCAGAAGGCACTCATCACATATCGCTGAAGCCCAAAGCAGCTTGAATAAAGCTCTCAACCCAATACAAGTTGCTCTCGGTACAGGGACCCTCAAAGAAACCCATGACAGTTTTCACAGAGCACTGTTTCAAAGGAACATCCATGACAAAACACAGAGATCCCTGAACCAGACTCTTCCAGAAGAATTGGAACAGAAAACTAGCAGGGGCCACTGTACACTGTTGACAACCAAAAGAACCATGAGCCAGCTTTTCTTGAGAATCCAAGGTCTGGATGCAACAAAAGATTTCCTCAAGCCTCCACTGATGTCTTTATGAATATCATAGTTTCCAAAGAAGTGAAAATGAAAACTGGTAGGAGCTGTTGTACAACTATCAAAGACCAAGAGACTGTGAGGCAGCTTCTCTTGGGAATCCTTCATCTTGATGAAGCTCAGCAACATCCTACGCTTCATCCAAATTCATTACAATAGCATTCCTAAATTTTGATCTTGCACTTTGAGTCAAATACACCTGTCTGCTAATGATGATGACTAGATGAAATTTAGAGCCCTTGCAATGTGAATTCAGCCTTAGAAGCAGACTCATATGAGATCTTCCACACCAGTTTATTATCTCAAAGCTAACTATTCGAGGTTTATTCTCTCCTTTTTGTTTTAGCTTTTTTGTCATGACTTGTTGAGGCATTACCTTGCCTTCCAATGCCTCTGGATGTATCACTACTTCATGAAAATTGGTGGTATGGTCCCACCTTTTATCAAACTGGCCCACTTCCATGAAGATCAAGCCAATTCAATTCTCCTCATTACTCCATTTTCCCAGGAAATTTATGATAAATTTTCCATCATTTTGTGGATGCATCACGCATGTCTTATTTTCCCCAAGAAAACATCATTATATTCCTGCTGTAGCTTATTCCCCATGCTTGACTCAGGCTCATTGAGCAGCATCAGATAAGAAGGGAGAGGAGAGGAGAGGAGGGACATTGAGATCACTAGATAAGAAAATTACTTGAATGACCATCCCTACTGTTGCACCCTTTATTTTTCTCGATCTAATTGAGACATATGTTCCTCGAATATATCGACGTAATCTATTTGGCGATGGATGGAACATAGCCCAAAGTCAACACCGTCACTCCGAGGAGTATCTCCACATTTTGGGGTCTACGGATCCAATAGCATCTTAATTTGAATCCCTCGCAGCAAACAAGGTGATTTTGGGCAATACCCACGATGACCGTTAAAAGGCTTGTAGCCAACCGCCTTGTGGTTTGAAATGAATTCCCAGATTTTGGCGAGTCTCATAGGACAGCCAGAGTGAACAAAAAATACGGTCACAGCAAAGGTAGCATGGGAAAAGTTATGTTTACGCACTTGTGAAAAAGTAGGGAGCGTGTATCACATGGCCTGGACAGGTGCAAACACCTCCCAGCTAGTCAACAGTGCAGGAAAACGACAAACGTGTTGAACCACTCCTATATTTTATCATTTATTTTGGTGATAACAAAACCATGTTTAACTTAATAATATCATCAATATATTTCATATCATGTTTCTTCCATGAATACAATATATTCTTGCATTATCACACTAAATTTCAACTCCGTCATATCCGAAGTTTCACTTCAACCGACAACATTAATTTATGTACATCCGAAGTTTAACTTTGTCATATCTCATGTTTTGGTTAATACAATTGCTTAATTAATGAGTGCATAACCATCTGCATATATAATCTTCAAATGCACTATAATAGTATCACAGAAGAATGTATTTTATAAACACTATATTTGGATAACACATATGTTTTTCTGTTTGCTCAAAATTTTTCTAAGTTCACTAGTATATATATATATCAAGGTTTGCTGGATCGGAATCGGGAGGCGAATCGGATTTTTCTTGATCCAATTTGATTCCCCCCGAATCGACCCGAATCGATCCGAATCGGATCGATTCTCATGGGTATAATATATATTATATATATAATATATCATATATATGATATTTATAATGTATAATATATATGACTAATATGATATAATAATATTATATATATGAGGCGAATCGGACCGAATCGATGGAATCGAGAATCGGGTTTTCCATGATTCGCCCCGATTCGGGAGAATCGGGCCGATCCGATTCGATCCGCCAAACCCTGATATATATACATACTAACTCCGACTCCTGGAAAGTCAAAGTATGATATCGACTGTTGAACAAATGAAGTCCAACTTCGACTCTTGGAAAGTCGAAGTGGTTCAACTCCGACTCTTGGAAAGTCGAAGTAGTCCCACTCCAACTCCTGGAAAGTTGTTGAACAAACGAAGTCCAACTTCGACTCTTGGAAAGTCGAAGTGGAAAGTAATCAAAGTAGTCCCACTATACTTAAACATCGATTGCCTTTATATTTCAAACGTTTTAAAATGTTTGTGGCGGCAACTAAAAAATTCATATGTACTTCACATGTTATCTTATTATTTCTACTGAAGATCTTTTTGTTGTCTATCCTTCAAGGTATGTGAGATTTGTCAGCAGAAAATAAAGACCCCTTCCTTCCTGCTAGACAAAAAAGGTCGTACCTAGCATATCTGGATGTCAGCAGAAAATATGGAAGTAAGGTAAAGTATGGGCCTTTTGTCAGAAGACCTTTTTAGTCGAACTCTATCTTTTGTGCCTACAGATATCTGGACTTCCCTCTACACCAAGTGTCTGTTAGACAGAAGAAGATGAAGAGTAGATGAAGAAGAAGATGAACAACGGCTAGAAGAGTTCCAATGGATCTCTTCAACGGATCTGTTCAAGCTGCTCCATAAAAGGATGAAGCAAGGATGAAGAAGAACATATGAGCCTTCCTGAAAATTTCTGAAAAAGTGTACATCTAGTGAGAAGCCTCAACGCCATACACACTCAAAGCAAGAAAGAAAGAGCTTGAGCCTAAGAAGAAGTGTGCACGTAGCCATCTGAAGTCTTCAGGCATTCAAGCTTCTTTTCTCTCTTCACTCTCTCCGTGCATCATTGTAAATCTGGGGGAGAGTCTGTGGTTGAGAGTTTAAGTTCCTTAGTGTTCATCTTGTATAGCTCTTAGTCCGTTCCTTTTTTTTCTAAGAAAGGCTTGGTCCAGCTGTAAGACTGTATACAGTGTTCCTCTTCCTATGTGAAGAGAAGGCCAGCGGGGTGCTAGTGGTTTTTGTCCAGCTGTGGGACTGTACACAGTGTTCCCCTTGGGTTAAGGGAAGAACCTAACTGAGGTTGGTGTCAGTAGAACCTAGCTGGGGGTTTAAGTCTAGCAGAACCGCACTGGGGTTTGTTCTAGGAGGGTGGCTTCTTGACCAGTAACAGAAGTGAGTTTCCTTCCTACTCAGAAAGGAAGAGGACCAGCAGGGGAGTTGGGGGTTTGTATGGGGATTGTACCCTGGTTAGTTAAATCCCAAGATTTGCTTGGGGACTGGACGTAGGTCTTCCACTTGAGAAGTACCGAACCAGGATAAAATCTTTGTGTTCTTATGTGATTGTTTAAATTTGCTTCCACACTGCTACTCTATCTCCGCACATAACTATATTCACTAACCGAAGTTTTTAAGTGGTGATTTTTGTGTTTTAGTTTTAGTATTTCTGCAGCCATTCTATTCACCCCCCCTCTAGAAAGCTTGCTGCCAACCGTGAGCGGGCCAACAAAACGGACCAGCCAGCGACCCCCCTTCCTCCCTAGCCACGCATCCCGACCGCTGCAAGGGAGAGAAGAACTCGGAGAAGGAAGGGGGCACCCCTAATGTTCTGACCCAGATTGACAGCCTACTGGGTTAGTGGGTTAAACACGGGGGTTAGTTATGCCTTTTAGGGTTTAATTGACCCGGTAGGCCCCTGTCCGGGGTCAATTGGTCCCCAGCGGGTCCATTTGACCCCAGTGGGCCCATCCGGGGTCAAACAGGACCCCGCTGGGACCATTTCACCCCAGTGGGTCCCACCAGGTCATTTGCCCCCATTTCACCCCTTTTCACCCCAGTGGATCCCACCGAGGTAAAATGACCCCTGCAGGGCCTTTTTCACTCCAGTGGTACCTTACCCACGTTGTCAACCTGGGGTCCAAAATTCCTGACTTCTGTCAAGGTGGGGTTTGGCCACTTTTAACACCCCATGGGTGAAGCAATTGGCAAGCTGAGCAAGTGGAAGAAATCCATCAATCTGAAGCAATTGGCAAGTGGCGCAAGGCTGAAGACCCCCACACGGCGTTCTTTGTTTGTTTGTGCAGTCCCATTAAGGGTATGAATTAGATAAACCCCGGGTCCTGCATTTATGCCCCTGTGGCCCTGATGATGTCAGTCATGTAACTTCCCCAAGCCTCTTGGGCAATAGTATGTGAGTCTCAAAAGTTACGAAAATGCCCTCCCTTGAAGGCCGGGAAGACCCAAGTTTCATAAACTGCCGTTCTGCGCTGCAATTTCTCAAAACTATGGCTATGCCTTATGCCAATGCCCTCATATTCCCTGTCAGTACAGAACACTTTGTTGTATAGTCGACAATATGCCGACAACCCTTTGTACCTGTATAAATGATGAATACAATGAGATGTTCCCACTTACATTTACATGTTCTGTGGTTGGTCGGAAATTACGCATACACCCCTATAATCCAGAAATTGTCAAACGACCCTCGAATTTTCCAAAAATTACCCCAGTGCCCTTAGAAGTCAGGGATTGCACCAAAAACCCTTCTCCAACCAATAACTTGCATCAAGTCCCTTGGCCTGGTTAAAATTACCAAAATACCCTTTCAATCCAAAGATGGTCAACTTTTGAACCTTCCAGAAATTGCCTCAATGCCCTCGAAAGTCGGGGATTGCACCAAAACCCCTCTTTAGCCCAAAACTTGTATAAGTCTCTTGGCCTAGTCAAAATTACCAAATACCCTTGCAACCCAGAAATTACCAAAATACCCTTGGAGTCCAGAGATCATCATAACTCCCTAAAATGCCTCTGGCCTTTTGCATATTGCACATATACCCTCAGATTACAGGGTTTTGCCCAATTTGATGTGGCCTTTGATGAAACCCAAATTTCGTCAATCCTACGGTGGTAAAGGAGAATCAAGAGTGAGCCATGCAAGTGAGTCTGCCCTTAGCGTCAAAACCCACGTAGAAGGATCCTAAAGTTTCTTTGACAGCTAATCAAGAGAGTTCAGACTTTACGCCGATGTAAATCAACACTGGCTACATTCAGTGGAGAAGGGTCCTGCACTCGAACCCAAATCCTCTGATTCAAAACCAAGTGCATGAAATAAATCATGCACAAGCTATCCATACAATCCCCATATGTGCATCAATATAAATTTCCCCTTTTTAAAGGCCCTGAAAAAAATTTATATTCAATTCATAATTCTGTGTCAAACACCTACCTGTAGAATCCATCACCACATAAGTTCTGGGAACAAATCAGCAAATGGTTGTAATGTCACATGCCTTGCAGATAGAATGTCCTTCAATAAACTTGGAATGCTCGGCAATATGCTGGGTGTAAAATCCCAATTTTTGGATATGTTATGCTCTTCTGTTCAATCACCTCCAACAGCAAATGTCTTTCATCCATCCCCAGTTACCAGAACCATCATCTACTCTCACTTGAATGTTTCAGATCCCTGGATCATCTTCCTCCTTACTTACTGTTCCTCTTACCCAACTTATGTCATGCCAGCCTCTACCATCTACCCAACTTCCAGGCCACAAGATTCCATTATCCATGCATCTTTTTAGACAACTATGATGTAAATTTCCCTTTATTATTTATACATTGAAACTCCCTCAAATTTTTGCTACTATTAGATAATAGTTCATTTATTATGTTCACTCTTTACACTTTTTCAATGCATTTAACATGCTTTAGGATTTTTAGCATATAAGATTTTTATTTCATGTAAAAAAAATAAAAAAGAACTGACATTTTAGTGATTTGTCTGCGCAAAAGCTGGGTATTCCCCCTAGAGGTACCTAGGTGCTTTTATAAACAGTCTTACATTAATCTGTTTGTGATGAACTTAGGGAATCATTTCCTTCAAAGTTACAATGCCAACACTAGATAACCCCCAAATCTTGTTTGATGATTATATTTTAGAGATACATAGTTCTTCAAGTGTTTTATTAGGTGAGAAATTGCCATCAGTAATCATTTGGACTAGCTGTTCCCTTGGTCCATCTATGAAGGCAGAAGTGTGGTATGATTTTCACAATGTGAGACATATAATTCACCATGGAGAAGAAAGAAAGATAATCATCAAACCAATATGCTGTTGACATAGTTGAAAGTACCAACCTCCGAGTTTGAGCTCCACTTAAGCTTGTTTCAATGACAGTCATTGAGAATAGAATACCAGAAAAGCCAATGGCACACTCATTGACGAGATATGGAAAAGACTGAACTGGGTTGTTAGCAATTACAAAAGCAAGAAGCATGTGAAGAAGGCCATTGCTTGTAGCCAGCAAAAACATGAGAAAGACCAATCGAACAGACCCCATAATTCTCTCTAGTTCTGTACCTAAGGGTACCAGAGCCAACATATTGAAAAGAACATGAAGTAGTGAACCATGGAAAAGAACTGCCGTGTAGATCCTATACACTGCAAGAGAAAAACAAAGGGGGGAAAGAAAATTCAGAAAACATAACGATGCAAAATTCAACCAATTTAGGGTTGAAAAGTCATTCCATACACAATTAAGTAAGAAATGATCTCTAGAGCACATTCACTAAAAAAAGGTCACAGCAAGCAACTAATTTACACATCCCTACAACCGTCAGGAAGCACTTATATTGAAGGTCATTAAATGCAAAAAGATTAACTGAAACACTGAAGTCGTTAGAGTAAATTAGTACTCATCTACCATAGCTGTTCATCTACGGTCAATGTACATGTTGAACCCTGAAAAGTTTGCAGTGGATATCTACAAAGGGGAATGCCAAAAGTTATTTATAAAGATCCAATGGTTACTTAGGTAATATTGGATCCAAGTCCCTTTCAAATTAAAGGAGGGAACTTATTAATGAAATCAGCACCAAACCCCTTCAATGAAGCCAAAGTTCGGGAAGAACAACACTTCAAAGAAGACGAGTTATGGAAGAACTTCGGCAGCACAAGGTCAATAAGACCGAGTTTGAAGAAAATTACAACTCCAACGATACGTGCAAGGGAAAGCGTCAAGCACTTGCAAAGTCCGAATACAAGCACTTCGTCGGAGGATCTTCAAATGCAAGAGTCTTCATGGCATCAACACCTCTCGTAAGAAAACACGAGGGTGTATTTATAGAGGAAAACCACCCATGTAAAACCCCTTTAATCGATGGAAATTTCCCATCGGTTAAGGCAAAAACTCTTTTCCATAACCGATGGAGCCCTTCCATCGGTTAAGGGTCTCATCGGGGAGCCTTTCCATCGGTTAAGGGAGATCCCCTTAATGAAACTCCTCCATCGGTTAAGGGAGACTCCCTTAACCGATGGAACCCTTCCATCCTTCCATCGGTTAAGGAAGGGCCCCTTAACCGATGGAGACCCTTAACCGATGGAACCCTTCCATCGGTTACTTCTCTCTCCCCTCTCAATGTAAAGGGGCAAAACCCCTATCAATAGTCCATGTAACCCGATGGCAACGGGCCTGGAGCTTTTTCCTCTAAACTTGCCTGGGGATTTGCTGAAATTTGAAAAGAAAGCTCTTTTGAAAAAAACTCTAGCTTGCTTGTGAAGATTCTGCTCGGCGTGAAGGTATTCGCCCTCGACAAGCAAAAAGGTCGTCCCCCTCCGACCACGAAATCTCCATAAACTCCCTCCTCGTCGAGTTAGTCTCCATGGGGGAGTTCTAAAATACAAATATATATTCATATCTCCACATCGAGTTAGTCTCTGTGGAGATACAATTAAATTGTGCTCGTGTGCTTCGATGTTTAAATATCTTCCATGTTGAGTTAGTCTCCATGGGCATAAGGTATTTAGCATCTTTATGATCTTGTGCTCTAAATGTTTCCATGTCGAGTTAGTCTCCATGGATATAAGCATTTAGACATATCTATGTTATTCCCTCACGTTGAGCGAGACTCCGTGAGGGTAAATTTTTGTGTTCATATGTGTATGTATTTTAAAAGAAATTCTGCCCAAGCGGAGGTTCTGCCTAAAAGCATACTCATATATTCACAAAATATATGTTCATATGTGCGTATTTTATGGGGAGACTCTGCCCATACAGAGACTCTGCCCCAAAATAAATACGGCAATATGTGCATCAAATATATGTTCGTGTGTTTGCACGGTAACTTTGCCCATGCGGAAGCTCTGCTCAAATACACAACATATTCAAATATCAAATAAATCCTCGGGTATACACCCAATCATTCCTCAAATTGCATGCTAAACTCACAAATGGAGTCCATGCTCTTTTCAAAACAAAATCTCTTTTCAAAACAAAATTTATTTCGTTTCATAAAAATAAAACATTGTGTTACTATTTTTTAGAAAAAATGCAAACCTCGGCTTTTACTATCAATGGTGTTCAGGTTAAAATTGATGTAAATCAACATTAAAGGCTTTTAATCCGATGTAAATAAACATCGATTCTGGTCGATGGAGAAGGGGTCCAGCACACGCTACCCTAATCGCCTGATAAAATAAAATCGCGGAACAAACAAGTTCAAAATAAAATTAGACATAAAATTCCTCTCCGCATCGCGCGGATTTCAAACTTTGTCTGTTACACAGGTAGGCACGCCCCGCAAAAATAAAATAAAAAAGAAAATCAAATTCAAACCCCATAAAATTTTTTCTTATGAAATTCTAATACCGGTGTTTTCCTTGAAGGTGAAATTTGGACGAAAAGGTAAAGTTCAAGCTTCTGGAGATGGCCGTCACCTACGGACCGCTCGTCGTCAACAACCACGTCAGGTTCGGCTACCTAGCGACTCTGATCGTATTCGGAGACTTTCCAGCCATCGTCGGGTCCCCTTTCTTCTTAGGGGTGGTCCCGGCCCAACAAGAGGAGGGTGCTGCTCAAAAGCTTCCCTCCAACAAATCAACAAACAAGACCGGCAGGATCCGTGAGCATATCAAAGCTCGTCCTGCTACTGTCAACAGGGGCACCAAAATGCCCTCGAAAGATGTTGCAAAAGGGGTCAAACCCGGCCACTCAAGTGCGGAGTTACTCTATTCGAGTAATTTCCTCCGAAGTTGTAGCCATTGTCCCCTTACAACGGGGGCAATATAAAAATCTCAAAAGCAAAAGGTCGTCCGCTGCTACCTCAAGATCCGACAAGTTCATCATGGTCAGAAGCCTACGGGTGCGGCTCGACAAATGTCAGCCTATCATCCCTCGTGATAGGCATATTCCCACAATTTCCACCTCGAACTGCTTCTCAGTCTTGCGGTGGTTTCGAGGGAAACAAGAAGATTCCAAGGTGGTTACCAGGATGCTCCCACTCAAGGACCCTATGTTCCACAAACCACCCTCATTCATACACAAACAACACAGGGGTTGCCTTTGATGTCTCCCTACTCAGATTCAATTGGGTGGCTATCCGAAGGATCCCCAAACCTTCTCGAAGCTGAAAAGTTATATTATTTCCCTCGACATGAAACATTAACACCTTTCCGATTATGCCTGCGGGCCGAATGGTTGGATTACTCTGCTCCACCAAATGCATTATCCAACTACTGTCCATATCATCAGACAAGTCATGTCATCGAAGACTGTACTGACTTCAAAGATGACGTGGAAGTCATGATCAGGCGAGGGGTGATTGACCTCGGAGATTTTCTGGTCAGCCCTCCACAACCCCATATTTGGCAGCCGCCGAATGGACCAATCAACTCTATGTCTCATTCGGTGAATATTCTTGATGCATCTCTACCCTCTGATCTTCCTGAATCAGAGACGAAGCAATCAAACTTAAAACTAGGCTTGTCTAACCGATGGTATTCGAATTGGCATCCCTTACACCAGCGCTCGTTTGCTGAAGAGGATACCAAGCTGATATTTGATAATCTCACGAGGCAAAAGCTAATCACGGTGCATGCACCAGCGCCCATATCTCTAAAAGTGAAATGATGCATGTATGCTACTGTGAATTCCATTCTAGAGCCATACATCCTACCAATGACTGTCCGGAGGTCCAAGACTTGATTGAAACATTCATTCGAGAGGGGAAAATTGATCACTTTGGACATTCTCTGGATCCAAAACAGTTTGGTGAGGCGTCACAACAAGTGTACGATCCAAGTCCAATCTACCTGCAATTCAGAAAGCAGCCAGGGGTCTTCCAGCTCCAACTACCTCTACAAAAGAGAGCCATCGAATGAAGGGCTGTCAGAAAAATCTGACAAACAAGCTTCACAACAAATCTTGAAGATATAAATTACTACGAGGTCTACGTCGCCGACTCTGACGACGAAAAAAGACTTCGTGGATCTACAATCAACTCCTCATGAATTTAAAGATGGCGGACAAACCACAGTTGATGAATTGGTGAGCTCAACCTCGGGGATCAAGAAAACCCTCGACCAATCTTCATTAGCACCCTTCTCAATGAACAAGAAAGGCAGTCCTACCAAATCTCCTTTTGGAATTTCAAGATTGCTTGCTTGAAATTACAAAGAAATGCCTGGGCTGAGCCATCAGTTGCCGAGCATGAATTATCTATACTCCATACAGCCAAGCCAGTCAAACAGCCTCAAAGGCGTATGCGACATGAGCTGAAGCTTAAAGTAAATGTTGAAGTCGACAAACTCTCTGAAGCATAGTTGTCAAGGCGGCCGCCAAGGCGGCGCCTAGGCGTGAAGGCGGTTGTTGGGGGTCGCCTAAGTGGGCCGCCTAACTGGGTAGTGAAAAGGCGAAGCAAGGAGTCACCGAGGCGCGGTAGGCGGCCGAAGGCGTGCGCGTTGGCGCCTTGGGCTGGTTACCGAGTCGAACCAAATAAACCCCAACCCCCCCCCCCCCCCGGCCCTGACTCCCCGGGTCCAACCGGATCCACTTATTGGATCCGGATCCCAAATAAACCCACCCCCCCCCCGTCCCCGACTCCCTTGCGTCTTCCCAATCCCACCCCGCCCCGCAGACACCAGGTAGGGTTCCTCCTCCCCAGGACCCCAACGAAGGTCTCGCCGCGACGCCGCCGGAGAAGCTCTCGCCGCCGCCGGAGAAGGTCGCACCGCCTTCAGACCTCGCAGCCGCACCAGACTTCAGGTAAGCTCCCCGCCAATCCCCTCCTCCGACGTCCCACCTCCGCACCCCATGATCCCATCCCCCCTTTCTCGTCTCTTCTCCCCCCCCCCTCCGGCCGGCTTCCCCCTTCCCCCCGGCCCCTCCCTGTCCTCCCAACCTCTCTCCCTCCATCTCTCTCTCTCACATACGCACAACTCACAAGCACACACACACACACAATTGATCACTCTCTATGTCTCTCTCTCTCTGTCTCGCTCTCTCTCTCTCTCTCACACACACACACGCACGCACAGACACTGTGACAGTGTCCCGCCCTCCCCGCTAATCCCCTGTTGACACGGGGGATTTCCATCATCATTTTTTTCTTTTCTTTCCATTCGTTTTGATTTATTTGTTTCATTCCATTTGAGGGGTATTTGTTTGTTTCGCATGCTTTGATTTTTATATCGCGGGGCGTGCCAGCCTGTCTAACAGACAGAAGAAAGAATCCGCGCAATGCGGAAGAGAATTTGGGTGTCCGTGAGACGGACAGGTATGGTGTCCGTGAAACGGACGGGTATGGTGTCCGTGGAACGGACGGGTGTGTCCGCGAACGGACGGGTGCGCCGTTTTTTATCTGAACTTCTTGAGTCCCATGTCTATTCTCATCAGGCAATTGGGGTAGCATGTGCTGGACCTCTATCTCCATCGATCGGAATCGATGTTACATTTACATCGAGTTAAAACTCTTGGCATTATCTAATACCAATTTCTAACCCGAATACCATTTCATAGTAAAAAGGACGAGAGAAATATACATGCTTTTTCTTAGAAAATCCTGATTATGACATGTTTTTTTGTTTCTTTTAATTGTTTTGAAATGCCTTTTGCTTTGGATATTCCATTTTTGAAACGACTGCCTTTGTGGGAGCCCAAAGTTTGATTTCTTTTGAAAAGGGGAGCGGGTATATACCCATGGACCGATTTGAGGTCTTTTCTCCTTTTTGCAAAAGGTTGATTATGGATTTTTTATTTGGGAAAACATGGGGATTATTATTATAAACGGGTATATGCCCGTGGATTTACGATTCTGAACTTGGGGGTATTATAACCCGGAGTAACACTTCCGTATTAGAAGGGTTATTGTGCGGATTTTTATATGAGGTTCTCTTGTAATGCCGTTCCTAGGCAGAGTCCGAATTTGAGGTAGAGTTTATTTTCTCCTCATTTCATGCTTGTGCGGGTCCAATTTCCGGAGATCATATGGATGTATCTCTACGGAAGTTCTTGTCATATTGTGATTTTCTGTCCGAAGTCCATTTCCACTCCGGAGAGCATATGGATGTATCTCCATGGAAGTCCTTGTCATATTGTGATTTTTGTCCAAAGTCCATTTCCACTTCGGAGAGCATATAGATGTATCTCCATGGAAGTCCTTGTCATATTATGATTTTTGTCCAAAGTCCATTTCCACGGATATAGTTCTCGTGGAGGTGCATATGTGCTCCCGTTTGGGGTATCCGAGCACGGTTCTTGTCTTGTCCTTCTTTTCTTTGGATGTGTGTATATTGTCACAATCCTCTTTTTTCCTTTTTTGAATATATGAGTATATCTTAACAAGTCCTTGTTTAGACAGAGTATCCTTGAGATGATGTATTTATATGGACGTATGCATATGTCCGCATGTTCTCGGGAGAAGCTTTGCCCGGAGAGATTTTATCTCGGAGAAATATATGTATATAAACACAAATCTGCGCATTGTAAATATATTCTCGAACGGTATCTCCATTTGAACGGAGTGTTCGACAGGAAGGAGCCTTCGTATGGACGAAGTCCTTTCTAAGAAACATATACACAATGATGCATATTTGTGATTATATAGATATGTTCTCGGGCAGAGTCTCTGTTTGGGCAGAGATTCCACTAAGAAACACATTTACATAAACATAAAGTTCGTAATTGTACGAATATGAACTCGGAGGGAACTTTGTCCAGGCAAGATTCCAGCTAAGAGACATATACGTATATTGGCAGATTTATGATTTTATGGATATGTTCTTAAGGGAATCTCCATTTGGGCAGAGTTTCCTCTAAGAAACATATACATAAGAACATAAATTTGTGAATATACGAATATGTTCTTGGACAGAACCTCCGCTTGGGCAGAGTTTCCTCTAAGAAACATATACATATAACACGAGTTGTGTTTACATGGATACGTCCCCTGAAAGAGATTTTTGCCCGGGCGGGATTCTCCCTAAGGAACATATTTGTATAGTTACAAATTCGTAATCTTTTATATATGTGTTCTTGGACGGAATCTCCACTTGGGCAGAGTTTCGTCTTAAGAAACATATATATAAGAACACAAATTTGCGAATATACGAATATGTCCTTGGGCAGAACCTCCGCTTGGGCAGAGTCTCCTCAAGAAAACATATACATATAAGCACAAAATCCACCATCCCAGAGTCTCGCTCGATGGGCGGGGAGAACATGGGTATTTAAATGCCATGTGTCCATAGAGTCTTGCTCGATATGGACGGCATTTAAACCCCGGGAATATCACCCCACAGAGTCTTGCTCGATGTGGGGGATGGGGATTAAGAAGGAGTGTTGATGACGATTACGCCGACCGCTCCTCTCTCCGCGCCAGGCCTATCGGGCTAAAGAAGGGGATTTGTACCTTCGAACACCGGACGGGGGGATTTGAGAATGGGAGAGGAAATGAGCAGAGGCTCTTTCTATTTTCTGGGATTTTCCCAACAGGGCTTCGCCAGAGCACAGCAAAAGACCCCTTTTCCTTATGGAATAGGGGGGGTATTTATAGGGGTTTCGGCCCCTTTACATGCGTGGGAGAGGAGAGAGAGAGCCCCTAACCGATGGTGACCTCATGATGAGGTCACCATCGGTTAGGGGAAATCACCCCCTAACCGATGGTGACCTCATGCTTAGGTCACCATCGGTTAGCCCTTAACCGATGGTGACCTCATGTTGAGGTCACCATCGGTTAGGGGCTGCCTAACCGATGGAAGGAGAGAGGGGAGAGGGGGGGTTTTGTCTATAAATACCCCCCCTATACCCCATTTCCAGGACATGTTGGAGCCGGAGGTGCTGCTGGAATCCTGCTCCGTTTCCTCGGCGCCTCGTCCTGACTTCTCGGAGTTCTGCCCGATCGGAGAGCGCTGCCGGAGCTTGTTCTTTGTACTTGTCCTTCGTACTCGGTCTATAGACCTTCTGCTGCCGGATTTTTCCGTGCTTCGTACTTTGGACGGAGACATGTTCTCCTTGTACTTTCATTTTAACCGGGACTCCGGGCACCATTTAAGGGCCGGAACTCCCTGCTGATTTGGGGAAGGACCCCGCTAATAAGTTTTTAACTTAAATAACCTTGGGGTCATTTTAAATCACAACTTTCTGGCCTCTGAGCAGGCTGCTGATAATGTATTGTAACCAGGCTGCTGATAACCAATATTTAATCTTCGTGGCCCAACGGCCCCTTTTATCATGTTCACGACTTGAACCGTCATCCGCCAAAATAGGCTTCAACTAGGCTAGTCGCCGGATCATCATCTGATGGATTTCGTAATTCTGCTGAATAAACGTGTCACACTTTTGCCTGCCAACAAATGCCCCCACGGGACACGTGTCGGAACTGAAAGTGACGACACGCGACCCGTGTAAATCCTCGCTTTGCATTCCGGAGCATTTTTGTAGTGCTTTTGTTCCCGGATTTCTGCTCAGCTGGATTTAGTGTCTTTTCCTTCTCCTAATTTTCTTTTTGTTTCACCTGTGGTTTCCCAGGCTTCATCAGAGTCAGCACGTAACCACCCCTTTCTCCCTTGCTGTGTTGCTTTTAAAAGGGGCAGAATTCTGTGATCAACTGTTTGGCTGGGGAACGACAGATTCATATTCTGTCTCAGGGGCGAACTTCTCCATCCCGAGTTGGGGAATTTCAATGAGCCCGTTTTTGGACTTCCCAGCTCAATCCGCTTTCCAAGTGGGCGATACCACAAGTGGAGGCGGAGGTCTTTACCAGGCAGATCCTGCCTATGTTTCTCCAATCTACCCATATGATGGGGAACAATTTTATGCAACTTCGTCATATTTTCCCAGCTCCTTTCAAGATCCACATCCTGGACCATCCCATCTCGCCCAACCTTCAGAATCTGAGGCTGAGGAGGAAGGCGAAATTCCCGCCCCAGGTGAGAAGAGCCGAGCTTTATGCCTTGCATTTTTTGACTTGGTGTTTATCAGCTTTGTCTTGCTAACAGCCTTTTTCTTTGCTGCTGATTTCTTTTCTGGGGCAGACATTGCGCCGAATCTTGACGAGGAGAACTCTCCGCCCTTGGAGGTTGGTGCTCCCCCTGAGCATGGTATAAGATGGCCTGCAGGAACGCAACCGGCTCCGCACTTTGCTGATGATGGCTGCTGGGAATTCCTTGTTGGCCGAATTACGGCATTGGCAGACTCCACAGATCCGGCGCCTATTGAAGTTATTCGAGAGGCGCTGGAGCAGCATACTGGATCTGCCTTTAGTATGGGAATCCAGCAGGAGCGTTGGATGACTTTTATCACCGATGTTTGGAACAGGGTGTACACCCGTCAGGTTGAGGCGACCTGGGCTCAGCGGATTGAAGTTCTGGAGAGCGATGCTGAAGTCAATGATCTCCAGGCTGCTGAAGTGCGCAAGCGTCAGAAGACGCGAGAACTGCGGATGGCTCGGCTGGAACGCAAGCTTGGCGAGGCAATATCTTGTCAGGCTCGAGATGCCGGAGATGAAGTTGAAAATCCCGAAGAGAGAGGCCCCCATGTCAGAGATGGAGACGACTCTCGCCGGACCGGATCTTCAAGAGTTAAGAAGGGAGAGCGGCTGCAGAAGAAGGCACCCTCTTGGCTTTGCTTCTCATCGTAGCCTTTGTGTATTAGGCTTGTTGTCCTGATTTGTTTGTTGTTTATTTTTTTTGTAAGTAGTGTGTGACTATCTGTCACCCCTTATGAATATGTAAAAGAGTGACTTATGACTTTATGAATATGAATATGAAGGACAAGGAAATTCCTTCTTTCATTTTCTGTCTCTTTTTTTTTTCTTCTTTTTTTTTTACATTACCAATCTTAGCGCCCTTTCGGGTTTTCACCAAGATCGGCCCCCTTTAGCTTTTTCCAACGCGCCCTTTCGGGTTTTCGCGTTGAGGGGTTATCCATTTTTGCCTGAAGCGCCCTTTTGGGTTTTCACCTCAGCTGGATTTTTTGATCTTTTTACCCTCAAGTATACAGTGGGCCGTATACTTAAGTCCATCGGGGTATCTCTATTTTTAACCCCCTTTTTATTTCTTTCTCTTTTTTTTCTATGCCAAGGCTGTCGAGGGCTTGACTGACTTGGATGCATGGATGGCTAAGGGTTTGGGTATGGTATGAGTGATGGTTTCAGATGTGGTTTGAGATTTGAATATGGCCAATGATTGGAAATTCGGATTTGGAATTTGGTTTTGGAATTTGGATTTGGATGTGGATTTGGGTTTGCATATGAGTATGTTGGGTGACTTGGGTCACCTTTGTGGTATTTTGGGTTTGGGTTTGAATATGGGTATGTTGGGTGACTTGGGTCACCTTTGTGGTATTTTGGATTTGGGTTTGGATATGAGTATGAGATTTGGGTATGATTTGGCCCTGGACTTGGTTTTGAATGGACTCTGGAATGGTGTTTATCATTTGGCTTTGGGAGTTGAATTTCGCCCCTTTTGATAGCTTTGTGCCCGGAAAAGGGGTTTGTATTTGGGTTTGAATAGCTGGAAAGGAGGAAGCTTTCCTGCCCTTGCTTCGCAGCAAAACATTTGTATATTGGGCTTATCGCCTTGATTTCCTTTCTATGTGGCATCTGTCACCCTCTGCAAGTTTGTAACGTGGTGACTTGTATGAATGGAGAACTGAGATATCCTCCTTTCCATCATCATTTTTTTCTTTTTTTTTTGTCACATTACCAGCCTTAGCGCCCTTTCGGGTTTTCACCAAGACTGGCCCCCTTTAGCTTTTTCCAACGCGCCCTTTCGGGTTTTCACGTTGAGGGGTTATCCATTTTTGCCTGAAGTGCCCTCTCAGGTTTTCACCTCAGCTGGATTTTTTTGATCTTTTTGCCCTTAGGTATACAAGGGATTGCATACTTAAGTCCATCGGGGTATCTTTATTTTTAACCCCTTTCTTTTTTTTTATTTCTCCTTTTTTGAAGATTTGACTGGCTCAGATACTCAAAAGGGGTGAGGGTCTGGTTCTAAAACCGATAGTGAACTGGGATGGAATGGGTGGTGAGGTGGTGATGGAATGGGTGGTGATGGCTTCTGAGCGTGAAGATTTTTTTTTGGTGTTGTTATGGGCTTTGGTATGGAGTTTAGGTTTGGATTTGGGGGTTTAGGTTATTTCAGTTTTGGCTTTGGTTTTGGATTTGACATAGCCTACCTTTATGGTTTGTTGGCTATAGCCATGGTATTGGGATTGACACAGCCTACCTTTTTTGGTTTGTTGGCTATGATTTTTTTTGGTTTGGTTTTGACATAGCCTACTTTTTGGTTTGCTGGCTATGATTTTGGTATTTGGATTTGATATAGCCTACCTTTGTGGTTTGTTGGCTATAGTTTTGGTATGGTTTTGACATAGCCTACCTTTTTGTTGCTTGCTGGCTATGGCTTTGATATTTTGGGTTTGGACATAGCCTACCTTTGTGGTTTGTTGGCTATGGTTTTGGTATCGGGATTGACAAGCCTACCTTTTTTGGTTGTTGGCTATGGTTTTGGTATTTGGATTTGATATAGCCTACCTTTTGGTTTACTGGCTATAGTTTTGGTATTTGGATTCGATATAGCCTATCTTTTTGTTTACTGGCTATATTTGGTATTTGGATTTGGCATAGCCTACCTTTTTGGTTTGTTGGCTATGGTTTTTTTTTTTTTTTTGGTTGTTTTGACATAGCCTACCTTTTTGGTTTGCTGGCTATGATTTTTGGTATTGGATTTGATATAGCCTACCTTTGTGGTTTGTGGCTATAGTTTTGGTATTTGGATTTGATATAGCCTACCTTTGTGGTTTGTTGGCTATAGTTTGGTATGGGTTGTTGATAGCCTACCTTTTTGGTTTGCTGGCTATGGCTTTGATATTTTGGGTTTGACATAGCCTACCTTTGTGTTTGTTGCTATGGTTTTGGTATCGGGATTGACACAGCCTACCTTTTTTGTTTGTTGGCTATGGTTTTGGTATTTGATTTGATATTGTTTAGCATTGTAGCTTGGAACCTCATTTGGCGGGATAAGCAAAATAAGCCTCCATCTTTCATTGAATTTTCCTTTTTCTCTTTTTCTTTTTTTTTTGGTTTATACATGGATGCCCTTGGCTTCATGCTCGGTAGGACTGAAAAATTTGGGATATATGACGGGCAGGTGGAAATTTGATTCCTTTGCCCCCATCTATGGCAAAACTTTCTTTTCATCATCACTTTTTATTTCGGCTTCGAGCCCTTTTGGGGGGTGGTTTTTGTTTTGGTGTTTGGTGGCTGGCCAAGGATTCTGTTCTGGCGTGATACAATTTCAGGTGTTTCCCGTTAAGCGGGGGAAAGGGCACATTACCTTTGTGGTCAACTAGCCGATATGCGCCTCCTTCATATGCCAGAGTGACGATATATGGACCGAGCCAGGTGGGTTGAAGTTTGCCACATGACTTTCCGGCCATTGCTTCTCTGCATTTGACCATGACAAGATCCCTTGCTTAAAAGCTGGGTCTTGCTAATTTGTCGAATGCTCGGACCATTCTAGCCTGATATGCTTGGAGAGACTTGTATGCTTCAAGGCGCCTTCCTTCTAGATTGGAGAGCTCCTCAATCTTCTTTCCATTTGATCTTGATCTTGATTTTGTAGTTCACCTTGGATTGCACCCGATAGGATGCCATTTCAATTTCTATAGGGATCATGGCCTCAGCTCCGTATACCAAGGAGAAGGGCGAACATCCGGTAGGGGTTTTATATACAGTTCGATAAGCCCACAAGGCTTCATGAACCTTTTCTCCCCATTCCCGCTTTCTGTTGCTGACTATCTTGGCAAGCAATTTGCAGAGGGTTTTGTTGAAGGCTTCTGCCAACCCATTTGCCTGTGGATTATATACTGACGATGTTCTCCAATCTATATGAAATTTTGCCGCCAAGGCATATATTGTTTGTTTCTGAATTGAGACATTATCGGATATGATCCTGTGAGGAGTCCCAAATCTGTATATTATGTTTTGCTTGACAAATTTGGCGACTGACTCTCCGGTTACCTCCCTCAAAGGGATAGCTTCAGCCCATCGAGAGAAATAATCTGTGGCAGCCAGTATGAACTTGTGGCCTTGAGATGAAGGTGGGAATGGTCCCACAATATCCATACCCCATTCGGCGAACGGCCAGGTTGGCGCAGGGATGTAATACATTTGGTGATTTCCTTGGTATGGGGCCAAATGCTTGGCACTGATGACATGTACGGGCATATTGGATGCAATCGCGATGGTAGGCCATAGAAGCCTTTCAATTAATATTGATTTTCATCTTTTCTCCTGCTTGGTGTGCACCACACAGCCCGGAGTGAACTCTTTCATGATGATTTTGGCTTCTTTGGGGGATAAGCATCTGAGGAGCACTGATCCTTTCTTTTCATGGACCAGCTTAAACAATTGATCTGCTATTATTTGATATGACGTAGCCCTGCGTAAGAGCTGAATTCTTTCTGCTCGATCAGGAGGTAGCCAACCTCCTTGATCTTAATAATCGGCTCGCGCCAATCTTCAGATTCATTTGTTGTATCTAGCTCTGCATTATATATTTCTTCAATTGTAACATCAGACTCGCGTCGAGGATACTCGGCATGAGCCTTCTGTGGCGGACACTTATGTCCAATTCCCCTTCAGGAGGCAATTTTATAGCAGAAGCCAATTTGGCTAAAGCATCAGCCTGAGAATTTTCACTTCTCGGCACATGAGATATGTCGAAGAAGTTGAATTTTTCTTTGAGCTTCATAACAGTGGTATAGTATGGAAGCAATTGCGGTTTACGGACTTCATACTGGCCCAATATTTGTCGGATGACCAGCTGAGAGTCACCATAAACTTGTATGCCTTTGATTCCCATTTCGAGAGCCAGCCGGAGCCCAATAATCAGAGCTTCATATTCGGCTTCATTATTTGTGAGTGGCTTCATAAGAGCACAGGAATTGTATAAGATTCCTCCATATGGAGTGACTAGGACGATCCCTGCTCCAGTAGAGATGGTGGTAGAACCATCAGTATAATGGAGAGTTCGGGAAGCTCCATCAAAATATAATTCCCAAGAGGGTAGCTCAATTGTGGCAACCTCTTCGAGAACTGAATTTTCACTTGCAGGAGAAAGAGTTTCTTCTTCTGGAAGGTTTATAGATAAAGGGGAATCTTCTGGCACTGGATGTGCGGCTAAGAACTCGGCCAAGCCTTGCCCTTTGATTGCCCTTTGTGGGATGTATGTGATATCAAATTCCATAAGGAGCAGAGCCCATTTTGCGAGTCTTCCTGACAATATGGGTTGCCTCAGCAGATATTTGATTGGATCATACTTGGAGATGAGTTTAATTTCATGAGCCAGCAGATAATGCCTCAATTTCTTTACAGCAAATACCAGTGCTAGGCATACTTTTTCCATTGGAGCATACCGGAGTTCCGGGCCAATTAGCTTTCTGCTAAGATAATATAAAGCTTGCTCTTTATCATCTTCATTTATTTGTGCCAATAGAGCTCCCAGAGAAGCATCCATAGCTGCAATATAGAGTATAAGAGGCTTTCCAATAACTGGCGCCCCTAGAACTGGAGGAGTGAGAAGATACTCTTTGATTTGTTCAAGAGCGTCTGACATTCTTGGTCCCAGATGAAGGGAGCATCCTTCTTCATTAGTTTGCCGAACGGCATGCATCTTCCTGAGAGATTGGATATGAATCGCCTGATATAGGCTAATCTCCCTTGAAGTGACCTTAGCTCTGTCAAATTTTGAGGAGAAGGCAGTTGCTGGATTGCCTTGATTTTGTCAGGGTCTATTTCTATTCCCCGATTTGACGATGAAGCCCAGGAACTTGCCACTTGAAACCCCAAATGCACATTTCATAGGGTTCATCTTCAATTTGAATTGACGAAGCCTTTCAAAAACACGGCGAAGATCATATAGATGATCCTCCCGTTTTTGGTTTTGACGACTAAGTCATCCACATAGCATTCAACCACATCATGGATCATTTCATTGAATATCTTGGTCATGGCTCTTTGATATGTAGCCCTGCATTCTTCAGGCCAAAGGGCATCCTTTGTAGTTGAAGATACCTTTGGGTGATCTGAATGCAGTATGATCTTTATCTTTGATTGCCATCCGGACTTGATTGTAACCGGAAGATCCGTCCATGAAAGACAAGGCTTCATAGCCGGTGGTCATATCCACCATTGTTTCAGTAATTGGAACTGGGAAATCATCCTTGGGACATGCTTTATTCAAGTCCCTGTAGTCGATGCATATCCGGATTTGACCATTCTTTTTCTTCACAGGAACAATATTGGCGAGCCATATTGGATATATGCACGGCTCGATGAAGTCCACTTCAGAAAGCTTGTCGACTTCAGTATTTACTTTCAGTTCTAGTTCATGCCGCATACGCCTTTGAGCTTGTTTGACAGGCTTGGCCGTATGATGTATAGATAATTCATGTTCAGCAACTGATGGCTCCAGTCCTGGCATTTCTTTGTAATTCCAAGCAAAGCAGTCTTGGAATTCCAGGAGAAGAGTTTGATAGGATTGCCTTTCTTGTTCATCAAGAAGGGCACTGATAAAGATAGGCCGGGGCTCTTGTTGACTCCCGAGATTGAGTTCAATTAATTCATCAATAGTGGCTTGTCCACCATCTTCCATTTCTTGAGGAGCTGGTTGTAGATCTATGAAATCTCCTTCATCATCGGAGTTGGTGACGTAGACTTCATAGGAATTTGTATCTTCAGAATTTGTGGATGAAGATTGCTTGCAGAATTCTTCTGGTAGCTCTTCATTTGGTAATTCATTTGATGGAGCTGAAATAATATCTTGAGGGTTGGAGTTGGAACACTCCTGATTGTTCTGGGTGCTGCAGACCTCTGGTGATGATCCGACAACATTGACTGTATAGGAGGATTTGGTATCATAACCTAATCCTCTGGTATCTCTCCAGAGAATGGAGGTTGCCCCCGGACTTGAGAGGGTTCCCATAGTTGCTTGAAGAAATCCTCGGGAGACATCTTGCACCTGAGGGATTTTCTGCTTTTTTGCACATTTCTTTAATTTTTCTGGCATATCAGCCATTTCTTGTATTGATTCTAGTTGGTTGTTGGACCTGTCTTTCCAACAAAATCATCCCCTGTATAAGTTGGGAGGATCAATTCCCCTTTGTAGAAGAGGATTGGCTTTGCTGCCTTTCTTGCATCTTTTTTTCTTTCTTTTCTTTGATAAGTGACGACGAAAGTTTTTAATCGCCGGACACTTTGTTCTTGCTTTAGAGAGCAGATTGCATGCATTGGATGGCAGAGGAATGCTCCCATTGATGACTTGACTTGCATGATCAGCTTCATAACTGATGTTCCGCCGTTCTGGGCGGGTTGCTTTACTTTGAGAAGTATTTGCAGGTAATTTGGCAAGGCTTTTGTTTATCACAAAAAGCTCGCCAGTTTCATTGTCTTCATTTGAAGACTCAATTTGCTTACTCTTCCCTTTAGAGAGGGAGGAGGGTGGAAGATTTGGTCCTCCAAGATATAAAGGGGCATCAGTCAGATTGCATTCATCTTCCCGAAACGGGGCTTGATCAGCAAAGACTGTGTGCTGCTTCCCTTCTTTTGCATATTTAATGCATTGATGGAGGGTTGATGGAATGACCCAATTTTCATGTAGCCAGGGTCTCCCAAGCAAGACTCTATATGATGTGTTGGCATCAATGATAAAGAAGGTCACCCTGGTGACAAAATCCCCCAGAGTCAAATTGACAGTGACTTTTCCGATGGCCTTTTCCGAATTCTGATTGAATCCGGTGATCTTCACATCTTTCACCCTTTGCATATAGGGCATAAGATATAGAGATTGAAAGGTCTTGAAGGGCATTAGATTGATGGATGCCCCCGGATCAACCAAGATCCGATTTAATGGCCTGTCATTAATCTTTCCCTTCATATATAAGGGACGATTGTGGTATGGAGAAGATAATAGCAGATCTTCATCAGTGAAGGTGACATTTGCCGCCAGTGCTTCACATGCTTGCGATTGAAAATTTGCCATATGGGCTTCATAAGTTTCTGGTTCTTGGAGTATCTTGACGAGAGTTTCTCTCAAGTCTTTGCTCCAGGCAATTGCTTCCCAGACAGTAATGTTGACGGGAAGTGACTGTAATTGTTGGAGAATTTTGTCGTCAGCTTCGGAGCGTATCTGGTCCAAGTGGGAGGATTCCCTTAATGAGGACCCAGAAGGCTCTTTTGATTTGACGGTCTTCTTTTGAGAGATGGGAGCCAATAACTTCTTATTAGGAAGAGGAGGAATATTGTCTGGCTCATTTGATGAAGCATATGGACTTAAATTTTTATCTTCAGACTGGGAAGGCTTGTCGGGTAGTCCCCCTTCTTCATCTGAAGGATCAAATATATAAGAATCCGCCCGGATTTGAGGTTCGGGCAGAGGCCTTGCTTCTTCGCCATGAAAGAGTATAATCTTATCTGGCTGCTTGGTAGTGGAAGATGCCGCCTTTTGATGCCTACCACGACCCTTCTTAGGATGGCGATTTGAATTACCTGGAGGTCGACGCTGGTATACAAGCGTCGTTGGTTTATCTCCCGCTTGCGCAATGGTATTGCTTGTGGGAGTTTGTAGTTCCTTTGGAGGAGGAATGAACACCATATAGCAATGGAAAGAGCTGAACATAGAGTCCAACTGTTCCATGGTGATTTCTTCATCTCCATTGAAGAGACTCAGATTCGGCGAAGGAGGGAGGTCACCTTCTTGGAGTGCTTCATGTTGAACTTGCAATAACCAGTTCCGGAGCCGCCTCTTTTCGCTCGATTTCTTCCCAAGGGATATATTGGTCGAGCGTTGGTTTATCAGATGGCTCGGAGATTTTTCATATTCTTCCAGCTCATTAATCAACAGCTGGAGTCTTTGGACAGCCGTCAGCTGCTGAGGAGCTTCTGCCGCCATAACATCCTCCATTTGTTTTTTCATCTTTCTTTTTTCATTTCTTTTTCTATTTTCTCTCTATTCTTCATTTGTAGAGCTTCTAGTGAATTCATCACTTCTTGCTCTGAGGATGGTTCAAGAATATTTTTCTACTAGAATGACCTTTGACGATAGATCTGCCTGGTCTTCTAGAATTTTTTGATTTTCGAGGGCCAACAGTGACCCACTCAGCTTCTGAAGGTTGTACCTGAAAGGTTGAGTTGATTGATTCTTCAACGATTTCAGGAGGGAGTTGGTAGTAATCATCTACAAACTCCTCATCTTGCTGCGAGATTGGTTTCGCTGCAGTTTCTTCTAATATTCCATTTCTGTATTGAAACAGGCCGACTCTGAATTGTTCAACATCAGCCTTGCTTCTATGCCGTCCATAGCCCAACTGGCGATGATAATATTCATAGATCTTGATATTGTGCTTGGAACTGTGGACTTGGATCATATATTTGTGGTGAGGGGGTCAGGAGATTTCCCTCTGATCGATTACTCCCTCTCGGATCTTGTTTCGATCCAATCATGGAGATCTGGGCAATCTTGGTAGGATGTATGACCATGGCATGATATTCACAATAGAGATATGATTGCTTTTCCTTTTCGGAAATATAGGACTCAGGGGGATACCCTTTATCACCCTTTGATCTTAAGCTGATTGAATATGGCCTGAGTATCTTTTACATGAAACGAGCGTTGATGTAGAGGGTGCCAATCATCATACCATCGGCTGGATAGATATGGATGCGGCATAGGCGGTTGTCCCTCCGGTTCAAGAACCCCAGAGGATGATGCATTGATGACATTGACCGAATAAGGTCCAGGATTGTATGGCTCATTTGATGGTGGCTGAATATGAGGTTGTGGGGGATTGACCAGAAAATTACCCATATTGATGAGTCCTTGCTGGATCAGCTCTTCCACTTCATGCTTGAAATTTGGACAGTCTTCAATGACGTGTCCCAGCAGTTGATGATATGGGCAATAGTTGGGTCTTCAATTCTTCGGGACCAGATAATCCATATATCCTGATCGCAGCATAGCGGAAGAGAGACAATGTATGCTGGCGACGGAAGGAATAACCTTGCCGGCTCGACAGGATTGGGGGGTTCTCGAGGAACCACCGCTTGGATCTTGAAAAGGCAGCATAGGGGGAATTCTGGATATGCCGGTGGATAAATATAAGCAGGTTGGAAGGCGTGGGCTTCCTGAATAGGCACATCCTGACGCCTCTCCATGCTTTGCATGATTTGGCGCAGCTCCTGTTGGCTTTGTTGCAATTGCTCGAGCTGCCTTTGTACTCTTTGTATTGTTTTTCTTGTACCCCGATGCCTAGATCTTGGCGGAGAATGGGCTCCAGAAGTATCTTGAGGTGGGTTACATGAAGACCCAACCTCAGGATTCCTCGAGCTTGTGGCGGGTTCCGCCGTATGTATAACATTGACAGATTGTTCTGGCCAATCCGAAGTATGAGGCTGTGGAGGATCAACCAGACCATTTTGCATAGATATACGGCCTTCTTGGATTATCTTCTGAGCCTCGTTCTTGAAGACAAAGCAATCTTCAATTGAATGCCCCACCATACGGTGATACGGGCAGTAATTGGGTTGATTGATCTTGCTGAAATCTGCCGGCTTCTTTGGTGTTGGCAGTGATATTAATTGATTATCAAGGCAGAGATCGAAGAGTTTTCTGGCATGGCATGCTCTTTTCTGAAAGAATAAGGAGCCTTCATACGCTCGGCCAATGTTGGCGGAGGTATCTTTGGTTCCGGTTTCTTTCTTGAGGTAGTGGGGATTGCTGCCCCCTTTGTCTCATCACTGGGCAAGAAGTCGATAGTGTTGACTTCTTTTGCATGCGAATTGCGCTCTTTAGGGAGTTTACCCTTTTGAGCTGTATGAGTTGATCGCTCGGCTAAGAAGCCTTCGATTTCTGCCACAGCCATATTCAACTGGTCAAAGCTTCTGATATTTGCAGCCAGGAGTCTCTCTTTGATTGTTAAGACGAGGCCTCTGCGGCAGATAATTACTGCATCTTGCTGGATGGGAGGATTGTCGCATTGCATGCTAAGCTCCCTCCACCTTTGAATGAAGTCTATTGCCGACTCCCCTTTCTCTTGTTTGAGAGAGCATAATTCAGCAAGAGAGACCTTCCTTTCTGCTGTTTGGAAGCGATCATAGAATTTTGATTGCATATCAGCCCAGTCGAGAACTGAGCCAACCTTGAGCTTTGCATACCATTGGAACGCGACCCCCGTTAAAGATGTCGCAAAATATCTGAGGAGATATGATTCCTCAGATGCAAGATCACCCATGGCAATTATATAATGTGCCACATGCTCCCGAGGTGTCCCGTGCCCATCATATTTAGGCAACTTTGGGATTTTGGGGCATGATTCTGGCAGCTTCTTGAGTTGATGATGTATAGGGAATGGGACAGAATATAAACCCGTAGCCTGAATACCCTCGCCCTGCTGGGCGAACATATCTTCAACCATCTTCTTTATTTCATGCCTTTGAATTTGCAAGGCTTCTGTTTGAGGAGGCATGATATTAGATGGGTCATTGATATCCGGACCCGTAGCTTGAGGAAGAAGACCAGTTGAAGCAATTGCTGGATTATGTAATGAGATAAATCCATCCGGATGCTGGCTTTGTTGTTGATGTTGAGCAGCAACCGGTTCTATGGATGGCCGATGGCTTGAAGTTGCCAATCGTCTCATCTCATTGACAAGTGAGGTCATTTCAGACCGCCACTGTTGCATAACTTCATATTTGTCATCGTCTGCCATTGCGTAGAAACTTTCCTTTGTTGGCATGTTGATGACGGGATGACTACCAGAGGTAGAGGGTCCACCTTCTTCCAGTCGAATATTTGTTTCTTCATGGAAGGGAATTTGAGTACCCTCATGTTGGATATCAGTTGGAAGAGAAGCTTGATTAGAGGGGCCAATTGGCCCGCCAGGTTGATGAGTTCTTCTGACGAACTGCCTGATATTAGGATGGACATCTTCTGTGGGAATATTGGGGGTGGCTTCCGCGTTTTGCTCCGCGAGTTCGCCAACTTCCCTTCCAGTAGTATAACATGAGAAGATTATAAGCTTGGGCGTTTCCCGAGCTGCCCAAGTAACACGTCGCCTTTTTGACGGACGAGCACTGGTGCTAGGAATTGCCTTTGGCTTATCAAATCTTGGGATCCACGATATACGGTCAAAGACCGATACGCGAGTCCTGGATTGTTGAGTTGGAATTTCTTCGACCACCCGGGTATTCTCCGGGCCTTGAGGATCGTAGTTTGGCTTTCTATATATGCCTTTTCTTTTCCATCCTCTGGGATGTTCAGGCCCGGCATATTGAAGAGAGGCATCTTCGGTGTTGCTTCTTCTTTGAATCACCTTTGATGCATTTGCCTGATTTTTCTTGAACTTCTGGACTCTCTTTTTGGGAACCCAGATTTGTTTCAACTTGGCAAAGCGCCGCGTCTTTTGCTTGACGCCGGCTTTCACCATGGAATCTTCATGCTTTCCTCGGAACCACCGTAGAGCTGAGAAGCGGTTCGAGGTCGAGATATTTGGAACATACCTATCACGAGGAGTGGTAGGTGGAGTACCATCAAGGCGCACTCGCACATCTCCGACCATAACAGACTTGCCAGATCTGGAGATGGCGGCGGGCGGCCTTTGGTTCTTGTGGCGCTTATTTTGCCCCCGCTGTGAGGAGACAGGAGCCACAATGGTAGAAGAGATCATATGGACCGAATAGGTCCGAACTTGAATTGAATGGGGTTTACCCCCTTTGACAGCATCATACTTCATGGGCATTTGGGTGCCCTTTTTGACAGTGACAGAACGAGCCTTGACACGTCCGCCGTTGTTGGACTTCTTCTTTGTTGGTTTGTGGGAGGAAGATATGTGAGCAGCTTCCTCCTCTTGATGGGCCGGAACCACTCCTAGAAAGAAAGGGGATCCGACGACTGCAGGGAAATCTCCGAATATAATCGGAGTCGCCAGGTAGCCGAACCTGGCATGGTTGTTGACGACGAGCGGTCCATAAGTGACGGCCATCTTCAACAGTTTGGGATTTGTTTCTTTTTAAGTACCTTCAAAAGGAAATAGCAATATCAGGATTTTCATAAACAGCATATAAGTCTCATCCTTTTTACTATGAATGGTGAGAAGAGGTCCCACCGGGCGTGCCAGCTGTTGACACGGGGGATTTCCATCATCATTTTTTTTCTTTTCTTTCCATTCGTTTTGATTTATTTGTTTCATTCCATTTGAGGGGTATTTGTTTGTTTCGCATGCTTTGATTTTTATATCGCGGGGCGTGCCAGCCTGTCTAACAGACAGAAGAAAGAATCCGCGCAATGCGGAAGAGAATTTGGGTGTCCGTGAGACGGACGGGTATGGTGTCCGTGAAACGGACGGGTGTGTCCGCGAACGGACGGGTGCGCCGTTTTTTATCTGAACTTCTTGAGTCCCATGTCTATTCTCATCAGGCAATTGGGGTAGCATGTGCTGGACCTCTATCTCCATCGATCGGAATCGATGTTACATTTACATCGAGTTAAAACTCTTGGCATTATCTAATACCAATTTCTAACCCGAATACCATTCATAGTAAAAAGGACGAGAGAAATATACATGCTTTTTCTTAGAAAATCCTGATTATGACATGTTTTTTGTTTCTTTTAATTGTTTTGAAATGCCTTTTGCTTTAGATATTCCATTTTTGAAACGACTGCCTTTGTGGGAGCCCAAAGTTTGATTTCTTTTGAAAAGGGGAGCGGGTATATACCCATGGACCGATTTGAGGTCTTTTCTCCTTTTTGCAAAAGGTTGATTATGGATTTTTATTTGGGAAAACATGGGGATTATTATTATAAACGGGTATATGCCCGTGGATTTACGATTCTGAACTTGGGGGTATTATAACCCGGAGTAACACTTCCGTATTAGAAGGGTTATTGTGCGGATTTTTATATGAGGTTCTCTTGTAATGCCGTTCCTAGGCAGAGTCCGAATTTGAGGTAGAGTTTATTTTCTCCTCATTTCATGCTTGTGCGGGTCCAATTTCCGGAGATCATATGGATGTATCTCTACGGAAGTTCTTGTCATATTGTGATTTTCTGTCCGAAGTCCATTTCCACTCCGGAGAGCATATGGATGTATCTCCATGGAAGTCCTTGTCATATTGTGATTTTTGTCCAAAGTCCATTTCCACTTCGGAGAGCATATAGATGTATCTCCATGGAAGTCCTTGTCATATTATGATTTTTGTCCAAAGTCCATTTCCACGGATATAGTTCTCGTGGAGGTGCATATGTGCTCCCGTTTGGGGTATCCGAGCACGGTTCTTGTCTTGTCCTTCTTTTTCTTTGGATGTGTGTATATTGTCACAATCCTCTTTTTTCCTTTTTTGAATATATGAGTATATCTTAACAAGTCCTTGTTTAGACAGAGTATCCTTGAGATGATGTATTTATATGGACGTATGCATATGTCCGCATGTTCTCGGGAGAAGCTTTGCCCGGAGAGATTTTACCTCGGAGAAATATGTGTATATAAACACAAATCTGCGCATTGTAAATATATTCTCGAACGGTATCTCCATTTGAACGGAGTGTTCGACAGGAAGGAGCCTTCGTATGGACGAAGTCCTTTCTAAGAAACATATACACAATGATGCATATTTGTGATTATATAGATATGTTCTCGGGCAGAGTCTCTGTTTGGGCAGAGATTCCACTAAGAAACACATTTACATAAACATAAAGTTCGTAATTGTACGAATATGAACTCGGAGGGAACTTTGTCCAGGCAAGATTCCAGCTAAGAGACATATACGTATATTGGCAGATTTATGATTTTATGGATATGTTCTTAAGGGAATCTCCATTTGGGCAGAGTTTCCTCTAAGAAACATATACATAAGAACATAAATTTGTGAATATACGAATATGTTCTTGGACAGAACCTCCGCTTGGGCAGAGTTTCCTCTAAGAAACATATACATATAACACGAGTTTGTGTTTACATGGATACGTCCCCTGAAAGAGATTTTTGCCCGGGCGGGATTCTCCCTAAGGAACATATTTGTATAGTTACAAATTCGTAATCTTTTATATATGTGTTCTTGGACGGAATCTCCACTTGGGCAGAGTTTCGTCTTAAGAAACATATATATAAGAACACAAATTTACGAATATACGAATATGTCCTTGGGCAGAACCTCCGCTTGGGCAGAGTCTCCTCAAGAAAACATATACATATAAGCACAAAATCCACCATCCCAGAGTCTCGCTCGATGGGCGGGGAGAACATGGGTATTTAAATGCCATGTGTCCATAGAGTCTTGCTCGATATGGACGGCATTTAAACCCCGGGAATATCACCCCACAGAGTCTTGCTCGATGTGGGGGATGGGGATTAAGAAGGAGTGTTGATGACGATTACGCCGACCGCTCCTCTCTCCGCGCCAGGCCTATCGGGCTAAAGAAGGGGATTTGTACCTTCGAACACCGGACGGGGGGATTTGAGAATGGGAGAGGAAATGAGCAGAGGCTCTTTTCTATTTTCCTGGGATTTTCCCAACAGGGCTTCGCCAGAGCACAGCAAAAGACCCCTTTTCCTTATGGAATAGGGGGGGTATTTATAGGGGTTTCGGCCCCTTTACATGCGTGGGAGAGGGAGAGAGAGCCCCTAACCGATGGTGACCTCATGATGAGGTCACCATCGGTTAGGGCCAACCGATGGTGACCTCATCATGAGGTCACCATCGGTTAGAACCCTAACCGATGGTGACCTCATGATGAGGTCACCATCGGTTAGGGGAAATCACCCCCTAACCGATGGTGACCTCAACATGAGGTCACCATCGGTTAAGGGGCTAACCGATGGTGACCTAATGCTTAGGTCACCATCGGTTAGCCCCTTAACCGATGGTGACCTCATGTTGAGGTCACCATCGGTTAGGGGCTGCCTAACCGATGGAAGGAGAGAGGGGAGAGGGGGGGTTTTGTCTATAAATACCCCCCCTATACCCCCATTTCCAGGACATGTTGGAGCCCGGAGGTGCTGCTGGAATCCTGCTCCGTTTCCTCGGCGCCTCGTCCTGACTTCTCGGAGTTCTGCCCGATCGGAGAGCGCTGCCGGAGCTTGTTCTTTGTACTTGTCCTTCGTACTCGGTCTATAGACCTTCTGCTGCCGGATTTTTCCGTGCTTCGTACTTTGGACGGAGACATGTTCTCCTTGTACTTTCATTTTAACCGGGACTCCGGGCACCATTTTAAGGGCCGGAACTCCCCTGCTGAATTTTGGGGAAGGACCCCGCTAATAAGTTTTTAACTTAAATAACCTTGGGGTCATTTTAAATCACAACTTTCTGGCCTCTGAGCAGGCTGCTGATAATGTATTGTAACCAGGCCTGCTGATAACCAATATTTAATCTTCGTGGCCCAACGGCCCCTTTTATCATGTTCACGACTTGAACCGTCATCCGCCAAAATAGGCTTCAACTAGGCTAGTCGCCGGATCATCATCTGATGGATTTCGTAATTTCTGCTGAAATAAACGTGTCACATTTTTGCCTGCCAACATCCCCTCCTCCAACGTCCCACCTCCGCCCCCCATCCCCCCTTTCCCGTCTCTTCTCCCCACTGGTCAGCTTCCCAATTCCCACTTCCCCCCTCCCTGTCCTCCCAACCTCTCTCCCTCCGTCTCTCTCTCTCACACACGCACACACTCACAGACACACACACAACTCTCTCTCTCTCTCTCTCTCTCTCTCTCTCTCTCTCTCTCACACACACACACACACGCATGCACAGACACTGGCACACACACTCTGTCACAGTGTGTGTGACAGTGTCCCGCCCTCACACACACACACACACACACACAGTCCCCTCTCACACACACGATGACAGTCCCCCCCCCCCCCCAGACTAGGATGTCACTCTTGACATAATAATATAGGATGTCACTCTTGACATAATAATATAGGATGTCACTCTTGAAATAGCCCAGACTAGACGTTATCTTTAGCGCCTAAGCGCCGCTTAGGCGGGCGCCTAAGCGCTTAGGCACACAATGAGCCCAAAAACGCCTTGGTCGCTTTGTCGCCTTGACAACTATGCTCTGAAGTAGACTTCATCGAGCCATGCATATATCTGATTTGGCTCGCCAACATTGTTCCAGTAAAGAAAAAGAATGGCCAAGTCCGGATTTGTATTGATTACAAAGACTTGAATAAAGCATGTCCCCAAGATGATTTTCCGGTTCCAATTACAGAAACCATGGTGGACATGACCACCGGCCATGAAGCATTATCTTTTATGGACGGGTCTTCAAGTTACAACCAGATCCGCATGGCAATCAAATATAAGGATCATAGTGCCTTCAGATCACCCAAAGTCAACTACAAAAGGATGCCCTTTGGACTGAAAAATGCAGGAGCCACATATCAAAGAGCAATTAGTAAAATATGAAATGCTCCATGATGTGGTCGAATGCTATGTCGATGACTTAGTCGTCAAAACCAAAAAACGGGAAGATCATCTATCTGATCTCTGTCGTGTTTTTGAAAGACTTCGCCATTACAAATTGAAGATGAACCCTATAAAGTGTACTTTCGGGGTTTCAAGCGGCAAATTCCTGGGTTTCTTCGTCAAATATCGAGGAATAGAGATAGATCCCGACAGAATCAAGGCGATCCAGCAGCTACCGCCTCCTCAAAATCTGATCGAGCTAAGGTCGTTTCAAGGGAAATTGGCCTATATTAGGCGATTTATCTCTGATCTCTCAGGAAAGTGTGCGCCCTTCGGCAAGCTAATGAAGAAGGATGCTCCTTTCATCTGAGACCAAGAATGTCAAAATGCATTCGAGCAGATAAAGGAATATCTCCTCACTCCACCAGTATTGGGAACACCAATCGGTGGAAAACCTCTCATACTCTATATTGCGGCTATGGACACCTCTCTAGGAGCTCTATTAGCACAAACAAATGAAGAAGACAAGGAGCAGCCTCTGTACTATCTCAGCAGAAAGTTAATTGGTCCAGAACTTCGATATGCTCCAATGGAGAAAGTGTGCCTGACACTGGTATTCGCCGTCAAGAAATTAAGGCATTACCTGCTGGCTCATGAAATAAAACTCATCTCCAAGGATGATCCTCTCAAATATCTACTAAGGCAACCCGTATTGTCAGGAAGAGTCGGGAAATGGGCCTTACTTCTTATGGAATTCGACATCACTCACGTCCCACGAAAGGCAATCAAAGGGCAAGGTTTAGCTGAATTCTTGGTTGCACATCCAGTGCCAGAGGATTCACCCTTATCTATTGATCTTCCAGAAGAAGAAACTCTCTCTCCTACAAATGAGAGGGAAAAACAAGATAAAGAAAATCCAAATCCCAAAGAGGTCATCACAATTGAAATACTCTCTTGGGAGTTATATTTCGATGGAGCTTCTCGAACACTCCATTTTACAGATGGTTCCATCAGCCTCAGTACTAGAGCAGGCATCGTCTTAGTTACCCCACAAGAAGGAATCCTATATAATTCTTGTGCTCTTATGAAGCCATTAACAAACAATGAAGCTGAGTACGAAGCCTTAACTATTGGGTTCCGGTTGGCTCTTGAAATGGGTGTCAAAAGCATATAAGTTTATGCAGACTCACAGGCACACAGCTGGTCATCCGACAAGTGTTGGGCCAGTATGAAGTCCGAAAACAACAATTGGTTCCATACCATGCTACGGTTATGGAACTCAAAGAAAAGTTTCACTTCTTTGACATAGCCCATTGTGGATACGCGGAAACGAGATCTACGAAGAATTCATGGCGTATGGTTCGTTTGTGGTGTTTTCTCTTTCTTCTCTTTTTGTTTGTGTTTTGTGTTGGATTTAGATTGATTTCTTTTTCTTTTCTTTGCCTTGCGGGGCGTGCCAGCCTGTCTAACAGACAGAAGTACAAATCCGCGCAGTGCGGAGAGAAAATTTGATGTCCATGAGAATGGACGGGTGCGCCAGTTTATAATCTGAACTTCTTAAGTTTCGCGTGTTTTATTTGTCAGGCGATTAGAGTAGTGTGTGCTGGACCTCTGTCTCCATCGATTGGAATCAATGTTTTATTTACATCGAGTTAAAAGCCCTTGATGTTATTTGACATCAGTTTTAACCCGAATACCATTCATAGTAAAGTCGAGAAAAATATGCATTTCTAGAAAATTATAATGTGATGTTTCCCTTTTCTCCTTTTTATATTATCATACAGGATTATCTTTTATTTTGGAAGAAGGATTTGTTCCTTGAAATATTCCGTTTTGAAAGCTCCACTTCGGAAGAGTATGAAAGCCCCTTTTTGGGGTTCAAAATATGATTTTGGGCGAAGGGTCGGAATATACCCGTAGATTTGTTTGGTGCCGGGCATATTGTTTGCTTTAGAATTTTATGTGGATGAGGTCTTTTTAAGTATGAATAAACGTGTGCCCATGAATTTATTCGGGCTTTGGTATATGCTGAGAATTTGGGCAGCGCTCCCGCATAGGCAGAATTATTACACAAATATATGAGTATGAGTTTAATGAACATATGATAGTATCTTTTTTAGGAGAGTCCCTGTTTTTTAAACAGGATGTCTCCGTGAGATACAATCATATGAACACATATATTATGAACATATGAATATATCTTTGAGCAGAACCCCTGCTTAGGCAGAGTTTCTTTTTAAAAGACATATTCACATGAACATGATTTCGTGAACATATGGATATATTTTCTACAGGATCTCTGTCAAAACGGAGTTTCTCCCGAAGAAAATACCCATATGGGCACGACTCTTTTGTGAATATATGGATATATTTCCGGCAGAACCTCCATTTGAGCAGAGTTTCCTTTTAGAAATATACACATATAAGCACAATATTCGTGAATATATGGACGTATTTCCAGCAGAGTCTCCGCTTGAGCAAGTTTCCTTTAGGAAATATATACATATAAGCACAGAGTTGTGAACAATGAGTATGTTTTTTAGCAGAACCTCCGCTTGGGCAGAGTGTCCTTGAGAAAACATATACATATGAGCACGAGTTTGTGATTATATGGATATGCTCTCGGGCAGAACCTTTGCTTAGACAGAGTTTCCCCTAAGAAACATATGCATATAAGCACAAATTTGTGGTTCTATGGATATGTTCTTGGGCGGCATCTCTGCTGGGGCAGAGTCTCCTCTAAGAAATATATACATATGAACACAAATTTATGATTATACGAATATGTTCTTGGGCAGAACCTCCGCTTGGGCAGAGTCTCCTCTAAGAAACATATACATACAAGCACAATATCCACCATCCCGGAGTCTTGCTCGATGCGCGGGGAGAACATATGCATCTAAATGCGCATACCCATAGAGTCTTGCTCAATATGGAGGCATTTAGAGCACTAGAACAAGGGTATTTAAATACCGTGTATCCATAGAATCTTGCTCGATATGGATGGTATTTAAATCCCGAAGGATATCTCCCCCACAGAGTCTTGCTCGATGTGGGGGCAAGGACCGCAAATATGATTTTTTAGAGGCCCTTCATAGAGGCTAGCTCAGCATGAAGGGGGATATAGGGGATGTCGGTGTCGTATAGAGCCGATCTCCCGGTTCTCCTTCTTTATCGGGTCGTTCCGTGCTTTTCCATCGAGCCAGGGAAGGGTCAATACCTTCACACCAAGCAGGTGGATTGGAGGAACAAGTGGAGAAGAGAATTTGGAAGGAGAAAATGCTTCTTGCAATTTTTTCAGGAATTTTGGGCAGCAGGTGGGCTCGGGGAAGAACACTGCACAACGGCTCCAGGAAGAGACCCTTGGGAGAAGAAAAAGCCTCTTTCCACATGGGGGTGTAGCAGCCTTTTTATAGGGGTCGGTCTCCCCTTACAAGCACATGGGTGCAGCCCCCTCTAACCGATGGTGACACATGATGATGTCACCATCGGTTAGGGGGAATCCCCCTTAACCGATAGTGACATTTGATGATGTCACCATCGGTTAAGGGGGAGGGAATCCCCCTTAACTGATGGTGGTACCATCGGTTAGGGGGGAGTCCCCCTTAACCGATAGTGACATTTGATGATGTCACCATCGGTTAGGGGAGGACCCTTAACCGATGATGTCACCATCGATTAGGGAAATGACCCCTCGATGATGTCACCATCGGTTAGGGGGAGGAGGGAATTTCTGGGAATGGGGTATTGACAAAATTTTTCATGTCAACACCCATGTACCGAGAAGTGAGAATTTTCAGGCAGATGTTTTAGCCAAATTGGCCTCTGCCATAAAACTACCTCCTGAAGGAGAATTTGACATAATTATCTGACATAGAAGACTCATGCCAAGTGTCCTCGACAATGAGTCTAATTCCACAATTATGGAGGAAAATACCACAGAAGAAGGTGCAGCAAATCAATGTGAAGATTGACGTGAGCCGATTATTAAAATCGAGAGGTTGGCTCCCTTCTGATCGAGCCCAGAAAATTCAGCTCTTACGTAGGGCAACATCATACCAATTAATAGATCAATTATACAGACTAGCCCATGAAAAGAAAGGACCAATTCTCCTCAGATGCTTGTCTCCCAAAGAAGCTAAAATCAACATGCAAGAAGTTCACTCTAGATTGTGCGGTGCACACCAAGCGGGTGAAAAGATGAAAATTAATATCAAATTAAAAGGCTTCTATTGACCTACCATGTACGCAGATTGCATCCAATATGCCCGTACATATTATCAATGTCAGGCTTTTGGCCCTGTGCCTAGAAAGTCACCAAATACATTACATCCTACAGCGCCAACATGGCCTTTTGCAGAATGGGGAATGGATACTGTGGGACCATTCCTACCCTCATCTCAAAGTCACAAATTCATATTGGCTACTACAGATTACTTTTCTCGATGGGCCGAAGCTATTCCATTAAAGGAAGTAACAGGAGAAGCAGTCGCCAGATTCATCAAGCAAAATATAATATACAGATTTGGTACCCCTCAAAGAAACATGTCTGATAATGGGACACCATTTCAAAACAAAACAATATATGCCTTGGCAGCCAAATTTCATATCGATTGGAGGATGTCATCAGTCTACAATCCACAAGCCAATGGGCTAGTAGAAGCCTTCAACAAGACCCTCTGTAAGCTGCTTGCTAAAATAGTCGGCAATCGAAAGCGTGAATGGGGAGAAAAAGCTCATGAACCTTTGTGGGCTTACCGAACAGTATACAAAACCCCTACCGGATGTTCACCTTTCTCCTTGGTATACGGAGCTAAGGCTATGATACCTATAGAAATTGAAATGGCATCCTATCGGGTGGCAATCCAAACTATGCTTCAAGGCCAAGAGCAAAACTAAATAAAAAGAAGATTCAAAGAGCTGTCTAATCTAGAAGAAAAGCAGCTTGAAGCATACAAATGCCTCCAAGCATACCAAGTTAGAATGGCTCGTGTATTTGACAAATTGACAAGACCCAGAGCATTTAAGCAAGGAGATCTAGTCATGGTCAAATACAAAGAAGTAATGGCAGGAAAGTCAAGTGGCAAGTTGCAATATATTGTCACCCTAGCATATGAAGGAGGTGCATACAGGCTGATGGACCATAAAGGCACTATGCCCTTTCCTCCACTCAATGGAAAGCATCTAAAGCTATACCATGCACCAGAACATGAATTTTCTGGCCAATCATCAAAACAAAAATCCAACCACCCAATTAGGCAACAAGCGAAGAAGGATTAAAGGTACCCTCTCCGAGGATTAGTGCTGAAATCAAAGTTTGCCACAGATGAGGACAAAAGGAATCAAACCTCTATATGTCTGTCATACAACCTAAATCTCCAAACCTTCAAACCCTGTCAGAGCATGAAGCCAAAGACACTCCATGTACAAAGCCGAGAAGTGAATGAATGAGTGAAAGTTGAGGAGTTATCTTACACCTCTCACTTTTCATTAATTCAAATTCCAAAGCATAGCCAGCAAACCACAATGGTAGGCTATATCAAATCTAAATTCCAAACCTTAGCCAGAAAACCACAAAGATAGACTAAATCAATCCAAAATCTAAAATTTCCGCCAGCAAACCACAAAAGTAGGCTAAACCAAATCTAAACCCCAAATCACAGCTAGCAAACCATGAAGGTAGGCTATACCAAAGTCAAATTCCGAATCATAGCCAGCAAACCATAAAGGTAGGCTAAACTAAACTCAAATCCAAATTCTAATTATAATTCCAAATCTTAACCAAAAAACCATCAAGGTAGGCTACACCAAAGTCAAATCCAAATTTTAGCCAAAGCCATCAAGGTAGGCTAAACCAAACCCAAATCCAAATCCAAATTTCAAACCTTAGCCAGAAAACCACAAAGTTAGACTAAGCCAAGTCAAATCTGAACCTCTGAATCTTAGCCAGTGAACCACAAAGATCGGCTACATTCAAAACCAAATCCTTATCTCTTCAATTATCGTAAACCAGTCAAATATCCAAACGCCAAGTTTCAAAAAAAAAAGAAAAAAAAACAGAAAAGAAAAAGGGTTAAAATAAAGATACCCCGCGGACTTAAGTATACAGCTCACTGTATTCTTAAGGGTAAAAATGTCAAAAAATCCGACTGAGGTAAAAACCCGAAAGGGCGTTTCAGGCAAAAATAGGTAACCCCTCAACGTGAAAACCCGAAAGGACGCTAAAACTGTTAATGTGAAGGACAAAAAAAAGAGAAAAGAAAAGAAGGAAAAAACAAGAAAAAAAAAAGAAAAGGAAAAGAAAGAGAAGTGGAAGGAGTGACTTCTTCAAATTGTCCTCCTTTCTTTACTTACAAAGTTCCAAAACATTTTGTTATGAAAGTTACAAAGGTTGGCAACAACCATGTACAAGTCAAACAAAAAAGGTCCAGTATACAAATATTACATTGGAAAACAAAGGCACCGAGGCTTCTTCCACTTCAATTTTTCAACCTTTTTAGTCTTGGAAGAAATGGATTGGCAAAGCTTGGCTCCCTGTCCAGCAAAGGCAGCTCTCTCTTGGGATGCATCTTCAGCCTCTTTAGCCTTCCTGTCTAAAGAAGATCTTAACTCATCAATCTCACGTTGCAGCCTTGCAACTCTATCTCTCTCTTCAGCCACTTCTGACTCCCGCATCTTCTGACGCTTTTGTGCCTCGCTTGCACGAGAGTCCAATTTGTCAGCATCGCTGGTCAAGGAACATATGTCGCTCTCCAAAGTCTGGATCCTCTGATCATAAAGATTCCAGGCCGCAATAGCGTGGGGACGACGTACTTCGTCCCAAACCTCCTCAACAGCAATCATCCAGGAATCCCTGGAAAGACCCATATAGAAGGCGGCGATGGTATTTTGCTCCAGTGCATGCCTTACAGCTTCAATCGATGGGGGATCTCCTGCCCTTGCCACAACTCTCAGTCTGTCAAAGATCGATCCAAGAAAACCATCGCCCAAAGGAAGTGAAGTGGGTTGAACTCCTGTCGGCCATTCCACACCATATCCTGGAAAGGTGGCCAATTCTATCGACGGAGACCCACTGTTATTAAGATGCGGCGAGTCACATGTTGAAAACACCAACAAGCAACAAAAGAAAGGCGATTAGCAAAGAAAGAAGCAAATGAAATTCAAGTCTCAAAAAAAGAAAGGGATGAAATCCACTTTTCCTCACCTAGCGAAGAGTTTCTTCCTTCCATTTCAGGGTTTGAGGGTTCAATAAAATTCGGAATGCTCAGTATAAAATCCTTGAGATGAGGATGGGAGATCAGCCGGATATGAATTAAAGCCTCTTGCATCTGTTAGTAAAGCGGATGTTTCAGGATTATACTCCATCTGTGGGAGACCATCATCATTCCCAGTGGTATCCCCCACCTGAAAAGCAGAATAAGCATGCGGCTCGGAACAGGGGCTCCTTGTATTCTCCAAGAATGGAAAAGGAAAGCCAATCTCAAGTATAAAATATGAACTAGTTGTTCCTCCCAAAAAAACCATGTTCATAAAATCCAAGCCGCCTGAGCATCGAAGAAAAAAAGTCAGTATAATGAACAGATGGGAAAAGAAATCAAATGAGCTACACATTGGCTCAAAAGGAAATTACCTTCAGGGACTGGTCCCCAGCAAGGAATTCCCCTACTGGCATCGGGACATAAGCCTCAACAGAAGCAGGAGGATATTGCTCCGTTGGGAGTCCTAATTCAGCAAAAGAAAAGGTGGTATTATCACCTTCTATTGCTGTCATTTCAAACATGGAACTGTGGGGTGGCAATCCATCATCTTCGGCCTCTTTTTTGGCTTCAGCCGCTCGTGAAGAGGTTTCACACTCTCTGCCATGAAAAGGGGGAGAATCTCCAGACAATAGATTATAATCATCTGGAGCTGCTAAGTCATCAGCATCCTCATCTGTCTCACTATCTGAGGTAGAAGAGCCTAAAAAAAGAAGAAAAAAAAGAAAGGATGAAAAAAAAATGAAATGAAATGATGAATGAAAAAAAAATGAATGATAGTGATGAGAGAAGAAAAGAAAAAGAGGCGGAAGAAAAATTACCACGAGATGGGGTGGAGTCTGTAATTCCACTTTTACCGGCTCTCCTGCATCTTAAGGAGGATGGAATATCCAAGTGTGGATCATCACTCCTGTCACCGGCAACTTCAGGGGCAGGGATGGCTGAAAATCCAAAGCAGATATATGAAAAGAAAGTTTAAAAAAAAAAAGATAAGAAGGGAAGCAAAGCAAAAGAAAGAAAATCAGACCGTTAATGCCTATTGGCCTGGACGAAAAGTAAGGCGCCGGCACTATCTGATTGAAATCAACCTTACAAATTTTGCTCGCCTTCTCTACTGCATCCCAAATATCTTGCAGTATGGATGCATTTTCAATAAAGGGCAGGCATTCCAAAGGCCCTGCACAGCCAATGGCATTGATTAAATGTCTCTCCCAATGTTCCCATGCCTTGTTGCCCACGCATTCTGGAGGCAGCGTTGCGGACAAAGGGACATCAGGAACATAGCCACAGTCAGATAAAAAATGACTCCATCAGTAATAATCCGAGGAGTCGTCGTCGATGGCTGGAGCCTGCCCTGAAGAGAGTTGCACAGGTTCCAAAGGCAACATTGCCCCCTGATAATAATATTTGTCAATTGTGGGGCAGGTAGGCTTTGCCTTCTTGAAATTATAAAATTTTAAATATGAATCCGCCAAACTAGAGAAATGGCGACGAAGGAAGGAATCCTCAATGAAGAATGGCATCAAATTTCTCTCCTTGAGGCGAGACTCTTCGGCCTCTCTCAGCTTCTGGGGAGATTGTCGAAAGATGTTGTTGTGCTTGAACCACCATCGAGCATAATAAATATCAATCTGCCCCACAGCATCAGGAGCAGGAAGAATACAAACAGGGCCTGTTTCCTCTCGACAGGAATAGTTCCACCAGTTAGCAGCAATCAGATGAAGGCCGTGATCACGACAAAGGCGGGCCTCCAGTGGAAAGTCCGCATTTGGCGTAGTTCATAACCAAAATTCCTAGCAAAACGGGAAAGGTAATATGGCCCCAAAATAAGGGCCCTACCCCTCCGGAATGCCAGTACACTTGGTCGAATGCAAGATAACCAGTCTTTGTAAAGAGACTGGTCAGACAGACCCTCCACAATGGGGTAAATGATATGTCACCCCGCCCGGACCCAAGACGTTGTATGGTCTGGAGCCCCGAGAGATGCAGTCAAATTGCAGAAGGCCACGCTCTCCAGTTGGAAGAAATGATAAGGCAGAGCGAGCACCAATGAGTTGCTCTAATAAATCCCCAGAAGGTCGGTTCCGAAATGATAAAATCAGAGGAGCCGTAGGGCTGGGCAAATCAATGCTTTGGCACAAACTGGGCAGCAGAAGACCTACCCAGGCACTCAGATAATGGGTGGCCAACTGCGTCTTCCGGTCCTGAGGAGAGGGATGTGAAGTCAAAGCTCCCAGTCCATGGAATATGTGGTGCTATATCAAGCTTGTAACCCTCAGCTAGAAGGCAGGCGGGATATATTAATCCCGGCCTAATCGACTCCTCCTCGTCATACAGAATTGCAAAAGTGGCGAGGCAATACACCAGATACGCAGCAAGATACGTGCAATCTGGTAAATTACGGGGGTTCCACCCTTCATTCTCTAGAGCATACAAGTAGCGCCCACGTCGTCGTTTCTTTGACTTCAATTGCTGGTATTGCTCTAGGGGAACACTCTCTATTGCAAAGTTGCTAAAGAAACAAAATGACCCGTTGTAGAAAAAACGGAGCCAAGCATTCTGACTCACTCTCCTGGTACTGGAAGAATGGGAGTGGTCGTCTTTCCTTCCAGTACGAGCCAAATCCCACCACACCTTCGTCAAATATCGAATGCTAGTACTTGGATGACAATGCAAGTCATTAAGAGTGACTTCCTCATAAGGAAGTCCGGATATAGGCAGGTCGAAAACCCTGTGAAAGCTCCATAGATCAATAGAGGTTTCGCCTTCGGCTGTCCCAAAAGTATTCCAACGAGCGTTGAACCGCTTTGTAAACGCCTGAAGTAGCCCCGTATGGCAGGGGTAATCATATAAAGCGGCAGACACAGCATCTTGAATTCCCGATAAATTCAAGAGTTCGCCATAATGGTGTAGGATACCCATCAACCACTCTGTGGCCCCGGAGTGAAAAATATGAGAAGGCAACACTGACCACTTGCCATATCAACTCGGTGTGGTGCCGTCGGTGATCTTGTCAAGAAGACAACATGTGTCATATTTGCCAACAGCATAACGAGGATCGCAGAGCATTAATAATAAGCCATTAGTCTGCGCCAAGGCCTTGTGATGACCTTTTAAATTCCAGGTCACAGAGGTAATACTTCACGACGGCACACAATGATCAAGACCTCGGTTGAAAGAACCCAATGCAGCGGCAAAAGGAAGCCGGTTCTGAAAAGTGAAGCCTAGAGGAAAAGTAGGAAAAGAAAAGGCACAAGTCCCGAGGAGACTATCCCGGGATTCCATGATAGATGCCTCTAAATCATGGTTCAAAAACTCGGCCGGATCGGGATCGGATCGGCCGAGCCGGGGTAACCTAGCCGGTCCTTGCACGCGGATCGGCCCGAGCCGGGCTGATCCGGTTCAACCTTGTCATGGGCTGAGTCCAGGCCAATCTCAGGCTGAGTTCAGGCCGAGTCCACTGCGATTTCAGGCCTTATTTACCTGAATATCATTTAAGTAAATGTTATTATTTGTAGTTTCATTTACTTAAGATATTACATGTAAATAAGGAAGTACCCCCCATTTGAATCTAATAAAAATATAAAAATATATATATCTCTTACTAATAAAAAGTTAACTCTCCCACCGAAGAAGAAAATCGCAATTTCGTTGATTTTAGCGAAATACTAACTTTCTAATCTCTCATAATTTAGCCTATCTAAAAATTTGATAATTCAAATAAACCATATGGAACACTAAAAATCTAAAGTCCGGTAAAAAAAGTCAAACGTGCATATGACTTCTCCAAGGGAGCCACTCTCCTACTGACAGCACTTAGTCTGCTTGAGACCTCTCAGGATTTGGTCAAACCTAAGCTATCATCATCTAAACTCATGAAATTTTTCACTTTTTAATTGAAAAGAAATTAGAAAGTGACAATTCTCATGACTTTGAGTGATGATAGTTTAAGTTTGACCAAATCCTGAGAGGTCTCAAGCAACTAAGTGCTGTCAGTAGGAGAGTGGCTCCCTTGGAGAAGTCCGATGCACGTTTGACTTTTTTACCGGACTTTGGATTTTTAGTGTTCCATATAGTTTATTTGAATTATCAAATTTTTAGATAGACTAAATTACGAGAGATTAGAAAGTTAGCATTTCGCTAAAATCAACGAAATCACGATTTTCTTCTTCAGTGGGAGAGTTGACTTTTTATTGGTAAGAGATATGATTTTTTTGATATTTTTATTGGATTCAAATGGGGGGTACTTCCTTATTTACATGTAATATCTTAAGTAAATGAAACTACAAATAGTTTCATTTACTTAAATGATATTCAGGTAAATAAGGCCTGAACTCAGCCTGTATAAGATATACACCTGTATAATGGGCCGATCCAGACACCCCTGCCTCAGCCGGGCTCGGCCCGACTCGGCCGAGCCGGGGTCGGGATCGCCGGGTCGGATCGGTTTTGGGCCGACCGATCCGATCCCGATCCCCGGGTTTTTGAACCTTGCTCTAAATAACGGTGCTCTACGGATATGCAAGGATCATCAACAGACAATGTGATACATGCGGCAGAATCTGCCACAAATTCAAATGATTCCGAAGCTGGTCCTTCATGTGACCCACCTTAGGATAATTCCGAGGTTCGTTCTCCACCAAGATCTAGGCGTCGAACGATATGGAAAGTCCTTCAGGGAGTTAAAAAGCAACTCAGGCGACTACAACAAGGCCAGCAAGAGTTGCGGCAAATTATAGAAAGTGTAAAGGAACACTAGGATACTTCCCCTCAGGAAGCCCATGTTCCACAAACCACTCCCACTCATATGCAAACAATGTAGGAGCTACCTTTAATTCCACCTTACTCAGATTCAATCGGATGGCTATCTGAAGGATCTCCAAGCTTTGTCGAGCCAGAGAAGTTATATTCTTTCCTCGACATGAAACATTAACACTCTTCCGGCTATGTTTGCGGGCCGGATTGTTAGATTTCTCTGCTCTGCCAAATACATTATCCAACTATTGTTCATATCATCAAACAGCAAGTCATATCATCGAAGATTGCACTGAGTCACTGACTTCAAAGATGACGTGGAAGTTATGATCAGGCAAGGGATAATTGACTTGGATGACTCTTTGGTCCACCCTCCACAGCCCCATGTTCGATACCCACTGAATGAGCCGATCAACTTTATGTATCATTCGGTAAATGTTATCAATGCATCTCTACCCTCCGATTTTCCTGGATCAGGGACGGAGGAGTCAAATTTAAATCAAGGCTTATCCCAGCGAAGGTATACGTTTGCACCCCTACCTATGGACAAGTTTTGTACTTTAAACCCAGAAGAGTCTAAGGGAAAGTCTATCAAGGACAAGAAGTTTAACAAGGAAGTTAGTGAAATGGCTATCCAATATATAACCATGTGGATGTATCAGGCAGGGATTTCATTCAATTCCGTGCACCTACCTTTCTTTCAAACTATGCTGGAAGCAATAGGGCAATATGATCCAAGATTGAAGGGTCCTAGCTATCATGAAGTTCGTGAATCTTTGTTGGAGAAAGAGATCAAGAAGACCCAAGAATTGATGGATGTGCAAAAAGCAAGTTGGGTTAAATATGGTTGCAGCATCATGTCTGATGTGTGGACAGATAGGAAGGGAAGGACATTGATAAGCTCCCTTGTTAATTCGCCTATTGGGATTGTTCTTTTGAGATCAGTGGATGCTTATGAAGAAATCAAAGATGCTAAATTGTTGGTTGATTTGTTGCATAATATTGTGTTGGAGGTTGGTGCTGAAAATGTCATTCAAGTTATCGCGAATAATGAATTCTACAAACATATATTTTGGATACCATGTGCTGCGCATTGCTTAGATTTGATTTTAGAGGACATTTCTAAGTTGTCTGTAATTAGAGGTACCATGCGAAAGGCAAAAATGGTGACCACATTCATTTATGCACATACAAGGGCGCTTGCCATGATGAGGAAGTTTACAAATCAAAAGAATCGTGCACGTGTAGCTGTGATGTGTTTTGCTACTAACTATTTGAATTTACAGAGCTTGTTGGATTGCAAGGATGGTTTGAGAAGAATGTTTACATCTGCTGATTGGCTATCAAGTAGAGACCGGTGGGCAAAAAAGAATGAAGGGCATGGTTTGCCATCTCGCGAGATTCTCGCGAGAATCTCGGTCTCGGCGACTGTCCAAGAAACGAGACCTCTAAAAATGCAGGGGAAAAAACGTGTGCGGGCCAGTTTCGTTCGGCGCGAAACGAGGGGCACGGGGTCATAGGCACCGGGCGGGGTTCGCCGGGGTCATGGGGTTCAGGGGCCGCACCTTTTTTTTTGTTTTTTATAAACAAATTGTCCCTTCATGTCCCCCACTAAAATCTTAGTTTAATGTTTTAAAAAAACATAAAACCCTTTGTCCCTCTCTCCCTTCGTCGCGATCTCCCCTCTCTCCCTCTCTCTTTCCCTCCCAAGTCCTCTTGCCGCCCTTACTGTCGGAAGCCATCACACCTCCACCGTGGTCCCCCCTCCACCGTCATCTCCCCTTCCCTCACACACCACCCCGTCTCTCTCTCACGCCGTGTGCGGACTACCCTACTCCGCCCCACAGCGCCATCACCAAACGACTCACCGTCGGCCACATCCGCAGCCAAGTTGAGACGTCGGTCGCCCCTACGCCACCAAATTTCTCGATGTTGAAGACAATGCGCAATGGGCGACACCTTTGGAGCATCGCCGACGCAGCCGAGCGCGGAGCCTTCTTCCTCGCCCCAAAAGGCAAACCCTTGCCGCCGTCTGGAAAGGTGAGTGCCCTCTCCACCGTAGTACCCCCACCCTCACACAGTGACACCTCCACTGTGGTCCCCCCCCCCTCCACTCCCGTCTCCTCACACAGTGACACCACCACCGTCCCCCCCCCCTCAACTGTCGTCTCCCACCCCTACCACACATACACACCTCCATCGTGGTCCCCTCCCCCCCACACAGACATCTTCACCGTGGTCCCTTCCCCCCCCCTCCACCGTCGTCCCCTTCCCCCTTCACACCTCCACTGTCGTCCCCCCCGCCTCCCCCCCAACACACACCCCTCCACCGTAGTCCCCTCCCCCCCCCCTCACCGTGATCCCCTCCCTCCTCCTCTCTTTCACCCCCGCCAAACCACCCTCATACCTCCACCGTCTGTCTCCCCCCCAACCCCCCACCTCCATCGTGGTCCCGCACTCCCCCAAACACCTCCATTGTCTCCCACCCCCCGGCGCCCCCATAGCTCCTCCACCGCCTCCTCCCCCCCCCCCACGCCACCCCTCACCTCACCTCCATTGGGGTCACCCACTTAGACACTCGATCTCTCTCATTCTCTCTAATCGATCATTTGAAAGTTTTTAATTTTTTTGTCTCATCTTTTCTCTATAATTTGTTGTCTTTTTAATATCTACATCAGCAACCGAGGCAAGGTTGTACAAGTTTGATGATACAAGACAACCAAGAATTTCATCTATGTTGACTAAGGGACCACTAAGAGAATCTCTAGGTAAAATGGTGCCAAAATTCTTCATTTTCAACCATATTCCTGCAAATGTTGCTAGAGATCATCATTTTAAGAATATGATAGTTGAGGCACAAAATCTTGGTCGTACAGTCCTCCCGCCAACTCCTAAAGAAATTCTTGGTAAATATTTAAATGAGTTGGTGGCTGAGATAGAAGGTGATGTGAAAAAATTAGAGCCACATTGGGATGCACATGGTTGTTCTATTTTATGTGATGGCTGGACTGGACCTACTAGAATGTCCATTATTAATTTCATGGTTTATAACGCAAGAAATGTTATATTTTTAGACTCTGTTGATGCAACAGGTAAAGAGAAGAACCATGAGTATATTATGCAATTGATGGAAGAGAAGATCAAAGAAATTGAGAGAAAGAGAGTAGTGCAGATTGTCACAGATAATGCAAGTAGTTACAAAAAGGCAGGTACTTTGTTATCAAAAAAGTATGATCTTTTTCGGACTCCTTGTACTACTCATTATACAGATTTGATGTTTGAACATGTGGCTAGACATGGTATGGTCAAGAAAATTGTGGACATGAGTCGAATTGTCACTAGATTTATATATAATCATGATTGGGTTATTGATCGAGTTCAAAAATCTTATGGACGAGATCTCGTTCGACCTGGAGCAATTCGATTTGCAACAAATTATTTAGCTCTCCAAAATTTGTTGCGTGAAAGAGATGGTTTGCGAAACTTTTTCCTTAGTTCTGAATGGTCAAATTCCAATTTTAGGAACACTCCAATAGGGAAGAATGTGGAGCAAATCATATGCACTCCTATGTTTTGGGATTATGCATGAGATTCTGTGAAGATTATGGATCCCATGTATCATATGTTGAGAGTTATGGATGCAGATAAATATCCTAGCATGGGTTCTGTTTATCATGCTATGACCATTATGAAAGAGGGAATTAAGGTATTATCTCCAAGAAATTATATTTGGGTGAATAAGATAATTGATGAAAGGTGGTTGAAATCAATGAATGCACCTAGTACAAGGCTGGGGAGTTTTTTATACTTACTAATTTTTTTATTATATTATCAACTGAATTTTTTTAATTGTTAAGCTATTGACTCTTAATTTTATTTGTTATTTTAGCTTATTTTTTGAATCCTAAGTATCAATACAAACAACGATTGGGAGATAATCAAACACTCATTAAAGTTGTACATGAAGTCTTTGATAAATTGTTTCCAAAATCAAAAGGGAGATCTCAATTTGGAAATGGGGTGAAGTAACTAAACTTGAACTTGTACATCTTTAATTTTTTTTATTTATGACAATTATTTAAGATAAATTTTATTCTATAGATTATCAAGTTTAGAGGTGGATTGGCCATGTTCGGACCGAAGAATGCAGCAAGTAGAGAGACTATGTGGCCAGGTTAGTACTTTACAATTATGAATTGCCGTACTTATGTTTCTATTTCTCACAACTATTAATTGTGGCTTTTTTAAGGAGAATGGTGGAAAATGTATGGAAATGATGCACTAATGTTGAGACAACTTGTAGTTCGAGTTTTGTCACAAACAGTATCAACTTCACCTTGTCAAAGAAACTGGAGTACATTTACATTAATACACACAAAGCCAAGAAACAAATTATCTTATTTGAAGTTAAAGAAGCTTGTATATTGTCGTTAAAATATGAAGCTGAAGGTCAAGAGAATGGAGGCTGAGCATGGACGGAGGGGTGAACCTAAGGATGATCCACTTGATTATTTTACATTATTAGGTGAAAATGACATGGATGATCGAGAGAATTCATATGTTGAATGGATTGCAACTAACACCTTAGATGAAGAAGATGGTCGACCATCACAAGAGATTTCTAATGCAGCACGAGAGGCGGGCATTGATGTTGATGCAATTACACATCAAACTTTTGAATCATCTTCTGAGTCTACCCATCGTCATGATAATGACCCTGCTTCTGATGTGGATTTATCTGAAGATCCTGAACATGACATTGATAATGAATCATCTCATGGAACTCATGGAAGTGATGGTGACAATGATGATCATGGAGGGAGTGGAGGGGAAGGTGATGGGGAGAGTGTTAAGGGAAGGCATGGAAATAATGAAGGATATGTTCATGATGGAGGACATACTCATGTGAAGAGAGATGATCAATCTTCTCATCTTACTATTGCCCCAAGAGCATATGAATGCCGAAGAAATAATCATCAAGATCGAAGATTGCAACATGATGATGAAGCAGAACTTTCTCGCACATTTAGTTCGATGGACGTTTCTGGTGGGAGTCATGAGACATATGGAGGAATTCAAGATGCAACATCTTCATCATATGGTTATGGATCTTATGGTTATGGATATATTCCACAACAGAAGTCCTCTAGCTCATCTTATGGTTATGAATATGGATCATATAACATGTCATATACATATCCACATCCTTTACCAATAGCAGTGTCAACTGTGTCATATTCTTATCATTTATACCCCCGCATTGGGATCTTGATTAATGTTTCTACTGATGAGTATGATACATATGTGAGAGAGTACATGCATATGTATCAACAAAGAATGACATGAGAGCAATATTGTGCTTATGTTCAAAATTATTATTCTGAACAATATTAAAGTCAAGTGGATGAAGTTTTGAACAGTTGGCCACTATTTGTAATTTTGCATCATGGATCTGTATTGACTTTCTTTTATGTACTTTTGTTGTGAGATGGACATATGTTAATTTATGTGCAGTTGTGCACTATTGATCTTTTTTATTTATATGGACTGATATTAGTGTGAAATTGTGTTATATATTGTTGTGAATCAATTTTAATGTTGTCATCATATATGAATTTTCTCGGGATCTTGAGATCTGATCTCCCAAGATTTTACTGAGATCTCTCCGATATCTCTTCTCTTTTACCCTTCCGAGACAAAGCCGAGATCCGATATGGCAAACCTTGATGAAGGGAAGAAAGTAGCTGAAATAATCTTGTAGACATCTTGTTGGAGTGGTGTTGTATAATCTTTACAAATATTTAAGCGTCTTGCTATGGTCTTGCAGTTGGTTGATGGAGAGAAACCATTTATGGGGTACATCTATGAAGCCATGGATCGTGTGAAGGAGACCATCAAAAATGTACTGGAGCAAAATGTGAAAAAATATGGTCAAATATGGGACATCATTGATAGACATTGGGACTTTCAGTTGCACTGTCCCTTGCATGAGGCTGGATACTATCTTAATCCTCTGTTCTACCATACTCATCCAAATTTGGATGTTGATGAAGAAGTCAATCAAGGATTGTTTGATCGCATTGAAAGTTAATTCCTGACCCTAAGCTTCAAGACTACAACAAAGGAATTGGCTTGTTATAGGAATACACAACTTTTTTAGGAGAGACATGGCCATAAGGCAATGTACTACAGCCCTACAGCCCAACCTGGTAAGTAAAGTTTTGTTTATCTCTTAGATTGTAAAATCAAATGTGTTTCATACTTTCATCAATGATTTTTTGTAATGTAGTTAATTGGTGGGTTGACTATAGAAGCAAGACTCTTCGTTTACAGAAGATAGCCATTCGGATCTTGAGTTTAACTTGTAGTGCATCTAGTTGTGAACCCAATTGGAACACATTTGAGCAGGTTAGTTCATATGAAAAGGGTATCTTTAGATTTTGTAGTGTTATGCCAATAATATGTAAATGGTATTTTTTTATAGGTGCATACAAAGAAGAGAAATAAGTTGGAGTAAAAGAAATTAAATGATCTTGTCTTTGGGCAATACAATCAACGGCTTCGAGATCGCTATTTGTGGTTTCAAAAGGCCGATCTCGATCCTATCATGTTGGATGACATTGATGACTGCAATGAATGGATTGCTTATCCTCAAGATGAACAAGATTTTGTGCATGAAGATGCGGATCTCACATGGTTAGATGTTGAGCTTTCTGCGAGACGTAATGAGCCAGAAGGGCCAAACACAAGATTGGCATCTAAAAGACATTGTTTGGAGAAGGGAAAAGCTGCTGATCGAAGTGAGGAAATAGATTCCGAGGAGACATCAGAGGATGAGCACGAGGAGGAGCTTCCAATTGAAGATGATTCTGACTCCTACAATAGTGATGAGGAAAATTAAGATGAGAGACTTAGGCAAATTGGAAATGTCTCATTGTATTAGACAAATGTCTTTTAATTGACTTTTATGTGTGTTATTTCTACTGTTGTTTAACTTTCATGAGTACTATTTCTATGGTTGTCTTTAATTTATGATATGACTCTAACTCTTTTAAATAGTTTGTGTTATTTAAGACATTGAGCTTGGTTGTTTATGTTTTCAAGTGATTGACTGATTGTGCATGAATTTGAGAATTTCCATGTATACGTATTGTGTAATTGTATAGAATTTTCAGATTTGCTGCTTGCTTTTGTTTAATTTTTTCATGAATTGAATGGATTTTATATTGTTGTGTCATACTCAATGAATAAATGTAGCCATTTCTAGGCTTCTTCACATATATTCTACTCTATCTTCATATATCAAAATTATATTTTTTCCTATTTTTTAATTCAAATTTTGCCCCAAACGCCTCAATTGCCTGGGCCAATCGCCAAGGCATTTGAGGCAAAGGCGACCCTATGGCCACCTCTCGCCTCGGATAACATAGTACCAAAGTTGATTTTTTAACTTCTAAATGGATCAACAATTCTAAAGACAGTTTGATGATATAGATTGAAAATCAGATATTGAATCATGTGGTTTTGGATGTGGGGGCACCTTTCTTATTTGGAAATCTCCATATGCATATCACCTCCCAAAGAAAATATGTATTATTTTTTTCATGCACATGTCAAACACCATTAAGCCCTCCTCTCCAAGAAGTCCCATGTCCTCTAGGACTGGAATCAGACATTAATGAGCGATTGGTGACCAACTGGCCATACACTCTCCTCAACTGAGCTACATTCCTTGAGTGCATAGATGAGAGAAATGAAGCAAAGAAGAAGAATGGGAAAGAAGGGGCAAGCACAGAAGCACATTTGAAATAGCCAGATGTATCAACCCAGTGCCCCAAATTGACCTTTTCAACGAAAGTCAGACACATATTTGCGTTCAGTGCAACTTGCAAGTTCAAAACCTACAAATACCAAGCTTCAAACCTGCAGACACAAGCAAGGATTTTTGAGAAAAGTGATAGCGATGAGAGCACAGAACACGGCATCCAACACAGATCCTGTGATTATCCATCACTGGACTTAGTTTGTTCAAACTAACAAAGTATATTTACTAGTTCTTCCAATTATAAATCTCATAGTGGGTGTTGAGAACTAGAAAAGTCCACCTTCCACAAGAAGACCCCAACAAAAGATTGGTGACCAGACGCTGTCCCCACCCAAGCTGATGAAAATAAAATGTCATTTGACAACAAGTTGAAATTAGTCATCTTCTAACGGCCCCAGCCCATATAAGGTTGTACAAAGTAACCTAGAAACCTGACTATTTTGTCATATAAGACATAAGAAACCTAGTTGCTCATAGTCCAAGAATGATCTGATCTGCTACTTTTTATTTTGTCCCAAGTCTAAGTTTCCTTTTACGGACATTTATGTCAATAGTTAGGTAATCAGAAACCATGATTAGGGCACAAATAGCAGGGAAGCAGCTTCTAGTAGTAATTCAATGGTTTCCAATAAATCCAACAGTAACACAAAGAACCAGTTCCCACCCTAACGTCTGGTGGACAGACGACTTACCTTGAAACCGCGATATCACCTTGGAGGGCCAGAAACAGACCTCGTGGAAGGAGTCGTAACCTAACAGCAAACAAACCAAGTAAATGGCCGAGCATACGACCAGTACGCCGGAGGTGACAAAGGGGATGCCGGCCCACCACTGCCCGACTCTCGTTTGCAGCCCCGCCTGCACGCAAAACTCCAACCACGTCAAGAGAGAAACAGCTACTACCAATTTCACTAGCCGCCATAAACTGCAGAAGAAGCTGCAAACCACATCACTCTCCCACAATCCCGCACTCCCCCAGCACACCCACCCCCCTCCCTGCGGGAAAGGAAAGCACGGGAACTGGGCTAAATTTCCCGACAAAGCCACCCAAGCGGAGCCGAAATGGCAACAACCGCGATACCCTACATGATAAAACAAATAAAACTAGGGTTCCCGGAGAAACGGAAGTGATCCCGGGACTAGGATCTGACAAATCTATGTCGAGTAGAAAAGAGGAAATGGACATCAGTCTAACAGGGTGATCCCGCAGAGGGAGGGATTCGGTTTTCGGAGATTCCTCACCTCGGTCACGACGTTGGGTCGCATTTTCCCACACCTCCCTCTCCCGCTTGCTCTCTCGCTCTCTCTGCCGATGCTGCCGCTCTCCCGCACGCCAACGTCGTCTTCTCCCTTCGTCTCCCCAGGTCCAAGTCCCCGTATTCTTATTTGTTTATTTCTTTTTTTAAAAAATTCGAACTCGCACTAATGCTTAGCGCGCCTGATTCATATATGTTTGGTATTAGCCCCAAGTGTCTACCAGTGATAAAGAGCAGCAAAAAAATGGGACGCGCTTTCAAGTTTACGGGGCAGGAATAGTCGGATGTAGCCGGTCGAGCTCCAATATTTATATCATCTTGTTTAGATCTAAGTTCATCTCAAATTCGAATAATGAGCCGGACTCGACTAATAAGTCACTAGATTATAAAATCTAATCTTAGTCTATCTCTAATTCGAAAAAAATAATAATAAATTAATTAAAAATATCAATATTAGTAAAAAACTATACGTAACAAATCAAACGATCAAACATTTAATATCAATCAATTAATTTAAAATTTTATCAATTAAAATTTTAATATCAATAATCAATCGATCAAAAATTTAATATCATAAATCTATCGAACTTACTCGGGTCAAATGGAAGAATCCGAATCTAACCCAAATTTTTAGTCCGTCTTAAAATTCATTGACTTAAAAAAAGCGTGGCCGTTTAACGTCGGCCAAACCTGTAGGTCTGTTGGGGCCGGCACTACACGCTGACATCTTTAACTGGATGTTATCGAAGTGGTCGATCTGGGCAATGGAATCACCTCGGAAAGCTCAGATGGTGGACGGTAGATGAAAATGTCTCTTATATAGCAGCGCATTTTAAATGACACCACCACATCAAGTGCCACTTCTGGGATTTGGCTTTTTCATGTTTGGGTTTTTATTAAATTGGAAGAACAGTGAAAAATTTTTAAAATCTTCGCATTGAAACCCGATGTATTTGGCTGACTAATATTTGCAACATGTATATGGTACAACAAATGTTAAGTTATCTTAATGGTAATACTTGTTGTCCCCGCTTAGAAGTGCACGCTTAGAAGTGAGAGGATGATGTGAATTGATCATCTCTCTCGCAGTTAATTTATTTATATCATACCACATGACGTGGCCACACAATGTGACATAAATCATAATCTTTATCCCCTCAAACCAAGTTCCTTTTATAGGGACCCATTGCTCAAAGAAAATGGCTGACCTTATCTTTAGAGGGTCAATGGAAATCTCAATTTCTATTAGAGAAAATTTTGTTGCACTTTTCTCATGTATTTTTAGTATATTTTTGTATTTCTCATTAATTGAACACAATGTACCAACAATAGTTGACACCGAAAATTATTCATAAAATTGAGATGAGTGAGAGAGGAGAGAGAAGCTCTGGGGATTCTAGGCGACTCTTGCCCGGAGGTGCCATTGCGGCTGCCTCTGGTCATCGTTCGACGACCATCTAGATTGAGGGGAGTGCTCCTTCTATTCCTTTGGGCGTCCGTTATCCACTTCCTCTGGCTTCCCTTCTCGGGATCATGGTAGAGGGCGTTCTAGATCGCGCGGAAGAGCAAGATCTTCATCCAGGCCTCCGATCTCCTCAAACCCGATTGCATGGAGTTCGCTCTTCAAATCTGCAGTGTCCAACCCTTCTCTGGATCTTCAGTTCATCCAGCCAGAGATCAACAATGGCGTTAAAGTTGTTGTTTACGAAGCAAAGGATTCGCAAGATCTTCTAGCAACGTGGTCAAGAGCGCTTGTCGGGTATGTTATTGGTTTGAAAACTACGTTCTTTCCTCTTCATGCCTTCATCAAATCGCGTTGGCAAACGTCTGCATTTGAGTTGCATGTTCTAGAAAATGGCTTCTTCATCTGCAAGTTCAATGTGGAGGAGGACTTGAATCGTGTTTTGGAGGGTTTCTGGTCTGTTAAAGGCCATCCGATGATTCTTCAACGTTGGTCTCCTGAAGTTCGCATGGAGATCGATAGCCTGAAGAGCATACCTCTCTGGGTAGCTATTCACGACCTTCCTCTTCATCTGTGGACAAAAGATTTCATTGCAAAGCTAGCCAGCACCCTCGATAAACCGCTATATCTTGATAAGATGACTGCTGAGTGTAGAAGGTTGTCGTATGCTCGAGTCTACATCGAGATCTCTTCTGAAGAAGAGCTCTCGGAGTTCGTTCATTACAAAGAGCTGGATGGAACTGTCAAGAGGCTTCGAGATTCTCTTCAATGGAGGCCACGTAGTTGCTCAGTTTGCTCATCCTTTGGGCATGCAGATGGATCTTGTAAGCCCTTCCAAAGTAGCGAACAGCCAAAGTCTTCAAGGAGAAAGAGATCCAGCAAAATGGCAATGCAGTTCTTCATAACTCTTTTGCGGTTCTTGGTGATGACGATGGTGTGTCCTCGCTTGAAAACTCCTTAACCCGTCCACCCACTAGCAAGGATGCGCACAAGGAAGGAATTCAAATTCTTCCTAATGAATTAGGAAACCTTCCTTTGCATGCAAACCTGTCTTTTAAACCACAAGATTGCTTGTTGCGTAAGGACTCTCTTCCTTTTGGAAAGACTCAAGAAGGAAATTGCGATTGCTTTCCTCCTCCTCCACTGCAAGGCAACCCAGCCCGAGGTGGGGCCCACATGGAAGCTGGTGCGAAGGCAAAAACTCCATCTTCGGAAGGTATTTGCAACATAGTTGGGTGTTCTCATAGAGTCCACAATCAGCTGGACTCCTCAAATCAAGCTGCTATCGTGGGTCTTCATCAATCCCATGAGAAGCGCACTCAAGGTGGGTCCCACAAAGATTTTGCTTCAAAGGAATTCCTCCCATCTTATGAAGGAGTTGGAGGAAAGCCGGACTCCTCTCCTATTTCTTCTCAAGCACAACATGCCTTTCCAACGGAACAAGCTTCTCCAAAGGAAGCACGTATCCATGGTGGGGTCCACAATGAAGTTGCTGGCAGTGTTGGCAAGGAAGTCCAAATCAATATGGAGTCTTTATCAAAAGTGGAAGGTGTGTGTGCGCTTATCTCCTCAAATCAAGAGAACAACCGTGCAACACATTTGCAACAAGACTCTTCAAATGAAGTAAGTTCCCATGACCACTCTCAAGGTAATTCAAAATTCAAAAACCTCCTTGCCGTGGATGAGATGGAAAGAGGTAAATCTAAAGGGTCAAAAGGAAAAGAAAGGAACAAGAATATTAACTGCATGAAAAGGGTTAAAATCCTTGAGAGAAACCAATAATTGGTCTTCTTCTGCTACTCTTTTGAACCATTTTCTCATGAAGATCATCTCATGGAATGTGCGTGGGGTTAATAATTCTAGCAAATGTAGGGAACTCAATAAATTGATTAAGTCCTATGCATGTGAGATTGCCATTCTTCTTGAAACTAAGATTAAATCCAAGCATGCTTTAGTTAAGAAGAATTTAATTTGGCCTGAGGCTAACTTTGCTACTAATGATTCTGATCTTGCTAATGGTCGAGTCTGGGTCTTGTGGAACTCTGATCTTGTTGATGTAAATGTCTCATTTACTTCTTCTCAAAGTATTCACTTTAATGGCTTGATAGAAAAAACAACTGCTCCTTCTGGATGAGGGAATTTCTGGGAATGGGGTATTGACAAAATTTTTCATGTCAACAAATGCCCCTCACGGGAAGTGCGCCGAAGCTGAAGGCGAAGGAGGACGTTCCGTGCGTTCTTCGAGCTTTGCTTCTGGTCTTCATGACTTGACAAGGAATTTGAACTGAAAAATCGTAGCCATAGTTGACACACTTCAATACTTGCACTGTGAAGCCAGCAACCTTGGGCAACGATCAACTTTTGCCATGCTTCTTGTGCTGAGCTATTGGCTCTTATCATCAATATGTAGAAGGAGGATTTAGTGATATGAACCTGCTCCACCAAATTAACTCCTTAGCTGAGCTTTATTGACTGGCTGCTCTTTGGATTTACCTAGAGCTGACTTCGATCCTCTCTGCCTGAGTCTTATCTTTCTGATTTCACCCAGGGGCTTTATCTTGACATTTTCCCTTTTGAGACTTGCCTTTCTGGCTTTGCTTGAGGACCTGATTTGATTGGAGAGTTGACTAATGAGACTTGTCTTTCTGACTTTGCTCAACAACTTGATTTGAGATTTTCTCCTGAGACTTGTCATTCTGACCTTGCTCTTTAACTTGATTTGAAATTCCTTTTCCAAAGCTTGCCTTTTTAACCTTGCTTGGAGTTGGGTTGGGCATTTGATCACTGGAACTTGTCCTTCAGATTCTATTCAATGGCTTGATTTGAAATTTCCTCTTAATGCTTGACATTTTGACTTTCCTCAGGGTTGAATTTGATATTTCTTTCCTGAGATTTGCATCCTTGGCACTACTTGGATTAGATTTGACATCTTTTTCTTGAATCTTGTCCTTCTGGTTTTATCCAGGGTTCAATGAGAGGTTCTATTGCTGAGGGTAACCTTATTGGCTTCACTCAACGACTTACTTTAACATCTGGTCGAAAAAGTTTGTCCTTCCTGGCTTTCTTCTTCGACCTGATTTGATACATTTTTCTCGAGACTTGCCTTCATAACTTTTCTAGAAATTTGATTTGGCCTTTTCTTCTTGACTCCTGTCTTCTTGGCTTTATCTAAAATTTAATGTGGAATTTTGCTGCTGAGGCTGACCTTTTTTGGCTTTGCTCAACGGCTACTTCGTATCTAAATTGCTCGACATGAGTGGCTTGTTTGCTTACTGGTTTTTCCTTCAGTAAGGACGACTCCTTTTTCCCATTGAGGAGATTTGCAGAGTCGCTATCTTTCCTCCTTTTTTTTGACTTCCTTTTCACATATCTGCTTTGGATTTTCAACCACCCCCGCTCCAGAAGTTGTTGGAGATGGGAATGGTGAAGCTCATTTGGATATTCCCTCTTCTTCCAGGCTCAGAAGAGCTGGTAAGAGTGGGGTGGTGGATTCCACCTCATCTGGCGGTAATTTTCTTTTCTCTTCTTTTCTTTTCTTCTCTCATCATTGTCATTCATCATCATTTTTTGCTGACTATTTTTCTTTGTTGATTGTTGGTATTTTCAGCAGGTAATTCGCTACCCTTGATGATATTGGGTCCCCGCAGTTAGGAATTGGTGCTTTATCTGGACATGGCGTAGAATGGCCTGCAGGGATCAGCCAGGTCCATATTCTGGGGGCGATGATCTTTGGAATTTTCTCCTCAGCCGAGTAAGAGCGGCAGTGGATACGGAAGACCCTCTGTCAACCGAGGCTGTCAGGCGGACATTGGAGGAGACGAGTATGATTGCCTTCAACACGCATCCCCTAGGATCGTTGGATGGGCTTTGTTGAAGACATTTGGGGTGAAGTATGTCCCCGGCATGCTGATGTAGCTTGGGCTCCTTATGATCAACGGATCCAGGATTTGGAGAGTGATATATGCTCGCTTACCAGCGACACTGAAGAGCGTGGCTCCCGAGTTACTGAAGTACGTAAATGCCGGAAGACGCGGGCATTAAAGATTGCTGCAGGGAGGGAAAGGATCGCCTGATTGCAGCGTGAGCTTGAAGAAGCGAGATCTTCCTTGGATCAAGAGACCAGGGAAGATGCTGAGGACTCCGAGGAGGAGGTTATTCTTGCCAGGGATGGCGGCGAGTTTCGCCAATCCGCATCTTCCAAGACCAAGGAAGTTGAGCGGCTGAAGAGGAAGAAGCATTCTTGCCTTTGTTTTGCAGTATAATCTTTGTACATTGGCCTTCTTATTTTGGCCTTGTATCTGAGTTGTACATAATAATTACCATCCTCTATATATTTGTAACAGAGTGGCTTGTAACTTTGTAAATATAAAATGAAGGGCAAAGAAGTCCCCCCTTTCATTTTCCTTCCTTTTTTTTAATTGATTTTTTTTTCACATTACCAATCCCAGCGCCCTTTCGGGTTTTCACTAAGACTGGCCCCCTTTAGCTTTTTCCAATGCGCTCTTTCGGGTTTTCACGTTGAGGGGTTATCCATTTTTACCTGAAGCACCCTTTCGGGTTTTCACCTCAGCCATATTTTTTTGATCTTTTTACCCTTAAGTATACAATGAACCGTATACTTAAGTCCATCAGGGTATCTCTATTTTTTTAACCCCCTTTTTCTATTTTTTTTCATATTACCAGTCTCAGTGCCCCTCCGGGTTTTCACTGAAACTAGCCCCCTTTAATTTTTTCCAACGCGCCCTTTCAGGTTTTCACGTTGAGGGGTTATCCATTATTGCCTGAAGCACCCTTTCGGGTTTTCACCTCAGCCGGATTTTTTGATCTTTTTACCCTTAAGCATACAATGAACCGTATACTTTAGTCCATCGAGGTATCTCTATTTTTAACCCTTTTTTTTTTTTGATTTGGCATTTGGAGTATCTGACTAATATTAGTAGTTAAAGGGATATGGGTTTGATTTTGATGTAGCTGATGGATTTGGACATGGTTTGGAATTTGGGTTTGAACTTGGATATAATTTGGTTTATCTGTATGGTTTGCTGGTTACGATTGGGATTTTGGATTTGAATTTGGATCTAGATGTGAATTTGGGTTTGGATATGAATATGCTAGCTTACCTTTGTGGCATTCTGGCTAGAATGTGGGATTTTGAATTTGTATTTGGATTTGGATATGGGAACTGGGTTTAATTCTGGCTCTAGATTTGGTTTTGCATATTGATATGGAATTTGGAATGGCATTTAGGTTTGAATTTGGGATTTGAGTTTGGATTTTGGGCTTGATTTGAATTTCGCCCACCCTTGATGGCTTGTGGCTGGGATATGGGATTTGGATTTGGAGCCCAATGATTAGAGCTTCATTATTTGTGAGTGGCTTCATGAGAGCACAAGAATTATACAATATTCCTCCTTGAGGAGTGACCAGGACGATACCTGCTCCAGTAGAAATGTTGGCGGAACCATCTGTATAGTGGAGAGTTCGAGAAGCTCCATCGAAATATAATTCCCAAGAGGGTAATTCGATTGTGATGACCTGTAGCGACCCTCATTATACCGGTACGGTTATACCAACCCACGTCGGTATAGTGAACGTTGCCACAGTGGGACATTTACCCAACAATAACATTCAACTGAGATACACGTGAATATAAGAACAGAGTAGCGGAAACAAAAGAACCACTGTCTTCATTTCATTCATCATCCACATTTAACATACATGATTGCATTAACATTTAAAGAACTGAAGTCCACATAATCCATATAAAAGAAGTGCTAAGATAAAATACATAGTTTGTCCAAGTTTACATGATTGTTCTAATACAATGCCTCAATTACATACATCAAATATCAAAATGTCACAACTAAACTCCACCAAGCTAGCTACTCCCCGCGCTCAGAGTCGCTCTCCACGGTCTCCTCCAAAGGTGTGTCACCTACTACATCTGTACGCCGAAGCAATTAATGAGTCTAAAAGACTTAGCAAATAACACTACATCTATCACACATGCACATATCATAGCAGGTTTTTACATACCATTTACAAGACACAACATGTAGCATGCGTGACATTGAAATTAACAACCTATCATGGTAATTCTATTAATGAACACATGATTCATGCTTTCAGATTTCCTAAATTAAAATCTCCTATCACATGTTCTCTAATCATTCCAACATATGAAAGTTCTACTTTCAATTAAGCTAAAACATTAAAGCAATTTAGCATGAATAGCTTACATACCTGAAAGAAAACATTGCTAACATGGTTACTACTCATTCTTATACATGCACATAACCATTTTACGTGCTTTAAGCTTGCTGTTTTGACATGGTTAAACACTTTACAATCTAACACATGAAAGCTACATTCTCATTCAACCACAACGTGAGAGTAAACATACGTGGAATTGTTTACACATAAGTAAGGATTGTCCCTAGCATGGATTCTACGCATTGTACACATATAGGACATGATCATAACCACATTTATGTTGTTGTTCTAACATGATTTCAGATTATCATAACATGGATTTCAGTTTCACATCCTCACATTTTGGTTTCACCTTTTTACACAATTTCTAATTCACATACTTCACTTTTTACACATTGCACATTTACACATGTTCACACTACACAATTTGCACATGATCACAATCACATTTCACATTTTACACTTTAGTGCCGTGACACATAGTCCAAACCACCATAAGAAGGACACATCACATCACATACACATTGACGCCACCTAGGCAATACAGTGACGACTCTTGGACTGCGCAGACCGGGAGAACAAGTCTCCACCCTAACCAGTGGTACTTGTCCACCTCCAGGATTTCATCCTAATGCCCTTAGGATCACAATACATTGAACCTTCCCATAGGGACTTTTCCATGGTACGGTTCCACAGCCCTCTATGGAAGTAGTATCACACTTGGCACAGTTTTACGCATTACACATATCGGTTTTTACACACATTTTACACATGACGCTCATATCTCATTCATTCTCTCATTCACAACATGACTCTGTTTTTCCTAATCATGCCACTACAGATGACAGAAATTAACATTCAGGAAGCTTCACAACCAGGTTGGGTTGCACATAAATTAAATCATTTCACAATGACATGCATTAATTTTACGTTTTTGCATGGAAAGTTTATATTACATTGTATAGTTGTCCAAACGACCTAAGAATTTAACCACATGCTGATTTCGGGTTTAGGACCCCACAAGAAAATTTTCACATTTTTCTGATCCAAAATGCAATTGCAGAAAATTTAACATAAATTCCCATATTATTCGAAATTCAATCTATCATGGTGTATAACATAAAAGTTCAGTTTTAACAGATCATAACCCTGAACCCAATATACACAATACCACAGAAAATTTTCTCGGATTTATTACACAACACACGATTTACTGGAAATTTAGCAATCCTACACATGTTTTCTATTTCCCAAGTATAAATTTTCAGTAAATCGCATTGACGTGGGAAAATTCTAGAAAATTCAGAACAAAGACTGACGTATATAGACATGATTCAACAGGATTAGGGCATCCTAATTTCCCACGGATTATTAGGATCATGGGTGAACATACATGGCCATTCTTCCATATGCATTTTAAATAAATAATAACTCAACCATCCACAAAATAAATGTCCAACCATTCTCCCACACATTCCAACAGTCACATTACGTAGCATAATAGGTTTACAATATATCCCCATCGCAAAACACATCTAAAGTAATCATATATAAGGAGAGAATTGTTCTGCCCAGACGAACTTAACGACGGTCTCTGGCCGTTCCAGGAGTGGACGGCAAGATCGCTGGACGCACACGGGAATCTTGACGTCAAGGCATTCACGCCAAGTTCCTGTCTGTGCAGAAACACAGACCGAACTCCAAATAACGGGGTGAATGGGGGATCTAGGACACGAGGAAAAATGTGTAAAAATCATAAAACCCTACTAGACATCTACATGGACGATAGGGTTAGGTTACTTGCCTCTTGCAAAAACTCCAAAGGGATCTAAATAGCCGGAGAAGCTCTCCTTGGGCAGTCCCAAGAAGCCTCCACAATTGCTCTCCTCCGGGTTCTATGTCGATGCAGAAACCAAGCCACGGTTGGGGAAGTCCTCCCCGATGTTCCAGCTACCCTCCTGATGCAGTAGGTTGCCGGATGAAGCCTTGAATCGCCGGATTGAAGCCTCCAAAGTTGAGTCTTTGCGCAGCTCCGAGCTAGGGTTTTCTCTATCTCTTGAAAGAGGTCAAGAGAGGTTTTCTGGTTGCAAAGGGGTGAAGTCTTATAGCAATGAGGCCCCTCAACCCACGCAGGGGCTGATGGGAAGGCTCAGAGCCGTTGGGACAGCTCCCCAATGGGTGAGCTAGCTTGCTCCCGGAAATCCGGGCTCTGCAACGCATGCAGGTCAGAGAAATTAACGTCAACATCGCTGGATGCTGGATTTAGTGTTGGCGTCCACATGGTTGACGCCGACACAACACAAACGTCCATTGATGTTGACGCCAAGTTGGCCTTCGGCCAGAACTCAAAAAGATGCAGAAACCATGCACAATTTATACCTATATATGTGCCATATGTATACTATCATGTACATACCATCACCATACAATTCATACACTATTTACATCTAATTTATACACATGCATGCATAAGTATACTAACTAGTACTTACGTAGATATTTACATACGTACATACACAAACATGAAGTATTCACATGCAATACAAATAATGCAACAAAATTCGAGGGCCTTACATGACCTCTTTGGAATTTGGACTTTCTTGGATTTGATTATCTCTTTCATTTGCAGGAGAGAGAGTTTCTTCTTCTGGAAGATGTATGGACAAGGGAGAATTTTCTAGTACTGGATGCGCAGCCAAGAATTCAGCCAAGCCTTGCCCTTTGTGGGACGTAAGTGATATCAAATTCCATGAGGAGCAAAGCCCATTTCCCAAGTCTTCCCGACAATATGGGTTGCCTCAACAAATACTTGAGTGGATCATACTTGGAGATGAGTTTAACTTCATGAGCCAGCAGATAATGCCTCAATTTCTTAGCGGCAAATACCAGTGCTAGGCAGACTTTCTCCATTGGAGCATATCGGAGTTCTGGACCGATCAGCTTTCTGCTGAGATAATATAGAGGTTGCTCCTCGCCTTCTTCATTTACTTGTGCTAATAAGGCCCCCAGAGAAGTTTCCATAGCTGCAATATAGAGTATAAGGGGCTTTCCAGTGATTGGGGCTCCCAATACTGGCGGAGTGAGGAGATATTGTTTTATTTGCTCGAAGGCAGCTTGGCATTCTTGATCCCACATGAAAGGGGCATCTTTCTTCATCAGTTTGCCGAAGGGCATGGACTTCCCTGAAAGATTAGAGATAAATCGCCTAATATAGGCTAATTTCCCCTGGAATGACCTTAACTCAGTCAGATTTTGAGGAGATGGCAGTTGTTGGATCGCCTTGATTTTATCAGGGTCTATTTCTATTCCGCGATATTTGACGATGAATCCCAGGAATTTGCCACTTGAAACCCTAAATGCACATTTCATGGGGTTCATTTTCAATTTAAATTGACGAAGTCTTTCAAAAACACGACGAAGATCATATAGATGGTCTTTCCGTTTTTTGGTTTTGACGACTAAGTCATCCACATAGCATTCGACCACATCATGGATCATTTCATTGAATATTTTGGTCATGGCTCTTTGATATGTGGCTCCTGCATTCTTCAAGCCAAAAGGCATCCTTTTATAGTTAAAGATACCTTTGGGTGACCTGAAAGCAGTATGATTTTTATCTTTGACTGCCATGCGGATCTGATTATAGCCAGAAGACCCGTCCATAAAGGATAGAGCTTCATGGCCGGTAGTCATAGCCACCATGGTTTCTGTGATTGGGACTGGAAAATCATCTTTGGGACATGCTTTGTTCAAGTCCCTGTAGTCAATACATATTCGGACTTGGCCATTCTTCTTCTTTACTGGAACAATATTGGCGAGCCAGATTGGATATATGCAGGGCTCGATGAAGTCTACTTCAGAGAGCTTGTCGACTTCAGTATTTACTTTAAGCTCCAGCTCATGCCGCATACGCCTTTGGGATTGTTTGACAGGCTTGGCTATATGAAGTATGGATAATTCATGCTCGGCAACTGATGACTCCAGCCCAGTCATTTCTTTGTAATTCCAAGCGAAACAATCTTGGAATTCTAGGAGGAGGGTTTGATAAGATTGTCTTTCTTGTTCATCAAGAAGGGTGCTGATGAAGATTGGCCGGGGATTTCCTTGATTCCCCAGATTGAGTTCGATCAATTCATCAATTGTGGCTTGCCCGCCATCTTCAATTTCTTGAGGAGCTGGTTGCAGGTCTATGAAATCTTGTTTGTCATCAGAATTGGCGACGTAGACCTCATAAAGACTTGTATTTTCAGAATTTATTGGTGAATATTGCTCGTCAGATTCTCCCGGTGATTCTTCATTTGATAGTTCTTTTGTAAGAGAGGAAGTATCATCTTGGGAGTTGGAGTTGAAGAATTCTTGGCTACTTTCTGTACTGCTAGCTTCCGAAAATAGCCCAACATCATTGACTGTATAGAAGGACTCGGTATCATAACCTAGCCCTCTTGTATCCTTCTTAGAGAATGGAGGTTGCCCTCAGACTTGGGAGGGCTCCCATTGTTGCCTGAAGAAATCCCTTCGGGAAGCATTTTGCACCTGAGGGATATTTTGCTTCTTGCACATTTCTTTGATATTTTCTGGCACATCAGCCATTTCTTGTATTGGCTTAAGATGATCGTCGGGTCTGTCTTCCAGACCAAAATCATCTTCTACATGTGTTTAAGGTGTTGGCTCCCCTTTATAAAAGAGAATCGGCTTTGCCGCCTTCCTGGCATTCTTCTTTTCTTCTTTTCTTTGATAAGTGACGACGAACATTTTCAATCGCCGGACACTTTGATCTTGCTTTGGGGAGTGAATTTGTGTGCAGTTAGGAGGCAGAGGAATGCTCCTGTTGATGGCTTGACTTACATGATCAGCCTCATAATTGATGCTTCACCTTTCTAGGCGGGTTGATTTGCTTTGAAAATTCTTTGGGTGGAGTTCGGCAAGGCCTTTGTTTATTACAAAAAGCTCGCCAGTCTCACTATCTTCATCTGAGCATGCAGTTTGCTTATCCTTCCCTTTGGATCGGGCAAGGGGTTGAAGAATTGGCCCTCCGAGATATAGAAGGGCATCAGTCAAGTTGCATTCATCTTCTCGAAAGGGGGCTTGATCAGCAAAGACTGTATACTACTTTTCTTCTTTGGCATATTTAATGCATTGATGAAGTGTTGACGGGATGACCCAATTTTCATGTAGCCAAGGCCTCCCAAGCAATACTCTGTATGTTGTATCGGCATCAAGGATAAAGAAGGTCACCCTGGTGATGAAGTCTCCTAGAATTAAGTCGACGGTGACTCTTCCGATGGCTTGTTCAAAATTTTGATTGAAAGCAGTGATCCTCACATCTTTCACCTGCTGCTTGTAAGGCATGAGATGTAGGGACTCAAAGGTTTTGTAGGGCATTAAGTTAATGGATGCCCTGGGATCGATCAGGATCCTATTCAGCTCATTGCTGTTGACTTTGCCCTTCATATATAAGGGACGGTTGTGATATGGAGAGGACAACAACATGTCTTCCTCTATGAAGGTGACATTTGCTGCCAATGATTCATATGCTTGGGCTTGGAAGTTAGCCATATGAGCTTCATATGTTTCAGGTTCTTGGAGTATTTTGATGAGAGTTTCTCTCAAGTCCTTGCTCCAAGCAATTACCTCCCAGACAGTAATGTTGACAGGGAGTGATTTGAGTTGTTGAAGAATTTTATCATCAGCCTCGGCCCGTATCTAGTCCAATGGGGAAGATCCCCCAGTCAAGGATTCAAATGGCTCCTTTGGCTTGACGAATTTCTTTTGGGAGAGGGGAGCTAACAACTTTTCATTTAGGAAGGGAGGAGCGTTGTCCGGCTCATTTGATGAAGCATATGGACTTTGGTCCTTATCTTTTACATGAGAAGCTATGTCGGGCAATCCCTCCTCTTCATCTGAAGGGTCAAAGACATAGGAATCTGCCCGAATTTGAGTTTCGGGTAGAGGCTTTGATTCTTCGCCACGGAAGAGTATGACTTTATTTGGATTTGTGATACCTAGGTTCTTGGTAGTAGTAGATGCCGCTTTTTGCCGCCTACCACGCCCTCTTCCAGGATGGCGATTTGGATTATTTGCAGGCCGACGCTGATATGTGAGCGTCGTTAGTTTATCTTCAGCTTGTACAGTAGTGTCACTTGTGGAGATTTGTAATTCCTTTGGTGGGGGTACGAATACCATGTTGCAAGTGAAAGAGCCGAACATAGAGTCCAACTGTTCCATGGTGATTTCTCTATCTTCATTAAAGAAACCCAAGCTTGATGAAGGAGGGGACTCCCCCCCCCCCCCACTGTAGAGCTTCTTGCTGGACTTGGAGTAGCCAATCCCGGAGCCGGATTTTTTGCTCGATCTCATCCCATGGGATATATTGATCAAGCGTGGGTTTATCAGAATGCCTGGGAGACATATATTCTTCCAGCTCATCAATCAGCTTTTGGAGTTTCTGGATAGGAGTCAGTTCTTGAGGAACCTCTGCAGCAGCAACACACTCCATTTGCTTCTTCATTCTTCTTTTTTCATTTCTTTGTCTATTTTTCTCTCTATTTTTTATTTGAGAGGTTTCAAGTGAGCTTATGACTTCCTGCTCTGAAGATGGCTTGGAGACACCCCTTTTGCTAGAGCCGCCTTTTGCCATGATTTTCTTGGAATTTCTAGAGTTTATTGATTTTTGAGAGCCCACAGTGACCCATTCACCTTCTGAGGCTTGTGCCTGGAAGGTTGAATTGATCGCTTCTTCAACAACTGAAGATGGGAGTTGGTGGTAATCATCCACGAACTCCTCTGCTTGCTGCGAGATTGGCTTCGCCGCAGCGTCTTCTAATATTCCATTTCTATATTGAAAAAGGCCAATTTTGAATTGCTCTATTTCAGCTCTGCTTCTGCATTGTCCATAACCCAGTTGATGATGATAATACTCACATATTTCTGGATATAGTGCTTGAAATTCTGGACTTGGATCATATATTTGTTGTGATGCCTTACTAGAGTATGATGACGCCATGAGGTTTCCATCCTGATCAATTACTCCTCCTCGAATATTTGTTTCGATCCAGTCCTGGGGATCCGGGCAATCTTTGGTGGGATGTATGGCTCTGGAATGATATTCACAATAGTCAGGCATTTGCTTTTCTCTTTCAGAAATATAAGGCTCAGGTTCATACACCTTCACCAGCTCTTGCCTCTTGAGATTATCAAATATGAGTTTGGTATTTTCTTTGATGAAGGAGCGTTGATGTAGAGGATGCCAGTTCATATACCAACGGCTGGATAGATATGGATGTGGCATAGGTTGCTCCTCCTCTGACTCAGGAAAACCAGAGGATGAGGCATTGATGACATTCACCGAGTGAGACCCAGGATTAGCTGGCCCACTTGGCGGTTGCTGAGTATGAGGTTTTGGAGGGTTGACCAGAAAACCACCTAGGTCAATTATCCCTTGTTGTATTAGCTTTTCCGCGTCATCTTTGAATTTTATGCAATCTTCGATGACGTGGCCTTGCATTTGATGGTATGGGCAGTAGTTGGATAACATTTCCGCTGGAGCACGGAAATCTATCCATCCTGACCGCATGCATAGCCAGAAGAGTGCTAATGTTTACTGTCGAGGCAAAGAATATAATCTTGCCGGCTCGACAGGATTTGAAGATTCTTCAGATAGCCATCTGATTGAATCCGTATATGGGGATCACGGAGGCAATTCCTGGTTTACCTGAGTATGAATTTGAGTGAGTTGTGGACCGTAGGGTCCCTAGATGGGAGTATCTCGACGTCTCTCCACACTTTGCATAATTTGTCGTAGCTCTTGCTGGCCTTGTTGTAGTTGTTGGAGTTGCCTTTGGACTCTTCGCATTGCCCTCCTGGTGGCTTGACGCGTGGATCTTGGCGGAGAATGAGCTCCAGAAGTATCTTGAGGTGGGTGCATGAAGGACCGGCCTCAGGATTGTTTGAGCTTGCGGCGGGTTCTGTCGTATGTATGACATTGACAGATAGCTCTGGTCGATCCCAATCATGAGGTTGGGGAGGGTTGACCAAACCATTTTGCATAGATATGAGTCCGTCTTGAATCATCTTTTGGGCCTCGTTTTTGAAGACATAGCAATCTTCAATCGCATGCCCCACCATACGGTGATATGGGCAATAATTAGGCTGATTGATCTTGCTAACATCCACCGGCTTCTTTGGCTCCGGCAATGATATTAATTGATTGTCGAGGCAGAGATCAAAGAGCTTCTTGGTGTGCTCCTTCTTAAAAGAATAAGGAGCTTTCATGCGCTCGGCTAAAGTTGGCACTGGCGCCTTCGGCTCTGACTTCTTCATTGGGGGGGGGGGGGGAGAAGTCGATAGCATTGACCTCTTTCGCCGGCAAGTTGCGTTCTTTGGGGAGCTTGCCTTTGTGAGATGCATGAGCCATTTGTTCGGCTAAGAACATCTCAATTTCTGCTACAACAGAATTTAATTGATCAAAACTCTTGATATTTGCTCCCAAGAGTTTTTCATTGATTGCTGATATGAGGCCTCTCCGGCAGATGGTTATTGCATCTTCTCGGACGGGAGGGTTGTCGCATTTCATGCTAAACTCTCTCCACCTTTGGATGAAGTCGATTGCCAATTCCCCCTTCTTTTGTTTAAGGGAACATAGTTTGGCAAGAGAGACTTTCCTTTTGGCCGTTTGGAAATGGTGGATTAATTGCGTCTGCATATCAGCCCAATCAGCAATCGACCCGGATTTGAGCTTTGAATACGATTGGAATGCAGCCCCAGTCAAATAAGTTGCAAAATATCTAAGAAGATATGACTCGTCAGTGGTGAGATCACCCATAGCGGTAAGATAATGAGCCACATGCTCCATTGGGGACCCATGTCCATCAAAATTTTCTAGTTTGGGGACTTTGGGGCATGCCTCCGGCAACTTCTTGAATTGATGATGTATAGAATACATGACAGAATATAAGCCCGCAACCTGAATACCTTCGCCCTGTTGAGCGAATATCTCTTCAATAATCTTCTTTATTTCATGCCTTTGTATGACAATATTCTGCACTGCTCCCATTTGAGGAGGTATAATATTGGACGGGTCATTAATATCCTGACCCACAACTTGAGGAAGAAGACCACTCGAAGAAGCCGTCAGATTATTTGCGGGGGCGGATCCACCTGGATGCTAACTTGAATGTTGAGGCTGAGTAGAAGCTGGCTCCATAGATTGCCGAAGGCTTGAAGTCGCCAGTCGTCTCATTTCATTGACTAGTGAGGCCATTTCAGACCGCCAATGTTGCATGGCTTCATATTTGTCGTCATCCAACATTGTTTGGAAATTTTCTTTGTTGGCAAGTCAATGACGGGGTTGATGGCAGGAGTAGAAGGTCCACCTTCTTTGATTTGAATATTTGTTTCTTCAAAGAAGGGGATTTGAGTTCCCTCATGTTGAGAGTCAACCCGAGGAGGAGCTTGACTAGACGTGCCAGCTTGCCCGCTGAGTTGACGGGTTCTTCTGGCGAATTATCTAGTGTTGGGGTGAATAGCCTCTGTGATAATATTTGGAGTGGCTTCCGTGATTTGTTCCGCCGGTTCGCCAGAGACTCTCCCAGAGGCATAGCAGGAGAATATTATAATCTTGGGTTTTTCCTGAGCCGCTATGGACACGGGATTTTTTTCCATTTCATTATATTTGGAGGTTCGTTTCATTTATCATGTTTTGATTTTGTATTGCGGGGCGTGCCAAACTGTCTACCAGACAGAAGTAAAAGGTCTGCATGATGCAGAGAAAGGATTTTGATGTTCGTGGAACGAACAAGTGTGCCATTTTTAATATGAACTTCTTTGATTCCGTGCCTTTAATCATCAGGCGATTAGGGTGGCGTGTGCTGGACCCCTGTCTCCATCGATCGGAATCAATGTTACATTTACATCGAGTTAAAAGCCTTAGATGTCATATTAACACTAGTTTCAACTCGAATACCATTTCATAGCATGGGCGAGAATATATGCATCTGTAGAAAATTCCAATACAATATTTTCTCCATCAATCCATCTCTGGACATAATGAATTTTGAAAATGGATTTATCCTTTTAAAAGGAACATTTAAGATTCAGACCTTTTGAGGAAGAGTATGAATTTTCTTTGAAAGATTTGACATATAAAAATAGACGGGAATGTGCCCGCGTAGATAGAGTTATCTTGTGCTTTTATGAGTGTACATGTTTTTCCTGGGATGAAATCTCCATTTAAAGGAGTCCCTTTTATGGACATACGAATATATTTTTGACGGGATCTCCATTGAAATCAAGTTTCTCCCAACAAAAGTATGCATATGCACACAACTTTTGTGAGTATACGAATATTCTCCAGGACGGAATTCCCACCTGGACGGATTTTCCTTTTGGGAATATATGCATATAAGCACAAAGTTATGAACATATAAGTAAATCCTCAGGCAGAACCCTTGTTTTAAACAGAGTATCCTTGAGAAAATATATACATATGAACGTGAGGTTGTGCTGACATGGATATGTTCTTGGGTAGAACCTCCGCATGGGCAGTGTAAGGCCCTCGAATTTCCATCGCATGTATTGAATGGTGATAGTATGGATACACTACCTTATACATATTGCATGTATATACGCATGGTATGCATGTTTTCTGCATATTTTAGAGTTCTGGCCGAAGGCCATCTTGGCGTCAACCCCAGGTCGTTGAGGTGGTGTCAGCGTCCAGACATGGACGCCAACACTAATCCGGGCGTCCAGCGATATGGACGCCAATCTCTTTGGCCTGCATGCGCAGCAGAGCTGCAAACTTCTGAAACAAGAAAGCCAGCCATTGGGGGGCTGTCCCCAACGGCTCTGAAGGCTGTCAAGTCACCCTATGAGTGGGGGAAAAGGCTCTCCTTATGTCTGAACCCGAAATGGCCTCTTCCCACTCCTCTCTTCACCCTTGCAAGAGGAGAAAAGAGAAAAGAAAAACCCTAGAGAGAAACTGAGAGAAAACCCCACTTTGGAACCCAAAAATTCCCCAACCTGAAGATTTTTCCGGAGATCTGCTGCTTCAAGGAGGTTGCTGGATCGACGAGGAAGGCTTCCCCGACATCCCCCTGCTATGGAGATCATCCAGGAGCCCGGAGGAAGAAGATCTAGGAGGGAGTTCTGCACTTTCTTGGGACTGCCCAAGGAGGGCTTCACCAACACCCTAGATCCGTTGGAGAAATTTTTAAAAGGCAAGTGACCTATCCATGATGTCCCCGTATGAGTCTAGGTTGGTTTTACAATTTTTGTACATTTTCCCTCGAGTCCTAGACCCTCCCATTCACCCAAGTTTGAGAGCTCGGGTCTGTGTTTCTGCACAGACCTGCATTGACGGCAAGGTCAATGGACGCCGATATCATGCTTGGCGTCCATCGACCATGTCGCTGACCATGAGTCAGCGGCCAGAGACTGCCGCCAAGTTCCTCTAGACAGAACAGTGAACTGTTCTGCCCTTCCTTTACATTAATTCCGGTATGGTTTCCGTGATGAGGATATATGGTAATCCTATACTCTATGTATATAGTCAATTGTGGTGTGTGGATGAGTGTGATGTGTGGTGGTGAATGTTGGAATATTGTATCCCTTAAACTTGTGAGCATGACTTGTTGAAAATCTTGCAAATCCATGTTTCATGATTATGATTAGTCGGAATGCCTTGGTTTTGTCTGATCATGTAGATTAGTGGGTCAGTATATGTGTATGCAATTTTGATAAATTATCCATGCTTGTATAAATTGCCAATAAATCCGGTTCGGTAAGTAAAAATACATACAAGATAGATTGTGATGATTAATCTATAGATGTATGATTTAGGGTAATCTTGTATTCTCAAATCATGCATATGTTAGTAGCCTCTGTTAAAACAGTAAGTGGCAAATTGCAAGATGTGTTAAACCCCATGTTAACTTAAGTTGTGAATAGCATGCTAAATATGTGTTTTATTTTCTGTAAATTCCATTTAGCTCAGAAAAATCTGAAAAATTGAGTGTATGATCTAGAACCCAAAAATAGCATGTGGTTAAAATTTTAGGTCATTTGGACTAGTATATAAGAAGTTATGTATTTTTCATGTGAAAGGCAATAATTTATGTATGTTCTCATAATGTGATTAGATAGTGCTTAAACCTAACTTGAATGGTGAAATTACTGTTTGTTAAGCTCCTGAAATCTGTAGTGCCATGTTAGGAAAAACAGAGATGTGCATGTGAGTGAGAAAGTAAATGAGATAAAAAGTGTTATGTGTAAAATCATGTGTAAATCGGTAAAATGTGTAAAGTGCAACTGTGCCAATGTGACACTGCTTCCGTAGAGGGCAGTGGAGCTGTATCAGGGAAAAGTCCCCCTGAGAAAGTTCAGTGTGTAAGTGACCCTAAGGGCATTAGGGGGAAATCCTGGAGGTGGACAAGTACCACTGGTTAGGGTGGAGATTTGTTCTCCTGGTCTGCGCAGTCCAAGAGTCGCCATTGGAATGCCTAGATGGCGTCTATGTGTAATGTGATGTGTATATGTCCTTCTTTGGTGGTTTGGACTATGTGTCACGGCACCTAAAATGTGTAATGTGTAATGTGTATGTGTTCATGTGTAAATGTGTAAGTGAATAATGTGAATGTGTATGTGCAAAGTGTAACCATGTGAAAGAGGAAACTTGTGTAAAGAAAATGTGAAATTATAAATGTGTGGATATGATATTGAAATCCATGTGAGACAAATCTGAAACCATGTGAAATCAGTAAATTCATGATGTTATTGTCATGTGTATGTGTGCAAAAATGTCTAGAATCCATGTTAGGGATAATTGATGAGCACAAGTGGCATGATTGGTTGTTCACATGAATTGTTTTAAGCGATATTGTAGCTCTCATGTGTAGGTTTACAGCCATTAAACCATGTGAAACCAGTAACTTAAAGCATGTGAAAATATCTATGTGTATGCTTAAGAATACGTAAAACTCATGCTAGTTGTGTTCCCTTTCATATATGCACAGTGTTTATGTTGGTAGTTCTCATGTCTTGGTTCTTTAAAGACAAAATCTCATGAGTAAATGGAATAGAGAGCATGTGATAGGTAAAGTTTTATTCCTAGAAATCTGAAAGCATGATCCATGTATCAAATTTGTAAAACTTTCATGATAGGTTGAAACCTTTAATTAATTAGCATGCCATGTGTTGTAAAGTTTGAATGTGCATGTAGAAACCCCTATGACTTATACGCACATGTTATTGATAGTGTTTCTTGCTGAGTCTCTGGACTCACTCCTTGCTTCGGCGTACAGTGTAGTTGGTGACGTGGCACCTTTGGAGGAGACAGTGGAGACGGACTCCGAGAGCGGAGATTAGCTACTTTTGGAGCTCCTTTGTGAATTGTGTATTTCATAGTATGTACTTTGAACATTGTATTAGAATTATCATGAAAAGAATGTATAAGTGTGGACATTATGTATTTGAATTTCAGCAATTTAAATTATGTGAACTTTTAGTTCCTTATTGTTAATTTCAAACTTCATGTATGTTAAATGTGGATGATGAATGAATGGAGACAATTGTCTTTTACTTCCGCTACTCTGTTGTATATTCGCGTGTATCTCAGCTGTATGTATCGTTTGGGTAAATGTCCCACTGTGAGGACTCTTGCTATACCGACGTGGGTTGGTATAACCGTACCGGTATAATGAGAGCCGTCACAGGCAGAGTTCAACTCAAGAATCATATACCTATGAACATAAAATTGTGATTATATGAGTATGTATTTGAGCAGAATCTCTGTTTGGACAGAGTCTTCTAAAAAAAACATATGCATATAGGCACAAGATTATGATCATACGAATATGTTCTTGGGCAGAATCCCTGCTTGGGCAGAGTCTCCTCGAAGAAACATATACATATAAGTATACAAGAACAACGACAACTAAATGCTCGTACCCATAGAGTCTTTCTCAATATGGAGGCATTTAGAGCACAATATACAAGGGTATTTAAATACCATATGTCCATAGAGTCTTGCTCGATACAGACAGTATTTAAACCCCGAAAAATCCCCACAGAGTCTTGCTCGATGTGGGGATATGAAATATACTATGGAACTTTGGAAAAACCCCCCATGGAGGGGACGAGGGAGTATGAGATGGCAATCTCCCCTTTTTTTTCCGCGCTATCGAATGCTCCTCACTCCATATCGAGCAAGGAATGGGCCAATACCTTCACGCCAAACTAGAAAATTGGAAGAACGAGTTGAAGGAGATTGGAAGAAGGGAGATTTTCTATTTCTGAAATTTTCCTTTCAGAATAAGAAGATTTACAAAGCTTGGGGACTGGTTTTTCCAAGGATTTGGGGGACTGGTTTACAAGGCTTTGGTGTTGCAACCAGCAGGGTTTTGGGGGACAGAATTTGGAGGTTTGGAGCATCCTGGCTTTGAGCATGTAGGCTTGGAGTCTCCCCTTTGGAATGGAGGAGTGCCTCCCCTTTTATAGGGGACGGCCTCCCCTCCTTGCTGCATAAGCAGGAGAGGGAGAGGGGGGAATCCCCCCATCAGTTGGAGGGGTCTCCCCTCCAACCGGTTTGCATGGAAACAGGTTGGAGGAGAGGGATCCCCCCATCCGTTTTCACATGAAAACGGTTGGAGGGGCTTCCATCCAACCGGTTTTACATGAAACCGGTTGGAGGGGGAGCACCCCCCAATCGTTTTTATGTTAAAATGGTTGGAGGGGAGTCTCCCCTTCAACCGGTTTCATATGAAACCGGTTGGAGGGGAGCCTCCAACCGGTTTTATGTAAAACCAGTTGGAGTCCTCCAACCGTTTTCATATGGAAACGGTGGAGGGTTCTCCCCCCCCCCCCAAACCATAAAATAATGAGAAATGATTCAAATGGGGGGGGGGGGGGGGAGATGCCTATAAATAGGCCATTGCATGTCCCATTTCAGGGCTACCCAATTTGTTGAAGTCTTGCTTCCTTGCTCGGAGTTTGCTTGGCGAAGACTTGGATTTGCATCCTTGGAGCTTTCATTGGTGATTTGTTCTTGTGCTTGTACTTGTACTTGTACTTCATACTTGGTCTTTATGGACCTTGTATTACTAGATTTCTTCCGTGTACTTGTACTTTACACTTGGTCTTTATGGACCTCGTGCTGCCGGATTTCTTCCGTACTGTATTTGTACTTCGCACTTGGTCTTTATGAACCCCGTGCTGTCGGATTTCTTCCGTGCTGTATTTTGTACTTCAGTATTTTGTACAAGGCATTGTTCTTCTTTGATTTGTTCGGAGAGCTTGATGCCATTTGAAGACTTCCTTATTTAGGTTTGAAGGAAAATCCCTGAATGCCATCTGTAGACTTTTTAGGGTTCAACAAATGCCCCCCACAGGTCATGTGCCGGAATTTGCAAATGACGACACGTGGCCTGTGTAGATTTTTTTTGTATAGTATTCTCATTGTGAGACGTCTCTTTTGACGCTTCTTTAATGATTTCTTGCTTAGCCAGACTTGCCGCCTTTGATTTCTTTTTCTAATTCATGTATATCCTCATTCTTTTCCAGGCTTCAATCATGTCGCATGGAAGGCAATTTTTGAGCCAGGACGGCTATGCCCAAAGCACTCGTGATAGAGTTATCTTGCTGGATGATATGATGCCAAATTTGGGGGAACCTTGTGTCACAAAGGACAATATATCTCTGTTGGGCAGTGGTTATGATATCATTGCCAATGATGAGGTTGAAAATAATCTATCTGATGGCGGAGTTGATTGTTCGCGCATCAGTCGTCAAGGGGGTATCTATCGATATTTGCAGACAAAGGATTATCCAAATCATTTTCCACTAGACGAGGGACTATTTCAATTCATTCAAGAATTTATCCCTCCTCATATGGAAGCTGATGATCCCTGCTTGACCACGGAGAGACGGTACTTGGAGACTGCTATTATGAGGTTTCGGGATAGCCTTCTTGGGGCTTGCCCCTTCTTTAACCCCAGCTTCCCTTTGGGCTTCACTATGCAGTGGCGGTTACCATCAGTTGCTGATCTGGGGGCTTTTAGTCAAGACCTCAATCATTACACTTGGTCCCAGATGATTTCTCCCGCCATTTGGAGTTTAAAGGGGCGTCACAGAGCAATGAACCACACCAATGGCTTATTGCTTATGCCATGTGACCCCGGATATGCTACTGGGGGTTATGACAATCGCTGTCTTCTTGACAGGATTATTGATTATACCACCCCCAGTTGGTACGAGAAATGGTCAGTGTTGCCCTCCCATGTTTTTCACTATGGGGCCACATAGTGGCTGATGGGAGTTTTACATCATTATGGAGAGCTTCTCAAAATATCTGGCATTTATGGAGCCGTTGAGGCGGCATTATTTGACTACCCTGTTACACAGGGATCCTTCAAGCTCTGGTGGAACGCTTTAACGTCCGTTGGAATACCTTTGGGACAGCCGAAGGAGAAACCTCACTGGATTTATGGAGCTTTCACCGTATCTCTGGGCTACCCATATTTGGACTTTTTAATGAAGAAGTGGTCTTGAATGATTTGCACAGCCACCGTAGTGATGGCTCTGGGCAGTACATTCTCCCTTACAGCCTTCGTTCTCTGATGAAGGTGTGGAGGGACCTTGCTCGTGTCGAGAGGGTAGAGAAGTAGAAGCCTTCATCCAGGAGAGTTAGCCAAAACGCCTGGATTCACTATTTCTATAATGGGCCTTTTTGCTTCTTTGACAGTTTTGCAGTGGAAGGCCGTCCGTTGGAACAATATCGCCAACTGGAAGCGATGAAGACTTCTCGTGGTCGATATATCTTTGCCCCGAAGAACAAAGGATGGAACCCACGGCGTCTACCAGATCGCACATATCTTGCTGCGTATCTGGTGTACTAGCTGTCTAGTTTTGTGGTTCCACATGGTGAGGATGAGGGAATCAGGCCAGGGCTGATCTATCCTGCCTGTCTTCTTGCAGAAGGGCATCAGCTTGCTATTGCTCCTGACGCTTTAGCAAATATATTTCATAGGCTGGGGGCCCTGAGTTCACATTCTTCCCCTAGAGAGAAGAAAATGCTACTTCCGACCCATTATTTAAGTTCTTGGGCAGGTCTTTTGCTACCCAGCCTATGTCAAATTATTGATCTGCCTCGACCTATGGCTCCATTAATCTTGTTGTTCAGGAACTGGCCTTTTGGGGACAAGCTGAAGGGACTTGTTGATGCTTGCTCCAGCTTATCTTTCCTTCCGAATGGAGAGCGAGGGCTCCTTCCATTTGGTAATGTATCCCGAGGTTCGAGGCCGCATAGCATCCAGACTTTGGGAGGGATGACATATCACATACCTCATGGTGATGGTCCTGACCCATACTTGTATCAAGATTGGCTGCGTTGCATTCGTCCCGGTGTGCTAGTGTATCGCGGGGGACAATCGCTCGTATTAGAGCCCTATTACCCCTCATGGTTTGCCAGGAACTTCGGCTATGATCAACTGACTCCGCCAAACACAGAGTTTTCGTTGGTCACCCGCCTTAACCGAAGTCACCGTCTTCATTTGAATGCAGCGGCTTGGTGGAATTATTTCTACTGGGAAGAAGTCGGCTCCACATGTGCCCTTCCGGCCCTCGAGGCTATTGGACATATAGACGTCTTTTATGCTCGATGGTGGTTTGATCAAAGCAACATCTTTTGGACATCTCATCATATGCTGAGGGAGGCTGAAGAATCTCGCCTTAAGAAACACAACCTGCCGCCAATTTATATCCAGAAGAAGTTTCTTGATGCTCATTTTAAGAGTCTAGTAGACTCATATATCAGCTATTATAACCGAGCGACGAAGGGCATTCTTCCGCCTGTTGAAAAGAACTTTTATCGAGGTGAGATGCCATGCTTGCAGCCGGTAGAATTGTTTTCAACAAAGGCTTCGAGTAGCGATGACGACCCCCCAATTATCACTGGTGGAGCCATCTTTTATCAGATTGTAGATATCGCCTCGATGTGTCCTTATCAACGAAGCTACCTCAAGAGTGTGTTGGGAACCAAGCTTGGGCATGCTGGGAGAGACATCTCATCAACATTATTGGCCATGCAGGACCTTTGGAATATATACCTTTGCTTGAGACCGCCTCAACATTGCATGATGTTTGGGCCATTATGGAAAGAGTGAGCGACATTTGTAAAGTTGATCCCACTGAGCTAGTGTCGACACCTCCCTCCCAAGCAGCAGGTATTAACAGATTGATTTTTTTTTCCACTTTCTTTTCTTTAACTCTTTTGCTGACATTTGTCGTAGGTTTTCAGCCACCCCTGTTCTGAGGATTGATGGAGATAGGGGTCATAGGGCCCGTTTGGACACCTCCACCTTTCCCCGAGATAGGCGGGCCGATAAAGGCAAGGTCGTGGACTATTGCTCGTCCAATGGTGAGTCCTTGCTCCCCTCCCCTTTTTCTCTTTCTTTTCTTTTCTTCTCTCATTATCATCATTTCTTCGTTCGGAATTTTTTTACTCATCATTTATTCCTCCTCCTCTTCTTTGACTTACTTGCTTCAGATGACGAGGCGAATGATGGGAATGCCAACCTGATTGCTTCAAATGAGCATATTCCCCTGCTTGGAGATTCTTCTCTTCCTTATAAAGGAGAGTGCGGGAGTTCGTCATGGGCACCTGTTAATTTTGCAGCCGAGGTTGATAATATTGAGCCATCATCGAACTGTTCATTTCCTGAAACAGCGGTGACGGGATGCAATGATAGTGCCTCTGCATATGCTGAGTTGGGAGCCTTAGCAGAATAGTATTCTTTTACTCCTGTCGACGCTTACATCCCGAAGCCAGACGAGGAATGTCCTGCTATGGAATCAACTTCTGCAGGTGACTTTCTTTACTGAGCTCATATACAATCTTTGACGAATATGTTTTCTTTCATGTTTGACTTTTCTTTCTTGCATTCAAGTGGTCAGCCTTTCTGCGACCAACATTTTCCTGGGGAATGATGGATCCACATTCCATCTTCACTACCAGTTCCCCTTTCCTTCCTTGGGAGAACCTGAGGAGTCCATTTTTTGACTTACAGGCGTACTCTGCATTTCAAATTGGAGATATTGCGGATGGTAATGGAATTTTTGAGCAGGCAAGCTATAATCCCGAGCCATCCAATCTGCTAATTGACGGAGGAAGCTTAGACCCGCCCCTGACTGACTTTCCCTCTACTCCCCAAGAACTTTATGCTGAGGAGTCGAATTTTGTTCGACCTTCAATTCCTGAGGCAGAAGTAGAGGAAAGAAACTTCTCTTCCGGTGAGCTATAGGGGATTCCATCTTTTTCATTTTCCTCTGGATTTTGTCAGCTTCTTTGTCAATTGCTGACACATGTACTTTTTGTGTGTCAGGTAATCCACCACCTTTGGATTTTGACGATGGTGGGTCCCCACCATTGGGACTTGATGCTTTATCTGGGCATGGTGTGGAATGTCCAGGTCTTGAGGACGACGACCTTTGGGATTTTCTCCTCAGCCGAGTTAGAGTAGTGGTAGACTCAGAAGACCCTCCACCGATTGAAGTTGTTAGGCGAGTATTGAAGGACAAGACTATGCTTGCCTTTAACTCAGGCATCATTCAAGATCGATGGATGGCATTTGTTGGAGATATTTGGGGTGAAGTATGTCGCCGCCATGGTAATGCAATCTGGGCCCCTTATGATCAACGGATCCAGACTTTAGAAGATGACCTCTGTTCATTGGCCAGTGATGCTGACAAGCGTGGCTCCCGGATTACTGAAGTACATAAAAGCCAGAAGACGCGGAAGTTGAAAATTACTACAGAGGTAGAAAATATCATCCGTCTGCAGCGGGAACTTGAGGAGGCACGATCTTCTCTGTGCCAGGAAGTCAAAGATTATGCCAAGGACTCCGAAGAGGAGGCTGCCTTTGTTAGGGACGATGATGAGTATCGCCGCTCCACGTCTTCAAAGACTAAAGAAGTTGAACGGCTGAAGAGGAAGAAACCTTCCTGGCTTCGTTTTGGGTTGTAGTAGTTGTATACTGGTCCTTTCATTTCGGCCTTCTACCCAACTTATATGTAGTAACTATCATGCTCTGTCTGTTTATAACAGAGCGGCTTGTACTCCTGTAAATATAAAATGAAGGACAGAGAAGTCCTCCCTTTCATCCTTTCTTTTTTTTTTTGATTTTTTTGTTTGATTTATTGATATTTTTTTTTCATTACTAATCTCAGTGCCCTTTCGGGTTTTCACTGAAACTAGCCCCCCTTTAGTTTTTTCCAATGCACCCTTTCGGGTTTTCACGTTGAGGGGTTATCCATTTTTGCCTGAAGCGCCATTTCGAATTTTCACCTCAGCCGGATTTCTGATCTTTTTACCCTTAAGAACACAGTGAATTGTATTCTTAAGTCCATCGGGGTATCTCTATTTTTAACCCCTTTCCCCCTTTTTTTTTCTTCCTTTTTTGATTGATTTTTTTATTTTTTTTTCACATTACCAATCTCAGTGCCCTTTCTGGTTTTCACTGAAACTGGCCCCCTTTAGCTTTTTCCAACGTGCCCTTTCGGGTTTTCACGTTGAGGGGTTATCCATTTTTGCCTGAAGCGCCCTTTTGGGTTTTCACCTCAGCCAGATTTCTGATCTTTTTACCCTTAAGAACACAATGAATTGTATTCTTAAGTCCATCGGGGTATCTCTATTTTTAACCCCTTTCTTTTTCTTCTTTTGCTTTTTTTTATATACTCAGCATTCGAGATATTTCATTGATTTCTGAATGGATTTGCTGGCTACGGTTTGGTATTGGATTTGGATGTGGATATGCTAGCTAACCTTTGTGGTATTCTGGATGGAATATGGGATTTGGATTTGGATATAGGATTTGGGTTTGATTTGGTTCTGGATTTGGTTTTGGTTTTGGTTTTTGGTTTTGGTATTGGTTTTGATTTTGGTTTAGTCTACTTTGGTGGTTTGTGGAATATGATTTTTGGATTAAAGTTGGGCATGACCTGCCTTGATGACTTGCTGGCCATGGATTTGAGATTGTATTTGAACTTGGATTTAATATTGTCTACCATTGTGGTTTGCTGGTGGGACTTTGGGTTTGAATTGGTTTAGTCTTCCCTAATGGCTTTTTGGGCCAAAGGTATGGTAGCCTACCATTGAGGTTTGGTGGCCATAGTTTTGGAATTTGAATTTGGATTTTGGTTTCAGATTCGGGTATGTATTAGGTTTAGCCTACCTTGATGGTTTATGGCTACATTTGATATTTGGTTTTGGCATATTCTAGGATTGGATATGGTTTTGAATTGAATTTAGGTATGCCTGCCTTGGTGGCTTGCTGGCTATGGTTTTGGGATTGGATCTGGATATGACCTGCCTTGATGGCTTATTGGCTATGGATTTGAATTGAGTTTGATATAACCTACTTCTGTGGTTTTCTGGCTATGGATTTGAAATTTGGATTTGAGTTTGAACATGACCTGCCTTGCTGGCTTATTGGCTATGGTTTAGGACTTGGATTTGAGGTAGCCTACCTTTGTGGTTTGCTGGCTATGGATTTGAAATTTGGATTTGATATAGCCTACCTTTGTGGTTTGCTGGTCATGACTTGAATTTGAGTTTGATATAGCCTACCTTTGTGGTTTACTGGCTATGGTTCTGAATTTGGGTATAGCCTGCCTTGGTGGCTTGCCGGCTATGGTTTGAAATTTGGTTTTGAGATAGCCTACCTTTGTGGTTTTCTGGCTATGAATCTGTGATTTGGATTGGATATAGCCTACCTTTGTGGTTTGTTGGCTATGGTTCTGAATATGGATTTGATATAGCCTACCTTTGTGGTTTGCTGGCTATGGATCTGGGATTTGGATTTGAATATGGCCTGCCTTGATGGCTTACTGGCTATGGTTTTGGATTTGAGTTTGATATAGCCTACCTTTGCAGTTTGCTGGCTATGGATCTGAAACTTGAATTTGGGTATAGCCTGCCTTGGTGGCTTGTTGGCTATGGTTTGGATTTGAGTTTGATATAGCCTACCGTTGTGGTTTGCTGGCTATGGATCTAAAACTTGAATTTGGGTATAGCCTGCCTTGGTGCCTTGATGGCTTGCTGGCTTATGGATTTGGAATTATATTTGGGTATGGCCCATCATTGCGGTTTGAAACCTCATTTGGCGGGATATGCAAAATAACCCCCTCGGCTTTCACTTATTCTTTTGCTATTTGAATTTGTACATAAAGTGCCTTTGGCTTCATGCCTTGGCTGTGATGGAGGGATTTATGGATTTGGATTGTATGATGGATAGGTGGAGATTTGATTCCTTTGCCCCCATCTATGGCAACCTTTATTTCAACATGAGTTGTTGGAAAGGATACCTTTCATTCTTCTTCGGCTTCGTGCCTATCTAGAAGATCGGGCTTTTGTCTTGATGACTGGCCAGGGAATTCATGTTCTGGAGCATGATACAACTTTAGGTGTTTCCCATTGAGCGGGGGAAAGGGTACAATACCTTTATGGTTAACCAGTCGATATGCGCCTCCTTCATATGCCAAGGTGACGATGTATGGGCCAAGCCAGGTGGGCTGCAATTTGCCGCACGACTTTTCTACCATTGCTTCTCTGCATTTGACCATAACGAGGTCTCCTTGCTTGAATGCCCTTGGTTTTGCCATTTTGTTAAATGCGCGAGCCATTCTGGCTTGATATGCTTGGAGGGATCTATATGCTTCAAGATGCCTTCCTTCTAGGTTGGCGAGCTCTTCAAGTCTTCTTTCTATTTGACTTTGATCTTGACTTTAAAATTCATTTTGAATTGCCACCCGATAGGATGCCATTTTAATTTCGATGGGTATCATTGCCTCAGCTCCATATACCAAGGAGAAAGGCGAACATCCGGTGGGGGTTTTATATACTGTTCGATAAGCCCATAGAGCTTCATGAACTTTTTCTCCCCATTCCCGCTTTCTATTGCCGACTATTTTGGCGAGCAACTTGCAGAGAGTTTTGTTGAAGGCTTCGGCCAACCCATTTGCTTGTGGATTGTATACTGAAGATGTTCTCCAATCAATATAGAATTTGGCCGCCAAGGCATATATTGTTTTGTTTCTGAATTGTGACCCATTATCGGATATGATCCTGTGCGGGGTACCAAATCTGTATATTATATTTTGCTTGACAAATTTGTCGACTGATTCTCCCGTTACCTCCCTTAATGGGATAGCTTCAGCCCATCGAGAGAAATAATCCATGGCACCCAATATAAATTTGTGACCTTGAGTTGAGGGTGGGAATGGTCCCACAATATCCATTCCCCATTCTGCGAAGGGCCATGTTGGCGCCGTAGGATGTAGCATATTTGGAGATTTCCTCGGCACGGAGCCGAAGGCTTGGCATTGATGACATGTACGGGCATATTGGATGCAATTCGCGTACATGGTAGGCTAGTAGAAGCCTTTTAGCTTGATATTGATTTTCATCTTGTCTTCTGCCTGGTGTGCACCACACAGTCCAGAGTGAACTTCTTTCATTATGATTTTGGCTTCTTTGAGAGATAAACATCGGAGAAGGACCGGTCCTTTTCTTTCGTGGATCAATCTGTATAGTTGTTCTCCTATCAATTGATATGATGCAGTTCTACGTAAGAGCTGAATTTTCTGAGCCCAGTTAGGAGGTAGCCAGCCTTTCTTGATTTTGATAATCAGCTCACGCCAATCTTCATTTGCTGTATTTTCTTCTATATTGTATACTTCCTCAATTGCAATATTGGACTCATCGTCGAGAACACTCGGCATGAGTCTTCTATGATGGATAATTATGTCCAATTCTCCTTCGGGAGGCAGTCTTATGGCAGAGGCCAGTTTGGCCAGAGCATCTGCCTGAGAATTTTCACTTCTTGGTACATGAGATATGTCGAAGAAGTTGAATTGTTCTTTGAGCTTCATGACTGTGATATAGTATGGAAGCAGTTGTTCCTTTCAGACTTCTTACTGGCCCAACACTTGTCAGATGACCAGCTGTGAGTCACCATAAACTTGTATACTTTTGACCCCCATTTCGAGAGCCAGCCGGAGCCCAATAATTAGAGCTTCATATTCAGCTTCATTATTTATGAGCGCCTTCATGAGAGCACAAGAATTATATAATATTCCTCCTTGAGGAGTGACCAGGACAATACCTGCTCCAGTAGAGAGACTGGCTGACCCATCGGTATAGCGGAGAGTTCGGGAAGCTCCATCGAAATATAATTCCCAAGAGGGTAATTCAATTGTGATGACCTCTTGGGAGTTTGGATTTTCTTGGGCTTGATTATCTCTTTCATTTTCAAGAGAAAGAGTTTCTTCTTCTGGAAGATCTATAGACAAAGGATAATCTTCCGGCACTGGATATGCAGCCAAGAATTTAGCCAAGCCTTGCCCTTTGTGGGACGTAAATGATATCAAACTCCATGAGGAGCAAGGCCCATTTCTCGAGTCTTCCTGACAATACAGGTTGTTTCAACCGATATTTGAGTGGATCATACTTGGAGATGAGTTTAACTTCATGAGCCAGTAGATAATGTCGTAATTTCTTGGCGGCAAATACCAATGCTAGGCAGACTTTCTCCATTGGAGCATACCGAAGCTCCGGACTGATCAGCTTTCTGCTGAGATAATATAGAGGTTGCTCTTCGTCTTCTTCATTGACTTGTGTTAATAAAGCTCCCAATGAGGCATCCATAGCTGCAATTATAAGAGGCTTTCCAGCGATTGGGACTCCCAATACTGGCGGAGTGAGAATATATTCTTTTATTTGCTCGAAGGCAGCTTGGCATTCTTGATCCCATATAAAGGGAGCATCTTTCTTCATGAGTTTGCCGAAGGGCATGGACCCTCCTGAAAGATTAGAGATAAATTGCCTAATATAGGCTAATTTCCCTTGAAATGACCTCAGCTCGGTCAGATTTTGAGGAGATGGCAGTTGCTAGATTGCCTTGATTTTGTCAGGGTCTATTTCTATTCCCCGATATTTGACGATGAAGCCCAGGAACTTGCCGCTTGAAACCCCAAATGCACATTTCCTGGGGTTCATTTTCAATTTGAATTGATGAAGTCTTTCAAAAACACGGCGAAGATCAGATAAATGGTCTTCCCGTTTTTTGGTTTTGACGACTAAGTCATCCACATAGCATTCAACTATATCATGAATCATCTCATTGAATATCTTGGTCATGGCTCTTTGATATGTGGCTCCTGCATTTTTCAAGCCAAAGGGCATCCTTTTGTAGTTGAAGATACCTTTGGGTGATCTGAATGCAGTATGATCTTTATCTTTGATCGCCATCCAGATTTGATTATAGCCTGAAGACCCGTCCATAAAAGATAGAGCTTCATGGCCGGTTGTCATGTCCACCATTGTTTTTGTAATTGGAACTGGGAAGTAATCTTTGGGACATGCTTTATTCAAATCCCTATAGTCAATGCATATCCGGACTTGTCCATTCTTCTTCTTTACTGGAACAATATTAGCGAGCCATATTGGATATATGCATGGCTCGATGAAGTCTACTTCAGAGAGTTTGTCGACTTCAATATTTACTTTTAGCTCCAGCTCATACCGCATACGCCTTTGAGTTTGTTTGACAGGCTTGGCTGTGTGAAGTATAGATAGTTCATGCTCAGCAACTGATGGCTCCAGCCCAGGCATTTCCTTATAATTCCAAGCAAAACAGTCTTGGAATTCCAGAAGGAAGATTTTGTGAGATTCCCTTTCTTGTTCATCAAGAAGGGTACTGATGAAGACTGGCCGAGGGTTTTCTTGATCCCCGAGATTGAGCTCAATTAATTCATCAACAGTGGCTTGTCCTCCATCTTCAATTTCTTAAGGAGCTGGTTGAAGATCTACGAAGTCTTCTTCGTCGTCAGGGTAGGCGACTAGAACTTCGTAGAAATTTGTATCTTCAGAATTTATTGGCGAAGATTGCTCGTCAGATTCTTTCGACGATTCTTCGTCTAATGATCCCTTGGTGGGACAGAAAATATCTTCTTGAGAGTTGGAATTGGAAGATGCTTGGCTGCTTTTTGCACTGCAAGTATTTGGTAGTAGCCCAACAACATTGGCTGAGAAGAAGACCTTGGCTTCATAACCTAGTCCTCTTGTATCTTTTCTGGGGAATGGAGGTTGCCCTCGCACTTGTGAAGGTTCCCATAATTGCTCGAAGAAATTCCGCCGAGAGGTATTTTGGACCTGGGGAATGTTTTGCTTCTTGCACATTTCTTTGATGCTTTCTGGCATATCTGCCATTTCTTCTATTGGCTCGGGATGATTTTGGGTTTGATTTTCCCAATCAAAATCATCATCTAGGGATGTTTGAGCTATTGGCTCCCCTTTATAGAAGTGGATTGGCTTTGATGCCTTTCTGGCTTTTTCCTTCTCTTCTTTTTTTTAATAAGTGACGACAAATGTTTTCAGTCGTTGAACACTTTGATCTTGCTTTGGGAAGCTGATCTGCAAGCAATTGGGAGGCAAAGGAATGCTCCCACTAATGACTTGACTTACATGATCAGCCTTATGGTTGATGCTTCGCTTTTCTGGACGGGTTGATATGCTTCGGAAATTCTTTGCATGGAGCTCGACAAGATTTTTGTTTATTACAAAGAGCTCGCCAGTCTCACTATCTTCATCTGAGCATTTGATTTGTTTACCCTTCCCTTTAGATCGGGGAGGGAGTTGAAGAGCTGGTCCTCTGAGATATAGAAGGGCATCAGTCAGGTTGCATTCATCTTCCCGAAATGGGGCATGATCAGCAAAGACTGTATGCTGCTTTCCTTCTCTGACATATTTGATGCATTGATGGAGTGTCGATGGGATGACCTAATTTTCATGTAGCCAGGGGCTTCCAAGCAATATTCTATATGTTGTATCAGCATCAATAATATAGAAGGTTACCTTGGTGGCGAAGTTTCCCAGAATTAGGTCAACAGTGACTCTTCCAGTGGCTTCCTCTGAATTCTGGTTGAAACCATTGATCCGTACATCTTTTACCTGTTGCATATAAGGCATGAGATGTAGAGACTCAAAGGTTTTGTAGGGCATTATATTGATAGATGCCCCCGCATCAATCAGGAACCGATTTAATTCGTTGCCGTTGACCTGTCCCTTCATATATAAAGGACGATTGTGGCATGGAGAAGCTAGCAACATGTCTTTATCTGTGAAGGTGACATTTGCTGCCAGCGCTTCATATATCTGAGCTTGGAAATCAGGCATATGAGCTTCATATGTTTCTGGTTCTTGGAGTATTTTGACGAGAGTTTCTCTGAAGTCTTTGCTCCAAGTAATTGCCTCCCAAACAGTGATATTGATTGGGAGTGATTTGAGTTGCTGAAGAATTCTGTTATTGGCTTCAACACGTGTCTGATCCAATGAGGGAGATCCCTCAATCAAGGATTTAGATGGCTCCCTTGGCTTGAGAGATTTCTTTTGAGAGAGAGGGCTTAATAGCCTTTCATTTGGAAATGGAGGAGCGTTGTCCGGCTCATTTGATGAAGCGTATGGACTTTGGATCGTCTCTTTTGTATGAGGAGGCATATTGGGCAATTCTTCTTCTTCATCTGAAGGATCGAAGACATAGGAATCTGCTCGTATCTCAGCTTCGGGCAGAGGCTTCGATTCCTCGCCATGAAAGAATATGACTTTGCTTGACTTTGTGACGTCAGGCTTCTTAGGAGTGGTGGATGCAGCCTTTTGCTCTTTACCACGTCCTTTCTTGCAATGGCGATTATTTGCCGACCGACGCTGATATGTCAACATTATTGGCTTATCCTCAGCTTGTATAGTATTATCACTTGGAGCGGTTTGCAACTTCTTTGGTGGAGGTACTGATACCATATTGCAGATGTGGGAATTAAGCATGGAATCCAACTCCTCGATGGTAATTTCACGATTCCCATATATGGATTTCAATCGTGTTGAGAGATAGTGCTCCCCTTCTTCTAGGGCTTCTACCTGTAATTGATAGAGCAAACTCCGGAGCTGGATTTTTCACTCTAGCTCGTCCCATGGGATGTATTGATCGAGGGTAGCTTTATCAGAAGGCCTAGGAGGTATGTATTCTTCCATATTATCAATTAGCTTTTGGAGCGTCTGAAGAGGTGTGAGTATTTGAGGCATCTCTGCAGCAGCATCACGCTCCATTTGCTTCTTTACTCTTCTTTTTTCATTTTTCCTTCTATTTTTCTCTCTATTTCTTATCTGCAGAGCTTCAAGCGAGCTTATGACTTTCTGCTCTGAAGATGACTTGGGGATGCTCCTTTTGCTGGAGCCATCCCTTACTGTAGAGTTGTTGGCTCTTTTGGATTTGGCTGATTTTCGAGAGCCCAAAGTGACCCATTCACCTTGTGAAGCTTGTGATTCAAAGGTGGAATTAATTGCTCCTCCAACAATTGAAGATGGGAGTTGGTGATAATCATCCACGAACTCCTCAGCTTGCTGTGAGATTTGCTTCGCCGTAGCTTCTTCTGAGATTCCATTTCTATATCGAAAAAGACCAATTCTGAATTGGTCTTCTTCAGCTTTGCTTCTATATTGTCCATAGCCCAGTTGAGTATGATAATATTCACATATTTCTGGATATAGTGCTTGAAATTATGGACTTGGATCATATGTTTGCTATGACGCCCCATTTGCTGGTGCCAAGGAGTTCCCATATTGATCAATTTTTCCTTCCTAGATATGAGTTTCGATCAGGTCACGGAGCTCCGAACAATCCTTGGTGGGATGCAAGACCATGGAATGGTATTCACAGTATTCATGCATCTCTTCTTCAATTGTGAAAATGTAAGGTGTTGGTGGAAATACCTGAATTAGCTCTTGCCTTTTGAGAATGTCAAAGATGAGCTTGGTATTCTTTTTATCAAATGAGCGTCGTTGTAGAGGATGCGCATTTCTATACCATTGACTAGATAGATATGGATGTGGCCATTCCTCTGATGTTGACTGAGGAAGACCAGAAGATGATGATGCATTGATGACATTCACCGAGTGGAACCCGGAGTTAGCCGGTCCATTTGGTGGTTGTCGAGTGTGAGGCTGTGGAGGATCAACCGGTGAACTCCCATGTTAATTATCCCTTGTCCAATCAGCTTTTGGATGTCATCTTTGAATCTTATGCAGTCTTCAATACTATGACCCATCACTTGATGATATGGGCAATAGTTGGCTAATATTTCTGCCGGAGCTGAATAATTCATCAATCCAGACTGAAGGCATAACCGGAAGAGTGAAAAAGTCTGATGTCGAGGGAAAGAATATAATCTCGCCGGCTCGACAGGAGTTGAAGGTCCTTCAGACAGCCACCCAATTGAGTCTGCATATGGTGACATAGGAGGCGGCTCCAGATATATTTGGGCTTGCATAGGAGCTATTTGTGGAGTGCAGGGTACCTAAGCAGGAGTATCCTGACGTCTTTCCACGCTTTGCACAATTTGGCGCAATTGTTGTTGGCCTTGTTGGAGTCATAGGATTTGCCTTTGGACTCTCCTCATTATTCTATGTGGATCATGTCTTAGTGGAGAATGGGCTCCTGAATTATCTTGAGGAGGATCACATCGAGGATCTACCTCATTATGATTTGAATTTGTTGCGAGTTCTGTCATATGTATGACATTGACAGATTGCCCCGGTCGATCCCAAGCGTGAGGCTGAGGAGGATCAATCAGACCGGTTTGCATGGATATGAGGCCTTCTTGGATCATTTTATGGACCTCATTTTTGAAGACATAGCAATCTTCAACTGGATGCCCCACCATACGGTGATACGGGCAATAATTGGGTTGATTGATCTTGCTAACATCTGTCGGCCTCTTTGGTTCTGGCGGAAATATTAGCCAATCCTGGAGCAGGATTTTTTGCTCGATCTCATCCCATGAGATATATTGATCAAGCGTGGGTTTATCAAAAGGCCTGGGAGACATATATTCTTCCAACTCATCAATCAGCTTTTGGAGTTTCTGGACAGGAGTCAGTTCTTAAGGAACTTCTGCAGCAGCAGCACACTCCATTTGCTTCTTCATTCTTCTTTTTTCATTTCTTTTTCTATTTTTCTCTCTATTTTTTATTTGAGAGGTTTCAAGTGAGCTTATGACTTCCTGCTCTGAAGATGGCTTGGAGACACCCCTTTTGCTAGAGCCGTCTTTTGCCATGATTTTCTTGGACTTTCTAGAGTTTATTGATTTTCGAGAGCCCACAGTGACCCATTCACCTTCTGAGGCTTGTGCCTGGAAGGTTGAATTGATCGCTTCTTCAACAGCTGAAGATGGGAGTTGGTGGTAATCATCCACGAACTCCTCTGCTTGCTGCGAGATTGGCTTCGCCGCAGCTTCTTCTAATATTCCATTTCTATATTGAAAAAGGCCAATTTTGAATTGCTCTATTTCAGCTCTGCTTCTGCATTGTCCATAACCCAGTTGATGATGATAATACTCACATATTTCTGGATATAGTGCTTGAAATTCTGGACTTGGATCATATATTTGTTGTGATGCCTTACTAGAGTATGATGACGAGGTTTTCCATCCTGATCAATTACTCCTTCTCGAATATTTGTTTCGATCCAATCCTGGAGATCCAGGCAATCTTTGGTGGGATGTATGGCTCTGGAATGATATTCACAGTAGTCAGGCATTTGCTTTTCTCTTTCAGAAATATAAGGCTTAGGTTCATACACCTTCACCAGCTCTTGCCTCTTGAGATTATCAAATATGAGTTTGGTATTTTCTTTGATGAAGGAGCGTTGATGTAGAGGATGCCAGTTCATATACCAACGGCTGGATAGATATGGATGTGGCATAGGTTGCTCCTCCTCTGACTCAGGAAAACCAGAGGATGAGGCATTGATGACATTCACCGAGTGAGAACCAGGATTAGCTGGCCCACTTGGCGGTTGCTGAGTATGAGGTTGTGGAGGGTTGACCAGAAAACTGCCTAGGTCAATTATCCCTTGTTGTATCAGCTTTTCCGCGTCATCTTTGAATTTTATGCAATCTTCGATGACGTGGTCTTGCATTTGATGGTATGGGCAGTAGTTGGATAACATTTCCGCTGGAGCACGAAAATCCATCCATCCTGACCGCATGCATAGCCAGAAGAGTGCTAACGTTTACTGTCGAGGGAAAGAATATAATCTTGTTGGCTCGACATGATTTGAAGATTCTTCAGATAGCCATTCGATTGAATCCGCATATGGGGACCACGGAGGCAATTCCTGGTTTACCTGAGTATGAATTTGAGTGAGTTGTGGACCGTAGGGTCTCTGGATGGGAGTATCCCGATGTCTCTCCACACTTTGCATAATTTGCCGTAGCTCTTGCTGGCCTTGTTGTAGTTGTTGGAGTTGCCTTTGGACTCTCCGCATTGCCCTCCTGGTGGCTTGACGCTTGGATCTCGGCGGAGAATGAGCTCCAGAAGTATCTTGAGGTGGGTCGCATGAAGGACCGGCCTCAGGATTGTTTAAGCTTGCGGCGAGTTCTGTCGTATGTATGACATTGACAGATAGCTCTGGTCGATCCCAATCATGAGGTTGGGGAGGGTTGACCAAACCATTTTGCATAGATATGAGTCCGTCTTGAATCATCTTTTGGGACTCATTTTTGAAGACATAGCAATCTTCAATCGCATGCCCCACCATACGGTGATATGGGCAATAATTAGGCTGATTGATCTTGCTAACATCCACCGGCTTCTTTGGCTCCGGCAATGATATTAATTGATTGTCGAGGCAGAGATCAAAGAGCTTCTTGGTATGCTCCTTCTTAAAAGAATAAGGAGCTTTCATGCGCTCGGTCAAAGTTGGCACTGGCGCCTTCGGCTCTGACTTCTTCTTTGGAGTGGTGGAAATTGCCGCCCCCTTTGCTTCATTGGGGGGGGGGGGGGAGAAGTCGATAGGATTGACCTCCTTCGCCGGCAAGTTGCGTTCTTTGGGGAGCTTGCCTTTGTGAGATGCATGAGCCATTTGTTCGGCTAAGAACATCTCAATTTCTGCTACAACAGAATTTAATTGATCAAAACTCTTGATATTTGCTCCCAAGAGTTTTTCATTGATTGCTGATATGAGGCATCTCCGATAGATGGTTATTGCATCTTCTTGGGCGGGAGGGTTGTCGCATTTCATGCTAAACTCTCTCCACCTTTGGATGAAGTCGATTGCCGATTCCCCCTTCTTTTGTTTGAGGGAACATAGTTCGGAAAGAGAGACTTTCCTTTCGGCCGTTTGGAAACGGTGGATGAATTGCGTCTGCATATCAGCCCAATCAACAACTGACCCGGACTTGAGCTTTGAATACCATTGGAATGCAGCCCCGGTCAAAGAAGTTGCAAAATATCTAAGAAGATATGACTCGTCAGTGGCGAGATCACCCATAGCGGTAAGATAATGAGCCACATGCTCCATTGGGGACCCATGTCCATCAAATTTTTCTAGTTTGGGGACTTTGGGGCATGCCTCCGGTAGCTTCTTGAATTGATGATGTATAGAATACGGGACAGAATATAAGCCCGCAACCTGAATACCTTCGCCCTGTTGAGCGAATATCTCTTCAATAATCTTCTTTGTTTCATGCCTTTGTATGACATTATTCTGCACTGCTCCCATTTGAGGAGGTATAATATTGGACGGGTCATTAATATCCTGACCCACATCTTGAGGAAGAAGACCACTCGAAGAAGCCGCCAGATTATTTGCGGGGGCGGATCCACCCGGATGCTGACTTGAATGTTGAGGCTGAGTAGAAGCTGTCTCCATAGATTGCCGAAGGCTTGAAGTCGCCAGTCGTCTCATTTCATTGACTAGTGAGGCCATTTCAGACCGCCACTGTTGCATGACTTCATATTTGTCGTCATCCGACATTGTTTGGAAATTTTCCTTTGTTGGCAAGTCAATGACGGGGTTGATGGCAGGAGTAGAAGGTCCACCTTCTTCGATCTGAATATTTGTTTCTTCGAAGAAGGGGATTTGAGTTCCCTCATGTTGAGAGTCAACCCGAGGAGGAGCTTGACTAGACGTGCCAGCTTGCCCGCTGAGTTGACGGGTTCTTCTGGCGAATTATCTAGTGTTGGGGTGAATAGCCTCTGTGATAATATTTGGAGTGGCTTCCGTGATTTGTTCCATCGGTTCGCCAGAGACTCTCCCAGAGGCATAGCAGGAGAATATTATAAGCTTGGGTTTTTCCTGAGCCGCAGTGGACACGAGATTTTTTCCATTTCATTATATTGGGAGGTTCGTTTCATTTATCATGTTTTGACTTTGTATTGCGGGGCGTGCCAGACTATCTACCAGACAGAAGTAAAAGGTCTGCATGATACAGAGAAAGGATTTTGATGTCCGTGGAACGAACAAGTCCGCCGTTTTTAATCTGAACTTCTTTGATTCCATGCCTTTAATCATCAGGCGATTAGGGTGGCGTGTGCTGGACCCCTGTCTCCATCGATCGGAATCGATGTTACATTTACATCGAGTTAAAAGCCTTAGATGTCATATTAACACCAGTTTCAACTCGAATACCATTTCATAGCATGGGCGAGAATATATGCATCTGTAGAAAATTCCAATACAATATTTTCTCCATCAATCCATCTCTGGACATAATGAATTTTGAAAATGGATTTATCCTTTTAAAAGGAACATTTAAGATTCAGACCTTTTGAGGAAGAGTATGAGTTTTCTTTGAAAGATTTGACATATGAAAATAGACGGGAATGTGCCCGCATAGATAGAGTTATCTTGTGCTTTTATGAGTGCACATATTTTTCCTGGGACGAAATCTCCGTTTAAAGGAGTCCCTTTTATGGACATACGAATATATTTTTGACGGGATCTCCATTGAAATAAAGTTTCTCCCAACGAAAGTATGCATATGCACACAACTTTTGTGAGTATACGAATATTCTCCGGGACGGAATTCCCACTTGGACGGATTTTCCTTTTGGGAATATATGTATATAAACACAAAGTTATGAACATATGAGTAAATCCTCAGGCAGAACCCCTGTTTTAAACAGAGTATCCTTGAGAAAATATATACATATGAACGTGAGGTTGTGCTTACATGGATATGTTCTTGGGTAGAACCTCCGCATGGGCAGAGTTCAACTCAAGAATCATATACCTATGAACATAAAATCGTGATTATATGAGTATGTATTTGAGCAGAATCTCTGTTTGGACAGAGTCTTCTCAAGAAAACATATGCATATAGGCACAAGATTATGATCATACGAATATGTTCTTGGGCAGAATCCCTGCTTGGGCAGAGTCTCCTCGAAGAAACATATACATATAAGTACAAGAACAACGACATCTAAATGCCCATACCCATAGAGTATTGCTCAATATGGAGGCATTTAGAGTACAACATACAAGGGTATTTAAATACCACATGTCCGTAGAGTCTTGCTCGATACGGACGGTATTTAAACCCCGAAAAATCCCCACAGAGTCTTGCTCGATGTGGGGATATGAAATATACTATGGAACTTTGGAGAAACCCCCCATGGAGGGGACGAGGGAGATGTTGATGCCGTATAAGATGGCAATCTCCCATTTTTTTTCCATGCTATCGAACGCTCATCACTCCATATCGAGCATGGAATGGGCCAATACCTTCACGCCAAACCAGAAAATTGGAAGAACGAGTTGAAGGAGATTGGAAGAAGGGAGATTTGCTATTTCTGAAATTTTCCTTTCAGAATAAGGGGATTACAAAGCTTGGGGACTTGTTTTTCCAAGGATTTGGGGACTGGTTTACTAGGCTTTGGTGTTGCAACCAGCAGGGTTTTGGGGGACAGAATTTGGAGGTTTGGAGCATCCAGGCTTTGAACATGTAGGCTTAGAGTCTCCCCTTTGGAATGGAGGAGTGCCTCCCCTTTTATAGGGGATGACCTCCAACCGGTTTGCATGGAAACCAGTTGGAGGGGAGGGATCCCCCAACCGTTTTCACATGAAAATGGTTGGAAGGGCTCCCCTACAACCGGTTGGAGGGGGAGCACCCCCCAACCATTTTTATGTTAAAACGGTTGGAGGGGAGTCTCCCCTCTAACCGGTTTCATATGAAACCGGTTGGAGGGGAGCCTCCAACCAGTTTTATGTAAAACCGGTTGGAGTCCTCCAACCGTTTTCATATGGAAACGGTGGAGGGCTCTCCTCCCCCCTCCCCTTAAACCAAGAAATGATTCAAATGGGGGGGGGGGGGAGAGATGCCTATAAATAGGCCATTACATGTCCCATTTCAGGGCTACCCAATTTGTTGAAGTCTTGCTTCCTTGCTCGGAGTTTGCTTGGCGAAGACTTGGATTTGCATCCTAGGAGCTTTCATTGGGGACTTGTTCTTGTGCTTGTATTTGTACTTCATACTTGGTCTTTATGGACCTTGTATTGCTGGATTTCTTCTGTGTACTTGTACTTTACACTTGGTCTTTATGGACCTCGTGCTGCCAGATTTCTTCCGTGCTGTATTTGTACTTCGCACTTGGTCTTTATGAACCCTGTGCTGCCGGATTTCTTCCGTGCTTTATTTTGTACTTCAATATTTTGTACAAGGCATTGTTCTTCTTTGATTTGTTTGGAGAGATTGATGCCATTTGAAGACTTCCTTATTTAGGTTTGAAGGAAAATCCCCGGATGCCATCTGCAGAGTTTTTAGGGTTCAACAGCCACCTACTAGGAATTGCCCCCAGCCTGTCAAATACCGAGATTCGCGGTATGCGGTCGAAGACCAATACGTGAGCTTTGGATTGTTGGACTGGATTTTCTTTGACTACCCAGATATTTTCCGGGCCTTGTGGAATATAATTTGATTTTCTGTACACCCCTTTTCTCTTTTGTCCTTTGGGGTGTTCAGATTCGGTATGTTGAAGAGAAGTATTTTTGATGTTGCTTCTCCCCTTGACCACCTTTGATGCAATTTCTTGGTCTTTTTTTGAACTTCTGGGTCTCCCTTTTGGGAACCCAAATTTGTTTGAGCTTGGTAAATCGCCGCGTCTTTTGCTTGACACCGGCCTCTACCATGGAGTCTTCATGTTTTCCCCGGAACCACCGCGGAGCTGAGAAGCGGTTTGAGGTTGGAATAGTTGGAATATACCTATCACGAGGAGTGATAGGTGGACTTCCGTCGAGTCGCACCCGCAGGCTTCCGACCATAATAGATTTGCCGGATCTGGAGGTAGCAGCCGACGGCCTTTTGCTTTTGTGATTTTTGTATTGCCCCCGTTGTGAGGGGACGGGAGCAACAATTGTGGAGGAGATCATGTGGACCGAATAGGTCCGAACTTGAGTTGTGTGGGGTTTGCCCCTTTTGACAGCATCATTGTTTGAGGGCGTTTGGGTGCCCCTGTTGATAGTAGCAGGACGAACTTTGGTATCGGCACGGATCTTGCCAATTTTCTTTACTGATTGGTTGGAGGAAGATTTTAAGACAGCATCCTCCTTTTGTTGTGCCGGAACCACCCCTAGGAAGTAGGGGGATCCGACGATCACTGGGAAGTCTCCGAAAACGATTGGAGTCGCCAGGTAATCGAACCTGGCATGGTTGTTGACGACGAGTGGTCCATAGGTGACGACCATCTCCAACAGCTTGAAGTTTGCTTTTTGTTCGCACGAGCACCTTCAAGGAAAAGCATCAGTATCAGAATTTTCATAAGAATATGCACATATCTCGACCTTTTTACTGTGAATGGTGAGAAGAAGTCCCACCGGGCGTGCCAGCTGTGGACACGTGGAAACGAGATCTACGGAGAATTCATAGAGTATGGTTCGTTTGTGGTGTTTTCTCTTTCTTCTCTTTTTGTTTGTGTTTTGTGTTGGATTTAGATTGATTTCTTTTTCTTTTCTTTGCCTTGCGGGATGTGCGAGCCTGTTTAACAGACAGAAGTACAAATTCGCGCAGTGCGGAGAGAAAATTTGATGTCCATGAGAATGGACGGGTGCGCCGATTTATAATCTAAACTTCTTAAGTTCCACGTGTTTTATTTGTCAGGCGATTAGAGTAGCGTGTGCTGGACCTCTGTCTCCATCGATCAGAATCGATGTTTTGTTTACATCGAGTTAAAAGCCCTTGATGTTATTTGACATCAGTTTTAACCCGAATACCATTCATAGTAAAGTCGAGAAAAATATGCATTTCTAGAAAATTCTAATGTGATGTTTCCCTTTTCTCCTTTTTATATTATCATACAGGATTATCTTTTATTTTGGAAGAAGGATTTGTTCCTTGAAATATTCCGTTTTGAAAGCTCCACTTTGGAAGAGTATGAAAGCCCCTTTTTGGGGTTCAAAATATGATTTTGGGAGAAGGGTGGGAATATACCCGTAGATTTGTTTGGTGTCGGGCATATTGTTTGCTTTAGAATTTTATGTGGATGAGGTCTTTTTAAGTATGAATAAACGTGTGCCCATGAATTTATCCGGGCTTTGGTATATGCTGAGAATTTGGGTAGCGCTCCCGCATAGGTAGAATTATTACGCAAATATATGAGTATGAGTTTAATGAACATATGATAGTAAGAGTCCCTGTTTTTTAAACAGGATGTCTCCGTGAGATACAATCATATGAACACATATATTATGAACATATGAATATATCTTTGGGCAGAATCCCTGCTTAGGCAGAGTTTCTTTTTAGAAGACATATTCACATGAACATGATTTCGTGAACATATGGATATATTTTCTACAGGATCTCTGTCAAAACGGAGTTTCTCCCGAAGAAAATACCCATATGGGCACAACTCTTTTGTGAGTATATGGATATATTTCCGGCAGAACCTCCATTTGAGTAGAGTTTCCTTTTAGAAATATACACATATAAGCACAATATTCATGAATATATGGACGTATTTCCAGCAGAGTCTCCGCTTGAGCAAAGTTTCCTTTAGGAAATATATACATATAAGCACAGAGTTGTGAACATATGAGTATGTTTTTGAGCAGAACCTCCGTTTGGGCAGAGTGTCCTTGAGAAAACATATACATATGAGCACGAGTTTGTGATTATATGGATATGCTCTCGGGCAGAACCTTTGCTTAGACAGAGTTTCCCCTAAGAAACATACGCATATAAGCACAAATTTGTGGTTCTATGGATATGTTCTTGGGCGACATCTCTGCCTAGGGAGAGTCTCCTCTAAGAAACATATACATATGAACACAAATTTATAATTATACGAATATGTTCTTGGGCAGAACCTCCGCTTGGGCAGAGTCTCCTTTAAGAAACATATACATACAAGCACAATATCCACCATCCCGGAGTCTTGCTCAACGGGCGGGGAGAACATATGCATCTAAATGCGCATACCCATAGAGTCTTGCTCAATATGGAGGCATTTAGAGCACTAGAACAAGGGGATTTAAATACCGTGTATCCATAGAGTCTTGCTCGATATGGATGGTATTTAAATCTCGAAGGATATCTCCCCCACAGAGTCTTGCTCGATGTGGGGGCAAGGACCGCAAATATGATTTTTTAGAGGCCCTTCATGGAGGCTAGCTCATCATGAAGGGGGATAGAGGGGATGTCGGTGTCGTACAGAGTTGATCTCTCGGTTCTCCTTCTTTATCATGTCGTTCCGTACTTTTCCATCGAGCCAGGGAAGGGTCAGTACCTTCACACCAAGCAGGGGGATTGGAGGAACATGTGGAGAAGAGAATTTGGAAGGAGAAAATGCTTCTTGCAAAATTTTCAGGAATTTTGGGCAGCAGGGGGGCTCGGGGAAGAACACTGCACAAGGGCTCCAGGAAGGGACCCTTGGGAGAAGAAAAAGCATGTTTCCACATGGGGGTGTAGCTGCCTTTTTATAAGGGTCGGCCTCCCCTTACAAGCACATGGGTGGGGCCCCCTCTAACTGATGGTGCTACCATCGGTTAAGGGAAATCCCCCTTAACCGATGGTGACACATGATGATGTCACCATCAGTTAGGGGGAATCCCCCTTAACCGATGGTGGTACCATCGGTTAGGGGGGAGTCCCCCTTAACAGATAGTGACATTTAATGATGTCACCATCAGTTAGGGGAGGACCCTTAACCGATGATGTCACCATCGGTTAGGGAGATGACCCCTCGATGATGTCACCATCGGTTAGGGGTGGAGGGAATTTCTGGGAATGGGGTATTGACAAAATTTTTCATGTCAACACCCATGTACCGAGAAGTGAGAATTCTCAGGCAAATGTTTTAGCCAAATTGGCCTCTGCCATAAAACTACCTCCCGAAGGATAACTTGACATAATTATCCGACATAGAAGACTCATGCCAAGTGTCCTTGACAATGAGTCTAATTCCACAATTATGGAGGAAAATACCACAGAAGAAGGTGCAACAAATCAATGTGAAGATTAGCGTGAGCCGATTATTAAAATCGAGAGGTTGGCTCCCTTCTGATCGACCCCAGAAAATTCAGCTCTTACGTAGGGCTACATCATACCAATTAATAGATCAATTATACAGACTAGCCCATGAAAAGAAGGGACCAATTCTCCTCAGATGCTTGTCTCCCAAAGAAGCTAAAATCATCATGCAAGAAGTTCACTCTGGATTGTGCAGTGCACACCAAGCGGGTGAAAAGATGAAAATTAATATCCAATTAAAAGGCTTCTTTTGGCCTACCATGTACGCGGATTGCATCCAATATGCCCGTACATATTATCAATGTCAGGCTTTCGGCCCTGTGCCTAGAAAGTCACCAAATACATTACATCCTACAGCGCCAACATGGCCTTTTGCAGAATGGGGAATGGATATTGTGGGACCATTCCTACCCTCATCTCAAAGTGACAAATTCATATTGGCTGCTACAGATTACTTTTCTCGATGGGCTAAAGCTATTCCATTAAAGGAAGTAACAGGAGAAGCAGTAGCCAGATTCGTCAAGCAAAATATAATATACAGATTTGGTACCTCACAGAAACATGTCTGATAATGGGACACCATTTCAAAACAAAACAATATATGCCTTGGCAGCCAAATTTCATATCGATTGGAGGATGTCATTAGTCTACAATCCACAAGCCAATGGGCTAGTAGAAGCCTTCAACAAGACCTTCTGTAAGCTGCTTGCTAAAATAGTCGGCAATCGAAAGCGTGAATAGGGAGAAAAAGTTCATGAACCTTTGTGGGCTTACCGAACAATATACAAAACCCCTACCTGGTGTTCGCCTTCCTCCTTGGTATGCGTAGCTGAGGCTATGATACCTATAGAAATTGAAATGGCATCCTATCGGGTGGCAATCCAAACTATGCTTCAAGGCCAAGAGCAAAACCAAATAAAAAGAAGATTCAAAGAGCTGTCTAATCTAGAAGAAAAGTGGCTTGAAGCATACAAATGTCTCCAAGCATACCAAGTTAGAATGGCTCGTGCATTTGACAAATTGACAAGACCCAGAGCATTTAAGCAAGGAGATCTAGTCATGGTCAAATACAAAGAAGTAATGGCAGGAAAGTCAAGTGGCACGTTGCAACCCGTTTGGCTTGGCCCATATATTGTCACCCTAGCATATGAAGGAGGTGCATACAGGCTGGTAGACCATGAAGGCACTGTGCCCTTTCCTCCACTCAATGGAAAGCATCTAAAGCTATACCATGCACCAGAACATGAATTTTCTGGCCAATCATCAAAACAAAAATCCAACCACCCAATTAGGCAACAAGCGAAGAAGGATTAAAGGTACCCTCTCCGAGGATTAGTGCTGAAATCAAAGTTTGCCACAGATGAGGACGAAAGGAATCAAACCTCTATCTGTCTGTCATACAACCTAAATCTCCAAACCTTCAAACCCTGTTAGAGCATGAAGCCAAAGACACTCCATGTACAGAGCCGAGAAGTGAATGAATGAGTGAAAGTTGAGGAGTTATCTTACACCTCTCACTTTTCATTAATTCAAATTCCAAAGCATAGCCAGCAAACCACAATGGTAGGCTATATCAAATCTAAATTCCAAACCTTAGCCAGAAAACCACAAAGATAGACTAAATCAATCCAAAATCTGAAATTTCTGCCAGCAAACCACAAAAGTAGGCTAAACCAAATCTAAACCCCAAATCACAGCCAACAAACCATGAAGGTAGGCTATACCAAAGTCAAATTTCGAATCATAGCCAGCAAACCATAAAGGTAGGCTAAACTAAACCCAAATCCAAATTCCAATTCTAATTCCAAATCTTAGCCCAAAAACCATTAAGGTAGGCTACACCAAAGTCAAATCCAAATTTTAGCCAAAGCCATCAAGGTAGGCTAAACCAAACCCAAATCCAAATCCAAATTTCAAAGCTTAGCCAGAAAACCACAAAGTTAGACTAAGCCAAGTCAAATCCGAACCTCTGAATCTTAGCCAGTGAACCACAAAGGTCGGCTACATTCAAAACCAAATCCTTATCTCTTCAATTATCGTAAACCAGTCAAATACCCAAACGCCAAGTTTCAAAAAAAAAAGAAGAAAAAAAAGAAAAGAAAAGGGGTTAAAAATAAAGATACCCCGGCGGACTTAAGTATACAGCTCATTGTATTCTTAAGGGTAAAAATGTCAAAAAATTCGACTGAGGTAAAAACCCGAAAGGGCGCTTCAGGCAAAAATGGGTAACCCCTCAACGTGAAAACCCGAAAGGACGCTAAAGTTGGTAATGTGAAGGAAAAAAAAGAGAAAAGAAAAGAAGGAAAAAAGAAAAGGAAAAGAAAGAGAAGTGGAAGGAGTGACTTCTTCAAAATTGTCCTCCTTTTTTACTTACAAAGTTCCAAAACATTTTGTTATGAAAGTTACAAAGGTTGGAAACAACCATGTACAAGTCAAACAAAAAAGGTCCAGTATACAAATATTACAATGGAAAACAAAGGCACCGAGGCTTCTTCCTCTTCAATCTTCCAACCTTTTTAGCCTTGGAAGAAATGGATTGGCAAAGCTTGGCTCCCTGTCCAGTAAAGGCAGCTCTCTCTTGGGATGCATCTTCAGCCTCTTTAGCCTTCCTGTCTAAAGAAGATCTTAACTCATCAATCTCACGTTGCAGCCTTGCAACTCTATCTCTCTCTTCAGCCACTTTTGACTCCCGCATCTTTTGACGCTTTTGTGCCTCGCTTGCACGAGAGTCCAATTCATCAGCATCGCTGTTCAAGGAACATATGTCGCTCTCCAAAGTATGGATCCTCTGATCATAAGGATTCCAGGCCGCAATAGCGTGGGGACGACGTACTTCGTCCCAAACCTCCTCAACAGCAATCATCCAGGAATCCCTGGAAAGGCCCATATAGAAGGCGGCGATGGTATTCTGCTCCAGTGCATGCCTTACAACTTCAATCGATGGGGGATCTCCTGCCCTCGCCACAACTCTCACTCTCTCAAAGATCGATCCAAGAAAACCATCGCCCAAAGGAAGTGAAGTCGGTTGAACTCCTGTCGGCCATTCCACACCATCCTAGAAAGGTGGCCAATTCTATCGATGGAGACCCACTGTTATTAAGATGTAGCGAGTCACATGTTGAAAACACCAACAAGCAACAAAAGAAAGGCGATTAGCAAAGAAAGAAGCAAATGAAATTCAAGTCTTAAAAAAAGAGCGGGATGAAATCCACTTTTCCTCACCTGGTGAAGAGTTTCTTCCTTCCATTTCAAGATTTGAGGGTCCAATAAAGTTCGGAATGCTCAGTATAAAATCCTTGAGATGAGGATGGGAGATCAACCGGATATGAATTAAAGCCTCTTGCATCTGTTAGTAAAGCGGATGTTTCAGGATTATACTCCGTCTGTGGGAGACCATCATCATTCCCAGTGGTATCCCCCACCTGAAAAGCAGAATAAGCATGCGGCTCGGAACAGGGGCTCCTTGTATTCTCCAAGAATGGAAAAGGAAAGCCAATCTCAAGTATAAAATATGAACTAGTTGCTCCTCCCAGAAAAATCATGTTCATAAAATCCAAGCCGCTTGAGCATGGAAGAAAAAAAGTCAGTATAATGAACAGATGGGAAAAGAAATCAAATGAGCTACACATTGGCTCAAAAGGAAATTACCTTCAGGGACTGGTCCCCCAGCAAGGAATTCCCCTACTGGCATCGGGACATAAGCCTCAACAAAAGCAGGAGGATATTGCTCCGTTGGGAGTCCTAATTCAGCAAAAGAAAAGGTGGTATTATCACCTTCTATTGGTGTCGTTTCAAACATGGAACTGTGGGGTGGCAATCCATCATCTTCGGCCTCTTTTTTGGCTTCAGCCGCTCGCGAAGAGGTTTCACACTCTCTGCCATGAAAAGGGGGAGAATCTCCAGACAATAGATTATAATCATCTGAAGCTCCTAAGTCATCAGCATCCTCATCTGTCTCACTATCTGAGGTAGAAGAGCCGAAAAAAAAAAGAAGAAAAAAAAGAAAGGATGAAAAAAATGAAATGAAATGATGAATGAAAAAAAATGAATGATAGTGATGAGAGAAGAAAAGAAAAAGAGGCGGAAGAAAAATTACCATGAGATGGGGTGGAGTCTGTAATTCCACTTTTACCGGCTCTCCTGCATCTTGAGGAGGATGGAATATCCAAGTGTGGATCATCACTTCTGTCACCGGCAACTTCAAGAGCGGGGATGGCTGAAAATCCAAAGCAGATATATGAAAAGAAAGTTAAAAAAAAAAGAGAAGAAGGGAAGCAAAGCAAAAGAAAGAAAATCAGACCGTTAATGCCTGTTGGCCTGGACGAAAAGTAAGGCGCCGACACTATCTGATTGAAATCAACCTTACAAATTTTGCTCGTCTTCTCTACTGCATCCCAAATATCTTGCAGTATGGATGCATTTTCAATAAAGGGCAGGCATTCCAAAGGCCCTGCACAGCCAATGACACTGATTAAATGTCTCTCCCAATGTTCCCATGCCTTGTTCCCGACGCATTCTGGAGGTAGCTTCGCGAACAAAGGGACATCAGGAACATAGCCACAGTCAGATAAAAAATGACTCCACCAGTAATAATCCGAGGAGTCGTCGTCGATGGCTGGATCCTGCCCTGAAGAGAGTTGCACAGGTTCCAAAGGCAACATTGTCCCCTGATAATAATATTTGTCAATTGTGGGGAAGGTAGACTTTGCCTTCTTGAAATTTTAAAATTTTAAATATGAATCCGCCAAACTAGAGAAATGGCGACGAAGGAAGGAATCCTCAATGAAGAATGGCATCAAATTTCTCTCCTTGAGGCGAGACTCTTCGGCCTCTCTCAGCTTCTGGGGAGATTGTCGAAAGATGTTGTTGTGCTTGAATCACCATCGAGCATAATAAATATCAATCTGCCCCACAGCATCAGGAGCAGGATGAATACAAACAGGACATGTTTCCTCTCGACGAGAATAGTTCCACCAGCTAGCAGCAATCAGATGAAGGCCGTGATCGCGACAAAGGCGGGTCTCCAGTGGAAAGTCCGCATTTGGTGTAGTTCATAACCAAAATTCCTGGCAAAATGGGAAAGGTAATATGGCCCCAAAATAAGGGCCCTGCCCCTCCGGAATGCCAGTACACTTGGTCGAATGCAAGATAACCAGTTTTTGTAAAGAGACTGGTCAGACCCTCCACAATGGGGTAAATGATATGTCACCCCGCCCGGACCCAAGACATTGTATGGTCTGGAGCCCCGAGAGATGCAGTCAAATTGCAGAAGGCCATGCTCTCCAGCTGGAAGAAATGATAAGGCAGAGCGAGCACCAATGAGTTGCTCTAATAAATCCCCAGAAGGTCGGTTCCAAAATGATAAAATTAGAGGAGCCATCGGGCTGGGCAAATCAATGCTTTGGCACAAACTGGGCAGCAGAAGACCTACCCAGGCACTCAGATAATGGGTGGCCAACTGCGTTTTCCGGTCCTGAGGAGAGGGATGTGAAGTCAAAGCTCCCAGTCCATGGAATATGTGGGGCTATAGCAAGCTTGTAACCCTCAGCTAGAAGGCAAGTGGGATATATTAATCCCGGCCTAATCGACTCCTCCTCGCCATGTAGAATTGCAAAAGTGGCGAGCCAATACACCAGATACGCAGCAAGATACGTGCAATCTGGTAAATTACGGGGGTTCCACCCTTCATTCTCTAGAGCATACAAGTAGCGCCCACGTCGTCGTTTCTTTGACTTCAATTGCTGGTATTGCACCAGGGGAACACTCTCTATTGCAAAGTTGCTAAAGAAACAAAATGACCCGTTGTAGAAAAAATGGAGCCAAGCATTCTGACTCACTCTCATAGTACTGGAAGAATGGGAGTGGTCATCTTTCCTTCCAGTACGAGCCAAATCCCACCATATTTCTTTCAATATCAGTTCTGGTAATGACATTAACATGTGGTATGATCCTTGGATTAATGGCAAAAGCATATTTCAACTTTATGGGGAGAGGGTCAGACAAGACTTGGGAGCTGCTAAGGATACCACTGTGTCTCAATTCATTAATAATGGGGTTTGGAATCTTCCTCATGCAATCTCCCCAAAAATGTTTACCTTATGGCCTCAGATTGAAGCTATTCCCATAAGGACTGATGACAATGGGATTAAATGGAATCATGACCAAGGGAAATTTTCTATTACTTCTGTTTGAAATAATCTTAGAGTCAAAGGCAGCAACTGGAATTTATCTGGATGGGTCTGGGATCGGCCTATTGTTCCAAAACATGCTCTTTGCACTTGGCAAGCTCTTCAAAATAAGCTCCCTAACATGGACAATTTGTAGCGAAAATGTTTTGCTCTTGCTAATAGATGTGTGCTTTGCTTAAATGACATTGAAACTGCTCAACACATATTCTTTGCTTGCCCCTACACCAGTTGGATTTGGAAATAGATTTTGAATAGATATGATCTCCACAGAAATCATCAGGTGAATCTTCAGCATGAAATTAATGATCTGAATCAGAATTTTCAGAAATGTGGTATTATGAAAAGTTTAGTTAAAGTCAACTTAAGGTCTACTATTTGTTGAGCAACTACCCCTAAGAAATTTAGAGATTTTCTTAATATTTATAAACAATGTTTTTGCTAGGACAAATCTTTAAATATATGTTTTTCAAAGTAGATATACCAAAAAATTCTATACAGATAAAATTCATGAACACTCAAAAATTTCTAAGGCCACATACTACTTCTATAGCCTACTGAATTCAGCTGATGCCTTTGACTGCAAAATCAGACTCCTTCAGAAACTCAGTCAAACGTCTTGAAAATTTTCTAAGTCCACAACTTTGCATGACATTCGACTCATACAGCCGAATGTTTCCTTACTCTGTATTCGACTGATGACTCCGACTGATACAGTCGAATGCTTCATAAATCCTTAGCACTCCATTCGATTGCTACCTTCAGCTCATACAGCTGAATGTTTTTCTTACACTTGATTCGACTGATATCTTCCACTGCTACAGCCGAATACCTTAGAAATCAATACATAGTATTCGACTGCTGTAGTCGAATTACCTTGTTTTCTCAAAAGTTGAATCACTTGATCTTTTCTCTACTGAAGTCGAATCATTCCTATTTCTTCAGTCGAATTATCTGTTCTTATGCATTCGACTTCACTATCAGTTCTTGTACATTCGACTTCACTGTCAATTTTGTGCTTGTACTTTTTACCTCATTGACAGTTCTGTCTTGAAATATAAAAGACTATCAAATCTATTTTGATTCTTAAATATCCTAGACATAACTTCTTTGTAAGACGTTTGTTGTATCTTACTGAAACCTCAGAATATTATTATATTCCTCTGACAGGACATGACATATTATATTTAAAATATTCATCTTGTGCAAAACTTTTTCTAAAATGCTTTTTTCTGAGCTCTATAAGTCTTGATGTCCTTGCTTCAGTTTATTAGACTTATAAGACACAAAGCATTTATGAATATCTCAGGCGCATGGCATCTGACTGTCTCACCTACTCCTGACAGACCCATGCTTCACCTTTTCAGCATAATCTGTCTGTCTGCTTTTCTTTTCTGAAAATTTGTGGGATACTAGGTTCCATACTTTCTTTTGTACTAAAACTGACCCACCTACCACAAAGGTATGGAGATACGTTTCTCTTTATCTTGTCCTTGCAACAGACATTAATTGGAGCATATGTTTAGCATGTCTTTTTCTCAAAACAGCTTTACAAGAGCTTATCTTCTAGTTGTGGACAACTGCTCCTCTTCTGAAGACCTTGGGAAGATGCAAGTTTCAAGATCTCCTGGACAAAGTCTTCAATATCCAAAGGATCCCAGAAACTCTCTTCAAACAGCTAAATTGCAAACAGTCACCAAGCTCCAATGGCTATCTTCTTCAAACGGCTATATTTTGAAGATTATAAAAGAAGCTCAATAGAGAGACTACAAAGATAGATACACACCAGATACACAGAAGTGCATACAAGCCAATTCTCCTGAAAAGCTTCATTCGAATCATTCAAAGCTCTCTCTCAAGCCTTTCTGCTAGCAACAGTCGGAGAGCTCCACTTCAGAAAATTTTCTTTTGAAGTTCTGTGTTGGGTAGGAATTGTAATTGTCATATTTTCTTCAAGTCCACCCTTGTTGCTTCAGATAGGATTTAGTTTCATTTCTTGATCTTTTAATCCTACTGAAGTCAGTGTGTGTTTGTGCTCAGATTTGAGGCAAACACACAAGTGTTTTAATTCTTCTTCCTTTGTAATCTCTGCAGAAGGTAGTTCTGCATTGCCCTTCCTGTGAAGGGAAGGCCTTGTGAAAGGCAGTCATTGTACCCCTGATTAGGGAAGACTTGCTTGGGAGCAAGTGGGTTTGTAATTCCTCTCAAGGGTGAGAGAAGGCCAATTTGTTGGCAGTTAGTGGAAATATCAAGTGGTTGACTTGAGGACTGGATGTAGGACTTCCACGTGGGAAGGGCCGAACCAGGATAAAATCCTTGTGCATTTCTTTGTGTGATTGTTTTTGCCTTGTTTACACTTGAATCACACACATCACCGCCCCTCTAGGACTGTTTGTTTGCCATTTCGATCCAACAAGTGGTATCAGAGCGAGGTTTTCTCAGAAAGAATCTAAGAGATTTGAGAAGAAATGGCATCTGAAGCTCACAACTATGAAGGCCAATCAGTTACAAGGCCACCATTCTTTGATGGTGAAGATTACCAATACTGGAAGATGCGAATGGAATGCTTCATCAGAGGTACTGATTTTGACTTATGGCAGGTAATAGAGCAAGGTGATTATCAAATTCTTGGTGAGTCCTCCTCTACTGGTCTTTCAATAGCGGATAAAAGAAACATGTCTTTAAATTACAAAGCAAAAAATTATCTTTGTTGTGCTTTGTCTAAAAGAGAATTTAACAGACTTTCAGCATGTAAAACAGCTAAAGAAATGTGGGATAAACTTCAAGTAACCTATGAAGGTACATATAGGGTTAAATAAACAAGAATAGATATACTTGTATCCCAATATGAACAATTCAAAATACTTCCTAATGAAAATATAACTCAAATGTATAACAGATTTTGAAACATAATTGTCGGACTAAGTTCCTTGGGAAAAGTCCTAACTAATGAAGAAACAGTTAGAAAAATCCTAAGATCTCTAGCTAACGTATGGACCCCTAAAGTTACAGCCATAGAGGAAACCCATGACTTAACACAATTCTCTATTGATAAATTAATAGGATCCCTTATGGCTCATGAAATTAATATGGAAAGATTATCTGAAAATTCTTCGAAAAAGAAAATGTCAAATGCTTTGAAGATTGCAGATTCCTCCTTATCTGAAGATTCCAAAGAAAAATCAGATGACAGTGATGATGAGGCAATACTCTCAAGAAAGCTGCAGAGAATTCTGGCAAAGAAAAAGAAGTTTGGGTCGAAGAGGTTCTTCAAGAAAGAAAAGAAGAAGGAACCTACTTGCTATGAATGCAATCAGCCAGGACACTACAAGTCAGAATGTCCCAAGCTTAAGAAGAAGGATCAAGCTGAGAAATTAGACAAAAAGAAAGGCAAGGAAAAGAAATTCAGAAAGTTCAAAAAGAAGGCAATGGCAGCAACCTGGGATAATGAAGAAGCTACAAGTTCAGGATCATCCAGTTCAGAATCTGAAGAAGAAGAGAAGACAAATCTAGCCCTCATGGCAGTACTAGAACAGGTAACTTCAGAAACCTCATTCACTTCCTGGTCTGAATCCGATTCTGATAGTCTTGAAGATACTTTTAATGAACTGTATGAAAAATATAAAACAATGGTGAAATAAATAAAAATAGTTAAACTAAATCTATTGAACCAAGAAAAGAGTAATACCTTTCTTAAAAATGAAGCAGAAATGTTAAGTAAAAGTTTAAATGAAACCAAAAGAGCTAATGAGTTACTATGTGAAGACTTAAAAAATAAAAACAACAAAATCCTGGAAATTGAATCAAATCTTAAGGAACTTAAGGATGAAGAAAAATTGCAAGAGGAAAATAATTATCTAAAAGTTACGATAGAAAAAGTTTCCAACTGCAAAACCTCATTATTTGTTAGAATCAAAGGAGCTAGGTCAGGAAAGAAGAAGTATGGATTAGGATATACACCTCCACCAAACGAAGAAGAAATTATTCGACCTCAAGTATATCCAACTCCTAAGTTTGTAGCAGAAAAAGAAATAAAAAATCCTAAAAAGGTAAACCAGCATATTTACAAACAAAAATAGAAATTCAGCAATAATACACATAAGAGAAATGCTTTTTATCTGTGTTGTACTCATTGTAACCAATTAGGACACACTATTAGCACATGTACCACTATCCACTTGAGATGGATTCCTAAAACTAACCATCAAGGACCCGAGAAAATTTGGGTACCAAAAGTTACAGTTTAGCTTTGTTTGCAGGGTCGGCTGAGGGCATCCAAATGGTATCTAGATAGTGGATGCTCAAGGCACATGATAGGAGATAGAAAGCTATTTACAACATTTAGAAGTGAAGTTGGTCAAGTAACTTATGGTGACAATGGAAAAGGAAAAGTACTAGGATGTGGAACAGTTGGTACTAAGGAAAAGAATCTGATTGAAATGTTATGTATGTAGAAGGACTAAAGCATAACTTAATTAGTATTAGTCAGCTATGTGACAAAGGGCATACGGTGAATTTTAGAATGATAAGTGTATCATCCAGAAAGATAACAAGATAGTTTTTGAAGCTCAAAGGGTAAAGAATCTGTATACTCTACAGTTAGCAGAATTAAGAGAAGTAAATTTGTGTCTTGCAACAACCAAAAGTGAAGAGTCTGAGTTGTGGCACAGAAGGCTAGGTCATGCAAGCACCTCAGTAATCAAGAAATTAATAAAGCATGATCTGGTTGAAGGTCTTCCTAGAATGAAAATCAAGAAATATGGAGTATGCTCAGCTTGTGCAATAGGAAAACAGACCAAGACTTCATTTCAGTCCAAGACAATTGTTACAACTTCCAAGCCTTTGGAATCAATTCACATGGATCTGTTTGGACCTATGAGGACAGTTAGTCTTGGAGGAAAAATCTATGGCTATGTATTAGTTGATGACTACTCAAGGTACACTTGGGTATCTTTTCTAGAAGCAAAATCTGAAGCATTTCAAGCATTTCTGAAATTCAGTAAGATAGTTCAAAAAAATCAGAAATTTCAGATTACAACCATTAGATCTGATCATGGAGGTGAATTCAAGAATGAAGAATTCATGGAATTCTGTGAAGAAAATGGAATTGAACACAATTTTTCAGCACCTAGAACACCTCAACAGAATGGAGTAGCAGAAAGAAAGAATAGGACACTGCTGGATATGGCCAGAACAATGCTGAATGAGTATAATTTACCAAAATATTTCTGGGCAGAGGCAGTTAATACAGCCTGCTACATTATCAACAGATGCATGATCAGACCTATTCTAAAGAAGACTCCTTATGAACTATACAAAGGAAAGAAGCCCAACATCAGTCATCTCAGACCTTTTGGCTGTAAGTGTTTTATTTTAAATAATGGTAAGGATAATTTAGGGAAATTAGATGCTAAGAGTGATGAAGGTTTCCTGTTAGGATATATTTCAAAACCTAGAGGCTATAAAGTGTTCAATAGAAGAGCATTAACCATAGAACAATCTGTGCATGTATTATTTGATGAAACTAACCCTTCTATCAAAAGGATAGAAGAAGAAGAAGAATGTGTTGATGATCTATGTAGGGATCTTGAAAAGACATCTCTTGAAGAAGAAGACAAAGATGAAGAAATGGGAGATCCTCCTTTAGAAGATCTTCAACAACAAGAAGAACCACAAGAAGGACTACCTAGATAATTAAGGTACCATCGGGACCATCCTAGAGAAAACATCATAGGTAATCCTCAAGATAGGGTAAGAACAAGAGGTATGCAAATTCCTTGTGATTTTTCTGCTTTAGTTTCACAAATTGAGCCTAAGACAATCAATGATGCACTGGATGATGAGTCTTGGATCCTTGCTATGCAAGAGGAACTAAATCAGTTCCAACGCAGTGAAGTTTGGACTCTTGTACCTAGACCAACTGACCATCCAGTTATTGGAACCAGATGGGTTTTCAGAAACAAGATGGATGAATCAGGGGTAATTACTAGGAACAAAGCCAGACTTGTGGCTCAAGGATACTCCCAAGAGGAAGGCATAGATTTTGATGAAACCTATGCTCCAGTAGCTAGATTAGAGGCAATTAGAATTTTATTAGCATATGCTTGTTCTCTTAATATTAATTTATTTAGATGGATGTTAAAAGTGCTTTTCTGAATGGTTTTATTAAAGAGGAAGTGTATGTTGAGCAACCACTGGTTTTGAAGATACTAAGCATCCTGATCATGTTTTTCGTTTAAAGAAAGCACTGTATGGTCTGAAACAAGCTCCAAGAGCTTGGTATGAAAGATTAAGTGCTTATCTTATATCACATGATTTTATAAGAGGTAAAGTAGATAGCACTTTATTTATAAAGAAATTTTCAGATGGAATCTTAATTGTACAAATTTATGTTGATGACATTATCTTTGGTTCTACTAATGAATCACTCTGTAAATTCTTTGAAAATTTAATGCAAAGTGAATTTGAAATGAGCATGATGGGTGAACTTAATTATTTTCTTGGATTGCAAATCAAGCAGACTAAGGAAGGAACTCACATTTGTCAAACCAAATACATTTCAGATTTACTTTCTAAGTATGGTTTTGACAAATGTAAGCCACTAGGAACACCCATGAGCTCAGGCATTAAGTTAGATAGTGATCCTCTTGGTAAAAAGGTAGATCAGAAGCTCTATAGAGGAATGATAGGATCACTGCTCTATCTCACTGCCAGTAGACCAGATATAATGTTCAGTGTTTGTCTATGTGCAAGATTCCAAGTTGATCCAAAAGAATCACATGTTCATGCAGTTAAAAGAATTTTTAGATATCTTATAAATACCAGTAATTTAGGTCTATGGTATCCCAGATGCTTAGATTTCAAGTTAATTGGTTATAGTGATGCTGACTATGCTGGATGCAAAATAGATAGGAAAAGCACCAGTGGCACTTGTCAAATTCTTGCAGGTTGTTTAATATCTTGGTCTTCTAGGAAACACAACTCTGTAGCTTTATCCACCACAGAAGCTGAATACATTGCAGCTGGAAGTTGCTGTACTCAACTCTTATGGATCAAGCATCAATTGGAAGACTATGGTCATCAGCTCCAAGAAATTCCAATGCTTTGTGACAACACAAGTGCAATAAATTTGACCAAGAATCCAATCCAGCACTCAAGAACGAAGCATATTGAGGTTAGACATCACTTCATCAGGGACCATGTAAGTAATGGAAATATTTCACTTGAATTTGTTTCTACAGAAAATCAACTTGCAGATATTTTTACAAAACCTCTTCTTGAGGATAGATTCACATCTATTAGAAGAGAAATAGGTATGTGCAACCCTGATTAAAATTACCAAATCAAAATTCTGCTTGAATTGTATGCTAAAATACTGTTGTATGAATTGTCTGTGAAAAATCATCCTGAAAAATTTCTAAGTCTCAGACATTCGACTCATGCATTCGACTCATGTATTATTGTTACATTCGATTGATGAAGTAACAATGCATTCGACTGATGCAGTCGAATACATAATTCGACTCTCTAAGAAATCGTGAAAAGGTGCTTAATATTTAAAATTATGTAACTGACATCTCATTAAGACGCGTCCCTTCATGTCTTAATGGTCAAATCACTTAACTCCGACCGTTCATCCTGAAATCTAGGGCCAGTTACTTTTCTCTTTCCATATAAGCAAACCCCTTCTCCCTTTCGAAGACACCCTTTCGAAATTTGTCCTCTTCTGCTCTTCGCACCTTCACTGTTCTCCGGCGAAGGACTCCCAGGAACCATCAAGAACCTCATCTCTCCGGAAGAAAGGTAGGTTCTTTCATCTCTCCTGTGTATTTCTCTCTCTCCTTTGATGATTCCCTGAGCCTTTTCTGTTCCTATCTTCTAGATGGCTTCATCTAGGGTTCCAGAGTCTGTCCAGTTGACCCCTGATCAACTCCAACGCCTGGCCAAGATACCAATCTGTCCTGGAAAGGCTGTTGAGTTTTCCCATCTGAGTGGAAACCTTTCTTGGGTAGAAGAGACCCTGAATGCTATGGGATGGACCAAGCTCTGTCAGATTTCCGAGCCCTTTGTAGCAAATGCAATTAGATCATTCTATGCCTCTCTATAAGTTTCATCCGGAAATACTGTGGTAGGATATGTCAAAGGTACAAAGATCACCATTTCAGAAGAGTTGTTAGTTGAGATGTTGGATTGTCCAAGTTCTGGACACAGGCTTAGTGAGTTCATTCCCTTAGAAAAGTAGAAATTGGGGATTATTGGCAGTCTGGGGACTATCAGCAAGAGGGGACTCCAAGTGAATGGGTTGTCTGCTGAAAAGAGACTAATCCACTCAGTGATCACCAACATTGTGACTCCTAGAGCAGGAACTCACTCCTCTATTACTGCAAGAGATGGAAATCTTTTATTTTGGGCAGTTCAGAGGCACCAAGTAAATTTGCCAGCAGTAATATTAGAAAAGATGATTGCTTCCAAAGACCTGTAGGAATCCCTTCCCTATGGATCTCTGCTCACTCTCATTTTCAAAAGATTCTCAGTAGATCTATCTGGAGAGTTGTTGGTAGGAACCAAAGAGAAAATTGGCATTTTCACATTAAGAAGAAGTCACTATTCCTTAGTTGGCAAGAAGCAAAATTTGTGGTTCAAGGACTCTGTGCCAGAGTGTGAGCATGAAATCTTTCCTGATGAACCTCTTGTTTCTCTACTCACACATGAAGTTCCAGCATCAGAAGAAAGATTAGAAGCCCCTGCAGTTCAAATCAGATCTGAAGCCTCAGTTCAGATCCTTGAGCAAGAAGATCAGTTCAATGTTTTCTCCTCCCTTCCAGTGCAAGATGCTCCTGAAGACACTATCAGTGAAGTTCTAAGAGACCTTCGAGGCAAAGGAGTAGCATCTGAAGATGTTCCAGCTTTCACCCCCTTGGAGCAGACCTTTGAAGAGAGAGAGCCTCACTTCTCTCCTTCTCAGTTTGAGACCCGGCCAAGGTCTCAGGGGGAGAGCAGCAATAGTCTTAATACACTTTTGGATTTAGTAAGAAGTCAGCATGAGAACCTTTCTGTTCTCCAAATGCAAGTAGAGTTGATTGATGTCAAGTTTGACAGCTTGTCTGATGAGGTTAAGCAAATGAAAGATCTATTGCTTCAGTTAGTGTGCCAACAGGGCACTTCTAGGCCATCAGGGCCTGCTTCCTCACAGCAGCAAGAAGAAGAAATCCCTGCTTAAGAACAAGAACAACAAGTAGATCCTCAAGTGCCTGCACCTGAAGATCCAGTTATTGAGCAACCAGCTGAAGTTGAAAAAGAATATGAGAGTCAGGATGAGCAGCAGCCTTTAATGGATGAATCCCAGCAGAAAGATGAGCAGCCTGCTAAGCAGCAGCAAGCTCAAGACCCAGAAGCCCAATTAGCAGTAGTAGCTTATCAGTCTCAAGATGTGCAAAAGTAAGAGCCAGTACTTGAGAAGCAGCCAGAAGAAGTGGCAGCAGCTGTAGAAGGATCCAGACATGAAGGTCTGAAATCCCAGAAGGAATCCAAGGCCAAGAGAACCCTTGAGTCCTCCCAGAACCTCCAAACCTTCAAAAGGAAAGTAACGAGAAGACTAGTCAAAAAGGGTAACCCTGTCTTCCCTCTTCCTCATTCCAGGCCTAATCCTCCACCTGCTCCACCTGTTAACCCTCATCTTGAGCCCACTCCAGTTGCACCTCAAACCTCTGCACCCTCAACATCAACTCCTGCACAGCCTTCACACTCCACTTCTCCGATCCTCCTCCTGCAGCTATTCCCATAGATCTATTTTATCACAATGTCCAGTTCTCTATGTATCCTATGAAACATCAAGCCAAACCTCTTAAGGAGATCACTCTAAATCTCTCCACTCAACCCCCACACTACTTTTCTTCTCTTCCCACTGCTTCCAAAACTGACTCCAAGAAAACCCTCCTTCATCTAGTTGAGATACTTCCTAGTATCCAGCTTTCAGCTTCTAGTGGACCTAAATTAGGAGACAAACCCTCCTTATTACTTCCACCATTTTGGTATGCTTTTGTTTATCACTCTGAACAAAACATGAACCTGTTCAGAGAATATCTTTCCATTAGAGCATTTCTTGAAGTCCATGGGATGCCAGGGTTCACTTTTGAACATTGGCTTCCTGTTTTGCTGAAAACCTCACAACTTTCCATTCCAGATCTTCAGCTTATTTCTCAGAAGAGTCACTGCCTCACACCCAAAGAATTTGTTGATCTCTATCCAGCAAAGGCAGCCAGATTTCAAGAAACCCAATCCAGGAACCATTTCTTGACTGTTGAGCACCATCTTTCTCTAAGATTCCATGCACTGTTTGCAACCCATCTCAAGGCATCTCAGGCCAAGTACACAGAAATGAGGACTTTCAATTTTGAAAGATTCAAATTGGGTTTGCCTGATGTATCCAAGGGGCAATATGAAAATCTGTTAAGAGGTCAAAGGGAAATTGTCCCTTCTATGACAGTGGCATTGCCCTCCGGACTCCATCCTCCCCTCATAGGCGCAGTCTCCTACAGAGGAACCTTTGCTGAAGCCGTATTCAATAGATTCATCAGAATTTCCACTAGATTCAAAATCAAGTACAAATCCAAGTTGAGCTTCCAAAGGTTTATATTTCTTCAACTGTCCAAGAACTCTCATCACCTTCTTGACATTCAATTAAGCTTTGCTGAATCTGAGAGATTCACTCCTGAGCAATGGGCAGTAGCTTATCCCTCCTACAACTCTCAGTGTCAGAAGATGAAACTCTCCCCTGATGAATTTCACTCTAAGAGTCTCATGGATTTGAAAAAGCACATAGGTCATAGATGGGCACAGAGATATCTTATTTACTATCAAGCCAAAGATACAGCTGTGTCAAATGGTCTTTACTGGAATATCACTCTCCATGAGTTTCTCCATCTGGCTGCAACTAAAGAGTTTCTTCCTCTCAAGTTAAGAATAGATAGTGACAGATATCACAATAGGGTTGGATGGTACCGGAGGCGCCACATCAAATCCGTTAAGAAATTACCCTCCACCAATCCAACTTACAATATTGATTCTAGCTTGTTTGACAACTCTTTTACCAAGAATGAGATGAAGCTCTGGGAGCTCATCCAACCCTTTTTAGCTATGATCCCTCAATCCCTGTATCTACCCCATTCAGTTAGGCCCTGAACTTTGTATTTTTCTTTATATATGAAATATCTCTCTTCCTACCTTAGCATTATCTTGTGTTTTGCTATCCTTTATGTTAATGCCACAAAGGGGGAGAAAAGGTATAATAAAAGCTTATTTGATAAAAGGTATAGAAGAAGTTTATTTGCTAGCCTATTTAAAGATTTTTGTCATTAACAAAAAGGGGGAGAATTGTTGAGCAACTACCCCTAAGAAATTTAGAGATTTTCTTAAAATTTATAAACAATATTTTTGCTATGACAAATCTTTAAATATATGTTTTTCAAAGTAGATATACCACAAAATTCTATACAGATAAAATTCATGAACACTCAAAAATTTCTAAGGCCACATACTACTTCTATAGCCTACTGAATTCGACTGATGCCTTTGACTGCAAAATCCGACTCCTTCAGAAACTCAGTCAAAAGTCTTGAAAATTTTCTAAGTCCACAACTTTGCATAACATTCGACTCATACAGCCGAATGTTTCCTTACTCTGTATTCGACTGATGACTCCGACTGATACAATCGAATGCTTCATAAATCCTTGGCACTCCATTCGACTGCTACCTTCAGCTCATACAACCGAATGTTTTTCTTACACTTGATTCGACTGATATCTTCGACTGCCACAGCCGAATACCTTAGAAATCAACACATAGTATTCGACTGCTGTAGTCGAATTACCTTGTTTTCTCAGAAGTCGAATCACTTGATCTTTTCTCTACTGAAGTCGAATCATTCCTATTTCTTCAGTCGAATTATCTGTTCTTATGCATTCGACTTCACTATCAGTTCTTGTACATTCGACTTCACTGTCAGTTTTGTGCTTGTACTTTTTACCTCATTGACAGTTCTGTCTTGAAATATAAAAGACTATCAAATCTATTTTGATTCTTAAATATCCTAGACATAACTTCTTTGTAAGACGTTTGTTGTATCTTACTGAAACCTCAGAATATTATTATATTCCTCTGACAGGACATGACATATTATATTTAAAATATTCATCCTGTGCAAAACTTTTTCTAAAATGCTTTTTTCTGAGCTCTATAAGTCTTGATGTCCTTGCTTCAGTTTATTAGACTCATAAGACACAAAGCATTTATGAATATCTCAGGCGCATGGCATCTGACTATCTCACCTACTCCTGACAGACCCATGCTTCACCTTTTTAGCATAATCTGTCTGTCTGCTTTTCTTTTCTGAAAAATTTGTAGGATACTAGGTTCCATACTTTCTTTTGTACTAAAACTGACCCACCTACCACAAAGGTATGGAGATACGTTTCTCTTTGTCTTGTCCTTGTAACAGGCATTAATTGGAGCATATGTTTAGCATGTCTTTTTCTCAAAACAGCTTTACAAGAGCTTATCTTCTAGCTGTGAACAATTGCTCCTCTTCTGAAGACCTTGGGAAGATGCAAGTTTCAAGATCTCCTGGACAAAGTCTTCAAGATCCAAAGGATCCCATAAACTCTCTTCAAACGGCTAAATTGCAAACAGTCACCAAGCTCCAACGGCTATCTTCTTCAAACGGCTATATTTTGAAGATTATAAAAGAAGCTCAATAGAGAGACTACAAAGATAGATACACACCAGATACACAGAAGTGCATACAAGCCAATTCTCCTGAAAAGCTTCATTCGAATCATTCAAAGCTCTCTCTCAAGCCTTCCTGCTAGCAATAGTCAGAGAGCTCCACTTCAGAAAATTTTCTTCTGAAGTTCTGTGTTGGGTGGAAATTGTAATTGTCATATTTTCTTCAAGTCCACCCTTGTTGCTTCAGATAGGATTTAGTTTCATTTCTTGATCTTTTAATCCTACTGAAGTCAGTGTGTGTTTGTGCTCATATTTGAGGCAAACACACAAGTGTTTTAATTCTTCTTCCTTTGTAATCTCTGCAGAAGGTAGTTCTGCATTGCCCCTCCTATGAAGGGAAGGCCTTGTGAAAGGCAGTCATTGTACCCCTGATTAGGGAAGACTTGCTTGGGAGCAAGTGGGTTTGTAATTCCTCTCAAGGGTGAGAGAAGGCCAATTTGTTGGTAGTTAGTGGAAATCTCAAGTGGTTGACTTGAGGACTGGATGTAGGACTTCCATGTGGGAAGGGCCGAGCCAGGATAAAATCCTTGTGCATTTCTTTGTGTGATTGTTTCCGCCTAGTTTACACTTGAATCACACACATCACACTAAGTTCTAACATATCCATTTAGTGTTGTGTTTTTCAGAAGAAATTTTTAAAGATAAAAAGTCCTATTCACCCCCCTCTAGGGCGGTTTGTTTGCCATTTCGATCCAACACTATTTGGTGGATTTGGAGAGAAAGATGCACTCGAATTTTTGAAAATCAGAGCAGAAACAAGGTTCATATTCTCATTGATATCCTTAATGACTCAAGAAGTTGCTTGGAGAATAGGTTGAAAATCAACAGTCTCAATAGGCAGGAGAAAAGGGTTCTTACTAGATTTAACTTTTCCATCAGCTATATTAGTATTATTTTGCCAATTAACTCTTTTTTCAGTATACATGACTCGTTTAATTTTTATTCTCCTAGTTAGCAGTCTATTGCTTGGTCTTGTTATCATATTGAGTTTTCAGGTTCAGCGTGGATCAAGCCATAAGTTGGGGAATTGCAGTTATAGGGGGCGCTGAAGGCCTTCTTGATCTTTTATATCTACAGCTTCTGATTTCCTCCTTCTTGATCTTTGCCATAGTCCACGGTTTGTGTGGTCATGACAGTTATTTTCTGCTTTCTTGGAGCTGTGGATGGTGGAGTGAGAAGATTCCTTCTCTTTGAGAGGGGGTGCACTCTCCTGGCCCACTCTAGGAGATTTTTCCTTATGTCACGGTTTGTGTGACAAAGACTTTGTACATTTCACCCCATTAATCCATTTATTTACTTATCAAAAAAGAATATATTGCCCTGAGCCAGTACTTGGATGACAATGCAAGTCATTAAGAGTGACTTCCTCATAAGGAAGTCCGGGTATAGGCAGGTCGGAAACCCTGTGAAAGCTCCATAGATCAATAGAGGTTTCGCCTTCGGTTGTCCCAAAAGTATTCCAACGAGCGTTGAACCACTTTGTAAATGCCTGAAGTAGCCCCGTATGGCAGGGGTAATCATATAAAGCTGTAGACACATCATCTTGAATTCCCAATAAATTATGGAGTTCGCCATAATGGTGCAGGATACCCATCAACCACTCTATGGCTCCGAAGTGAAAAATATGAGAAGGCAACACTGACCACTTGCCATATCAACTCGGTGTGGTGCCGTCGGTGATCTTGTCAAGAAGACAACATGTGTCATATTTGCCAATAGCATACCGAGGATCGCAGGGCATTAATAATAAGCCATTAGTCTGCGCCAAGGCCTTGTGATGACCTTTTGAATTCCAGGTCACAGAGGTAATACTTCACGACCGCACACAATGATCAAGACCTTGGTTGAAAGAACCCAATGCAGCGACAGAAGGAAGCCGGTTCTGAAAAGTGAAGCCCAGAGGAAAATTAGGAAAAGAAAAGGCACAAGTCCCGAGAAGACTATCCCGGGATTCCAGGATAGCTACCTCTAAATAACGGTGCTCTGCGGATATGCAAGGATCATCAGCAGACAATGTGATACATGCGGCAGAATCTGCCACAAATTCAAATGATTCCGAAGCTGGTCCTTCATGTGACCCACCTTAGGATAATTCCGAGGTTCATTCTCCACCAAGATCTAGGCGTCGAACGATATGGAAAGTCCTTCAGGGAGTTAAAAGCAACTCAGGCGACTACAACAAGGCCAACAAGAGTTGCGGCAAATTATAGAAAGTGTGAAGGAACACCAGGATACTTCCCCTCAGGAAGTCCATGTTCCACAAACCACTCCCACTCATATGCAAACAATGTAGGAGCTGCCTTTAATTCCACCTTACTCATATTCAATCGGATGGCTATCTGAAGGATCTCCAAGCTTTGTCGAGCCAGAGAAGTTATATTCTTTCCCTCGACATGAAACATTAACACTCTTCCGGCTATGTTTGCGGGCCGGATTGTTAGATTTCTCTGCTCTGCCAAATACATTATTCAACTACTATTCATATCATCAAACAACAAGTCATGTCATCGAAGATTGCACTGAGTCACTGACTTCAAAGATGACGTGAAAGTTATGACCAGGCAAGGGATGATTGACTTGGATGACTCTTTGGTCAACCCTCCACAGCCCCATGTTCGATACCCACCGAATGAGCCGATCAACTTTATGTATCATTCGGTAAATGTTATCAATGCATCTCTACCCTCCGATTTTCCTGGATCAGGGACGGAGGAGTCAAATTTAAATCAAGGCTTATCCCAGCGATGGTATTCATTTGCACCCCTACCTATGGACAAGTTTTGTACTTTAAACCCATAAGAGTCTAAGGGAAAGTCTATCAAGGACAAGAAGTTTAGCAAGGAAGCTAGTGAAATGGCTATCCAATATATAACCAGGTGGATGTATCAGGCAGGGATTTCATTCAATTCCGTGCACCTACCTTTCTTTCAAACTATGCTGGAAGCAATAGGGCAATATGATCCAAGATTGAAGGGTCCTAGCTATCATGAAGTTCGTGAATCTTTTTTGGATAAAGAGATCAAGAAGACCCAAGAATTGATGGATGTGCAAAAAGCAAGCTAGGTTAAATATGGTTGCAGCATCATGTCTGATGTGTGGATAGATAGGAAGGGAAGGACATTGATAATGTAACACCCCAAAAATTTTATTTCTTAGAAAAATATGATTAGTTTGATGATTAAACATAACCACTGTCATGGGATGTAATTAACTTTAATTTAGGAGTCACAGGTAATAATTGATAATATCCTAGTGTCGTACTTAAAGGTGCGCGCTTCGACAGGTCGACACTGAAAAACTGTAACGAAAATGAAATCTGAGAACACCATAATTCTTAGAAAAATATGGTGATATCAGAAATATAAATATCTAGAATTATTGGCGTGCGGATTTTGGGATTAAGCTGACGCAACTATTTTCTGGGTGATTTTTCACCTAGTGCAAAATAAATTCTAAAAATTAATATAAAATCACCATAATTTGTAAAACCATTACATTAGCCTATGGCTGAAATTTCAACACAAATGGACATCATTTGAATATGTTTACATGAGGATCTTTGGCCAGCCGAATTAGGGGCTATTTACGGTGGTGATTTTATGAGTAATTTTATTTGCCTATGTGTTAGGGGCTGTGTGAGCCACCTTACCTTGGTGTGAGGCCTACATGTTAACCCTATAGGTGTAAGCTTTGAAGAGCATGCATGTGAGACGTGTTTCCATGGAAATCAAATGGTTTCTACAATGACACCTTGATGACCGACATGCCATCGTGCATGGGAATTTTGTTGGGCTATAAAAGCCACTCCCCTCCCTTCGTACACATCCTTTCCACCCCTTTGTTCTTGCTCTTGTTTCCTCTACCCCTTGCTGCTGGAGCTGCTCTTACTGCTGTCGTGTTTGCCAGCCCTTATGTTGGTGAATCGTTGCTAGAGTTGTAGCTTTTAGAGCTATTGCTTCTACTTCCTTTGTTGAAGGTGCAGCTGCCATAGTTGTTGTTGTTGCTATTGAAGCTGCTACCCCATCTCCTTCCTCCTGCTAGTTGGGGATCTCTTTGTTAAGGGGAAGTGAAGGTCTTCACCTTCCCAAGAACAGGTAGGATTCGAACCTCTTTCCTTCGTCTCTAACTCATGTTCTTGGACATGCTTTAGAACCTACTGTTTGGATGTCCAAACTTATGCTCTAGTGTCATGAACACCTCTAGCACTATATGTATGTTTTGAGTTGCTATAGAAGCTACTCTTTGAGTTCACATAATCCCTGTTTAGAAAGGATTTCCTTCCAGTATCAGGTTGTAGTAGGTTTCTAGCTATTCATGTGTAGGATTCATCTCGGGGAAGTCGTTGGAGGTTTCTAGCTATTTCTTAAAGATTGAATTTCCTGTGTAGGTTTCTAGCTATTTCTTAAAGATTGAATTTCCTGCATAATTGAATCACGGGGAAGTCGTTGGAGGTTTAATCTATGAAGAATCTCTCCCCAGACCGCGTTAGAGTATGAGCATTTAAAAAAGAGGTGATCTTCACATTCTTCTAAAAGACAACAAAGAATACAACGACTTGGAACTTGGAAACCTCTCTTCTTCAAGTTATCAATGGTAGGAAGTTTATGCATTACGACTTGCCAACAAGTTAGCGAAAATCACTGGACTGTTGATGAAAGCAATAGGGAAATTCATTCTTTCTAACATATGATAGATAAGAGATCTGTTCACAGAGTCAAAAGCCTTCCTTAAGTCTGCCTTGAAGATGATTCTATTGCCTTTGCCTTTAGAATGCAAGTCCTTCGCCAAATCATTAGCTAAGAGGACATTATGATGAATGCTTCTCCCCCTGATGAAAGCTGCTTGATTGAGACTAATGAAATTACCCATAACTTTCTGCATCCGATCAGCAATAACTTTGGAGATAACCTTATAAATAAAGTTACAAAGGGATATAGGTCTGTAATTCTCCATGCAATCAGCTCCATGTGTTTTAGGAATCAAAGCTATGAAGGTGCAATTCATCTGGCGATGAATTTGGCTGGAAGAGAAGAAATGTTGACAAGCTTTGATAACATCAGGACCCGTGATGTGCCAAGTTACCTGGTAGAACTCATCTGGAAAGTCATCAGGTCCAGGACTCTTGTTCTTAGGGGATTTGAAAACCACATTCCTTTTTTTTTCGGTAAGTAAAAATGGTATTAATGAGAAACATATGTACAAAAACCTTTGATCATACAAGTCATGACCAAAAGGCAAAAGTCACCTAGAGAAGTTTAGGAGAGTTCACCCCAACCTCAAAGAGGAGGAATGTTCTCACTCCACCAAACTACACTCTAAAGTAACAAAGCTGAAACAACTGAAAAACCATGACTACACAACCTGTAGACTATGGATGATTAAGATTATGGTCTCAATTTTGACTTCAACGTCCCTTTGAGAGCAGCAAGTTGCAAGTTTCTCAATCCTATCTTTTGGGTTTGCATCCTCAAACAAATTGCTGCTGCTAACATTGATCCTTTTAGAACTCCATGCAAGAAAAGAAATATTTCCCCGGAACTTTCCATGAAAGAATGCTGCTGAGGTCTCACCAACTCCTGAATCAGAAATCTCAAAGAAAGACAAGTCGATGCATAGTAGTAACCAATTATGAAACTAAAATTAAAAGAAATCATGATTATAGTAGAAGTAAATAAATTTGCTTGAGGCTAAAAACTGATCTAGCTAATGGAAAAGTTTAATCTATTGAGGATTCCTTTCTCTCTCTTAGATAAACTGTTAAGCTTCCCAGACTTTTCTATGCAGCATCTAGAATCCAGAATGATGTCTAGGAGAATGTGAACCTTATCCCTGCTTTTACCTTCGAAGATTCTTAAACATCTTTCTCTCCAAATCCACCAAATCGCAGATCTGAAAATCACCCTCACCATCTTGATCAGAATCCCTTTAGTAGGAAACTCTTGAATGATTGTATGGACTTCATGAAGAATAGTGCATTGAGGTTGTCTATTCAAGTTAAATCTTTTCAGAATTTCCTTCCAGATCCAATTAGAGTAAGGACAAGCAAAATACAAATGATCTGTAGTCTCCATATTATTCAAACAAAGCACACGTCTGTTAACAAATGCAAAACCTTTTTTCTGCAGATTATCAATTGTAGGAAGTTTCTTATGGAATGCTTGCCAGGTACATAAAGAAAACTTTTGGACAGTAGGCCGATCCCATACCCAAGTATTGAGAGTCCAAATGTTGTTTCTAGATCTGATTTGATTCCAAGCCGAGGTGATGGAAAACTTACCATTATCATGCATCCAATTGACCGCATCTTCAACATTGTTATGAATTAGGATAGCAGCAATTTGAGGCCAGAGAGATAGCATGTCAATAGAAATAGGATTAGGAAGACACCACTGCCCATTTTGAATAAATTGAGAAAGCATCAATTCCTTGGGAGCCTCCAAATCCTGTCTCACTCTATCACTAAACAATTTGTAGATACTTTTGCCAATGATCCAAGGATCATACCACATACTAATATCATTTCCACTCAAAATAGCATATGCAATGTGATCAATCAACCAGTTTCTAGCCTTTAGAATTCCTTTAATGGCAGAGGAAAAGTGAGATTTCATATCAATACTCCAAATAGACTTCCTACAGAAATACTTATCATTAATCCATTTGGACCAAATCGATTTTTTACCTTGCAGCAAGTCCCATAAGTGTTTGATCATGCAAGCTTTGTTCCATTCATGCAAGTTCCTTAAGTTTAATCCTCCTTCTTCTTTGGGTTTACAAATGGTACTCCATTTCATCATGTGCAAAGAGCGCCCATCTTTAGTTCCTCCCCAAAAGAATTTGCTGAGAATACTATCAATTTGATTGATGATTCCAGTAGGTAGAAGGAAAGCATTCGCCCAATATAAAGAGTAGGAATTAAGGACTGAACGAATCAATTCAAGTCTGCCAACTTTAGATAGAAGTTTACTTTTCCAGGAGCTTAATCTTTTCTTGATCTTCTCAATGATTGGATAACAATGGTTCTTCTTCATACCACTTGAGAATAGTGGCAGGCCTAGATAAGTCACAGGGAGAGTTCCTTCAGCCACTCCAAGAGTGCTAGTAATCATTTCCTTATCATCAATGCTAGCCCCAACATAAACTTTGCTTTTATTATGATTCAGAAGCAGTCCTGATTTTTGACCAAAACTTTTGAGAATATCAGCCAACATCTGGATAGAAGCATGATCATTCTGAGTAAAGATAAGCAGATCATCAGCAAAAATAATGTGAGAGATATGAGTGCTACCAGCAGTAGGAACCTTGATTCTCCCATCCATAACAGCTTTCTCTAGCATGCAGGTAAGACCCTCCATAGCAATGGTAAAAAGGTAAGGAGATAGGGGGTCCCCTTGCCGAATACCATTAGTACTCCCGAAAAACCCAATTGGAGAGCCATTAAAGAGAACTGAAAATTTCGGGTCTCCAAGCAATTTTCGATCCAACCAATCGAATTAGTAGGAAAATTCATCTTCTCCATCATATGATAAATGAAGGATCTATTAACAGAGTCAAAAGCTTTCCTTAAATCAGCTTTGAAACAGATTCTTTTCCCCTTATGTTTAGTATGCATATCTTTCACTAAATCATTTGCAAGAAGAACATTTTGATGGATACCTCTTCCTTTGATAAAAGCAGACTGATTTTCACTAATAACTTTATCCAACACTTGCTGCATTCTATCAGCCATCACTTTAGAGATAATTTTGTAGGTGAAGTTACAAAGAGAGATCGGTCTATAATTCTCCATAGAATCTGCACCATCAGATTTGGGGATGAGTGAGATGAAAGTACAATTCATTTGCTTCAAGATTTGACCAGAACTAAAGAAATGATGGCAACATTGAGAACATCTCTACCAGTGATAGACGAAGTAACCTTAAAAAACACAGCATTGAACCCATCCGAACTCGGACTCTTGTTTTTTTTTTGGTAAGTAAAAAAGGATTATATTAAGAAACAATATTGTACAGAAGCCTTTTGACCTTACAAGATATGATCAAAGGCAAACATACCTAAAGAAGGACAGGAGAGTGCACCCCACCTCAGAGAGGTGAAATGTTCTCACTCCACCATTCTCACTTTAGAGTAGAAAGACTAAACTATCATGACCACACATGCTGTGGACTATGACAACAGACAAACAGACTAGAAACATGTAATTGCAGAACTACATATTGGCAACTGACTGTTTGAAAACATGTCGTTCATCTCCCTTGATCTACCTTGATTTCTGATATGGTGAAGCTTGAAGATCATCAATCCCAAAAAAGACAAGTCGAAGCATAGAAATATCCATGTATGAAACTGAAATTAAATGAAAAGCATGCATGCAATAGAAGAATGAAAATGGCATGAGAATAATAAACTGATCTAGATAATGGAAAAGTGGAATCTAGTGAGAATTCCTTTCTCTCTCTTGGATAAACTACTCAACTTCACTTTCCTTTCAATGCATCACCTCATATCCATAATGATGTCAATCAAAATGTGAACTTTGTCTCTGTTTTTCTCTTCAAAGATTCTATTACATCTTTCTCTCCAAATCCACCATACCGCAGATCTGAACACCACTTTCACCATCTTGAGTAAAATGCCATCAGTAGGAAATTCATGCATTCAAGCATTGACTTCCTGATGAATAGACAAATGAGGAGTTCTATTCAAATCAAATCTCTTTAAAATTTCTTTCCAAATCCATGTTGAGTAAGAGCAAGCAAAATATAAGTGATCAGTATTTTCCATATCATTCAAACAGAGCACACACCTGTTAACAAAAGCATACCCTTTTCCCTGCAAGTTATCAATTGTGGGTAGTTTCTTATGAAGAGCTTGCCAAGTACACAGAGAAAATTTCTGAACAGTTGGCTGATCCCAGGCCCAGCTATTGAGACTCCAAATGTTGCATTTAGCTCTGATTTGGTGCCAAGCCGAAGTGACTGAAAATTTACCTTTATCATGCATCCAAGTAACCCCATCTTTGCCATTATTGTGAATAGGAATTGCAATAATTTGAGGCCAAAGAGAAATCATATCAATAGAAGTAGGATTCGGAAGACACCATTGGCCATTCTGAATAAAGTGGGAAACCAGCAAATCTTTCAGGGCCCCCAAGTCTTGTCTTACTCTGTCACCAAATAATTGATAAATACTTTTACCATTGATCCAAGGATCATACCACATGCTAATATCATTCCCTCTTGAAAAACCATAAGTAATGTGATCAACCAACCAATTTCTTGCTTTAAGAATTCCCTTAATCGCCGTAGAGTGGTATGACTTTATTTCAATGCTCCAAATAGATTTCCTACAGAAATTTTAAGGCCCTGAAATTTTGCCCTTTTATTTTGTCGCGTGTTAACTTCATGCTTGTGCATAGCATCATGTAGATATTATGTACATGTTATCGAGGTGTACCTACATATGTATGTGTATGTTTAGCTTGTAAATGTTGTCCATTTGTATTGTGTAGATAGTATTTATATTGTACTTCATACATTGCCTGTATATACATAGAGTAAAGATGGTTTTCTGCATGATTTCATGTCCTGGCCGAAGGGCATTGACGGCAACATGAATGGACGTTCACGTGAAGTCGACGTCCATATCGATGGATGACAACCTTGTGTAGACGGCCATGTATGTGGACGTCTATTTCTCTAAATTTTTGTGCGCAACAGATCCAGAAATCCCAGATTTGCCTTGCTCTCTGATTGGGGAGTTGTCTCCAACGGCTCTCCCATCCCCTCTGCGCAAAACCCCAAGGCCATAGCTTATAAAAGAACACCCCTTTATGACTGGAAGAGCTCTCTTGGCTCTTGGCAAAGAAAACCCTAGAGCTGTGAGAAACCCAGAACTTTGTGGACTTTGATCTGGTGACTGGAGGCATCTTCCGGCGATCTACACCGACTGGAGGACTCTCTGAACATCAAGGAACGCTTCCCCGACTCCGGTGTGCAGCAAAACTCATCACAGAACCCGGAGCAAGGAGGTTTTGGAGGCTTCTTGGCACTGGCCAAGGAGAGCTTCCCCGACCCTTTTGATCCCCTTGGAGAATTTTCCAGAGGCAAGTAACCCATCCCCATTGTTCATACATATGTCTAGTAGGTCTTAGGTATTTTTCTAGAATTTTATTCGAGTCTTGGAACCCCATTTCACCAAGTCTTTTGAGTTCAGTCTGTGTTTTGCACAGACAGGAACTTAATGTCATGATCTCCTGCCGTTAATATCCTAAGTTGGCGGCAGCCGATACTGCCGTTAACCTGTTTGAATGGTCAGACCCTTGCCGTTTAGTTCTTCAGGAAAGAATAGTGAACTGTTCTTCCTTATATGATTAATTTTCGGATTTCACACATGAGTGTAATCACGGGATTCGTATCCCCTTTTGAAATAGATTGTGAAGGTGTAGAGATTAGGAAAATACCGTGATCGCCACCAGAGTAATCACCTCGTAGATGTAGACGTAGAGGGCTGACTACCTTGGAAAAGAAAGGTGAAGTAGAAGGAGTACCTGACAAAGCAACAGATGCGGTGTCGCTTTCCTATTTCCTGAACGCGACAGAGGCTAAGGCGCCTTCTTGAACGCGACAGTGGTCTTGTCGCCTTCTCTTCAGAGGGACAGAGATGTGGATTCTCGTCTTCCTGCTCCTCAGCCGGCCAAGGGACAGGAGCCTCACTTCGTTCTAACCTTCAAACACCTGCCAAGATGATTTAAACACAAGGAAAACCCATTAGAATTCGTGTGCAATAGATCTATTCAATGAAAAGTGCATGTACATGAACTATTATGGGGGGAACTCACAGGATTGGGGTTTTTAACCCCTGGGGGTACCAAAGATGGGTGTGTGTGTCGTGTTCTAATGCTAAACTAGAAGAAAAAATGAACTATGCATGCATGAAATTGATGAAATAAAGAAGAAAAGGGAGAGAGAATTGGATAGCCGCTGGGAAAACGCCCTGGAGGGCTCTTCTGAGTCGTCTAGAGAAGAAACTCTCTTCGTGGAAGAGAAAGCTCTCTTGCTCTGCGAACTAATGAATCCAGCCTTGCCCTAAAAGATGCAGAGACGAGGTACTTATGGGTGATTATTCCCAACTCGGGTCTGAGAGGAATAATGGGCAAGAGTCCGACTATAGGCAAGTATGGTTGTGCAAGGTATTGGAACTCGGAAAGGAACATGTTAGGAAGGCCTGCTCCGAATTTGAGAGGATTTGGACTTGATTTGGACATCCAAAAGAAGCAATTACCATCAATAGCATGGGTCCAAATTAGCCTCGGATTGAGTTTCCTGTTTAAGGCCCAGAATGCGACAGCCATCTTGTCGCCTTCCTGAAGGCGCCGGCTCGACATGTCGCCTTCCTCATATGGCAGGTGAACTTGAGTTATTTTCGATTTTCTGAGGGATTTAAAATATAGAATTATCAATGCGACATGGGGTATGTCGTTTTCAAGAAAGCGACACATGGCCTGTCGTCTTCTGGTATTTTTCTGCATTTTGACCATAAAATGTCCAATAGCCATGCACAGCCTTCAGGATGAAACATCGGACTTATACTCAGAGAGCTTTTAGTGGGAAGAGATTGATTTGACCAAGAAGAGTCCTCCAGGGCGATGAACTAATGGGAATGATGTCATGATCGGAGAAAGCCAGCTTGACGATGATGAGCCAACGTGGGGCGTCAATGATACGACAAGGGATTTTGCTCGACTTATGGGCCAGAAATGGGTGTCTACAGATTGCCCCTCCTTGATGCCTGCTTTGCAAGGGAGTGGAGCGGAAATGGAGCGAAAGCGGCGTGAAACGGCGATGTAGTGGAATGAAGCGGAATGAGCTGAAAAGCGGGCGTCAAGGTAAAGAGACACCCATTTTGGACGAACAAGCAACGAGAATTATCCGGCTAACTTTGAACATGGCTGGGAACAGAGTGCGAGGATGGTTCCTACTGGGATGAATGAAAATCAAAGAAAAGAATGATCAACCTCCTGATTCAGGAGGTACCCTGGCTATCTTTAGCGTGCAGGTTTCGTTCATTAGGGGATAGGGGCTGCCCGGCGGGTCGATTCGACTCTGGCCTTCGAGCGGGTCACGACTAATGAGCGGATCGGGGATAAAGGGATGACTGTTATAATGAATGGGGATGAGAGGAATCCTTCATAGGAACCATCACTGGTAAACTGGACCAAGCACAAGCTCGAGGAAAACTTTCAAATTCGGAGTGGAATCCTTGTCTATAAATGAGGATCTGGGTTGGGACATCATTGAGAAGCTGACTTTGACGAATCATGATTCATGAAGCTCAAAATTCCTACATGATGCATGCTGGGCTAAAGAAAAAGGAAATCATAAAAGCGAATGCAAAGAAAGAGAGAAAATAACAAATATTCAAGGATAATATTGCTAGACAATATAAGCAAGGGTCAAGACACTTCGCATCCCCGACGTGCGATAGAATCCGTCGTCCCCGAGTCATATTACCCAACGGCCTATCCAGCGATTAGCAGTGTGTACTTAGATCATCCTCGTTTTTGATGAAGGGGAACTCAGATCCTGGAACACACTGGGAACCAGCCGGTCCTTGAGCTGATATAATAGTGTAGAATGCGAAGGGTTAGGGTTAGAAATACTTACCTGACTTACCTGACGGATGTCTTTTGATTTTCTGGATTTTGGATTTTTGGATTTTAATAATCAAAGCAATAAAATAGACATAATACAATGCACCAAACAATGACATCAAAGCATATGTGCAAATATCTTGAACAGTCATAAAGAAGTAAGCAAGACAGCACAGACTGATCAGAAGGCGACATAGGGCTTGTCGCGATGCTTAACTGAAGAAGGCGACAAAAAGACCTGTCGCCACCTTGAAGGCGACAGGTCGATATGTCGCATTCTTAGTTTCCTCAGCCCGAGCTCAAAAGCCTTCAGCATATGATTTGGTTTTGACCCCTACTTGGATTCCTAATGCCTCCCACTCAAGGTCTACTCCTAATGGGTCTCCCCTACCCTTTCCTAGTAGGAATATGAGTATTATTGCTCAATAAATAAAGGGGATGAGAGGCCAAATTCGGAGTTCTCTCTTCTCTCTTCCTTTCTTCAAGCTTTGCAAGCTTCTATGGCTATGAGGAGAGCTCTTCTTGCTTCCATGGACGGGGAGATGCTTATGAAGGTCCGAAACGTGCTCGGACGGGATATGAAGCGCTCTTGAGGGTGACGGACATCCCAATCACTTGAGCTAGAGCGAGGAAGTGAGAGAGGTGAGTTTGGTGCTTTCAATTTTCATGAATTTTGAACTCCGAATTTGTCTTTTAATTTTGGTGTTCTTGATCTTCCCTCTCTTTTTTTGCCTTTTTCTTCTCCTCTTCTAGCTCTTCCGGGGTCCTGCCGCTATTCTAAGCTCACTTGGATCACCCCAATGATCAAGTCCTTACCCATGTTTGTCATTAGATTCTTGAGAGAGTGGGGATTGGGTGGAGTATTGATAGCGGCCCATAATTACCATAAATTTCTTTCGATTGGCATAGCATCACGGCTTTGATAGAGTTATGGCACCCACAAACTCATACCTTCATTTTTCCCAAGTTCGAGGCGAGTCCTTCTAGAGGAGGTCGAGGCCTTTCTAGATCTCCCTAAAACTAAACCGGGGGACGAGCACAACGTAAGCTATACCGTCGAACCCATTAACCCAAAGCTCATCCTAGGGGGGTTTATGACCGACCCGGGGGATATCATACCATGATTAGCCACAATCCATACACTTGGTTCCATTGTCTAAGTGGGTCATATCCCAATGCAAGAACAAGAATACGGACCATCGGGAAATTGCAAAGGCCGTGGCCATATGCCTATGTGGTGTAGTCCTCTTCCGTCCAGGGATCACCTTATAGATCATGTGAGCCTTAGTGCGATTAGTGGGGTATGGCGGGGACTTTCTCTTTCACACGCGATCTTGGCCTACCTCTACTCGGGTCTCACTTCAGCTTCCACGGGTGGTTTCCTTTACGTCTCTATGATCCTTCTAGAGTGTTGGTTGGGTGTGAGGATAAAGTTTAGACCTGTTGATAACCCCACCACCGACTGTCGGATCTTCGGGTGCCATCCATTGAACTTCATTGGCGGCGCGGCCAAATTTTCGGACAAAGTTTTATGCAGGACGGCCGACAAGAAGACGAGGGGTGCGTGGCGCCTCTACTTCAGCACCCTGCCGGTGGAGCACTTTGCTTTGGATATAGAGGCACTGCGCGGAGCGGAGATCCGGCTACCACTCGGACGCGGCTTGGACTTGCAGCTGATAGGAAACATGGCAACCGTTCTCTACAACCCTCAGCGGTGCTACTTGCAGATCGGAAAGCCAAGAACGAGAGTACTGCCACCACACCTTCCTCCTGTGAAGAGACGGCGCTTGGGGGACCCCGGAGGATGAGCAGGCTGTGCGGAGCGCACTGGCCCTGTGGAGGGCGTGTGCCATGCACACGCACCCACCGAGACTTGACGAGGACCGGAGACGTACCAGGCGTACCTCTGGGAACATGAGAAGCTTCGGCCACTAGCGGACCGCGAGCCGGAGAGAGAGATGTGATTGTACTTTTGACGCTTTGATGGGACTTGATGAGTTGAGTTTGATGAAGTGGGGAGTGAGACTTTGAGTTGATGGCTTTTATTTGATGTAAGGATTGATTTTCTGCAATGAGAATTGAATTTTGGGCGTTGGATGCACTGGCTAAAGAAGGCGACATAGGTATGTCTCTACCTTGAAGACGACAGATCCTGTGTCGCCATGACTAAAGCTCCTCTCCCTCTTCCCTCTTTTCTTCTCTCTCTCTCATCTCTCTCTCCTTTTCTCCTTTCTCTCCTCCGCGAGCCAAACCGAGGCCCCCCCCCCTTCTTCTTCTCCTTCCTCCTCGGCGAGCCCCCCATCTCCGGCGAGCCCCGGCCGCGGTCGCCTCCCCCTTCCCTTTCTTCATCTTCTTCCCTTCCTTCTTTCTTTCCGGCAAACGGCGATGGAAGGCGATGGAGACCAAGGAGGTGAGGACGGCGTTAGACGTCGGAAGAGGATGATCCTCGGCGGAGCAAGCAGGTGAAGGGACGTCCACGGCGGCGGATCACCGGCCTGCGCGTGGATGGCCAGGCCGTGACTGGGACCACCTATACCAGCTATCAAGAGCCGGTGGAGATGCTACTGGGACTGGAGGTGAGTGGAGAGAGGTCCTCGCTAGTGCAGCGACGGTGCTGCAGGCCAGCCTGGGGGTGGCGAGTGCACGCCGCCAGACGGGCGAGGGACAGGCGGAGCACATGGAGCGAATGACAGATGACGCCAGAGCGGCGATGGCGGAGGAGGAGGGAGTCAGCTGACAGAGACTTACGACGGTTCCTGACGCTGGTGATTGGAAGCTGATCCTGGGGACCAAAGGGGCCCGGTGGGCTGCCGTTGCTTGCCCCTACTGGAGGATCTATCCAGCGTGGGCAACTATGCGTGGGGTGCGGCCCCCTGGCCCACTCTTCGACATCCTGGCACCTCTAGCAGGGAGACAGGTGTCGCGGGCTTCTTCCCACTTCTACAGGTACGTTTCTACCTTGCCCTTTGCTGCTTTTCCTACTTGTTTATTGACTTTGTGTACTAACTTGTGTTGCCTCTGCAGGTGTGGGCTTAACTACCACCCCCCCTCCCTAGGCCGCGGGGTGGCGAGGCGACGCAGCGCTGTACTGCTCTTACAGCGCTGGCGGTTTTGCCGAGATGAGCGGTCCCTGCGGCGCCAGGTGACCATGATTCACGATGCGCTGGACACTACTCCTTTTGGACATGTAAGTGCTTCTAACCTTGCCCTCTTTACTTTGCCTATTTGATGGTTGACTGACGGAGTTTGGCTTTTGGTGTGCAGGTACAGTGGACCCCCTATGTCGGGGAGAGTGACCCGCCGCAGCCGGTGGGTGGAGTGAGGCCGTCCCTACTTCGTAGGCCCCCACCTTTACCTAACACTATATAAGCATCCTTTTGGAGCCAATTCGCAGAGAGCAGCCTCCCATCCAAGAGCCTCCAAGGGACCAAGAGGAAAAGCCCCAAATTGCTGCTCTGCTTCAACTTTCCGCCCAGATCGACGTGGAATCACCATCTATGCGGAGCTGAAGCCGGATCGTCATCAATTCAACCTTCTACATCGATCAATCTACATCCAATCGAAGTTTGAAGAGCGTTTGGACGATCCACGAGAAGAATTCCAACCGGATTTGTTCCCTAATCCCAATTCTTCTCCATTCATAATTTCCATTCCATTGTGTGTGTGTGTGTGGTTGTGTTTCGAGCATCCCTTGTGCTTGATTCACGTATTTGTGGTTGTTCTGATCGTGGTTCATCAGACAACGTGTGTGTGGTTGAGTTGTAGTGTTGAACTCGCTCATAAGCAGTCGTTTCTGCGTGTGTGTGTGGACGGTGGATGTAGGATACACGAGTTGTGTACTCCGAACCACCTAAATCATCGTGTTCTGTGGTTTGTTCGCGTTTTGCGATAGATGATTGGTAGGCACGGTGTTCATACGCACGTTTGATTTTCCTGTTCTCATTTAATCAACTCAAGCGGTCTCACACTTAATTGAATTTGAATCAAATTTCATTAAGATCGCTGTAGCATCGAAAAGAAGCCATCAATAGTTTAAAATTGCCGTAATCTATTCAACCCCCCCTTCTAGATTACCGTATTGTGTACTTCCGCATAACTCTTCAGCCCCTAGACTTTTGCTCCTTTCATGATTCTGACAAGTTCTCTGATAGAAAGGAGAGGAGATGAGGACCGCACTGGCGCGGACGACGACGCTGGAGACGAAGATGGCGAGCTGCGCCTACGCCACGAGGCAGAGGAGAGGTAGGCGCACATAGCAGTGGCGCCAGGAGGCGGAGGCGGCGGACGCTGGCGTAGGACTGGGAGCGGCATCGCGGCAACATGCTGCGATCCGAGATAAGGGGGCTAGAGAGGGCCCTCACCTGGTCGGACGCAGACCGGTCGACGGCAGCAGGAGCGGTATCCCCAGCGGATCCGCAGGGCATTATTTGACAGGTTCCTCCGGTCGGCGGAGGAACGAGGAGGAGCGCGGCGACATAAGAGAGCGCCAGAGGGTGATGGCCCCTCCGTCTCCCCGCCCGCCTGAGGGTACGGGGAGAGCGGCTGAGGGTTTGTACTTTTTGCTCTTTTCTTTTGTACATGATATGAATAGAATGGAATGAAATGGAACTCTTGTGTTTTTATGGTTTGTGACTGAGTGAGAGTGACGAGTGAGATATGAGTGCCGCTTTCTTTTCCGTCCTGCACACTTAGACAACCACGAAACAAGTCAGATCTGTTCTTAGGCTTAGCCCCTTGCCTTAAAAAAAAGCGACGAGTAAGCGACCTTGATAATTTGTCAAGGGGCTAAGCCTTATTAAATAGGCAAAAAAATGTGAATAAACAAATGAAATGCATGTATGCAAACGGCCTGGAATCATTTAACATTTTTTGAGATTTTTAGAATATTTGATTTTTAGAATATTTGATTTTTAGGGTTTTGAAAGTATTTAATTTTTTTGGAGTTTTGGAAATATTTGATTTTTTTTGGGGTTTTGAAAATATCTGATTTTTTTGTGAGTTTGGAAATATCTGATTTTTTGGGGTTTTGGCAATATCTGATTTTTTGGGTTTTAGAAATATTGATTTTTGGGGTTTTGAAAATATCTGATTTTTTTGGAGTTTTGGAAAATATTGATTTTTTTTTTGGGTTTTGGTTAGCGCCTAAAGCCGGCGTTGGCCCTTCCTAAAATAAGACACGCGAGACGGAAGGTACTCGCATATTCGGGGCCACAACACTTTGACCGATTCGAACCGCTAGTTAGGAATCTTGATCACCTCCGGTTGTCGCCACAGGGCTTTCTAAGTCAGGACGTGCATAAGGGGTGACAACGCCTCGGAAAACTTGCCCTTGTTGACGCTGCGATTAATTAAGCCCCACCCAAGAGGTGACTCAGCCTTATAGGGAGAAACGAAAGATTATTTAAGGAAAGTCTTGTGTGGGTATAGCCGGCGTTGGCCCTTCCTAAAATAAGACACGCGAGACGGAAGGTACTCGCATCTTCGGGCCACACACTTTGACCGATTCGAACCGCTAGTTAGGAATCTTGATCACCTCCGTTGTCGCCACAGGGCTTTCTAAGTCAGGACGTGCATAAGGGGTGACAAACGCCTCGGAAAACTTGCCCTTGGTTGACGCTCTGCATTATTAAGCCCCACCCAAGAGGTGACTCAGCCTTATAGGGAGAAACGAAAGATTATTTAAGGAAGTCTTGTGTGGTATGGGATGTTGGGTTTGGCTACTTCCTACAGCATACCATTCGGAGATTGGGTCTGTTGTGGAGGGACTTTATGGTCTTTGTTATGGACTTGCCTTGCTTTGGGGCATGCGTACGACTGGGCTCATTAGTGTCCCGCGGGGACTTTGCCACTATTGCCATGCCCCTATTGTATTATGGATTTTCTTTTCTTTTCATTTCTTTGCTTCTTTTGCCTTTGTTTATTGTGACTGTCCCTGTTTGAGACTTCCTCTCGTCGGGGTATGCTGCAAGTTGACGACCTACCCTTACGACCCCCCTTTGCCGTACACTTCGACCGATTAGGAGAGAATGACCGATGCATCACTGGAGTAGAGCCTGCATAATTGCAGCATCTTCCAAGTGTAGTTATCCGGGTTTGCCGTGTGCGTGTGTGTTAATCCTAACTTAGAGCAGCCTTGCGATTGGAGAGGTATCTTAGACTCCCGACATGGGGCTACTCCCGATCTAGGTGTTGTGGCTTCATATCTATAGGCCTAAGGATAGAAGCGTTTGAGTACAACCCGTGTCAACTAACGATTGACTCCCGCCCTCACATAATTAAGCGATATGCATTTCCAGGTAGACCTCCCTCACACGTACGGACCCTCCCAGTTGGGTTGCAGTTTGGACCTAGGACCTCCGGGTTTGATAAAGATGCGTTTCAAGACATATCACCCTCTTGGAATTTTCGTTCAATTACCTTCTTTTGAAAAGACCTCGAGATTCGCCTTTGGTAGGAAAGCACATGGTCGGCTGCCATAAGCCGCCTTTCATCTAAGAGTTCCAATTGGACTAGTAACGCCTCTCGACATTCATCAAGATTAAGTTCCTTGTCTAGCTGACTCTTAGTGAAGGAATTAGGATCTCATATGGAACTACTACGCCTCCATCCCGTAGGTGAGAGCGTACGGGGTTTGTCCCGTGGGAGTGCGGACGGAGGTGCGGTAGGCCCATAGAGCCTCTATTAGCTTCTCTGCCAGTCGGCAAATCTATGCGACTCACAGGTTTTCTTTAGGATTTTAAGAAGGGTTTTTGTTAGTTGCTTCAGCTTGGCCATTGCCTTGTGGGTAATACGGTGATGAATGATGCAGCGTGATGTTGTATTTCTTACAGAGGTCCTGGAGCTCTTGTGCGATGAATTGTGGCCCATTGTCCGTGACGATGCTGCTTGGCACTCCGAACCGCGAGATGATGTTTCTCATGATGAAGCGGCACACCGTGGATGCTTTGATTTCTGTGAAGGCTTCAGCTTCCGCCCACTTGGTGTAATACTCAGTCGTAGTTAGGATAAATGACTTTTGTTGGTTTGAGCATTAGAATCACCAAGAGGACCGACAATGTCGAAAGCCCACATGGAGAATGGCCATGGTGTAGAGAGTGGGTAGTGAGGAGGAAGGGCATGGATCTTATCGGCATGGAGTTGACACTTAACACACCTACGGACGTAGATGGTACAGTCTTCTTCTAGGGTTGGCCAGTAATAGCCTGCCTAATGATCTTCTTTGCTAGCATCTGACTGTTGACGTGCCTCCGCATTCGCTAGCATGGGCCCCTTCCACCACCTTCCAAGCTTCGTCATCGGTAAGGCACCTTAAAAGGACTCCATTAAGGGCTCGCCTGTACAGAACTTCTCCGACAACTGTGTACCTTAAGGCGACTCTTCTGATGGCCCTGCGGTCCTCTGCGCTTGCCCCTTCAGGATATGTTCCATCCCTGCAGTACTGTTCTATCTCAAAATACCATGGCAGTTCTTCTTCATTCAAGATCTCCTCGAGCTCAGTTAACATAACTTGTTGCGCTCCTTTCTTCCTAGCCCTTTCTTCTAAGGTTGCCCTAAGGTCGCTAAACCAAGGGTCCTGGGTAGATGGAACATCGAGACGCTGGACGATGATTGTCTCAGTCCGGCGACTCAGAGGGAAGGATAGGGATGAGGCTAGCGACGCCAGAGCATCGGCCAGGATGTTTTGGGAACGAGGAGTGTGGATATAGATAAGCTTACGGAACTGCCTTGCCAACAACGTGATCAGGTCTTGATATGGCTTGAGCTTCGAGTCACGAGTGCAGTAGGTTGAGAGCACCTGCTGCAGGACGAGCTGAGAGTCTCCTATAATTCTGAGGTGTGATGCCCCCAGCAGGTAAGCATGCCTGAGACCAGCAAGGAGAGCCTCATACTCTGACATGTTGTTGGTAGCGGGGAAGGTGAGTTGATATGCAAAGGGGATGGTGATACCTTCCGGGGTAAGTAGCACGGCTCCAATGCCCCATCCCTGAGAGTTGAGCGCACCATCGAAATGAAGGGACCAGAAGGGGTCTTTGATTATGACTGAGAGTTCCTCATCGGGGAATCCCTCTCGGAGGGAGTCGCTGTGAGGGAGCGGGAGATGGGCTAGATGCTCGGCAATGGCATACCCCTTGATGGCCTTTTGGACCACAAAGGATATGTCAAACTGGGAGAGGAAACTTTTCCAGCGTGCCAGCCGATCAGAAAGGACGGGCTTTTCAAGAAGATAACGGAGTGGATCCATCCTTGAGATCAGCTTGACCTCGTGGGCTAAGAAGTAGTGCTTGAGTTTTTGGACTACCCACACGAGTGCGGCACAAGTTTTGTCCGCGGTGGTGAGCTTGGATTCAACGGGGTTGAAGAGCCTAGAGAGGTAGTATGCTGCCCTTTCTTTCCCAGACTCGTCATGTTGTGCCAGGACAGCTCCTAGGGAGTCCTCAATGACTGAGAGATATAGGATTAGCGGCTTTCCGGGTACAGGAGGCTGTAAGACTGGGGGATTCATGAGATAACTTTTCAGCTCATCGAAGGCCGCTTGGCATTTGTCATTCCATTCGAATTTTGCCCCTCCTTTCAAGAGATCATAGAATGGGCGACATCTTTGCGAATGCTGGGAGATAAATCTTCGGATGAATTGCAAACGTCCGATTAGCCCTCTTAATTGTGCGATATTCTTTGGAGGAGGCATCTCTGCTATTGCCTTGGCCTTGTTCGGATCGATCTCAATGCCCCGCTTACTGACTATGAAGCCTAGCAGCTTTCTGATGATACCCCGAACACACACTTCTTTGGATTCATCTTAGCTGATACTCCCTAGCTCTCTGCAGCACCTTGGCTAGGATCTCGGGGTGTTCTCTCCTGGTCTTTGACTTCACCAAGATGTCATCCACATAGACCTCAACATAGACATGGATCATATCTTGGAATATGGCCATCATCGCCCTCTGGTAGGTATCACCAGCATTCTTCAGCCCAAATGGCATGACTACGTAACAGTATGTTCCCCAGGGCATGGTGAAGGATGTCTTTTCTTGATCTTCAGGAGCGAGACGGATCTAGTTGTAGCCTGAGTACCCATCCATGAATGAGAGGGTCTCATACCCAGCAGTGTTGTTGATTAGCACATCAAGATGAGGAAGCGGGAAGTTGTCCTTTGGACATGCCTTATTCAAATCCTGAAGTCGATGCAGATTCTGACTTTGCCGTCTTTCTTCATGACAGGGACTATATTGGCCACCCAGTTCGGATATAGCACTACCCTGATGAATCTAGCCTTATGGAGTTTATCTACTTCGTCCTTCATCTTCAGGGCTGTGAGTGGGTGGAACCTTCGGAGTTTCTGCTTGATTGCCTTTGCCCCTTCTTTCAGTACTAGTCGGTGCTCCACTAGAGAGGGGTCTAGGCCAGGCATGTCCTCATAAGACCAGGCGAATGAGTCCTTGTACTCCCTTAGGATTTGCACCAGTTCCTCTTCTTCATCAGGAGGGAGATTTGCTAAGATAATCACAATCCTGGGATCTTCTTCTGTTCCGAGGTTGACTTCCTTGGTAGATTCATCCACTGCCGTTGTAGGCTCGTCGAACCTCCTCACTCCACTGGCATATTTTTCGGCAGCGTCATCTACTTCGCTATCCTCTTCATCGATTGGGTCCTCATCATTCATTATTTCGTAGACACCAAACCCGTCGTCTATGAACACCCCGTCCTGCCCAAACACCTCTTCGAATACCAGTGCTTCTCTCGTGAACTCCTCTATCAATAGCAGCGCTTGACACCGCCGAGCTAGCTCTTGAAGATATCTCCGGGGAATAGCTTTTCCCCGCTGCTTCCTAGGACGGTGCTTGGAACTGGCGGATGGCGGGCTGACCTGACTCTCTATCCTAGGCCTATCTACTCTAGACTCACCTACCCTAGACTCTCCTAAACTAGACGACTCTACAGGACTGGGGGAGGACATGGTGTCCTCGAAGAGAATGGCTCCTAATGAAGGAGCAGGAGGGGGACCCTCAGTCGAGGGGTGCCCCTGATCAGCAGAGTGCAGGACGTATGCTGGCTCCTCGACCTCAACGTGCATTTGAAATGGACGTTTTTTTTTGGAGATCGGAGGAGAGCATGCAATAGGAGAGGGTGACCTCGTGGTCACCTGGATCAGCTTGAAGGGCGGAGAGGACATCGGTGGGAGCTGGGGTGTGAGGAGGCTGTGCGCCGCCGTAAGGAGCTGGGGAGTCAGCTGGATCAGCAAAGGAGGAGAGGATGGGACTAGGCTGGGAAGGAGGGAATCCAGGAGGGATGGGTGGATGGCTAGGCAGGTGCCTCTCTAGAGTTCATCAACAGTGTTCCCCTCCTTGTAGGGGATGTCCGGCTCTCCTACGTCTGAGGCATCGCTCATGAGCTGCCTTTTGGATGTGATAGCAACGGGCAGATCTAGTAATTCTTCTGTAGCTGGCGGCCAGGTTCTCTCCTCTTCTCAGAACAGTCGACTGAAGGCGATGGTGATGTCTTCTATGTCGAACCATCTATACCACTCAGCCTCTGGGTCTCCTACCTTTCTCCTTCTGGTCGGACGGAGGGCTTCTAGGGCTCGATAGGTCAGCAACGGGGCCATGTGCCGAGAGAAGTTCCGGCCATGCACCTCGTGCTGTGAGAGTTCTGCCTCGACTACCACGGTGTTATATCCAGGTTGGGTAGGCCCCCTGAAAAAATGACACCAGAGTGTTCAGGTGAGTGGCTCTCGGTCGGCCTTAAGAGTGGACGTGCTGGATGACCATGGTTTGGATTTCTCCCTGTACCCTAAGCCCCATCGGCTTTTCGTGACGATGTCGGCCCTTGCCTTCTTCATACCCCAATTTCATCATAATTTGCCACCCCTTTGTGCTTAGTGGCTCTTTTCTTTTTACCGCATTGACCTGGGCTAGGTTGACCTCTCGCTGGGACTGGAACGTGTAGCTCCAGGGGTAGTTGATGTCTAGCACCGAGACGATGGGTTTATTGGCTAGCCACACAGCTGGGAGGTGGGTATCGTGGAGAGCATCTACAGAGTGGGCGGTGGCTATGCTCTTGACTTTGATAATTCGTCCTTGGAAAGGGAACTTTAAGCATTGATGTGCGGTAGATGGCACAGCCCTAGTGACTCTAACCACGGACGTCCCAGGATTGCCTTGAACATGGGATCGATATCTAGGACGTAGAAGTCCACTGTGACGGCGAGGGGTCCCAGTTCGGCTTGCACAGTCACCATGCCGTGGCAGGATCTTCTGGAATTGTCATATGCGGCAATGGTGGTGGGTGTCGGCCTTAGCATGCCTTCTGATAAATCACAGGCTCTCAGGGTGCTTAGCGGGCAGACATTTATGGATGCCCCCGTATCGACCAGTGCCGCTCCCACTGCTATATGGTTGATGACTAGAGTGACACAGAGGGGGAGCCTCCTGGCTTCTGGGGGTGCTAATTCGCTTTCTGCAAATGTGATTGCCGGCCCGCGAGTCACCATGGCCAGGGCACTAGGTAGCTTGTCTGCCATCATGTCTTCATTTACTACCACCTTTTGCAGGAAATTCCTCAAGGCTTCCTGGTGCTCTTTAGACCTCTTTATCAACTCCAGAATGGAGATCTTGGCTGGCACGTGGTCTAGGTGCTTGAGGATGTCATAGTGGGTCCGGGCAGTGGCTCAATCAACCCTCATCTTGTGCTTGCTGCTGAGCTTGCTGTTGCTGTGGCAGCTGCAGGACCTGCTGGGGGTTTGTGGTGGTGGTGGAGATAGGTGGGTACGGGCGGCGAAAGACTCGCCCGCTCCGTAGGGTGGTCGGATTGGTGGGTGGCTGTCTAGCGGAGGATAACGTTGCGGCGAAGGGTTGGTCCGGCCCAGGTGGTGGTAGGATGATGGGTGAGGGAGCAGGTATGATAGGGGGTAAAGGGATGGAGACAGGCGGAGTGAAGGGTAAGATGATGGGTGAACTAGCGACTGGTGCATATGCTGAACTGGGGGCAGTATGACGGCGTTGGCCATGGAAACTATAGGAGGGACTGATTGGGGAGCCGTGTAGGCTGATTGTATTGTTTGGGATTGGATAGGATACTGGTTAATGGCCATCATCTGCTGAACGTCCAGCTCATCATCGTACGTCCAGTTTTCTTGCGGAGGAGGGTGGTGGACGATGGGTTTACCTGGGCAGGTTGCTGTGGTGGTAGTGGGTTCGGAGCTGGTGGATGGTTAGGTAAGGGTTGTGGACGATCCCGAGGTCCTGCAGTGGCTGCTGATGTTGCTGCTGTTGTTGTTGTGAGGGGGTGGTTGGCGCTGCTGCCTTTGCTGTTGTTGTTGTCTCTGCCTTTCTTTGATGTCTCCGATCACCTGCCGGAGGGCTGTCCAGTCTAACCTTTCTGCTCATGCAAGTCATACACCAAGTCCTTAAATGTGAAGCATTAATCGATGGTATGGCCAGGCTGCCTATGGAAGACACAGTATCGGATTTGGTCTACACTTGGGTTAGAGGTCTCTCAGGAGGGAGCCTAATGGCATCTGTGGAGAGCAAGGCCAAGAATATGTCGGAGAGTGTCTCCAGCAACGGTGGATAGTGGGCTCTTCTGGGACCCATGGGACGCCTTGGCTGAGAGCCATCAGGGGGCGGCACTTGATTGTATTGGCGTTGTTGCTGCCCTTGGGGCGGATGGGTAGGGTTCTGACCCTGGGCATTGTATGGTTGGCGGTTTTGGCTCTGACCGGCAGGGTTGAACGCGCTCACTTGCTCGTTTACCTGGATGCCTTCAGTAACTAGACCCTGAGGCTTTCTTTGGAACCTAGGCTTCTGGGGTTCGAACATGGAGTGGATCGGGGAGTCTTTGAGCTGGGTCTGGATGAACCGGGCCCGGCTGTAGAGTTGATGCATGGTGGTGATGTCATTCATCGCCAGAATGTTTCTAAAAGCAGGCGTGGCATTAGCAATGATGATCTTCACCTTCTCCCCTTCTGGAAGGTACCCCGGAACTCTGGTGGCCATTTGTCTCCACCTATCGGCGTATGTGGCGAAATCCTCATCAGGCTTCATCTTTTCGGCCATGAGATCTGTGAGCGAATATTCAGGGCCAACTCTATCTTGGAATTGCTCGAGGAACTTAGCCTTCACCACAACGAAGTCTTCAGCGTCCTCGGGTAACAGGGAATAGAACCAATCTAGAGCGTGCCCGTCCAGTGACCGGCGGAAGAGATATGCCATAAGACGGCGGTCATGCTGGTAAGGCGCGGACTCATAGATAAAGTCCTTGATGTGGATATATGGATTGCCTGAGCCATTGTATTTTCGGTACTTTGGCAGCTCGGATGGAGAGGGGACCCACAGACCATTGAAATTAGGCATGTGCACATCGTGGTGCTGCCTAGGGTCAACTTGCTTGCGGAGCTCTTGGAGCTCCTTCTTGATGGACGCCCACTCGGACATCATGTCCGGTGCGGCGGATGGCTGAGCGTAGACGGATGAGGCACGAGAGGTGGGCCTGGCGCGTGGCTCAGGACGATGAGGGGAGTAACATGGCTGATAAGGTGGAGACCGGGGCCTCGACTCACGGGGAATGTAGTGCTCAGACTCGAAGGGTGTGAATCAGATAGTCTGCGGCCGGATGGGGGTGTTGTCGGCTTGTCCCATGGAGACGTGGGGGCCGGAGGTAGCTGCTGCAGGGCGTGATGCGCCCGCTCTGGGTGAGGGTGAGGAGGCGGCCTTTCCTTTGAGAGCCGTCATGAGAGTTTGAATTTGAGACTGATCAAGCTGTGGAATTAGACGCAGAAGCTGAGCAGCTTGATCATCTGACTGAGGAGGGTGGGTGTTCCGAGACGGGCTGCCCTCGTCACGACGGAGACCCTCAGAGGTATGGACGGTGGCGACCCAAGGCCGGGCCACCTCGTCAAAGAGATCATGGGTAGGGACTCCTCGTAATCCTGGGAATTATGGAAGGCAGTGTCGGGATTCTCACCATTGTAGATTGGGTTCAAGAAAGACTCCATGCTCGGAAAGTGGGGAGAGAGACGGGGAAAGCCTTTCCAGACTTGAGAGACAACCTAACCTAGACAGACTCTTAGTTTCCTAAACAAACAATCCTATGCAGACAAAAGGAAAGAGAAAACGTCTCACCCAAAGCAAGCAGTTGGCAATGATGATGGTTTCTTTTATTTGGTTCAGGTTTGCCTTTTAGTGATTTTGACTTTTAGCAAGTTCTCTCCAAATAAGGAAGGGTTTCCTAAATGGGAGAGGGCTTCCAACTTCGGGTATGACTAGAGTTCTCTCTACCTTGCCAAATGAGTCTAGACTCGATCCTAGGTGGCGACGGGTACAACCAGCTCGGCGGCCGTGTGGGAATCCACGGTCAGCGGGGACTTACGGAGGCCCTCGAGCGAGTGCTCTAGTCGGACACAAGGAATATGTGGCCGAGAGAGCGAGCGTCGCCGAGGAGGAAACCTATGCTACGAATATGGAGCGATGTATGCAAGTCCTATGTGCACCGGAGTGCATGCAAAATTCTAATCCTAGTGCTAACACAACGAGAATTAGGACTAATCACCCTCAGAGGAAGAAGGCGACAAGAATGATGTCGTGACCAAGATCGCGACACAACGCCTGTCGCTTTCCTTCTCGCAGTGGACAGAAAGTGATTAAATCCTAATTATGCACGAAAAATCAATCAATCCTATAAAATACAAGACTGACAATCTCTCAAGAACATGGAAAAGGCATGATGTGATGAAATTTGGATGGAATATGTGAAAGCAAACCCAAATTTGCAAGAAAGTCAATGGACCAGGGTACTGACCTGAATGCGCCTATCACCCCGTTGCCTTCTGTGTAGCGACAACAGCCCCGTCGCTTTCTTCACAGGCTCGAACAATACTCAACCAAAGGAAATAGGTGTACGGACAGACTGCGTACCTGGTAGCGACGATGGTCCAGTCGCCTTCCTGATCGCGACGTAGCACGCGTCGCTACGCCGATTGCGATGTGCCGGATGTCGCCTTCTCACCCAGACCAGCAGAGCACTAACAAACCTAAAAAGAACAGAACTAAACAAAGAAAAAACTGACAACACAACACCCGTTAGATGACAAGGACGGCAGGGAAAGGAAGAACGAGCGTGATGGGCACAAGTGGTCCCACCGTGATCGCCAAAAGGTGTAATCACAGGATTTGTATCCCCTTTTGAAATAGATTGTGAAGGTGTAGAGATTAGGAAAATACCGTGATCGCCACCAGAGTAATCGCCTCGTAGATGTAGACGTAGAGGGCTGACTACCTTGGAAAAGAAAGGTGAAGTAGAAGGAGTACCTGACAAAGTAATAGATGCGGTGTCGCTTTCCTTTTTTCTGAACGCGACAGAGGCTAAGGCGCCTTCTTGAACGCGACAGTGGTCTTGTCGCCTTCTCTTCAGAGGGACAGAGATGTGGATTCTCGTCTTCCTGCTCCTCAGCCGGCCAAGGGACAGGAGCCTCACTTCGTTCTAACCTTCAAACACCTGCCAAGATGATTTAAACACAAGGAAAACCCATTAGAATTCGTGTGCAATAGATCTATTCAATGAAAAGTGCATGTACATGAACTATTATGGGGGGAACTCACAGGATTGGGGTTTTTAACCACTGGGGGTACCAAAGATGGGTGTGTGTGTCGTGTTCTAATGCTAAACTAGAAGAAAAAATGAACTATGCATGCATGAAATTGATGAAATAAAGAAGAAAAGGGAGAGAGAATTGGATAGCCGCTGGGAAAACGCCCTGGAGGGCTCTTCTGAGTCGTCTAGAGAAGAAACTCTCTTCGTGGAAGAGAAAGCTCTCTTGCTCTGCGAACTAATGAATCCAGCCTTGCCCTAAAAGATGCAGAGACGAGGTACTTATGGGTGATTATTCCCAACTCGGGTCTGAGAGGAATAATGGGCAAGAGTCCGACTCTGGGCAAGTATGGTTGTGCAAGGGCTATTGGAACTCGGAAAGGAACATGTTAGGAAGGCCTGCTCCGAATTTGAGAGGATTTGGACTTGATTTGGATATCCAAAAGAAGCAATTACCATCAATAGCATGTGTCCAAATTAGCCTCGGATTGAGTTTCCTGTTTAAGGCCCAGAATGCGACAGCCATCTTGTCACCTTCCTGAAGGCGCCGGCTCGACATGTCGCCTTCCTCATATGGCAGGTGAACTTGAGTTATTTTCGATTTTCTGAGGGATTTAAAATGTGGAATTATCAAGGCGACATGGGGCATGTCGTGTTCAAGAAAGCGACACATGGCCTGTCGTCTTCTGGTATTTTTCTGCATTTTGACCATAAAATGTCCAATAGCCATGCACAGCCTTCAGGATGAAACATCGGACTTATACTCAGAGAGATTTTAGTGGGAAGAGATTGATTTGACCAGGAAGAGTCCTCCAGGGCGATGAACTAATGGGAATGATGTCATGATCGGAGAAAGCCAGCTTGACGATGATGCGCCAACGTGGGGCGTCAATGATACGACAAGGGATTTTGCTCGACTTATAGGCCAGAAATGGGTGTCTACAATGAGGATATACTATAATTTTTATAAGCTATGTAATATAGATAGTAGATCATGTTGTGAAATTTTTGTGAATTTTCGTTAATGGTATTAATTATTGAAATTGTCTGAAATGCATGTTAAACAGGTTTGAACATGGTAAATCACTGTTTACATAATTTGTGTGGAATTTAAGTGTCATAAAATTTCTAGATGATGTGGATAAGTGTCAGTTCATGTCATGAAAATTTGGAATTTTTCAATGTCTATGTAATTAGTTATAATTTCTGGATTGAGAAATAGGGATCATGAATGAGTTGTTTTAAATTTCCAGTAAATCATATGATGCTTGTTAAATTCCAGGAAAATTTCTATAATGATATGACTGTTAGACACAGGGCTATAAACTGCTAATTATGACCTTCACGATGTGAATCAAGGATGAACTGATTTATGAGTAATATGCAAATAGTTGTTCTATTTTCTGTAAATTATGTATAGCTCAGAAAAATGTGAAAATTGGTATGCATGATCTATAACCTGCAAACAGGACGTGGTTAAAATTTCATGTGGTTTGAGCAATAGTAAGTGATATTATGCAAATTTCATGAAGAAATGATTAATTAAAGCATGCATATTGTGATCATAGATTCGTTAAATAGTTTTAACGTGATTAGTGTAAATCCCTGAATGTTTAAGCCTTATGAACAGTAGTACCATGATAGGGGAAACTGAACCATGTGCATGAATGTGAAAATGGAAATGATGTGTTAATTAGTGAGAAATTGTGTGTGTTAAATTGAAAAATGTGTAAATTGTGCTGTGTGTGACACTGCTTCCATAGAGGGCTGTGGAACCGTACCGTGGCAAAGTCCCCACGGGAAGATTCAATGTGTTTGATATCCTATGGGCATTAGAATGAAATCCTGGAGGTGGACAAGTACCACTGGTTAGGGTGGAGATTACTTCTCCTGGTCTGCGCAGTACCAAGATTCGTCACTGTGTTGCCTAGGTGGCGTCTATGTGTTATGTGAATGTGTTATATGTGTCCTTCTAGTGGTGGTTTGGACTATGTGTCACAGAATTAAATGAGAATAATGTGATTGTGTATAAGTGAAGCTGTGTGATGTGCATGTGAATATGTGACTATGTGAAGATGTGAAACCAATGTGATAGCATGTGAAAATGTGAAAACTGATATGATAGTGTTTGATCCATGTCAAAACAGCAAGCTTATTGTGTTTACAATTGTGATGTGCATGTGGAAAAGTACGTAGAATCCATGTTAGGAACGTTCTTCCTTTATGTGTAAAATTCCATGTCTAATTGCTATCATGTTGCAACATAAATATGAATTTAGCTATCATGTGAGTAAATGTATAGAAAGCATGAGGTAGGTATATTATTGCGGGATGACATAAACCATGTATCATGTGTTATGGAATTGGTAGAAGTATCATGATAGGCTTTCTTTAAAGATTGTTCCACCATGCTGCATGTATTGATTAATGTAATTGAAGGTAAAATGTGCATATGATGTGTGTATGTATAATGTGTATGACTACTTGAGGAGTCTTTTAGACTCACTCTTGCTTCGACGTACAGGTTTAGCAGGTGACCCTACTTCTTTGGAGGAGATCGTTAAGAGCGATTCCGAGCGAGGAGAGTAGATTGTTGTGGAGCCACCGACATTGTACTTTCTTTTCCATAGTATGAAATTTGAGACTTGTGTAATTGTGGATGAACAATGTAATTTGGATCTAGAATTTCTTTATGTGGACTTTAGTTTCTTTTAATTGCTATATGGGCTGTGTATGTTTAATGTGGATGATGAAATAAAAATGACAGTTAATTCCTCTATTTCCGCTGTTCTATGTCTATATTTGTGTACATCTCAATCTTGTGGTAGTGATGGGTAAATGTCCCACTATAACGACGTTCACTATATCGACGTGGATTGGTATAATCGAACCGGTATAAGGAGGGTCGTCACAGAAATATTTATCATTAATCCAGTTGGACCAAAGATATTTTTTACCTTTCAGTAGATCCCATAAGTGTTTAACCATGCACGCTTTATTCCAATCCTGCAAGTTCTTCAAGTTTAAGCCTCCTTCATCTTTCGGTTTACAAATGGTACTCCATTTAATCATGTGCAAAGAGCTCCCTTCTTTGGTGCCTCCCCAAAAGAATTTGCTAAGAGTACTCTCAATTTGTTGAATGAACCCAGTAGGTAGAAGAAATACATTAGACCAATATAAAGAGTAAGATTGTAAGACAGATCTAATCAATTCAAGTCTACCAGCCTTAGATAGGAGTCTGCTTTTCCAGGAACTTAATCTTTTCTTAATCTTTTCAATGATAGGGTAGCAATGGTTCTTCTTAATTCCACTTGAGAAAAGTGGGAGGCCCAAGTAGGTAATTGGAAGAGTTCCTTCAGCCACTCCAAGAGTAGTAATGATCTGTCCTTTTCACCAATACCTGCTCCCACATAAACTTTACTTTTTCTATGATTCAACTGAAGCCCTGATTTTTGAACCAAAGCTTGTGAGGATTTCAGCCAACTTATAGATTGATGCATGATCATTCTGGGTAAAAACAAGCAAATCATCAGCAAAAATAATATGAGAGATACGAGTGCTCCCAGCCTTAGGAACCTTGATGCTCCCATCCATAACTGCTTGATCAAGCATGCAAGTCAAACCCTCCATAGCAATGGTAAAAAGATAGGGGGAAAGAGGGTCCCCTTGTCTAATACCATTAGTACTCCCAAAGAAGCCAATAGGCGAACCATTGAATAAGACAGAAAATTTTGGAGTCTCCAAACAACTTCTGATCCATCCAATCCACCTACTAGGAAAGTTCATCTTCTCCATCATATGATAAATGTTTAGGATCTCATTCAAGGAACCAAGTCCCTTTGGACTGAATGGGTTAGTGGTAAATACCTCCGTTGCAAATCTATTTGGAATATTGAAATTAAGTCTCACTACTCTGCTGCAATAAAAGGAGTTCTAAAGGCTAGAAGTTGGCTCCTCAATCACATTACTTATGATATCTCCAATGGTGAATCCATTAACATGTGGTATGATCCTTGGGTTAATGGAAGGAGTATTTTTCAGATGTATGGTGACAGAATTAGGTTTGACATGGGAGCTCCTAAGGACTTAGCAGTTTCTTCCTTCATTCAAAATCATCAATGGAGACTTCCGAACCCAATCTCTACTGATATGTTTAATCTTTGGCCCCTAATTATAGCTATCCCAATTGTGGAAAATAGGATTGATAGAATCAGATGGATTCATGACAATGGAAAATTTAGTGCTACTTCTGCTTGGAATCAAATAAGGAATGTGAGAAGGAAATGGGAGTTTACTAAATGGACTTGGGATAGTCCTACAACTTAAAATTTCTCACTTTGTACTTGGCAAGCATTGTTATATAAGCTCCCAACTGCTGATAACTTACAAAGGAAAGGTTATACACTGGTGAATAGATGTGCTCTTTGTGAGAATGACATTGAAACTACTGATCATATCTTCTTTGCTTGCTCTTATAGTAATTGGATATGGAAAGAATTTTTGAAAAGATTTGACTTTACAAGAGATCCTTGTAGCAATATTACTCAGGAAGTCAAAGCAATGATTCAATCCTTCCCTTCTTTTGGAATTTTAGCAAAACTTGCTCAAAATGCTCTTCGATTTGCTATCTGGTGGACATGGAGAGAAAGATGTATTAGGATCTTTGAAGGTCAGAAAAGAGATAAAGTGCACATTCTGATTGCTATTCTTTCGGATACAAGATGCTGTATTGAGAAATTTGTTAATTTCTGCAAGCTCAAGAAACGTGAGAAACGGGTTCTATCTAGATTCAATTTTACCATTAACTAATTAGAATGACAGTCATCAAGCTTAAATTCTTCTTCCATATGCATGAGTTTTTTAATCTTCACTATTTGGCTATTTCCTTGTTTGGATCTTTGCTAACATTGTCAGGTTTGGAGGATGTAAACCAAAAGAAAGGATCGACCAACTTGCAATCTTCAGCACGCAAAGGAACTTATTTAGATTGAAGACTTCATTGAAATCATAAATTTTCTCATCCATAGTCTACAGGTTGTGTAGTCATGGACTTTCAACTTTTGCTTTGTTATTCTAGGGTGATTGTTTGGTGGAGTGAGAACATTCTTCCTCTTTGAGGTAGGGGTGCACTCTCCTAAACTCCTCTAGGCGACTATTGCCTTTAGATCATGACTTGTATGATCAAAGGCTTTTGTACATATTACTTCATTAATTCCATCTTTACTTACCGAAAAAAAAAAACGGTTGACAGAATCAAAAGCTTTCCTTAGATCAACTTTAAAACAAATTCTTTTTCCTTTTTGCTTGGTATGCATATCTTTCACTAAGTCATTGGCAAGAAGAACATTCTGATGAATACCTCTACCTTTGATGAAAGCAGACTGATTCAAACTGATAACCTTGTCCAAAACTTGTTGCATTCTATCGGCCAACACTTTGGAGATAATTTTGTACGTGAAGTTACAAAGGGAGATTGGTCTATAATTCTCCAAGCAATCAGCACCATCAGTTTTTGGAATGAGGGAAATGAAAGTGCAATTCATTTGCTTAAAATGATTATATGTAGTTCTGCAATTACATGTTTCTAGTTTGTTTGTCTGTTGACTCGGACTCTTGTTCTTAGGGGAGTTGAAAACCACCTTCCTAATTTCTTCATCGGTGATAGGATCGTTAAGGAGAGCAATTTCTTGTTCAGTAAGCTACTTCATGGGTTCAATGGGTGTGCTAGGGACTTGCTGTGGCTGGTTCAAAAGAGAATGATAGAAGTCGATGGTATGAGCTTGAACCTGGGTGTAGTCTTCAATAAGATTACCCTTGCTATCCTTACACTTTTTAATAGTGTTGGTGGCTCTCCTAGAAGCAATTGAAGCATAGAAAAATTTTGTATTGGAGTCGCCCAAGGTTAACCAATTCTCTCTTGATTTCTGACTAATGAAGCTCTCTTCACAATGCAAAGCATGAAGGTACTTATTTCGGGCCTCCTTCTCCTTGCTGATTAGATGAGGATCACGAGGGTTTTTTTTTTTTGATAGGTAAATGTAAATTATATTGAATGAATGGAGAATGTACAAAAAGCCATATCTACACACACCTTGTAGATTATAGCCAAAGGTCCCAAAGGGGATCTGGGAGAGTGCACCATCCCTCAGAGAGGGAGGATGTTCCCACTCCACCAGATTCATGCCTTCGGGTGATACATGAGATAAAGAGAAATTCATGACTACACAATCCGTAGCCTATGAAATTATTGAGATGAACAAACTCATGACCCCCATCCGCATCAAGAACCCAGTAACGCCAATCTGAAAAGGAAATAAGAGAAACAAATTGAAGCTTGGAGAGAACCATTAGTATTGAATCAATAATAAAAGAACTATGCATGTAACTATTCGAAAGACAAAATGACCAAGATCTGACTATGTTAGGGTAAAGTTGAATCTTGTGTGAACCCCTTTCTCTCTCTTAGTGAGACCAGTATTATGAAAGTGAGTGGTATCAATAAAGGAGGATGGCTCTCTCTCTCTCTCTAGGATTCTAGAGAGAGAAGCTCTGAGGAAAGCGCAGGTCCTGTGTGTCTGGGCTCACCCCCGCCGTCCTGGCGGTGGGTGGGTGGTCCTCTGGCGGAGCTCCTTTCTCCGTCGAGGGCAGCCATTGGGTGGAACTCCTCCATCTGGGGTCTACCTTTTCTGAGTGTAGGACCTAGCTGCTGTTTCGATGGTGGTGATGGAGGGTGCGGGTCCATCATCGACCGATGGTGTTGCTATGGCTGCTTCCTCCGTCCCAGTGCAAGAGCAACGAGCTCCCGGCTCTTTGCGAATGCATACTGCAACTAGGGGGAGATCTTCTTCGAGGAGGAGGTCCAGATCGAGAGGACCGGTCCAAGTAGCTTCAGTGCCAAAAACATGGGCAAGCCTCTTTGCTGCTCCAAGCTCTAAGACTACCCACGCTCTATCTTATATACCTCCTATTATGGGTGAGGAAGACAAGAAGATTGCTGTCTGTGATGTTGAAGATTTGGAAGAGTTCCAAGGTGCGTGGGACCGTACCATCGTTGGGTATGTTGTTGATTTGAAAACCTCATTCATGCCTTTATCTTCGTTTATCAAGAATAGATGGGAAGTGGTTGGCTTCGATTTACACCTCTTGGAGAATGGTTTCTTCTTATGCAAACTTGATAGTGAAGAGGATGTTAGTCGCATTCTGGAGAACTTCTGGTCTATTAGGGGTCACCCCATGATCTTGAGAAGGTGGGAGAAGGGAGTTCGTATGGAGCTGGAAAGCCTTAAAAATATTCCTATTTGGTTCTCTATTCAAAGCTTACCTATCCATCTATGGTCGAAGAAATTCATCTCCAAGCTTTGCAACACCATCGGGGAACCGTTATTCATGGACAAACTCACAGCTGAAAGAAGAAGATTATCATTTGCCAGAGCATGTGTCATGGTGTCTTCGGAGGAGGAACTTCCAGCGATGGTAAGTTACAAGGAACTTGATGGATCGATGCACTCCTTGAATATCTCTTATTCATGGAAGCCGCGGACATGCGGAGCTTGTGGTACATTCGGTCATCTTCTTGGCCAATGTGAAAAATCTGTTAAACCTGCACCAAAGGTACAACAAGTCTACAAGCAGAAGGAAAGATCCAAAAATTCAAAAAATGGATCAACTAATTCGGGGGTAAGTGTTAGCAATAGCAACAAATTTGCAATTCTTGCAACTCTGGAAAAAGATATGGGAAGTGATGGTATGGCATCTATGAAGGAAGCTAATGGCAATACTATTGACATCAATAGTAACCAATATGCGATTCTTGCTGGCATGGAAACGGATAAGGAAAACAATGATGAAGATGCAATGGAGGAAGGAGAGATTGTGCGCATGCAAGGTAAGTCTAAAACTAAATCTTTGGAGGATGGAAATGAGCAAAATTTGGGTCGTCATAGCTTGGAAGATTCTACGCAGTCCAATCTGCAAAAGGAGGAAGGAGATATGATGGGCGCTTCGGCAAAAGGAAAGGAGGTGGTTTTGTCCACCACATCTTCAAATTCTACAGCCGGTTTGCCTAATGCTACTCTTCAAGGATTGGATGGGATCGTGGCTGTGATCAGATCTCTATCTCGGCAAAAGGAAATAAATAACATTCTCGAAGTCTATTTTCTGTAGGGAATTCGAGAGATGAGGAAGGTGGCATGCTGGGTTCCCTCCATGGTAAGATGGCAGCGAATGTGTCTAATAGAAGGAAGGTGATCTTACCTCCCTCATGCACAATTGCGGTTGAATTAGAAGTTCATGATGCGATGGTCAAAACTCCAGATAGCTTGGGTGATACGAACAGGAGATTCACATCTTTGAATGTAGTGGATGAAATGGAAAGGAAAAGAAAATTGGGTCATGGGTTACCTTTGCATGCCAGAATAGATGGGAAGTGGTTGGGTTCGATTTACACCTCTTGGAGAATGGTTTCTTCTTATGCAAACTTGATAGTGAAGAGGATGTTAGTCGCATTCTGGACAACGTCTGGTCTACCAGGGGTCACCCCATGATCTTGAGAAGGTGGGAGAAGGGAGTTCGTATGGAGCTGGAAAGCCTTAAAAATATTCCTGTTTGGTTCTCTATTCAAAGCTTACCTATCCATCTATGGTCAAAGAAATTCATCTCCAAGCTTTGCAGCACCATCGGGGAACCGTTATTCATGGACAAACTCACAGCTGAAAGAAGAAGATTATCATTTGCCAGAGCATGTATCATGGTGTCTTCGGAGGAGGAACTTCTGGCGATGGTAAGTTACAAGGAACTTGATGGATCGATGCACTCCTTGCATATCTCTTATTCATGGAAGCCGCGGACATGCGGAGCTTGTGGTACATTCGGTCATCTTCTTGGCCAATGTGAAAAATTGCTTAAGCCTACACCGAAGGTACAACAAGTCTACAAGCAGAAGGAAAGATCCAAAAATTCAAAAAATGGATCAACTAATTCGGGGGTAAGTGTTAGCAATAGCAACAAATTTGCAATTCTTGCAACTCTGGAAAAAGATATGGGAAGTGATGGTATGGCATCTATGAAGGAAGCTAATGGCAATACTATTGACAGCAATAGTAACCAATATGTGATTCTTGCTGGCATGAAAACGGATAAGGAAAACAATGATGAAGATACAATGGAGGAAGGAGAGATTGTGCGCATGCAAGGTAAGTCTAAAACTAAATCTTTGGAGGACGGAAATGAGCAAAATTTGGGTCGTCATAGCTTGGAAGATTCTACGCAGCCCAATCTGCAAAAGGAGGAAGGAGATATGATGGGCGCTTCGGAAAAAGGAAAGGAGGTGGTTTTGTCCACCACATCTTCAAATTCTACAGCCGGTTTGCCTAATGCTACTCTTCAGGGATTGGATGGGATCGTGGCTGGTGATCAGATCTCTATCTCGGCAAAAGGAAATAAACAACATTCTCGAAGTCTATTTTCTGCAGGGAATTCGAGAGATGAGGAAGGTGGCATGCTGGGTTCCCTCCATGGTAAGATGGCAGCAAATGTGTCTAATAGAAGGAAGGTGATCTTACCTCCCTCATGCACAATTGTGGTTGAATTAGAAGTTCATGATGCGATGGTCAAAACTCCAGATAGCTTGGGTGATACGAACAGGAGATTCACATCTTTGAATGTAGTGGATGAAATGGAAAGGAAAAGAAAATTAGGTCATGGGTTACCTTTGAATGCCAGAATAGATGGGAAGTGGTTGGGTTCGATTTACACCTCTTGGAGAATGGTTTCTTCTTATGCAAACTTGATAGTGAAGAGGATGTTAGTCGCATTCTGGACAACGTCTGGTCTATTAGGGGTCACCCCATGATCTTGAGAAGGTGGGAGAAGGGAGTTCGTATGGAGCTGGAAAGCTTTAAAAATATTCCTGTTTGGTTCTCTATTCAAAGCTTACCTATCCATCTATGGTCGAAGAAATTCATCTCCAAGCTTTGCAGCACCATCGGGGAACCGTTATTCATGGACAAACTCACAGCTGAAAGAAGAAGATTATCATTTGCCAGAGCATGTGTCATGGTGTCTTCGGAGGAGGAACTTCCGGCGATGGTAAGTTACAAGGAACTTGATGGATCGATGCACTCCTTGCATATCTCTTATTCATGGAAGCCGCGGACATGCGGAGCTTGTGGTACATTCGGTCATCTTCTTGGCCAATGTGAAAAATCTGTTAAACCTACACCGAAGGTACAACAAGTCTACAAGCAGAAGGAAAGATCCAAAAATTCAAAAAATGGATCAACTAATTCGGGGGTAAGTGTTAGCAATAGCACCAAATTTGCAATTCTTGCAACTCTGGAAAAAGATATGGGAAGTGATGGTATGGCATCTATGAAGGAAGCTAATGGCAATACTATTGACAGCAATAGTAACCAATATGTGATTCTTGCTGGCATGGAAACGGATAAGGAAAACAATGATGAAGATGCAATGGAGGAAGGAGAGATTGTGCGTATTGAAGGTAAGTCTAAAACTAAATCTTTGGAGGACGGAAATGAGCAAAATTTGGGTCATCATAGCTTGGAAGATTCTACACAGCCCAATCTGCAAAAGGAGGAAGGAGATACGATGGACGCTTCGGCAAAAGGAAAGGAGGTGGTTTTGTCCACCACATCTTCAAATTCTACAGCCGGTTTGCCTAATGCTACTCTTCAGGGATTGGATGGGATCGTGGCTGGTGATCAGATCTCTATCTCGGCAAAAGGAAATAAACAACATTCTCGAAGTCTATTTTCTGCAGGGAATTCGAGGGATGAGGAAGGTGGCATGCTGGGTTCCCTCCATGGTAAGATGGCAGCGAATGTGTCTAATAGAAGGAAGGTGATCTTACCTCCCTCATGCACAATTGCGGTTGAATTAGAAGTTCATGATGCGATGGTCAAAACTCCAGATAGCTTGGGTGATACGAACAGGAGATTCCCATCTTTGAATTTAGTGGATGAAATGGAAAGGAAAAGAAAATTGGGTCATGGGTTACCTTTGCATGCCAAGAATAAGGCAAAGGACCATCGAAATAGGGTTTAGAGATTCCTCCTTCTCAATTCTCAGTTCATATGAAGATTCTAAGCTGGAATGTTAGAGGTATAAATAAGTTGGCTAAGCGGGTGGAGCTGAGAAAAATTATGAACTCTTTACAGGGTGATATTGCTATCCTTTTGGAAACCAAGATTAAACAGTGTAATGTTGACACTATTAAAAATCAGGTGTGGGCTGAGGCGAGCTGGGTTCATAATAGTAATTGTTCTAATGAGAGGTTTTTTTTTTTTTTGGTAAGTAAAATGTATTGAGAAATAGAAATAATATACAAACCTATGATCAAAGATGCATAGGCAAAGGATCCTAAAGGAGGGTAGGAGAATGCACCCCACCTCAAGGAGGTAGAATGTTCTCACTCCACCACTCTCAACAATAGGATAACCAAGGAGAACACCTCATGACCACATAGGTTGTGGACTATGAGTTAGCAAAACACCTGATGCCACGCTGACTGTGGACGATGAGTAAAAAGATTTACAAGGAAACAATGGAATTATATTTTTAAAATGTTGAACCGGGTTAGAGTTTCCTTCTCTCTTCTTGAACAGCCTTTGATTCTAGCGTCCTCCATGCAAAGCTTTATATTCATCAATATCCCAATAAGCAACTGCATCCTCGATCTAATTTTGTTTTCAAATGTGCTAAGACATCTCTCGCGCCAAATCCACCAACCGCAGTTTTCAGAGATAGTTGGGCCAGCATCCATATAGTGTTCTTGTGAGGGAAGCTTTGCTTTAGTTTATGCAATTCTTTTTCCAAGGTTTCTTTCAGGTGTCTTCCAAAATCAAATCTACCCAATATTTGATCCCATATCCACTTGGTGTAGTCACATTGAAAGAAAAGATGGTCATGAGTTTCTTCCTTGATTTTACAAAGTATGCATTGATTAGCAAACTGAAAACCTTTAGACTTCAAGAGATCTTGCGTGGGAAGCTTATTCATCACAGCTTGCCAAAGACGGATATTGAATTTCTATGCAGCAGGGTAGCCCTAGATCCAGTTATATGACTGACTTTCCGAATGATGACTTCTAATAGCATTCCAGGCGGAAATAATGGAGAATTTGCCTCCATTGTAATTCCATATAATAATGTCCCAAGTGGTTTGGTAAAATTCAACTGGAAATCCGTCAGGACCCGGACTTTTACCTTTGGGGGACTGGAAAACAACTTTGGTAATTTCCTCATTCGTGATGTCTTGGAGAAGATGCTGAATATCCGTATCATCAAGAGTGCACCTTGGATGACTTCTAATATAATTGTATCCTAATGGGAGGATTTGGATTCTCTGGAATCATAATTTTTTTTTTTGGTAAGTAATAATTGTATAGATGATCGAAAGGAATATACAAAGTCTATGACCATAAGAACATGGTGCATAGAAACTAGACTCCAAATGGGGACAAGAGAGTGCACCCTACCTCAAAGAGGTAGAATGTTCTCACTCCACCATCCTCAACATTTGGATGTCAAAGATGAGCTATTCATGACCACACAAGTTGTGGACTATGAATAAAAAAGAAAATTACAGAATGACTGATGAAAGACTAAGGGACAGCAATATTAAAGCGCCTAAAAATATCCTTTGCCCTTTTGGAGTGGAGTGCTGGATTGTAGTCTTCCATGCAAATTTTGATATCATGAAGGATACAAATAAGAAGTTGCATTTTGGATCTGATTTTATCCTCGAAAGTTGTAATGCATCTCTCCCTCCAAATCCACCAAACCACAGCCTTCAAAGGTAGCTGCGCAAGGGACCAAGTAGCATTTTTTTTGGGAAAGTTTTCCATAAGCTTCGCCAATTCACTCTTCAGATCAGATTCTGGAGGTCTACCAAAATCAAATCTGCGCAGGATTTCATGTCAGATCCAATTGCTATAAATGCAATTGAAGAAGAGATGCTCATTGTTTTCTTCATTATTTCTGCAAAGAACACACTGATTTGCAAGCTGAATACCCCTCTTCTTAAGATGATGTTGAGTGGGAAATTTATCTATACTCGATTGCCATAAACAAATATTGAATTTTTGAGCTCCCGATTTTCCCCAAATCCATTTGTAAAAGCTGCTTTCGCTACTCTTTTCTCTGATTTCATTCCATGCGGAAGATATGGAGAACATACCTTTATTGTGCTTCCAAGCAATGACATCCTTCCGGGCAGAATGAATAGGTATGGTTCTGATAATCGGCCAAAGGGATATCATATCAGGAGAAACAACAGTGGGCAAGTGCCATCCGTTATTAGAGATGAATTGACCGACTGTAGTCTCTTTAGAAGCACCCAAGTCTTGGCGGATCCTGTCACCATATAACTGAAAAATACTTTTACCTTCAATCCAAGGGTCATACCACATGCTAAACTTGGAGCCATTCGCAATGTTGTAAGAAATATGAAGCTTCATCCAATCTCTCTCTTGAAGAATACCCTTTCAAGCACTAGAAAGGTTCGGAGTAGCCTTAAGTAACCAGATATTACCTTTGGAGAGATACTTGTTGTAAATCCATTTAACCCATATAGAGTCTTTCTTCTGCAAAATGTCCCAGAGAAGCTTGATGGAAGCAGCACGGTTCCAGTCCCTCATCCTTTTAATACCAAGACCTCCCTCCTTCTTAGGTCTGCAAATGTCTTTCCACTTGACCATAGAGATAGCCTTTTTATCCGCACCACCATTCCAAAAGAAGTGTCTAAGAATGCCTTCAATTTGGTTGATTAGCCCAACCGGAAGGGTGAAGGCTGATGCCCAATAGATGGAGAAAGAATGTAATACATAATGAATGAGTTGGAGTCTCCCAGCTTTAGAAAGAAGTCTATTTTTCCAAGCACACATCCTTCTTTGAATTTTCTCTAGTAGAGGAACACAATGCATTTTCTTCATAGAAGAAGACATGAGAGGCAATCCTAGGTAAGGAACTGGAAACTTACCTTCACCAACTCCCAAAGTAGAGAGAATCTCCATCTTATTATTGATATTTCCTCCAATAAAAAGCTTGCTTTTGTTCTTATTTAAGTGCAGACCAGAATACTTCGAGAATTCATGCAAGACACTTTTAATCTTCTGAATTGATTGAGCATCATTCTTAGAAAAGATGATGAGATCATCCGCAAATACAATGTGAGATATTTTCAGATTTGCAGCCGATGGAACCTTCATTTCCCCTTTATGAACAGCATCTTCCATGAGAGTAGTAAGCCCTTCCATAGCAATAGTGAACAAGTAGGGAGATAATGTATCACCTTGTCTAACGCCGTTTGTACCTTGAAAGAAACCAGCGGGAGAGCCATTAAAAAGAATAGAGAAACTTGGGTTCTCAATACAATTTCTAATCCAGGTGATGTATTTATCTGGGAATCCAAGCTTCTGCATCATGAAGTAGATGAAGTTCCTGTTAAGAGAGTCAAATGCCTTTTTCAGATCTGCCTTGAAACACACAATTTTCCCTTTTGTTTTAGAATGAAGATCCCGAACAATGTCATTAGCAAGTAAAATGTTGTCATGAATCGACCTCCCTTTGATGAAAGCAGCTCGGTTGTGACTGATAATCTTAGGAAGAACAATTTGCATGCGATTAGCTAAGATCTTTGAGATAATCGTGTAGAAGAAGTTGCACAAAGAAATGGGTCGATATTGATCAAATGAGTCCGCCCCATCAGATTTTGGAATTAAGGCAATAAAAGTGCAATTGATTTGCTTCAGCAATCTGGAGGACGTGATGAAGTGCTGCACCGCTTTAACTACATGGTTCCCAACAATATCCCATGTGCTCTGCTAGAATTCAGCCGTAAAACTGTCCGGGCCAGGGCTTTTGTTTTTAGGAGATTGAAAAAAACTTTCTTAATTTCCTCTTCTGTAACATCATGACATAGATGATGGGATTCCTCAACACCAATAACACTAGAAGGATTGATATTAATGTTATCAAAGTTGTCCCAACTCGAATTCTGGTTCAAGAGAGAGGTAAAGTACTTAACTGAATGAAGTTTCACCAAGTCAATATCCTCCACCATGTAGCCTTGGTCATCCATACATCTTCTGATAGTATTGATAGCTTTCCTAGCTTTAAAGGAGGCATGAAAGAATTTGGAGTTGCTGTCTCCAAGAGAGAGCCACTGTTGCCTCAATTCTTGCTTATAGAAGGATTCTTCGATTTCAAGAGCTTTGGTATAATCATTCCTAGCCTTGACTTCATCATTAATAAGATCTTGATTCATTGGATTTTGCTGTAGATTAGCTTGGGCATTAGATAAACATTCTCTACATTTTTTCAAAACATCATGCACACTTCCGAATTCAGCTTTGTTCTATTCCCGCAGAGCATTCTTAACCTCTTTCAGCTTCATACAAAGAACGAAGGTAGGAGAACCCTCAAAATCAGCAAGCCAAGCTTTCCTAACGATATCCAAGAAGTTAGAATGATTGGTCCAGGAATTGAAAAACTTGAATTGTAAGGCCCTCGAATTTTTCTGGATTATTGCATGTAAATAATTCGTGTCATATATGTACGTATGTATGTATCTACGTATGTATTAGTGGTATACTTATGTGTATGTGTATAGCTTAGGTATAAATAATATGTATTGCTTGATGGTAGTGTGTGCACAAAACTATATAGATATTACATGTATATATGCATGATGTACATGGGTTTCTGCATGTTTTAGACTTCTGGCCGAAGGCCAGATTGGCGTCAATCCCATAGCCGCTTATGTGGTGTCAGCGTCAACCCCATGGACGCCAACACTAATCCCAGCGTCTAACGATGTGGACGCCAACTTCTCTGACCTGCATGCGTTGCAGAGCCAGAAATTCCAGAGGCAAGGCAACTCACCCAATGGGGAGCTATCTCCCAACGGTCTGAGAGCCATCCTATCACCCTGTGCGTGGGAGAGAAGCCTCTCCCATATAGCTAAACCCGAATTTGCTTCCCCAGCCCTTCTCCTTGCCTTTTTACAAGAGAGAAAGAAGAGAAGAAGCCCTACTTTCTGACTGAGGAAAACCCCCACCTTTGCAAACCTAAAACTGAAGATCTAAAGCCTGTTCCGGGGTTCTGTTGCAACAAGGAGCTAGCTGGTGTGAAGGAGGAGACTTCCCCGACCGTACCTTGAAGCCATCTTCATTCAAGAACCCGAAGGGAGGTGATCTTGGAGGGTGTTTCGCAACTTCTTGGGACTGCCCAAGGAGAGCTTCTCCAAGCCCTAGATCCATTGGTGTATTTTTCTAAAGGCAAGTACCCCATTCATAACGTCCATGTATGTGTCTAGGATGGTTTTACTATTTTTGTATATTTTCCCTCGTGTCCTAGACCCCCAAAATCACCCCATCTTTGGAGCTCGGGTCTGTGTTCTGCACAGACCTGGCATTGACGACAATGTCCCTTGCCGCTAAGATTATGCTTAGCGTCCATCGACTATGCCGTTGACATTGAATTAGCGGCCAGAGACCGCCGCCAAGTTCATCTGGACAGAACAGTGACCTGTTCTGCCCTTCTATACGACTATTTTCGATATGTTTCACGATGAGGATATACTGTAGATCATTTATATGCTATGTATATTGTTGGTGTGATGGATGCGGTGTGTGGATGGATTATCACAAATGATAGGACTCAGTTATTTCATGAAGATACATGTGTGATGAGTTTTAATCTCGTTAAACCATGTTTGCATGATTTAGGACAAGTCTGAATGCCCTAATTTGTGAGGATTATGCATGTGAGGTTCAGTCCCTGTTCTAAATTTCTGAGATTATCCCCATGCTTGTGTAAATTATTGCAAAATTTGTTTAGGAAAAATAGAGATCATGCTAGGTCATGATAAATCTTCCATAAATTAATGGATTGTCCAATAAATTCAGGAATAAATTTTGTGGTTCCATGCCTATTAGGGTTCAGACAGTGAGTGGTTAAAACTGTGCTTGTGTTTAACTCCATGTTAAATCGAATTTCGGATAGCATGTGAAATTAATATTAGATTTTCTGTAATTCCGTTTTAGTTCAGAAAAATCTGAAAATTTGCATGAGGAATCCTAAATCCTAAATTAACATGTGGTTAAAATTTCAGGTCATTTGGACCAGTATTTAATGTAATATGAATTTTTCCATGTAAATTGTGAATCTATGCATGCCAATGTGAAACAATTCGATTTAGGTGTAATCCGACCTGATCGGTGATATTTACCTGAATGTAGGTTTTGAAATCTGTAGTGCCATGTTAGGAAAAATAGAGAAATGTGCATGTGAGTGAGAAAGTGAATAGAATGAGAGTGATATGTGTAAACTCATGTGTTAAAAACGGTAAAAACGTGTAATGTGTAAATTGTGCCAAGTGTGACATTGCTTCCACAGAGGGCAGTGGAACCGTATCAGGGAAAAGTCCCCCTGAGAAGGTTCAATGTGTAAGTGACCCTAAGGGCATTAGGGGGAAATCCTGAAGGTGGACAAGTACCACTGGTTAGGGTGGAGACTTGTTCTCCCGGTCTGCGCAGTCCAAGAGTCGCCATTGTGTTGCCTAGATGGCGTCTATGTGATATGATGTGTTGTGTCCTTCTTTGGTGGTTTGGACTATGTGTCACGGCACTAAAGGTGAAAGTGTAAATGTGAATGTGTAAATGTGTATGTGTTCATGTGTTAATGTGAAAGTGAACAATGTGTAATGTGTATGTGTAAAGTGCAATTTATGTGAATTGGAAATTGTGTAAAGAAAATGTGAGACCAAAATGTGAGGATATGATATTGTAATCCATGTTGTGACAAATCTGAAACCATGTTAAATCAGTAGCTTCATTATGTTAGGATCATGTTTACATGTGTAAAATGCCTAGAATCCATGCTAGGGACAATTAACAAGTATGTGCACAAAATTTCATGTTTGGTTGTTCACATGTTGTATTTTAAATAACGTTGTAGCTCTCATGTGTAGGGTTATGGTTGCTAAATCATGTGAAAACCAGAAAGTTAAAGTATGTAAAATGTTCGTGTACATGCACAAGAATGTGTAGATTCCATGCTAGGTGTGTTTTGTTTCATGTACGTAGGATAATCATGCTAAGTGCTTTCATGTTTTAGTCAAAATGCAAAGTAGAATTTCATGAGTAGGAATGATTAGAGAACATGTGTTAGGAATTTATCTTGATAAGGAAATCTGAAAGCATGCATCATGTGTTTACTTACAGAATTATCATGGTTGGTTATTCATTTCAACGTTAAGCATGATACATGTTGAGTTTTTGCAATGGTGTGTGTAGAGCCTACTATGACATGTACGTGTATGGTATGAGTGGTGTTACTTGCTGAGTCTTTAGACTCACTACTTGCTTCTGCGTACAGGTGTAGTTGGTGACGTGGCACCGTTGGAGGAGACGGTGGAGACGGACTCCGAGCGCGGAGATTAGTCTTTGGAGTACTTTGTGACTTTTGCGTTTCATAGTATGTAAATTGAACGTTGTATTAGCATTATCATGGAAAGAATGTATAATGGTGGACATCTATGTATTAAATTTTCAGCAATTTAAATTATGTGAACTTTTAAGTTCTTTAATGTTATTGCAATTTCATGTATGCTAAATGTGGATGATAAATGAATGAAGACAGTAGTTCTTTTTACTTCCGCTACTCTGTTCTTATATTCACGTGTATCTCAGCTAAATGTATTGTTGGGTAAATGTCCCACTGTGATGACGCTCGCTATACCGACGTGGGTTGGTATAACCGTACCGATATAATGAGGGCCGTCACAGAGATTGGTATCAGAGCAACCGGTTGAGATTGCACATGAATATACCTAAGTCATCATCCCCATTGCATGCTAAGTATGTCCACATGTGTAGAAAACACTAATAAGAAGTGAAAGATAGATAAGAAAATGGTTAGGAAACTTAGTAACCTAGCTCTAATGGTGGCTGAAATTTTATTACAGCCATGGCTTCGAGAGGTAGGCGTGGTGGAGCGTCGGCCCGTGAGGACGAGCCGCGACGTGACGAGCGGGCGGAGCAACAGGCCCCGGCACCGCAAGGCCCTGTACTTCCCCCACCGCCACCTGTGGATTACGGAGTATTCATGCAAGGTCTGGTGCAAGCCATGCAGACGCAGGCTCATACCCAGGCAGCACTCCAGGCACAGTTGGAGGCTCAGGTTAGACTAATGAAATGATTAATAGTCTGTTTTAATTGCTTATGTGATATTGTGTTGATTGTATATTGTTGCTGTGATGTAGTAGGCTCAAGGACCATGGTGGACCTTCTACCATGGAGAGATTCAAGAGGATGCTTCCACCCTCTTTTAAGGGGGAGAGCGATCCTTTGTTGGCAGAAAGCTGGATGAGGGAGATAGAGAAGATCTTCCGAGCCATCAGGTCTGCAGATGACGATAAAGTTACGTTAGCCACCTACATGCTACAGGTATGTGTTGATTTTGTATGATTGAATGTTTTGTTTAGTTAGAACTGTTAGTTGGAGCTTACGAAGGTGTATTACAGGAAAGAGCTGATGTATGGTGGGCTTCATTGCTGCGTACCCGATTTGAGGACGAAGCTATCGACGTTGCTTGGGACGAGTTCGCGAGGCTCTTTCGGGCCAAGTTTGTCCCCGAGCATGTGCAAGATCGGATGGAGCAGGAATTCCTATCTTTGGCTCAAGGCTCCATGACCGTGCTGGAATATGAGGCAAGATTTTCTGAACTTTCTAAATATGCACCTCATATCGTGGCAGACGAGCGGAGGAAGACAAAGAAGTTCGTGATGGGACTCAAGCCATCACTGCGGATGAGACTCGTGGCGTTTGACCACCGCACGTTGGACAAGGCCCTCAGTGCTGCGTGTAGGCAGGAGGGAGAGATGGTGCAATATCTGGAGGAAAAGAAGGCTTCGCAGAAGAGGCCAGCGGCAACATTCCAACGGCAAGACAAAAAGAAAATGGTGTACCAGACACCGCAGCGAACCGTGGCAGTCAGCAGTTCTCAGGTACCTTCTGTACGTTCCCCTGGTGTGAAGAAAGAGTGTCCCCATTGCGGGAAGACACACGGTGGTTCCGAGTGTTGGTTGGTAGTGGGTAGATGCTTGAAGTGCGGGAGCAGCGACCACAAGATCAAAGATTGCCCAAGACTTCAACAGGGAGCTCAGCGTGGAGCGCCAGCCCCAGCAGTAGCGGCAGCCGCGCCAGCTACAGGAAGACCAGGTAGGCCTCGAGCCCCAGCTCGAGTGTTTGCTTTAGCTCGTGAGGACGCCGAGCAGGCGGAGCATGCCACCGAAGGTACGGTTTTGCTTTTAGGTGTGCACGCTCGGGTTTTGTTTGATACGGGTGCTACTCACTCATTCATTTCCGAGCGGTTCGCTAGGCAGTTAGCCCTAGAGTCAGGCGTAGAGTCTGAGGATTTAGAGGTCCCTTTGTCTGTGCACACCCCTGCGGGTACGGTATCGACTAGGAAGTGCATTCCGTCGTTACCTGTGTGCATTGAGGATAGAATCCTAGATGGGTGTTTCTTCTTGCTAAAGATGAAGGACTATGATGCTATTCTTGGTTTGGATTGGCTAGAGGAGCACTATGCGTTAGTGGATTGTCGTCGGAAGAGGATCGTTTTCCGCATTCCTTGTGAGGATGAGTTCTCTCACCCCTTGCCAAGGAACTGGGCGGGAAAGATGGCCATCTCTGCCATGAAGGCGATGCGCATGGTGAACAAGGGTTGTGACGCTTTTCTTGCCAGCGTGGTGTTAGTACCAGAGGCTGATGAGTCACCTACTCTTGTGGAGATTGAGGTAGTGCAGGATTTTCCAGATGTCTTTCCTGATGACTTGTCTGGATTGCCACCGGATAGAGAGATAGAGTTTACCATAGAGTTGCTTCCGGGCACCTCTCCTATCTCGAAGGCTCCATATCGGATGGCACCTACGGAGTTAGCCGAGTTGAGGAGGCAGTTGCAAGAGCTGCTTGATAAGGGATTTATTCGCCCTAGTGTTTCCCCTTGGGGCGCACCTGTATTATTCGTCAAGAAGAAAGACGGGTCGCTTAGGTTGTGCATTGACTACAGAAAGCTAAACCAAGTGACTGTGAAGAACAGGTATCCCTTACCTCGTATTGATGACTTGTTTGACCAGTTGCGAGAGGCATCAGTCTTTTCTAAGATTGATTTGCGATCTGGTTATCATCAGTTGAGGATTCGGAGTGAGGATGTGTCCAAGACGGTGTTTAGAACCCGTTATGGACATTATGAGTTCTTGGTCCTTCCTTTCGGATTGACCAATGTCCCTGCAGCGTTCATGGATCTCATGAACAGGGTGTTTAGGCCTTACTTAGATAGCTTTGTTGTAGTGTTTATTGATGACATGTTGGTCTACTCTCCGGATGAGGCCGCGCACCGTCAGCATCTGAGGTTAGTGTTAGAGGTTCTTCGTGAGCACAAGCTGTATGCAAAATTCAGCAAGTGCAATTTTTGGTTGCGTGAGGTTCATTTCCTCAGGCATGTTATCTCTGGCGCTGGTGTTACAGTTGATCCAGCGAAGGTCCAGGCAGTTATGGATTGGGAGGTTCCCAAGACCCCTTCGGAGATTCGTAGTTTCATTGGGTTAGCTGGTTACTATCGGCGATTCATTGAGGGTTTCTGTAAGGCCCTCAAATTTCCGTCGCATTATTCGTATTTGCATGTGTATATTTGTGCTTGTGTATGTATATACATATTTACGTACGTATTGATTAGTATAATTACGTGTGCATATGTTTATATTAGATGTAGATAATGCATGTATTGAATGGTGATAGTATGGATACACTACCATATACATATTGCATGTATACAAGCATGGTATGCATGGTTTTCTGCATATTTTAGAGTTCTGGCCGAAGGCCACCTTGGCGTCAACCCCTAGCCGTTGAGGTAATGTCAGCGTCCAGACATGGACGCCAACACTAATCCTGGCGTCGAGCGATATGGACGCCAATATCTCTGGCCTGCATGCGCAGCAGAGCTGCAAACTTCTGAAACAAGAAAGCCAGCCATTGGGGGGGGGGCTGTCCCCAACGGCTCTGAGGGCTGTCAAGTCACCCTAAGAGTGGGAGAAAGGCTTCTCCTTAAGTCTGAACCCGAGCTACCTTTCCCACCCCTCTCTTCACCCTTGCAAGAGGAGAAAAAAAGAGAGAAAACCCTAGAAAAAAAACTGAGGAAACCCCACTTTGGAAACCCAAAAATCCCTCACCTGAAGATTTGTTCCGGAGATCTGCTGCTTTAAGGACGTGCTGAATCGACGAGGAAGCCTCCCCGACCTTGGAAGGCCCTGGAGCTCGCTCAGGAACCCGGAGTCAAGCATTCTAAGAGCTTCTTGGGACAGCCCAAGGAGAGCTTCACCGAGCCCTAGATCCCTTGGTGCAATTTTTAAAAGGCAAGTGACCTAACCATAATGTCCCCGTATGAGTCTAGGTCGGTTTTTACAATTTTTGTACATTTTCCCTCGAGTCCTAGACCCTCACATTCACCCAATCTTGAGAGGTCGGGTCTGTGTTTCTGCACAGACTTGCATTGACGGCAAGGTCAATGGACGCCGATATCATGCTTGGCGTCCATCGACCATGCCGCTGACCATGAGTCAGCGGCCAGAGACCGCCGCCAAGTTCCTCTGGACAGAACAGTGACCTGTTCTGCCCTTCCTATACAACTATTTTCGGTATGGTTTCCGTGATGAGGATATATGGTAACCCTATACTCTATGTATATTGTCAATTGTGGTGTGTGGATGAGTGTAATGTGTGATGGTGAATGTATGAAATTTTATACCGTGAATGTGTAAGCATGAAATGTTGAAATTCTTGCCATCCATGTTTCATGATTAGGATTAGGTCTGAATGCCTTAGTTTTGTCAGAGCATGAAGATTAGTAGATCAGTATATGTATTCTCATTTTGATAATTTGTCCATACTTGGCCAATAAACTCGTTTTCGGTAAATAGGCCGCAAGAATGATTGTGGTGATCGATCTACAATTGTATGATTTAGATTCTGTATTCTCAGATCATGTATGTGACAATAACCTCTGTTTAAACAGTAAGTGGAAGATTAGTAGATCAGTATATGTATTCTCAATTTTGATAATTTGTCCATACTTGTATAAATTGCCAATAAACTCGGTTTCGGTAAATAGAACGGCATGCAAGAATGATTTGGTGATCGATCTACAATTGTATGATTTAGATTCTGTATTCTCAGATCATGTATGTGACAATAACCTCTGTTTAAACAGTAAGTGGCAAATTGCATGATGTTTAAACCCCATGTTAACTAAATTGTGAATAGCATGCTAATTAGGTTTTTTATTTACTGTAAATTCTATTTAGCTCAGAAAAATCTGGAAAATTGAGTGTATGATCTAGAACCCGAAAATAGCATGTGGTTAAAATTTCATGTCATTTGGACCAGTATATAAGCAGTTATGTATTTTCCATGTGAATTATAGTAATCTACGTATGATATCGTAATGTGATTAGATAGTGCTTAAACCTAACTTGAATGGTGAAATTACTGTGTGTTAAGCTCTTGAAATCTGTAGTGCCATGTTAGGAAAAACAGAGATGTGCATGTGAGTGAGAAAGTGAATGAGATGAAAGTGATATGTGTAAACCATGTGTAAAAATCGGTAAATGTGTAAATGTGTAACTGTGCCAATGTGACACTGCTTCCGTAGAGGGCAGTGGAGCTGTATCAGGGAAAAGTCCCCCTGAGAAAGTTCAATGTGTAAGTGACCCTAAGGGCATTAGGGGGAAATCCTGGAGGTGGACAAGTACCACTGGTTAGGGTGGAGACTTGTTCTCCCGGTCTGCGCAGTCCAAGAGTCGCCATGGAATGCCTAGATGCGTCTATGTGTAATGTGATGTGTATATGTCCTTCTTTGGTGGTTTGGACTATGTGTCACGGCACCTAAATGTGTAATGTGTAATGTGTATGTGTTCATGTGTAAATGTGTAAGTGAACAAATGTGAAATGTGTATGTGTAAAGTGCAACTATGTGAAAGAGGAAACTTGTGTAAAGAAAATGTGAAATTCTAAATGAGAGGTTATGATATTGAAACCCATGTGAGACAAATCTGAAATCATGTGAATAAGTAAATTCATGTATTATCATCATGTTTATATGTGCAAAGATGCCTAGAATCCATGTTAGGGATAATTGGTGAACACGGGTACAATAGCATGATGGGTTGTTTCACATGATATGTTTTACGCAATATTATAGCTCTCATGTAAGTTTTCAGCCATGAAACCATGTGAAATCAGCAACTTCAAGTATGTGAAAACGTTTATGTATGTGTTTAAAAACATGTAAGATCCATGCTAGTCGTGTTTTCTTTCATGTATGCACAATGTTCATGTTGGTAGCTCTCATGTCCTGGTTCTTTAAGACAAGTTTCATGAGTAATTGAATAGAGAGCATGTGATAGGTAAATTTATTCTTAGAAATCTGAAAGCATGATCCATGTATAGAATTGTAAAACTTTCATGATAGGTTGAAACTTTAAAATGACTAGCATGCTATGCATGAAAATTTAAATGTGCATGTAGAACCCGCTATGACTTATACGTGTATGTTATGGGTATGGTTCTTGCTGAGTCTTTGGACTCACTCCTTGCTTCGGCGTACAGGTGTAGTTGGTGACGTGGCACCTTTGGAGGAGACAGTGGAGACGGACTCCGAGCGCGGAGATTAGCTAGTTTTGGAGTTTCTTTGTGATTTGTGTATTTCATAGTATGTAATTTGAACATTGTATTGGAAATATCATGAAAAGGATGTATAAGTGTGGACATTATGTATTTAAATTTCAGCAATTTAAATTATGTGAACTTTTAGTTCCTTATTGTTAATTCAAACGTCATGTATGTTAAATGTGGATGATGAATGAATGGAGACAGTTGTCTATACCGACGTGGGTTGGTATAACCGTACCGGTATAATGAGGGCCGTCACAGTTTCTCATACATCGCAGCCCCCTTGACAAAGCTGACCAGGAAGGGTGAGAAGTTCGTATGGTCTGAGGCATGTGAGGTAGCTTCCAGCTATGAAGGCTAAGCTTACTTCTGCTCCGGTATTGGTATTGCCTAGTGTCTAGAGGGCTTTGCCATTTATACGGATGCGTCTCAGATTGGTTTGGGCTGTGTGCTAATGCAGCAAGAAAGGGGTAGTGGCTTATGTCTCGTCAATAAAGGAGCATGAGAAGAACTATCCGACTCATGACTTGGAGCTCGCCCAGTGGTTCATGCACTAAAGATCTGGAGGCACTATCTTTATAGTGTCAGATTTGAGGTGTTACCGACCACAAGAGCTTGAAGTATCTTTTCTCCCAAAAGGAAATTAAACCTGAGGCAGAGGAGGATGGATTGATTTCGAAGGACTATGACTTCGACCTTCAGTATCACCTTGGGAAGGCATGTCGTAGCGGATGCGCTTACTAGAAAGAGGTCTTCGCTCCAGCAGGATTGGAAGATGTTGGAGGATGCGGCGTACTCTATGACCGAGTTAGAGCCATCGCTGTGTCAGGCTTTTGTAGCTCAGCTATCCCTTAGATCCTCTGTTTTGGATGAGGTGATCGAGCACAGGAAGCCGACCCTAGATTGTTAGAATTAGTGGGTAAGGCAGGCATTGCTCGTGATGAGGACGTGTGATTAGATTTCAGCACCGTGTTTGTGTCCCTGATTTAGTAGATGTCCGTGAGCATGTGTTAGCGGAGGCTTATAGATCGCGATTTCTCTATTCATCCGGGTAACACTAAGATGTATCAGACCTGAAGAGATCATTTTGGTGGTCCGGCATGAAGAAGGATGTTGCAGATTATGTGTCTAGATGTCTAGTATGTCAGCAAGTGAAGGTCGAGCGACAGCGACCATCCGGCCTTATGCGAGGATGGATATCCCAGTGTGGAAGTAGGAAGCTGTCACTATGGACTTCGTTTCGGGTTTGCCTCGATCTAGAAGGGGCAATGACTCGATTTGGGTAGTTGTAGATAGATTCTCGAAGACTGCTCATTTCTTGCCTATGAAGAAGAAGCAGTCAGTAGAGAGTCTAGCTAGATTGTATGTGAGTGGTATCATTAGATTGCATGGTGTGCCGAAGTCGATCATTTCGGATTGAGATCCGAGATTCACTTCGAGGTTGTGGAAGGGTCTTCAGGATGCTTTAGGTTCGGAGCTGAAGCTCAGTTGACGTTTCATCCCCAGACCGATGGACAGTCCGAAAGGACTATCCAGACGCTCGAGATATGTTGAGGGCGTGTGTGTTCTGGATTGGAAGATGATTGGGAGCGTCATTTACCTCTTGTGGAGTTCGCATACAACAACAGCTTTCATGCGAGTATTGGTATGGCTCCATTCGAGGCTTGTATGGTAGGCCCTGCAGATCTCCGTTGTGTTGGGAGGAGACTGGTGATAGGCAGTTGATCGGACCGGAGTTAGTTCAGGAAACTTCCGATAAGATCCAGCTTATCAGGAAGAGGCTTGTTGCGGCACAGGATAGGCAGAAGAGCTATGCCGACAACAGGGGGAAGGATTTGGAGTTCGAGGTTGGCGATCATGTCTTCTTGAAGATATCGCCTACTCGTGGTGTCGTCAGATTTGGCAGGCATAGTAAGTTGAGCCCTAGGTTCATTGGCCATATGAGATTCTCAGACGTTGGGCAGCATGGCATATGAGCTAGCATTACCCCCAGCTTTGGCTAGCGTTCACCCTGTATTCCACGTTATCTATGCTCAGGAAGTATGTCCGAGATCCGTTCATGTGATTATTCATGAGCCAGTGGAGATCCAGCCAGATCTTTCATATGTCGAGCAACCAGTAGCTATTCTTGACCAGAAGGTTCAGCATCTCGGAACAAGAGTTGCATCGGTGAAGGTCCTATGGCGGAACTTCTCACGAGAGGAGGCTACTTGGGAGCTTGAGGATGCGATGAAGAAGAAGTATCCCCTTTTATTTGAGTAGTGTCGTTCTAACTTCGAGGACGAAGTTTCTTTAAGGGGGAGAGGGTGTAAGGCCTCGAATTTTCTGGATTATTGCATGTAAATATTTCGTGTCGTATATGTATGTATGTATATATCTACGTATGTATTGTGGTATACTTATGGTATGTGTATGATTAGGTATAAATAATGTATGTATTGCTTGATGGTAGTGTGTGCACAAAACTATATAGATATTACATGTATATATGCATGATGTACATGGGTTTCTGCATGTTTTAGACTTCTGGCCGAAGGCCAGATTGGCGTCAATCCCATAGACGCTTATGTGGTGTCAGCGTCAACCCCATGGACGCCAACACTAATCCCAGCGTCTAACGATGTGGACGCCAACTTCTCTGACCTGCATGCGTTGCAGAGCCAGAAATTCCGGAGGCAAGGCAACTACCCATTGGGGAGCTGTCTCCCAACGGTCTAAGAGCCATCATCACCCTGTGCGTGGGAGAGAAGCCTCTCCCATATAGCTAAACCCGAATTTGCTCCCCAGCCTTCTCCTTGCCTTTTTACAAGAGAGAAAGAAGAGAGAGAAGCCCTACTTTATGACCGAGGAAAACCCCCACCTTGCAAACATAAAACTGAAGATCTAAAGCCTGTTCCGGGGTTCTATTGCAACAAGGAGCTAGCTGGTGTGAAGGAGGAGACTTCCCCGACCGTACCTTGAAGCCATCTTCATTCAAGAACCCGGATGGAGGTGATCTTGGAGGGTGTTCGCAACTTCTTGGGACTGCCAAGGAGAGCTTCTCCAAGCCCTAGATCCATTGGTGTATTTTTCTAAAGGCATGTACCCCATTCATAACGTCCTTGTTGTGTCTAGGATGGTTTTACTATTTTGTATATTTTCTCTCGTGTCCTAGACCCCCAAATCACCCCATCTTTGGAGCTCGGGTCTGTGTTTTGCACAGACCTGGCATTGACGGCAATGTCCCTTGCCGCTAGATTATGCTTAGCGTCCATCGACTATGCCGTTGACATGATTAGCGGCCAGAGACCGCCGCCAAGTTCATCTGGACAGAACAGTGACCTGTTCTGCTCTTCTATACAACTATTTTCGATATGTTTCACGATGAGGATATACTGTAGATCATTTATATGCTATGTATATTGTTGGTGTGATGGATGTGGTGCGGTGTGGATTATCACAAATGATAGGACTCAATTATTTCATGAAGATACATGTGTGATGATTTTTAATCTCGTTTAAACCATGTTTGCATGATTTAGGACAAGTCTGAATGCCCTAATTTGTGAGGATATGCATGTGAGGTTCAGTCCCTGTTCTAAATTATTGCTGTGTAAATTATTGAAAATTGTTTAGGAAAAAATAGAGATCATGCTAGGTCATGATAAATCTTCCATAAATTAATGGATTGTCCAATAAATTCAGGAATAAATTCTGTGGTTCCATGCCTGTTAGGGTTCAGACAGTGAGTGGTTAAAACTGTGCTTGTGCTTAACTCCATGTTAAATCGAATTTCGGATAGCATGTGAAATTAATATTAGATTTTCTGTAATTCTGTTTTAGTTCAGAAAAATCTGAAAATTTGCATGAGGAATCCTAAACCCTAAATTAACATGTGGTTAAAATTTCAGGTCATTTGGACCAGTATTTAATGTAATATGAATTTTTCCATGTAAATTGTGAATCTATGCATGCCAATGTGAAACAATTCGATTTAGGTGAAATCCGACCTGATCGGTGATATTTACCTGAATATAGGTTTTGAAATCTGTAGTGCCATGTTAGGAAAAATAGAGAAATGTGCATGTGAGTGAGAAAGTGAATAGAATGAGAGTGATATGTGTAAACTCATGTGTTAAAAACGGTAAAAACATGTAATGTGTAAATTGTGCCAAGTGCGACATTGCTTCCACAGAGGGCAGTGGAACCGTATCAGGGAAAAGTCCCCCTGAGAAGGTTCAATGTGTAAGTGACCCTAAGGGCATTAGGGGGAAATCCTGGAGGTGGACAAGTACCACTGGTTAGGGTGGAGACTTGTTCTCCCGGTCTGCGCAGTCCAAGAGTCGCCATTGTGTTGCCTAGATAGCGTCTATGTGATGTGATGTGTTGTGTCCTTCTTTGGTGATTTGGACTATGTGTCACGGCACTAAAGGTGAAAGTGTAAATGTGAATGTGAATGTGTAAATGTGTATGTGTTCATGTGTTAATGTGAAAGTGACAATGTGTAATGTGTATGTGTAAAGTGCAATTTATGTGAATTGGAAATTGTGTAAAGAAAATGTGAGACCAAAATGTGAGGATATGATATTGTAATCCATGTTGTGACAAATCTGAAACCATGTTAAATCAGTAGCTTCATTATGTTAGGATCATGTTTACATGTGTAAAATGCCTAGAATCCATGCTAGGGACAATTAACAAGTATGTGCACAAAATTTCATGTTTGGTTGTTCACATGTTGTATTTTAAATAACGTTGTAGCTCTCATGTGTAGGGTTATGGTTGCTAAATCATGTGAAAACCAGCAAGTTAAAGTATGTAAAATGTTCGTGTACATGCACAAGAATGTGTAGATTCCATGCTAGGTGTGTTTTGTTTCATGTACGTAGGATAATCATGCTAAGTGCTTTCATGTTTTAGTTAAAATGCAAAGTAGAATTTCATGAGTAGGAATGATTAGAGAACATGTGTTAGGAATTTATCTTGATAAGGAAATCTGAAAGCATGCATCATGTGTTTACTTATAGAATTATCATGGTTGGTTATTCATTTCAACGTTAAGCATGATACATGTTGAGTTTTTGCAATGGTGTGTGTAGAGCCTACTATGACATGTACGTGTATGGTATGAGTGGTGTTACTTGCTGAGTCTTTAGACTCACTACTTGCTTCGGCGTACAGGTGTAGTTGGTGACGTGGCACCGTTGGAGGAGACGGTGGAGACGGACTCCGAGCGCGGAGATTAGTCTTTGGAGTACTTTGTGACTTTTGCATTTCATAGTATGTAAATTGAACATTGTATTAGCGTTATCATGGAAAGAATGTATAATGGTGGACATCTATGTATTAAATTTTCAGCAATTTAAATTATGTGAACTTTTAAGTTCTTTAATGTTATTGCAATTTCATGTATGCTAAATGTGGATGATGAATGAATGAAGACAGTAGTTCTTTTTACTTCCGCTACTCTGTTCTTATATTCACGTGTATCTCAGCTGAATGTATTGTTGGGTAAATGTCCCACTGTGATGACGCTCGCTATACCGACGTGGGTTGGTATAACCATACCGGTATAATGAGGGCTGTCACATGAATGGTATGGGACCCGAGGTAGAAACATTGTCAGAGTGGGCAATCAAAAGAGAGTGATCAGAGAAGTAAGTGGAAGAGTAGTCCACAAAAGCTTCAGGGTGAGTAGATAACCAGTGATCGTTTATGAGACACCTGTCCAGCCTGGCAGCAATTCTTATATCACCCATGGAATTATTGCGCCAAGATAAAATATTACCCACAGATTTCATGTCCATGAGGCTAGTATTCGAGATCATAGTGTTAAATGAATTAAGCAAGAAGGTGGCATAGGGTTGCCTCCCACTTTCTCCGAAGCATTCTGGATATAGTTAAAGTCTCCCAGAATAATCCACGGGGAGCTGCCAACTGAAGAAGTAGAGTGAGATATAATGTTCTTCCAGAGATCTTCTCTTTCTTGCTGAGCATTGGAAGCATAAACTGCTGATAGATAGAATTTTTTTCCTGACTGAAGATGAGTTCCGCTCAAATGAATAATCTGATTGTCAATAGAAATAGTACTGAAGAAATAGATGTTGTGATTCCAAATAATCCAAATTCACCCATTGGAGCAGTTACTATTATGAACCCATGTCGCCTCAGGCCAAACTTGAGCTTTACAGATGTCAACATTGCTCGCTTTGATTTTGGTTTCAAGAAGGATAACAATTTCACAACGCTTAGAAGAGAGAATCTTCCTCAATTCCACCCTCTTAGCCAGCTTATTAATGCCTCTAACATTCCAACTGAGAATCTTCATAATAACAAAGAATGTGAAAACCTAAACTCGATTAGAGTTTAGGTGAGATCCGCTTCTCTGGTCTTTTCTTTCCATTTGGAATTATTTCCATGGTGCACTCCATATCCCGCCCTCCTTTTCCTGTCCATCTCATCAACCACATTTAAGGAAGTGAATTTCCTTTGAGAATCCCCCATGATATTAGGAGTTTTGGTAAGTTATTTAGAAAGCTGATTGCACATATCCTTTCCCTGGTGATCTCCTCCTTCTATTTTCCATCCGACTCCAAGGATTCTCCATCGGCATGCCCTTCTTCATCCCGAATATCGTCTTTCCTTGCCAGGGAAAAGCCAATCATAGAACCTACAGATGCTGTCTTGGACGTGCATGGGAGAGGTAAGTCCACCTCCTTCCCATTTAACTCAACTCCCTTCTTTCCTCGGACCGCTGCCTCTTTCCCATTTAATACAACTCGTTGCTTACCTTGGACCACTGCCTCATTAGCTGCCTCCTTACCTTGGACCTCGGCTAGCAAAAACCCTTCCTGCTCTTTTTTTTTTTTTTGGTAAGTAATACCGGATTTTGTATTGAATATAGGGAAAGGAAGATCATGTACAATGATGGGTCCATGCTACCACAACCCAATAGCTATGGACCGAAGAAGGAGCAAGAAGCTCACTAAGGAGATGCAAAAATAAGCCAAAATAAACAGCACCATACAAAAAGGGATCTCAGATTCTTGGAATGCTGAAATTCCTGAGTATTCTATTGGACCTGAGGGAGTAGGTAGGTGCCTGAATGTTGGATTCAGTAATGATGCGAATGTTCGATAGAATGGAAAGAAGCACTTGCACCATGCTGCGATTTTTTGAATCAAAAATTCGAGAGCATATCTCTTTCCAAATCCACCAAAGTGCAGCTCTAAAGGTAGCGAAGGCCACACAAGTCTCATCACTAGGAGCATGAAAACTCAAGAGCAAGGCTTCACTTTCAGCCCAAATAGTCTCCTTTGTCCGACGATGGATATCCAACCTATGCAGAAGTTGCATCCAAATCCAGGAGATGTAAGAGCATTGAAAGAATAGATGATTGACATGCTCATCATGCGACTTACACAGAACACAAATATTGGGACCATACAAGCCCCATCTTTGAAGAACATTAAAAGTTGGAATATCGCCTATCATAACCTGCCATGCATGAAGGGACTGCTTCTGGATAGTAGGCCTCTTCCAGAGAAGATGAAACCAAGGCACCTTCGGGTAAATAACTGTCTTCAGGTCATGAATGTAATTGCTACTGATGGTCCTATTATTCTGCCTCCAGACAACAGAGTCCTTACAATTAGCATAAATGGGAATGCTAAGAATTCGTGGCCAAAGATCAAGCATCTCACTAGAGGTCGGCGCAGGAAGACACCATCTCCCATCTTGAATAAGAGTACTTACAGTGGCATTAGTAGGCAGCCCAAGCAAAAATATGATATACTCTCCCCCTAACAAGTTAATAGAGTCCCCATCAAGCCAAGGATCTTCCCACAAGTTAATTGTGTCACCTTTACCAATCTTATAGGTCACCTGAGATCTCATCCAATCTCTAACCTGTAACATACCCTTTCAGGCATGGGAATGATAAGATTGGGACTGAGCCGACCAAATAGAAGTCTTCTTGAGATATCTGTTCCTCACCCATTGAGTCCATAAGTTATCCTGATTGGAGAGGATTCTCCATAGCTGCATAGTAACCATTGCTGAATTCCAGACATGAAGTCACCTTAGACCCAAGCCACCCTCAACTTTTGGCCTGCACAACCAGTCCCACTTGATTAAGTGGAAAGGCTTGTAGTCACCAGATGCATGCCAAAAGAAGTTCCTCAGCAATCTCTCAACATCACCAATAAGTTTCTTGGGCAGAATGAAGGAAACAGCCCAATAAAGAGCATAAGAATTCAGAACAGATTTGATCAATTCCACCCTTCCAGCTTTAGAGAGTAATCTGGTTCTCCAAGAAGCAATGCGCTTAGTGATTTTCTGAATAATTGGAGCACAATGCATGCTAGTCAATCTAGTGGAGAATAAAGGAAGTCCCAAATAAGTAGTTGGTAAAGCTCCCTCATGAACTCCCAACGCATTAAGCAGAGCACCTTTATGATGAATGGCAGCCCCAACAAAAACCTTACTCTTGGCAACGTTCAATTGCAACCCAGAGTAACTATAAAAGGCCTCTAAGATATCAGAAACACAATGAGCAGAAGAGATATTTGGCTTCAAGAAGAGAAGAAGGTCATCAACAAAGATGAGGTGTGACAGCTTCACCACCCCAAAGGAAGGAACATGTAAAGAACCATCCGCCACCTTTTGCTCAATGATGATAGAGAGACCCTCCATGGCAACACAGAAGAGATAAGGAGATAGTGGATCTCCCTGCCGTATGCCATTAGAAGAACCAAAGTAGCCAATGGGACTTCCATTGGGTAACACCGAAAAAGTTGCTGTATTGATAAGGATCGCAATCCAATCAACCAACTGATCTGGAAACCCCATCTTTCTAAGGACAAGGAGAATGAAATCCCAGTTAACTGAATCAAAAGCTTTCCGAAGATCCACCTTCATACAAAGAATGTTACCACGGTGCTTGGAGTGAATGTCTCTAATCATATCATTAGCAAGGAGGATGCTGTCTTGGATCTTACGGCCCTTGATAAAAGCAGACTGATGTTTGCTAATAAGATGAGGCATAAACTTTTGCATACGATTAGCAATCAATTTCGCGATAATCTTGTAAAGAAAGTTACATAAAGAGATTGGTCGAAACTGATCAAAGGAGTCTGCAGTATCAGTCTTTGGAATAAGGGAAATGAAATTGTGGTTTACCTGATGGAGCCAACATCCACCACTGAAAAAATAATGCACAGCAGCCAAGACATCATTTCCCACAATGCGCCAACACAGCTGATAAAAATCCGATGGAAACCCATCAGGCCCAGGACTCTTGTTCTTAGGAGCACTCATGACAACATCTGTAATTTCTTGGTCAGTAAAATGCCTCAAAATGGAAGTCCGGTCCTCATCAGAAAGAACTCGGGAGGGATGAAAATCTGGAATCTCATAATGCTGCTGCTGATTAAGAAGATCAGTGTAGAACTCTGTTGCATGAAGCTTGAGTTGTTGCAAGTCGGAGGTCACATGCCCATCAGACAATCTACATTTGCGAATGGTATTGATCATGCGCCTCCCTTTAATATTAGCATAGAAGAACTTAGTATTATCATCAGTCTGGGTTAACCAATGCTGCTTCACCCGCTGTTGCGCATAAGCTCCCTCCATGCTTAAACAAGTGAGATAGGCTTCACGGGCCTGATTTTCTTTTTGAATTAATTGGCCATTCATAGGATCATCTGCTAACTCTGATTGTGCTTGATGCAAAACTTCACCAGCATGAGCAACCTTATGAAGGATGGGGCCAAACTCTTCACGATTCCACACTTTAAGAGCTATCTTAACAGCTCGAAGTTTCTTGCAAAGTACAAAAAGTGGTGTCCCCTGAAAGTGAGTATGCCAAGCTTGCTGAACAATGGAAAGAAAAGAATCATGCTCGCCCACATATTATGGAATTTGAAGGGCTTGGGGCCACCCACCACAATGCCTTCAGTGAAAACAGTAAGCTGAGCATGGTCAGAAAGAAACTGATCTCCATAATGGACATAACTATCAGGAAACATGTTCATCCACAAATGGTTGATGAGAGCTCGATCCAGTCTACAAACAATTCTCCTTGCGCCGACAGAGCGATTACACCAAGAGAAGGTGTTACCCACACTCTTCAGATCCAGAAGGGAAGAGGAGTCAATACGGGTGTTGAAATCACGAAGTACGGAAGGAGTCAATATTCGCCCTCCAATCTTCTCTTGAGGGAAATGAACACTATTGAAATCCCCAACAAGCAACCAAGGCAAGGAGATGGATGTAGAGAGGAGAACAATGTCACACCACAGGGATTGTCTTTTATAGGACAAATTGGATCCATAAACCACAGACAAATTAAACAAGTTGCCGGAGGAGATGTCAGTACATTCCATGTGAAGTAACTGGGCAGTAGCTTTAAGACAACGAATGTGAACAGAAGCAACATTCCAAAGAACCCAGATTCACCCTCCTGGATGCTCATTATAATTGTGCAACATACTAAGATGAGAAGCGATAGAAAGCCTTCTACTAACCATGTTATCCATACGAACTTTAGTTTCAATTAAGATAACATCAGCTCTGGAGTGAGAGATTGAGTTTTTGACACTCAATCTGTGCACTCGCTTATTGAGTCCCCGAACATTCCAAAAAATTACTTTCATTATTGAGTGTGGGAAAGTGAGTGAATCCGAGCTTGCAGCTTATCCATTTTATGTTCCAAAGGCGAGACATGGCCAGCACGTCGCCCACCAGAAATAGCATGAGCATCTGCATGGCGTTGCATGGAAATATCCCCATCACCAGCACCGTGCACTACTAACGTGGGCGCCAAATGAAAACCCCCTTCTTTAGCGATAGAAGATGCTTTATTACTTCCCAAATTAGCAGACTCCAATGGAAAGGAAGGACTAGCGATATCCACCTTACTGCGCATCTCACAAGGGAACCCGTGGGCCCAACTTCCAGAATCAGAGTTACCGCTGCTCACCATCTTCCCTTGGGAAGCGCCAGCCTGAATGGATTCCTTATTTTGGAGAATTTGGTCTTCATTAGCAGGTAAAATATGTAGCACCATATCGCGCATGGCTCCACTTGCATTCTTAGTATGATTCACCATTCCATGGATTGTACCTGCAAAAGAAGGAATCAAGCTAGACTTGGGAAGGTGGAAGACGCTAGTGCTAGCTGTATTTCCTTGAAGCATATCACCCGCTTCTAGCCCTCCTCCAATATCTCCAACCTCCTTTTGCACCACACTACCCTTATTGGCTACACTGACAGATTTGTGGAGCTGCGCTAGATCTCCTGTGGCCCCACTTCCATGAGAATGGATATCCGCCTCGATGGAACCTTCCAATTCTTCCAATGCAGAGAACCGATTTTGAACCTGCATGACTCCATGAGAGGAAACCTCCCTTACTGCACAATTTGAAGGTTGCAAGTCTTCTGGAATGAGCGCACGCTGCATCTGCTGGGCCTTCGGTCGCCACTCTCTCCTGTTTACTTTGGTACCAGATTGGCACTCTCTGTTGCCATGACCAAAGGAGTTGCACTCCTTACACAACACCGGCTTCCATTCATATTCAACTAGAACCATATCGAAAGAACCATCAGCATTTTGGATGACAACTTCAGAAGGGAACTCTGCATGTACATCGACCAAGACACAAACTCTCGCAAAAAGAAGCCTCTTCCTCGTTGCTGTCAACGTATCCATATGCAAAGGCCGACCCAAGAGACTAGCAATCTTGCTCAACCCTCTAGCAGTCCACCACCGGAGAGGGAGGTCGGGGAACTTCACCCAGACGGGCATGCTGCTTAGGGATTCTTTCTCCATTTGAAGCTCCGGCGTCCATCTTCGAATCACCATCGGATGCCCCCGAATGCACCAAAACCCATGAAGTATCCACTTCAAATCATCCTCCTGGTTGAGGACAACCAGAAAGAACCCTCCTTCTCTCATCAAAAGCTCAACCTCTCCCTTTGGTTTCCAGAAGTTTAGAATGAAGGCACGGAGAGCAGAGTAAATAGGCTCCATACCAACACAATATCCCATGAGAGCAAACCTCCATGACTCCAGAAGATCATTGACATCATCCCCCTCAAAGATAGTGAACTGCTTCTCATGATGACGACCAGGTTCGATAAACTCCAAAGCACCTCCTTGCACTGCTACTCCCTCCCCAACGGATCCTCCAAACAGTGAGGACTATGGCCTCCGAACTTGGGAGACCCGGGAACGAGAACGCCCGGAGGCCCCTCGCTGGATCGCGCGCCCTTTGGTAGGAGGCTGAGACGTAGGGTAATCACCTTGAGAGAGAACACTCTTAGAAGGAGAGCTTCATCCCGCGGTGATCACAGGGCCATTGGAGGCACTTGGAGGGATGATCTCCATGCGCCCCCCAGGGGCCAACCCCACGGAACCCCCTAGCAGAACACCGAATCCTCAGAGCTTCTCTCACTAGAAACACCTAGAGAGAGAGAGCCGCAACCCTAAGTTGATCACATGACGAAACAACCCCTAAGTTCATTCAAACCCTTCCTCCTCTTGCATTGCTGCGAATTGGAAATTGGCATTTCCTGAAATGCTCCTTTGCTCATTACCGTTTCCTTCTGCAGTAGCATCTAACCCGACTAGACTTCCCTTCTCTACCACCGACTTAGAAAGCAAGTAATTGCTGTTGGCTATATGCATATCCTTCTGTTGAACCTGCTTCTTTCCTTTACTTGAATGATTGTCATCCTCTTTTCTATTAACTTCAGAACTTCCCTCCATAGCAGGAGCGACTTCCTCATTAGCAAGAACCGAGAATTTATTGTTTCTAGGAGTATCTCCTTGCGTGGTCACTTGCTTCAAAGAATTCAAATCATTTGAAGTAGCGCCATCAGAGACATTCTTTTTCCTATAGAATTGTTGCACTTGAATTGATGAGGATTTCGGGATGTTTGAATGACATTGACCATGCAGGTGTCCGAACAAACCACAATCTCCACATCTTCTAGGTTTCCAAGAGTAAGAAACCTGCAGCGATCTCAAAGACCCATCAAGATTCTTGTAACTGACAGAGTTCGGGAGTTCAACCTCCGAAGAAACCATAACACAAGCGCGAGCAAATGATAGTCTTCTTCTTTCTGCTGTGAGTCTATCCATGAAGAGTGGTTCTCCCAGAGTACTACAAAGCTTAGATATGAATTTTTTGGACCACAGATGAATGGGTAAGCTATGAATAGAAACCCAAACCGGAATATTCTTTAGACTTTCTAGCTCCATTCTTAGTCCTTGCTCCCAACGACGAAGGATCATCGGATGACCACGAATAGACCAGAACCCTTCCAGAATACGAGTGACATCTTCTTCACTATCCAGCTTGCATAAGAAGAAGCCATTCTCCAAAAGATGGAGATCAAATCCCACCACTCCCCATCTACTCTTAATGAAAGAAGACAGAGGCATGAAGGAGGTTTTGAGATCAACTACATACCCAACAATGGTGCGATCCCAGGCACCTCGAAGTTCTTCTAAATCTTCTACATCACAGACATCAATCTTCTTGTCTTCCGCAACCACTGGCTCAATGAAAGATAAAGCATGATTGCACTCATCCGAAGTTGGAGGAGAGAACAGACTTGCCCAAGTCTTCGGTGCAGCAGCAACTCCCACTTGACTCTTTGACCTCGATCTCCACCTTGAAGACCTCGAGCGTCCACGCGAAGGAAGCCTCTGGTCAGATCGACCAGTTCTGGAGGAAGGCCGCTCAACCAACCTGCTCTCCTTCAAACCTTTGCCCTCAGCAATAGAAACCGCCTCCATTAGGAACGCCTCACCCAAAAGATGCTGAGGAAGGAAGAAGTAGACCCCGGAAGGAGGGATTCCACCCGGTGGCAGCCCTCAAGAGAATGGCTTCCCCGAGAGGAAGAACTCTCAAGAGCAAGGGCCCTTCCTCAGCACAGGAGGGAAGGCTCCACCCACCGCCAGGGAGGCGGGGGTGAGCCCCAGACGCTCAGCCTTTCCCTCTCCAGAGCTTCTCTCTCTAGTGGAATCATAATCTTTATTCCTTTAGTACTATATCTATTGATCCTCAAATAATTCATTTGCATGGGACTCATCTTCACACTGGGAACAAGTTTCATTTATCTGCGGTCTATGCGTCTAATGCCCAGCAAGATAGAGAAAGACTCTGGAAGAACATTATTTCTCACTCCAACTCCTCGGTTGGTAATTCACCATGGATTATTATGGGAGACTTCAATTGTATTCGACATGCTTCTGAGAAAGTGGGAGGTAATCCCGTGCCTTCTCATATTTTAAATTCTTTTAATAATATGATTACCAAGGCTGGTCTTATGGATATGAAGTCTTTGGGCAACATTTTGTCTTGGAGCAATTGTTCTAATGGTGATAGAAGAATCGCTGCCCGCTTGGATCGGTGTCTCATTAATGGCCAATGGTTATCTACTCACCCTGAAGCTTTTGTGGACTACTCTTCGACTTTCTTTTCTGATCACTCTTTGTTGGTGGTTCACTCTTCTAAAGTTGTGAATTCTGGTCCCAAGCCTTTCAAATTCTTCTCTTTCTGGATGAAGCATGCTCAATTTTTAGAGATTGTTAGGAAAGCTTGGCAGGTTGATTTTGACGGTTCTCCTACATATGTTCTTTGCAAGAAGCTGAAAGAGGTAAAGAATGCTCTGAAGGACTGGAATAAAAAAGAGATTGGATGTGTGCATGACAATCTGAAAAATTGTAGGGATTCCTTATCCAATGCCCAATCTAAACTTCAGCAAAGTCCGTTAAATCCCTCATTGATGAGGAAATAAGGATAAGAAATGAGTATAACCAAGCTATGCATATTGAAGAATCCTTCTATCACTAAAAATCTAGGCAGAATTGGCTCTCTCTTGGGGACAGCAACTCTAGGTTTTTCCATGCATCATTCAAGGCTCGCAAAGCTACGAACATCATCAAAAGATGTAAGGATTCTCAAGGTAATCTGGTGGATGACATTGATATTGTAAGGAAGCACTCAGTGAATTTCTTTACCGCCCTTCTTAATCAGAAATTGGATTATGGTACCTTTCATAATATTAATCCTTCTTGCACTATTGATGATGAGGATATCCAGCAATTGTGTCATTCGGTTAATGAGGAGGAAATCAAGAGAGTTGTCTTTCAGTCTCCGAAGAATAAAAGCCGGGGGCCAGATGGTTTTCCAGCTGAATTCTACCAGAGTACTTGGGAGATTGTAGGGGAGCAGGTTGTTAAAGCGGTGCAACATTATTTCAATTCTTCTAATTTGCTGAAGCAAATCTTTTTTTGGGTAAGTAATAAGTATATTGGATGAAAAGAATGTACAAAGCCTATGATCAAAGGATGATACATAGGAGAAAGGCTCCTAATGTGGGGCAGGAGAGTGCACCCCACCTCAAAGAGGTAGAATGGTCCCACTCCACCGCCCACAACAAAAGGATTACCATGACTAAAGACTCATGGCCACACAGCCTGTGGACTATGATTAACAACTTGAGATGAAAATAGAATAGCTATTACAAGTATGAAATGTTGAACCGCCTAAGGATGTCTTTCTCTCTTGACGTGTAGGGCTTGAGATTTGCACTTTCCATGCAAACCTTAATATCCAGCAAGATACAAATAAGCAGTTGCATCTTTGATTTTATTTTGTCCTCAAATGTCCTAATGCACCTTTCACGCCAAATCCATCAGACCACTACCTTGAGGGAAAGCTGGGCGAGGGACCAAGTAGTATGTTGATGCTGAAAAATTTCCTTTAACTTCTGCATTTCTGAAACCATATTGTCCTCCATTTGTCTCTCCATATCAAATCTATGACTTATTTCTTTCCAAAGCCATCTAGTATACTCACATTGAAAGAAAAGATGTTGATGGTCCTCCTCCTTATGCTTGCACAAAATGCATTGGTTTACAAGCTGAAACCCTTTTGTCTTCAAATAATCTTGAGTTGGAAGCTTATGCATCATAGCTTTCCAAAAGCAAATATTATATTTCTGTGCATTTGGTTTAGGCCACACCCATTGTGGAATTGGTTCTCCATGTGATGAGTAATCCCACCATTATGGTTCCATATGATCATGTCATTCTACCCCCTATGGATGTGAATTTGCTGAATAGAAGGCCACAGAGTAAACATCTGAATTGAGGTAGGATGAGGCAGATTCCATTGAGCATTATTGATGAAATGAGCAATTTTTATATCCTTAGGATCCCCAAGATCTTAGCGAACTCTATCCCCATATTTTTGAAAGATGCTTTCCCCTGCAATCCAAGGATCATACCACATGTTAAAGAGCGAACCATCAGCAATAAAATAAGTGATTTGCCATTGCAGCCTGTTCCTTTCTTTCAGAACACCCTTCCAAGCACTTGAGTAAGTTGGTTTGTATTTGATCATCCAAATGTTCTCTCTAATAAGATATTTATTATAGATCCAATCTATCTAGATTGAATCCTTCCTTTGTAATGCATCCCATAAGAGCTTAACTGAGGCAGCTCTATTCCAATCATGAAGTTTCCGAATACCCAATCCACCCTCCTTCTTTGGTCTACAAATATTAGCCCATTTAACCATGTGCAAGGCTTTGCGATCAGCACATCCTTTCCAAAAGAAGTCTCTCAATTTATTCTCAATGAGAGAAAGAAGCCCTTTGGGAAGAAGGAATGCCGAAGACCAATATATGGAATAAGATTGCAGAACTGATTTAATGACCTCTAGGAGACCCGCCTTAGAAAGAAGCTTGTTTTTCCAAGAGTTCAACCGGGAACTAATCTTTTCCAATAAGGGAAGACAGTGCACCTTTTTGATAGAAGAGGAGATCAACGGCAATCCAAGATAAGGAACAGGAAGGGTACCTTCCTCAACCCCCAAAATATGCAAGAAGTTTCTACTTCACTTTGCCACCTATGAAGAGCTTGCTTTTTTGCTGATTGAGATACAAACCCGAGAAAAGAGAGAACTTGTCCAGAATGTTTTTGAGATTTCCAGCAGTATGAATATCATTTTTAAAGAATATAATGAGGTCGTCAACAAATATAACATAGGAGATTTTCATGCTTCCAGCCAAAGGAACTTTTATATCATCACCTCGCACTGCATCATCCAATAGACAAGAAAGCCCCTCCATAGCAATTGTAAAGAGGTAAGGAGATAAGGGGTCTCCTTGCCGAACCCCATTTCTGCCTTGGAAAAACCCCACAGGAGAACCATTGAACAAGGTAGAGAATGACGGATTCTCAATGCAACTTCTTATCCAATGCATCCATTTATCAGGAAATCTCATTTCTTTCATCATGTAGTATATGAAGTCCCTGTTAACCGAATCAAAAGCTTTTTTAAGATCAACCTTAAAGCAAAGCATATTACCTTTGGTCTTCGAATGAAGATCATGAGCAATGTCATTGGTTACAAGAATGTTATCATGAATGGATCTTCCTTTAATGAAAGCTGATTGGTTGGGGCTGATAATCTTGGGAAGGACCTTCTGCAACCAATTAGTCAGAATCTTGGAGATGATCTTATAAGCAAAATTACATAAAGAGATCGACCTATATTGGTCAAAGGAGTCCGCACCATCATTCTTGGGAATAAGAGCAATGAACGTGTAGTTAACTTGTTTCAACAATCTGCAAGTTTGAAAGAAGTGATGAACAACTTTGATGACTTGCTCGCCCACAATAGCCCAAGTATTCTGGTAGAATTCCGTTGGAAAACCATCAAGACCCGGGCTTTTACCTTTAGGGGATTGGAAGACTACCTTGGTTATCTCTTCATCAGTAATATCGCTGGCTAGCATTTGGATGTCAGAATCATCCAAAAAATGCCTTGGATTAATACTCACTTGGTTGCAATCACGTGAGGGTTGATTAAGCAAGGACGAGAAAAAGTTCACTGAATATTGCTTGACCTTGTCAATATCCTCAATAATATGACCATCCGAGCCAATGCATCGGCTAATAGTATTTATCGACTTTCTAGCTTTGCAAGAGGCATGAAAGAATTTAGTGTTACCATCCCCCAGAGAGAGCCATTGTTGCCTAGATTTCTGCTTGTAGAAATATTCCTCTGTATCAAGAGCTTTCAGGTATTCATGACGGTAACTATTCTCCTCATCAATAAGTTGCTAATTAGTAGGATATTGATTAAGCTTCATCTGAGTGAGCACAAGTTTGTCCCTCCAATGCTTAACACAGTCATTCACATCACCAAACTCATCTTTATTCCATTTGCGTAAAGCAACTTTGATTTCCTTAAGCTTTTTACAGAGAATGTAAGTTGGCGATCCATGGAACACTTTTCTCCAAGCAGCTCTAACAATATCTAGGAACCCAGGATGCTTAACCCACAAATTGAAGAATTTGAAAGGTTTAGGTCCATGATTCACCAGAATAGAAAAATGAACAAGAAGCATAGAGTGATCAGAAAAATAAGAAGAGTGATAATCCACAAAGCCTTCAGGAAAGGAAGACAACCATTGGTCATTCACAAGACAACGATCAAGTCTTGCAGAAATTCTTCTAAACCCTGTTAAACAATTGTTCCAAGAGAGAGTATTACCAATAGATTTCAAATCCATAAGGCTAGCTCGACTAATCATATTGTTGAAGGAGCTTAACATTTGCACTGGATGGTTATAGGGGATTTTAACACTGTCAGATACCCTCATGAAAAAGTGGGAGGAAGGGATATCACTGAAACAATGCTTATGGACTTTAATGATTGTATTACAAACAATGACTTATTTGACTTAAAGTCGGTGGGGAACTGGCTCTCTTGGAGCAATAGAGGCAATGAAAGCAAGAAGATTATGGCTAGACTGGATAGATGCTTGATTAATCATGAATGGATGGTCGCCTATCCTGACTCATTATTGGAATATGGTTTACAATACTTTTCTGATCATTCTACTCTCATTATTAATTCAGAAAGGAATATACCTGTTGGGAAGAAACCGTTTCGGTACTTCAACATGTGGAGCACTAATCCTCAGTTTCTTGAAGTTGTTCGTACAGCTTGGGAGACTCTTGTGAATGGCACCCCTCCTTTTATCTTGTGTACCAAACTGAAAGCATGCAAAGAGGCCCTTAGAGATTGGAATAAGAATGTTTTTGGGAATGTCCAGGAGACTGTGAAAAAAAGTAAATGTGATCTGATTAACACCCAAGTTCAGCTCAACTCAAATCCCTTTGATGATAGATGTATTATGGAAGAGAAAATTGCTAGAGAGAAATACTTCACTGCTCTGAATAATGAGGAATGTTTTGTCAAGCAATAGTCCAGAGAAAATTGGCTTACTCTTGGGGACTCTAATACTAAGTTCTTTTATGCTTCACTAGTTGCTAGAAAAGCCCGAAATACTATCAAAAAATGCAAAGACAAGGATGGCAATCTGATTCATGATATCAACATTGTGAAGGACTACACTTTGGAGTTTTATCAGTCGCTTCTAAATTAGAAGCAAGGCCAAGAAGATTTGGACATGGCTGTTGATAAGAAGCTGAACCACGATGACATTCAATTCCTCAACCAGGCAATCACTGAAGATGAAATCAAAAGGGTTGTTTTCAACTCCCCTAAAAATAAGAGCCCTGGTCCTGATGAGTTTACTGCTGAATTCTTTCAGGTTACTTGGTCTATCACTGGTCATGATGTTCTGAAAGCTTGCCAACATCTCTTTATTTCTGGTCATATTTTCAAGCAAATGAACTGCACTTTCATTTCCCTTATTCCAAAAACTGATGGTGCTGATTGTTTGGAGAATTATAGACCAATTTCCCTTTGCAACTTCACGTACAAAATTATCTCCAATGTGTTGGCTGATAGAATGCAGTCTCTTTTTGTGGCAGGAACACATCAAAGAAGACCGTGGAGCTCTCGTTCTTTGGCCGGCCGAAGAAGGAGAAGTTGGAGTCCCACAATCCACCGCTACGCGAGGCTATTGTACCAACGTGATCACAACACCTCCTTGGGCACAGGTAAGGCCCTGGCGATCGCTTCTCTCTCTTTACTTTACTGGTTTTCTTTGTTTTCTCCTCAGTGAACTCGGTCAACCGAGGAGTCAACGAGGTCAACCAACAACCCTTCATCGCCAACAAGGGAGCGGTCATGTTCGTGAACGACCGGAGGATCCCACAGTCACCGGGAGTGCGGCGAACGATTCGTCTACAAGCTCTTTTTCTGGCGATCACGGTGGGACAAGCACTGCTGCTGCGGTCTGTCTCCACCCAGGTAAACGGCAATCGATACTGTCATCTACCCAGGTAAGCGTCAGAGTTTCCTTCCGTTTAGTTCTTGTTAGCGTCCACATAGGTTGCCATTTACATCTTGTTAGCGTCAGTCGATCCTGCCGTTTACTATTTTTTGAGGAGCTTAACGACGACAGTCTTACCGTTTATTTCGCAGAAGCTGATTTTGGTTGGATTTTGATCTGTATTCTTTCTGTTTGCTTCTTGTTTGTTTTCTAACGGTCCTCAGTCACGAGGGGGATTTTCTTCTTTCCTGTTCTAGCCTCCCCTCACATTTTAGGATAACCCCTCTTTGGTTTACAACCTTTTACTCGGGGATTCCCTCTCGGGTAAATCGGGTTGGTTCTAAGGAGAACTCTGTAAGTCCCTAAATTTCGTGGATTCCCTCACAGTACGGGGCAGGAGAACCTTTACCCTTCCCACTTAGTCCGCCCATTCACCCGGTTTTGAGTGAGGAGTGAGAGAAATTGGTCTTTTACAAAGTTAATTAACACACAACTTCAACTTCTAAAATTTTGGGACGTTGTTTGATCACATTGTTTGGTAGAAATCCACTTTTCTCCTAATAACAGTGTAGTTAATCAACTAAACTATTTTAAAAGCAGTAGGTTGTGTTGTTAAATGGACTCTTGGTTGAACTCTTGCAACATGTCTAACAATCCGGCATTTGAGTATGATAATGATATCCATGATAATCTCAATCATGAATTTGTCGGAATGCTGAATTCTAACATCCAGCCTGAAGAGTCTGTCCAATCCTCTTCTCAAGCAGACAATGAGGAGAGTGTGAGTCTAAGGGTCAACCCCACATATGCACAAGATGTTCAGGAAGACCCCGAATTCTCCAAGCTCCTCTCCCGCTATTCGCCCGAGGACATCATTTCAATGCTTTCTAAGCATACCGTCCGGGCAGCGGCCTCTCCTTCCTCTCCATCCCCTTCTCCTTTCTATGCTTCCTCATCTAAGCCTGCTCCTAGGCCTGTCACTCCTTCCCGGATTCCTATCCCCCCTATCCCCATCTCCACTCCTATTTCTCCTCCTACTCCTCTACCTACTCCCGCTCCAACCCCTCCATCCGTCTATCCACCTTATGTTCAACCCACTCCATCTGCTCAATCTGAATCCATCTCCCGGTCGGAGATGGAAGGTCTTGTTAGGAGACTCTTGGCTGAGTCTCTGTCCCTCTCCAAGCCTCACTCTCTCCAAAACTACTGCAAGCTCCCCAATGCTTACTTCCCTCCGGGTTTCAAGGCTCTAAAATACCGCAAGTATGATGGGACCTCTGATCCTCAATTCCACCTTGCTGGCTTTACCATGGATTCCCATCGGTGGCTGTACGATCGGGTCCTCTTAGTTCACCTCTTCCAACAATCATTAGAAGGGGAAGCTTTGAGGTGGTTCACCTCCTTACCCGCATCGGATCTTGTCAATTTCGACATAGTCTCCGAACGCTTCATCTCACATTTCTCCTACATGGCCACTCAAGTCCCTACACATTCCGACTTGGTGGCGGAAAAGATGAGGCCGGATGAAGACTTTGTCACTTTTGCCAACCGTTGGAGATCCATGGCTTCGAGAGCCGATGTCACCATCCCGAAGTCTCAAGCCATCATCATGATTGTCAACAACACCACTTCCTAGCTCAAATCCATATTGATGCTTAGTGAGTTTCCCTCCTTTGCACATCTTTATAATCGAGCTAGGGTGATCCAGAACCAGATCAAGGACTCCCCTCTCCCACCATTTTTTGAAGGGAAGCCCAAGAGACGTAAGGCTCCCGCGGCACCTACCACCAAGGGAGTGACTGTCAACGAGTCCGTTAGTGCTTGCAGTCAGCCACTGAGGCCTCCTAACAAGTCCTCCAACCCTCCTTCCAATCCTCACCAATTCTCGTCACACCCCTCCAAGCCTTATTCCGCCGTTCCCCCTCCTTCCGGCTGTACTCGTCTAGGTCCCAAAAGGTCTCATTACCCTCCTCTCCCTGAGACCCTCGAGGATGTATTCTTCACCCTCATGTCTTTTGATGCTATCCGACTCCCCCCACAAAGGGAAAGCGTCAATCCGAGGACGGATACCTCAAAATACTGTCCTTATCATAGGACCCATGGTCATGAGCTCCACAATTGTCTCACCTTCTGTGACTGGGTGTATGACATGAACGATCAGGGTAGGATAAATTGGGAGGACGTCAAGGTGGCCATAGCCAAGTCTAGGTACACCAAAAGGGACCTTGGTATTGTCCAAAATCCTCTCCCCAACCACCAAAGCAACAATCCCTCCTCCTCTAAGTCCCAGGAAAATGTCTATACCATGACACATTCAAAACCCCGGGTAGTGAGGAGAGAACAACGATGGGGGGTAGAAGGTTTTGAGGAATGGTACTCATGTCCCTCTGTAGAGTTCGAAGAGCCCTCCACCACCATAGATGCCATTTTAGAGGAGCGGCCCTTAGTTCTCATACGACCCGCACATCAGGAAACCTACCATTCCGTTCCCACTCCCTCTGCATATGAGTCGTCTACCCATGGAACCAGACCTCTCCAACTCATCCTTCCTAGGTCCCAGGAAGACGTTCATGTCACACTCAGGAACCGGATTGTTCCTCCTCTCCCGCGGCCATCTCAAGATGAGGAGGATAATGGACCTCCACCACCTGTCAGCACCGAATATGACATTCTGCAACACTTAGATAAGACTCCCGCGAGGGTGTCTATTTTGGAATTGATTCGGAGATCGCCGTCTCATCAGTCCACCCTCCTCCAATTCCTCTAAAAAATCATGGTTAATGATGACCTTCCTCCCAGTGGAGTAACCAATGCCATCCTCTCCCTTACCCAAGGACCCTCGATCTCTTTCTCAGATAAAGATCTTGCGGCCCCCGAGTGTCGTTCACTTCCTCTCTGTCTTACTATCACCCTTAACGGGGTTTCAGTAGACTCCACCCTTATCGACACTGGGGCATCCATTAATGTATGTCCGATGAAGACCCTCAAGCAATTGGGTTTGGGGGAGGATAATCTGGAGAAAATTTGCTCCACCATTGCTGCCTATGACAACTCCAAGAAGGTTGCCAAGGGTAAGATTGCTCTTCAATTGGAGGTTGGACCCGTCACCATGTCTTCCGAGTTTCTAGTCCTTGATGTCGATCCGGCCTATAAGGCCATTCTAGGTCGTCCCTGGCTAGAACAAACTTTAGGGGTCCCTTCCACTGCCCACCAATGTTTCAAATTTCCATTTAATGGGCGGGTTATCAAAATCAAGAGCATTCCAACCTTGGAAACTCTCAATTCTATCACTTCAGAGTAGATGCCGCACCTTTTCTTTCCGGACAAGGGGAAGAAGCAAGTCATGTCCATCTTTGATCTCCCCTCTCCCCTTGATTTGAACCAACCTCCCATTGTAAATGAAGAGCTTGAGACCATCCCATGTCCTCAAGGGAAAGGTTGGGAAGTGATGGCGAGAATTGGCTATCTCCATGGCCGAGGATTGGGTAGGAATGAGCAGGGTCCTATCCGTAGTGTTCAGACAAGAAGGTTGTTAGATAGGGCTGGTCTAGGATTTCATCCGATCCCGGTTCACCCGGATCCATTTATCCCCTATCAACCTCTTACATGGACCCAAAAAGACCACTTCATTCAGGGACCCCTCCAACTGGGAACTCGGGAGCCCATGATAGAAGAATTGTCCGAGTCGACTCGGAGAGCGAAGAAGAAGAGGAAGTTGCCGAAATTAAGGAAGTATGCGAGGACTTCGGCCTTCTTTCGCTCTTTGGTTCTGACCCTCCGTCTCCCTCCTCATCACCTTCATCCCCTCTATCTCTTTCACAATCTCCCGCTACTGAGGCGTGCCTGGCACCCGATTCTCCTTCTTCAACCACTCCCTTCTCCCTTCTTTCTCCGCCCATCCTTTCCCCATTCCTCACCTGGCCTGTCGAGGCAACCTTGAGTCAGCAACTCATGGTTTTGAGCCTTGACTCCAAAAAAAAATGCCAATTCTCAAAAGTGGGAATGTGAGGTCTCCGTCGAGCACCCTTCCTCTTTGGAGTCTCTTCCGTTCGGCCAGGGGCCGACGCTTTCCAGCCTGAACTCTCACTCTTGCCCGCCTAGGGGCACTTCCCCTGTACATAGTTTTGTACATAGCAGTCCTATACATAGTAGTTTAGATTTTAGTTTAGATTCAGGCTTAGAATCAAGTCTAAGGTCGGGTCTAGGTGTAGAAGAGTCTAGTTCCTCTCAGCCATGCGTTCGTAAGGAGAAGGATAGGCAAGTTCTTGCCCGTTATGTCATGGCCGTGGCTGAGAGGTGTGCTAAATTGAGTCAAGTCCCAGAGTTTCTTGAGGAGCCTGCCCTTGTAGAGGCTGATTTTGAAGAAGGTGATTCAGTAGACGATGGTTTAGGAGTCTATCTGCTAGATTTCGATGAGAAGGGTGAGCTAGGGGATCTTGGGTCGGAAGAAGAGGACCCAGTGAGCTCCTATGTGGATGGCACAAAGAGGTTCGACGAGCCAACCATGGCTGCGGATGAGCCAACTAAAGAGGTCAATCTTGGCACCGAAGAATCCCCAAAGGTAGTTTTGATTAGTGCCAACTTGAGTGTAGAAGAAGAAGAAACCCTTGTAGCTATCCTTAAAGAGTTCTCCGATGGTTTTGCTTGGTCCTACGAGGACATGCCGGGACTTGACACCTCTTTGGTCGAGCACCGGTTAGTCTTAAAAGCTGACGCAAAAGCTATCAAACAAAAGCTAAGGAGGCTACATCCCAAGCTTGCACTCAAGATCAAAGAGGAGGTTGACGAATTGCATAAAGCCAAATTCATTAGAGTTGTGCTTTATCCACAATGGGTAGCTAATATCGTCCCTGTGATGAAGAAGGATGGTAAGGTTAGGATCTATATAGATTTCCATGACCTTAATCATGCTTGTCTAAAGGACGATTTCCCTCTTCCACACATAGATGTCCTAGTAGACAATACTGCCGGCTTTGAGATGTTATCATTCATGGATGGTTTCTCTGGGTATAACCAAATCTGTCTAGTAGAGGAAGACCAGGAGAAAACTTCTTTCACAATGCCTTGGGGGACCTATTGTTATGTTGTGATGCCCTTTGGATTGAAGAATGTGTGAGCAACTTATCAAAGGGCAATGATGCCAATTTTTCACGACATGATGCATGTGCACATGGAGGTCTATGTGGACGATGTCTTGGTTAAATCAAAGACTCGACATGGCCACACTGAGGTCCTCCGGGCAGTTCTCCAACGGTCTAGAGAACATAAGCTCAAAATGAACCCCAAGAAGTGTGTCTTTGGAGTATCTTCCGGGAAATTGCTTGGGTTCATAGTTGGCAAGCGGGGAATCGAGATTGACCCCAACAAGGCCAAAGCAATAATCGACATGCCTCCTCCTAGGAATATCAGAGAAGTTAGAGGGCTAATTGGCAGACTTTAGTTTATTAGGAGATTTATCTCTCAGCATTCCATCCATTGCAAGCCCTTCTATGAGATGCTTAAAGGAGAGGCTAAGTTTGATTGGAACGATAAATGTCAAAAGGCCTTTGAAGAATTGAAGAGTTATTTGTTCAGTCCCCCTGTTCTCGCTCCTCCGGTCCTGGGTCGGCCTTTATTGCTCTATGTATCGACCACTGAAGATTCAACTAGAGCGGTCTTGACCCAATATGACGACGAGAAGAAGGAGAGAGCAGTGTACTACTTATCAAAGTTGTTCAATGAGGCTGACAAAAAGTACACTACCATGGAAAGAACATGTGCGGCCGTCGTCTGGGTTGCCCAGAAGCTGAAGCATTATTTCCTAGCTCATAAGGTGAAGCTTCTGGCGCGCATGGACCCAATTCAGTACTTGGTTGAGAAGCCCGTCCTGACTGAGCGGTTGATAAGGTGGCAAAGTTTCCTTAATCAATTTGATATCACCTATGTCAACCAAAAGTCAATCAAGGGGCATGCTATTGCTGAGCATTTGGCCCACCACCCCTTACCTTCATATTCTCCTGTCGATGAAAGTTTTCCGGATGAAGAGTTAGGAGCCATTATCGATGGTGAACCTTCATGGATACTTTACTTCGATGGGGCTCTTAATTCCAAAGGATGTGGAATAGGGGCAGTCCTCCTCTCACCGGAAGGGGTAGTCATTCCGCACGCCTACCAACTAACCTTCCGTGACACGAATTATGTGGCCGAGTATGAGGCACTCCTAATTGGGCTGAAAATGGCATTGTTGCTCAGAGTCAAAGAGTTAAGGATAATTGGAGATTTGCAATTGATACTCCGGCAGTCCCTCAGCAAGTATCAGACCCGGAATCCCAAGTTGAAACCATACTAAGAATTGGTAGAAAAGGTAGTCCGGCAGTTTAGGAAGCTCACCCTAGTCCACACTCCTAGGGCTCAAAACATCTTAGTAGATTCACTCGCCTCCCAGGCTTCTTCCATCCCTATTCCGTTAGGGAAGTCTTCTGAAACCATCTCGGTTCAAAGATTAAGAGTCCCTTCTCATGTTGATCCTTAGTTTTCTCAACTCAAGTCTCCCTCCCTTCGAGTCCATGCCCTCTCAAAAGAGCCTGAAATCGACCTCGAAGATGGTCATCCTTGGTATTTTGATATCAAAACTTTCTCAAAGATGGATCCTTCCCTGATTATGCCACCTCTACTGATAGACGGGCCATTCGCCACGTCTCGGAGCGTTATAAGATCATAGGTGGCATCCTCTACAAGAAATCTCTCAGTGGGGTTTATCTTCGTTGCCTTGATGAGATCGAATCTCAAAGCATTGTTGAAGCCACTCACTCTAGTGAATGTGGTGGCCATGTCAATGGTAGAGCAATTGCCCAAAAGTTGCTAAGACACTATTATTGGCCTACCATGGAAGAAGATTGTCGTCACTTTGTCCGTCATTGTGCTAAATGTCAATTGCACGGTGACAAAATCCATGCTCCTTCCTCTTCTCTTCACCCTCTCGTTGCTCCATGGCCTTTCCCCATGTGGGCATTTGATGTGGTCGGTCCACTCGTGGATAAAACTGGAGAAATCCGTAAGAAGTCCTTCATTTTGACCGCCACCGAATACTTCACAAAGTGGGCTAAAGCGGAAGCATTCATAGAAGTTAAAGCTTCAACAGTCATCAAGTTCATCAAGCGTAACATTCTTGCAAGTTTCGGCGTGCCTCGGGACATCGTCACCGACAATGGACAACAATTCACTTCACAGGAGCTTCGCGACATGTGTGGTAAATATGGCATTAATTTGCATCATTCATCTCCATATTATCCACAAGGTAATGGACAAGTGGAAGCCACTAATAAAACTCTCATCAAAATCATAAAGCAAACCTGCAAATCTCATAACAATGTCGACTGGCCAGACCGCTTAGTTGAGGCTCTTTGGGCTTATCGCACCTCGGTCCGAACTCCTACGGGGCAAACCCCCTATGCTTTGACGTACGGATCAGATGCGATACTCCCATATGAGATCTTCATACCTTTGCTTCGAGTTCAATTAGATTCCGAGCTCGACCCGATCAACGTCGGGAGGCCTCGTTAGCACAACTTGAACTCTTAGACGAAAGGCGAATGATAGCGGCTGACCATGCGCAAGTTTATCGCCAAAGAATTGCACGTTTTATGCCAAAAGAGTGCTTGAGAGAAATTTTGAAGTGGGTGAAATGGTTTTAAAGCGTAAAATCATTAAGGCACCAGGTCCTAGGAGTAAATTGCAAGAAAATTAGGAAGGTCCATTCGTTGTCAAAGAAGCATACTCAGGAAACGCTTATAGGTTAGTGGACTCTGAGGGAGTTGAGTTGTTGCATCCTTGGAATGCAGTCTACCTCAGGAAGTTCTACCCTTAGTCTGTCGGTCGGTCAAGTCTGTCATTCATCACTTGTTAATACCATGGGTTTAAGACTCTACTTTTCACTTGGCCATTAGTAAGGTAGGGTCTTCTCACACACCACACGATGTTGGAGTACTGCCCTTTAGCTGGAAAATCATAAGTACACTCGGGCAGTCTAATTTGGTCAATGTACTTCCCCTCTTCTCTTCTCACTCGGTCAAGTCTGGAAGAGGGGCAAACTACGAGTAGGGGACCACCCACCCTCATCTAAAAGGCAAGGTCACCATAAACAGGGAAAATCAAGAAAATACAAGGGGCAAAATGCCAAATCAAGCCTAAAGGAAAGAAAAGCCAAAAATGTCAAAAAGGGTAGCAAAAGGTACGTACCCAGAAAAAGGCTGACCAAATCAAGGAGGTAGCAAATAGTACGTACCTCCACCCTAGAAATGAAATGAGATGAAAAATACTCCTGAAAATAATTGTTGACTGAGTCTTTTAGTGTGAGATATTGGTTTGGAAACAAAAGTAGTTTGAACCAAATCCTTACGTGACTTCCTACTCATTTCTTCCAAATTCCTCTAGGGGCAAATTTGACCTTATAAGACCTTCCACGGTGGAAAATATCAAGAAGGCTAGGGGCAATCTCCAATGTCAAGGCTTTCATGCACGATCCTCCTCATTCATGACCTCTGTGTCTAAGTAGATTCCTCGAACCCTATGCCTTGACAGGTGATGAATATGTATTTTAGAGTCCAAAAATCCAAAAAAAAAAAAGAAAATGAGGAAAAGAACAAAAGATAATATCTTGATGTATATATTTCACCATGTACATATTTCTTTTATTTTAATTCAAAAAAAATCAAAAAAATCAAAATCCAAAAAAGTAGTTGTATCATGTACATATACTAACATTTTACTTATTTTCCTATTCAAAATAAAAAAAATAACAAAAATGCATATACATATTTCCCTTCATTATTTTATTTGTGTTCCTATATTTAATTAGAAATTAGCCCCTTGACCAGATCTCAAGAAAGACATATTTTTTAGGCAAGGGGCTAAAGACAGATCTACACTAACTTTTTCCTTTAAGTGTTGTGGATGCAGGAATCAAAGCATAAAGGCACACCATTCAAGCATAACAAGTACAAAATCCGCAAAAGTCCACTATAAAGGTTAAAGTCCTGTACATATCATGACAGGGGCATACCCCTGGTGGTACACTCGGAGCCTCGCTCCTCTCTCCTCTCTCCCTCGCTAGGCCTTTGCCTACGCGAGCTGCTCACCTCCTCCTCCTCCCTCTCCCGACGTCGGTCTGGGAGAGGAGGTCTCGACGCCGTCGACGCCTCGGGTCACGGTAGTCCTCCTCGCACCATGGACAGGTCTCCCAATGATACAATGTCAGCAAGAGACCCATACACCGACCCGGTCCTCCCTGCCGCCTCCTGTTGGGCCTGCCGCTGCTGCTCCCGGCGCTTCTTCAGCACCCGGTTCTTCAAGAATTCCAAATCCGCGACAGCCTGAGCTTGCTCCGCAATGGCCTGCGTCCGATCCGCCTCGGCCTGCCTCTGTCTCTCACTCGCCTCAAGTAGGCGACCCTCCATCCTCGTCAAATCAAACCGCAGGCCCTCCATCTGTGCCTGGAGGGTCGCCACTCACTCCCTGCCGTTGCACATAGATGAGCAAACATGTCAGGGTGATCAAATCATGTGCAGAAAAAGGTAGTGATTCAATATCTCACCTAAGCCTCCAACTCCCGGATCCTCGCCTCCGCCCGGTCCAGGGCCTCCTGAAGACGGACCGCCAGGTCCCCTGTAAGGCCCTCAAATTTCCGTCGCATTATTTGTATTTGTGTGTGTACATTTGTGCTTGTGTATGTATATACGTATTTACGTACGTATTAAGTAGTACAATTACGTGTGCATGTGTTTATATTAGATGTAAATAATGCATGTATTGAATGGTGATAGTATGGATACACTACCATATACATATTGCATGTGTATATGCATGGCATGCATAGTTTTCTGCATGTTTTAAACTTCTGGCCAAAGGCCCTATTGGCGTCAACCCCTAGCCGCCGATGAGGTGTCAGCGTCCACCCATGGACGCCAACACTAAACCTGGCGTCTAACGATGTGGACGCCTATTTCTCTGACCTGCATGCGTTGCAGAGCTAGAAATTCTGGAAATAAGGAAGCTCACTCATTGGGGAGCTATCCCCAACGGCTCTGAGAGCCATCTTGTCACCTTGTGAGTGGGAGAGAGGCCTCTCCCATATGTTGAACCCGGATCTGCCTTCCCCAACCCTCTCTTCACCCTTTGCAAGAGAGAAACAAGAGGAGAAAAACCCTAGAGGAAGTTGTGAGAAAACCCCCACTTTGCACCCAAAGATCTGACCCTCTGAAGCTGGATCCGGCCATCTTCCACGACAAGAAGCTAGCTAGAGTGAAGGTCCCTAGCCGTACCTTGGAGCCATCTTCATCCAAGAGCCCGGAGGAAGGAGATCTTGGAGGACATTCTGCACTTCTTAGGACAGCCCAAGGAGAGCTTCTCCGAGCATTTAAATCCATTGGAGCAATTTCTAAAAGGCAAGTGACCCTACCATAAGGTTCCCGTATGAGTCTAGGACGGTTTTAACATTTTGTGTATTTTTCTTCGTGTCCTTGACCCCCACATTCACCCTATCTTGAGAGCTCGGGTCTGTGTTCTGCACAGACCTGCATTAACGGCAAGGTCCCTGGCCGCTGAGATCATGATTGGCGTCCATCGACCATGCCGCTGACACTGAGTTAGCGGCCAGAGACCGCCGCCGAGTCATCTGGACAGAACAGTAAACTGTTCTGCCCTCTTATACGATTATTTTCGATGGGTTTTCCGTGATGAGGATATATGGTAACCCTATACACTATGTATACTGGTAAATGTGGTGTGTGGATGAGTGTGATGTGTGGTGGTGAATGTTAGAGATTATCATCCCATGAAATTTCAAGCATGATTTGTTGATGGTTCTTGCCAATCCATGTTTTATGATTAGGACTAGTCTGAGTGCCCTAAGTTTTGTCAGATCATGAAGTTAGTGGATCAGTGTATGTGTACTCAAATTTTGATAAATTGTCCATGCTTGCATAAATTGCTATTAATTTCGGTTCGGTAAGTAAAAAGGCATGCAAGAAAGAATTGTTGTGATCGATCTATGGTTGTATGATTTAGGGTAATTCTGTATTTTCAGATCATGCATATAACAGTAGTCTCTGTTCAGACAGTAAGTGGCAAAAATGTATGATGGTGTTTAGCTCCATGTCAACTTAAATTATGAATAGCATGCTAAATAGGTATTTGATTTTCTGTAAATTCCATGTAGCTCAGAAAAATCTGAAAAATTGAATGTATGATCTTGAACCCGAAAATACCATGTGGTTAAATTTTCAGGTCATTTGGACCAGCATATAAGGAGTTATGCATTTTTCCATGTGAAATGTAAAAATTTATGCATGTCATCGTAAAGTGATTAGATATCGTTTAAACCCAACCTGATTGGTGAATTTACTGTGTGTTAAACTCCTGAAATCTGTAGTGCCATGTCAGGAAAACAGAGATATGCATGCGAGTGAGAAAGTGAATGAGATGAAAATGATATGTGTAAAACCATGTGTAAAATCGGTAAAATGTGTAAATGTGTAACTGTGCCGATGTGACACTGCTTCCGTAGAGGGCAGTGGAACTGTATCAGGGAAAAGTCCCCCTGAGAAAGTTCAATGTGTAAGTGACCCTAAGGGCATTAGGGGGAAATCCTGGAGGTGGACAAGTACCACTGGTTAGGGTGGAGACTTGTTCTCCCGGTCTGCGCAGTCCAAGAGTCGCCATTGGAATGCCTAGATGGCGTCTATGTGTAATGTGATGTGTATATGTCCTTCTTTGGTGGTTTGGACTATGTGTCACGGCACCTAAAATGTGAATGTGTAATGTGTAATGTGTTCATGTGTTAATGTGTAAGTGCACAATGTGAAATGTGTATGTGCAAAGTGAAACCGTGTGAATTGGAAACTTGTGTAAAGAAAATGTGAGACTAAAAATGTGAGAATATGACCTTGAGATTCATGTGAGACAAATCTGAAACCATGTGAAATCAGTAGTTTCATGTTGTTATCATCATGTTTATATGTGCGAAAATGTCTAGAATCTATGTTAGGGATAATTGATGAGCACGTGTACAAAATAGCATGATTGGTTGTTCACATGGTATGTTTTAACCAACATTGTAGCTCTCATGTGTAGGTTTACAGCCATTAAACCATGTGAAATCAGCAACTTAAAGCATGTGAAAATGTCTATGTATGTGTTAAAAACATGTAAGATCCATGCTAGTTGTGTTTTCCCTTCATATATGCACAGTGTTCATGTTGGTAGCTCTCATGTCTTGGTTCTTTAAAGGCAAAATTTCACAAGTAAATGGAATAGAGAGCATGTGATAGGTAAGTTTATTCTTAGAAATCTGAAAGCATGATCCATGTATTAAATTGTAGAACTTCATGATAGGTTGAAACTTTCAAATGACTAGCATGCCATGTGTTGAAATTTGTGAATGTGCATGTAGAAACGCTATGACTTATACGTGTATGTATGAGTAGTGTTGCTTGCTGAGTCCTTAAGACTCACTCCTTGCTTCGGCGTACAGGTATAGACGGTGACGAGACTCTCGTGGAGGAGACGGTAGAGACGGACTTCGAGCGCGGAGTTTAGATTGTTGGAGCAGTTGCACCCTTTGTGCTTTCATAGTATGTAAAAGCGACATTGTACTAGAACTATCATGAGAAAATTGTATAAGTGTGGACATTGTGTACTTAAATTCAGCAATTTAATTATGTGAACTTTTAGCTCTTAATGTAAATTGCAAATCTCATGTATGTTTAATGTGGATGATGAATGAATGAAGACAGTTGTCTTTTACCTCCGCTACTCTGTTCGTATATTCGCGTGTATCTCAGCTGTTTGTATCGTTTGGGTAAATGTCCCACTGTGAGGACTCTCGCTATACCAACGTGGGTTGGTATAACCGTACCGGTATAATGAAGGCCGTCACAGAGATTGGTATCAGAGCGACCGGTTGAGATTGCACATGAATATACCTAAGTCATCATCCCCATTGCATGCTAAGTATGTCCACATGTGTAGAAAACGCTAATAAGAAGTGAAAGATAGATAAGAAAATGGTTAGAAAACTTAGTAACCTAGCTCTAATGGTGGCTGAAATTTTATTACAGCCATGGCTTCGAGAGGTAGGCGTGGTGGAGCGTCGGCCCGTGAGGACGAGCCGCGACGTGACGAGCGGGCGGAGCAACAGGCCCCGGCACCGCCAGGTCCTGTACTTCCCCCACCGCCGCCTGTGGATTACGGAGTATTCATGCAAGGTCTGGTGCAAGCCATGCAGACGCAGGTCCATACCCAGGCAGCACTCCAGGCACAGTTGGAGGCCTAGGTAGAATAATGAAACAACTAGTAGTTGCTATTTAAATTGCATGATATTGTGTTTATTGTGTATTGCCTATTGTTTAATGTAGCAGGCTCAGGCACCAGCTCAGGACCATGGTGGACCTCCCATCATGGAGCGATTCAAGAGGATGACCCCACCCTCTTTTAAGGGGGAGAGTGATCCATTAATGGCAGAAAGTTGGTTAAGGGAGACAGAGAAAATCTTCCGAGCCATCAGGTGCCCTGATGAGGATAAGGTGACATTAGCCACCTACATGCTACAGGAGAGAGCGGATGTATGGTGGTCCTCCCTACTACGTACACGCTTTGAGGACAGAGCAGTAGACGTGGCGTGGGACGCGTTCGTGAGGCTCTTTCGAGCCAAGTTCGTCCCAGAGTATATCCAGGACAAGATGGAGCAGGAATTTCTCTCCTTGACGCAAGGCTCCATGACCGTGCTGGAATACGAGGCAAGGTTTTCTGAACTTTCTAAGTATGCACCGCATATCGTAGAGGATGAGTGCAGGAAGACGAAGAAATTCGTGATGGGACTCAAGCCATCACTGCGGACGAGACTCATGGCGTTTGACCACCGCACGTTGGACGAGGCCCTCAATGCTGCCTGCAGGCAGGAGGGAGAAATGGAGCAATATCTGGAGGAAAAGAAGGCTTCGCAGAAGAGGCCAGCAATGACATTCTAGCGGCAGGACAAGAAGAAAACGGTGTACCAGACACCGTAGTGATCCGTGACAGTCAACAACTCTCAGGTACCTTCTGTACGTTCCCCTGGTGTGAAGAAAGAGTGTCCCCATTGCGGGAAGACACATGGTGGTTCCGAGTGTTGGTTGGTAGCAGGTAGATGCTTGAAGTGCGGGAGCAGCGACCACAAGATCAAGGATTGCCCAAGACTTCAGCAGGGAGCTCAGCGTGGAGCGCCAGCCCCAGCAGTAGCGGCAGCCGCGCCAGCTACAGGAAGACCAGGAAGGCCTCGAGCCCCAGCTCGAGTGTTTACTTTAGCTCGCGAGGACGCCGAGCAGGCGGAGCATGTCACCGAAGGTACAATTTTGCTTTTAGGTGTGCACGCTCGGGTTTTTTTTGATACAGGTGCTACTCACTCATTCATTTCCGAGCAGTTCGCTAGGCAGTTTGCCCTAAAGTCAGGCGTAGAGTCTGAGGATTTAGAGGTCCCTTTGTCTGTGCACACCCCTGCGGGTACGGTATCGACTAGGAAGTGCATTCCGTCGTTACCTGTGTGCATTGAGGATAGAATCCTAGATGGGTGTTTCTTCTTGCTAAAGATGAAGGACTATGATGCTATACTTGGTCTGGATTGGCTAGAGGAGCACTATGCGTTAGTGGATTATCGTCGGAAGAGGATTGTTTTCCGCATTCCTGGTGAGGACGAGTTCTCTCATCCCTTTCCAAGGAACTTGGCTGGAAAGTTAGTCATCTCTGCCATGAAGACGATGCGCATGGTAAACAAGGGTTGTGACGCTTTTCTTGCCAGCGTGGTGTTAGTGCCAGAGGTGATGAGTCACTTACTCTTGCGGAGATTGAGGTAGTGCAGGATTTTCCAGATGTCTTTCCTGATGACTTGTCTGGATTGCCACCGGATAGAGAGATAGAGTTTACTATAGAGTTGCTTCCGGGCACCTCTCCTATCTCGAAGGCTCCATATCGGATGGCACCTACGGAGTTAGCCGAGTTGAGGAGGCAGTTGCAGAGTTGCTTGATAAGGGATTTATTCGCCCTAGTGTTTCCCCTTGGGGCGCACCTGTATTATTCGTCAAGAAGAAAGACGGGTCACTTAGGTTGTGTATTGACTATAGGAAGTTGAACCAAGTGACTGTGAAGAACAGGTATCCCTTACCTCGTATTGATGACTTGTTTGACCAGTTGCGAGATGCATCAGTCTTTTCTAAGATTGACTTGCGATCTGGTTATCATCAGTTGAGGATTCGGAGTGAGGATGTGTCCAAGACGGCATTTAGAACCCGTTATGGACATTATGAGTTCTTGGTCCTTACTTTCGGATTAACCAACGCCCCTACAGCGTTCATGGATCTCATGAACCGGGTGTTTAGGCCGTATTTAGATAGCTTTGTCGTAGTGTTTATTGACGATGTGTTGGTCTATTCTCTGGATGAGGCCACCCACCGTCAGCATTTGAGGTTAGTGTTAGAGGTTCTTCGTGAACACAAGCTGTATGCTAAATTCAGCAAGTGCGATTTTTGGTTGCGCGAGGTTCATTTCCTCGGGCATGTTATCTCCGGCGCTGGTGTTGCAGTTGATCCAGCGAAGGTCTAGGCAGTTATGGATTGGGAGGTTCCCAAGACCCCTTCAGAGATTCATAGTTTTATTGGGTTAGCTGGTTACTATCGGCGATTCATTGAGGGTTTCTCATCCATCGCCGCCCCCTTGACAAAGCTGACCAGGAAGGATGAGAAGTTCGTATGGTCTGAGGCATGTGAGCGTAGCTTCCAGCTATTGAAGGCTAAGCTTACTTCTACTCCGGTATTGGTATTGCCTAGTGGTCTAGAGGGCTTTGCCATTTATACGGATGCGTCTCGGATCGGGTTAGGCTGTGTGCTCATGCAGCAAGAAAGGGTAGTGGCTTATGCTTCTCGTCAGTTAAAGGAGCATGAGAGGAACTATCCGACTCATGATTTGGAGCTCGCAGCAGTGGTTCATGCACTAAAGATCTGGAGGCACTATCTTTATGGTGTCAGATTTGAGGTGTTTACTGACCACAAGAGCTTAAAGTATCTTTTCTCCCAAAGGAATTAAACCTGAGGCAGAGAAGATGGATTGAGTTCTTGAAGACTATGACTTCGACCTTCAGTATCACCCTGGGAAGGCGAATGTCGTAGCGGATGCTCTTAGTAGAAAGAGGTCTTCGCTCCAGCAGGATTGGAAGATGTTGGAGGATGCGGCGTACTCTATGACCGAGTTAAGCCATCGCCGTGTCAGGCTTTTGTAGCTCAGTTATCCCTTAGATCCTCGGTTTGGATGAGGTGATCGGGCAACAGGAAGCGACCCTAGATTGTTAGAATTAGTGGGTAAGGCGGGCATTGCTCGTGATGAGGACGGGTGATTAGATTTCAGCACCGTGTCTGTGTCCCTGATTTAGTAGATGTCCGTGAGCATGTGTTAGCGGAGGCTCATAGATCGCGATTCTCTATTCATCCGGGTAACACTAAGATGTATCAAGACCTGAAGAGATCATTTTGGTGGTCCGGCATGAAGAAAGATGTTGCGGATTATGTGTCTAGTGTTTGGTGTGTCAGCAAGTGAAGGCCGAGCGACAGCAACCATCCGGCCTTATGCAGAGGATGGATATCCCAGTATGGAAGTGGGAAACTGTCACTATGGACTTCGTTTCGGGTTTGCCTCGATCTAGAAGGGCAATGACTCGATTTGGGTAGTTGTAGATAGATTCTCGAAGACTGCTCATTTCTTGCCTATGAAGAAGAAGCAGTCAGTAGAGAGTTTAGCTAGATTGTATGTTAGTGGTATCATTAGATTGCATGGTGTGCCGAAGTCGATTATTTCGGATCGAGATCCGAGATTCACTTCGAGGTGTGGAAGGGTCTTCAGGATGCGTTAGGTTCGGAGCTGAAGCTCAGTTCGGCGTTTCATCCCCAGACCGATGGACAGTCCGAGAGGGACTATCCAGACGCTCGAGGATATGTTGAGAGCGGTGTTCTGGATTGGAAGGATGATTGGGAGCGTCATTTACCCTTGTGGAGTTCGCATACAACAACAGCTTTCATGCTAGTATTGGTATGGCTCCATTCGAGGCATTGTATGGTAGGCCCTGCAGATCTCCGTATGTTGGGAGGAGACTGGTGATAGGCAGTTGATCGGACCGGAGTTAGTTCAGGAAACTTCGGATAAGATCCAGCTTATCAGGAAGAGGCTTGTTGCGGCACAGGATAGGCAGAAGAGTTATGCCGACACAGGAGGAAGGATTTGGAGTTCGAGGTTGGCGATCATGTCTTCTTGAAGATATCGCCTACTCGTGGTGTCGTCAGATTTGGCAGGCATAGTAAGTTGAGCCCTAGGTTCATTGGCCCATATGAGATTCTCAGACGTTTGGGCAGCGTGGCATATGAGCTAGCATTACCCCCAGCTTTGGCTAGCGTTCACCCTGTATTCCACGTATCTATGCTCAGGAAGTATGTCCGAGATCCGTCTCATGTGATTAGTCATGAGCCAGTGGAGATCCAGCCAGATCTTTCGTATGTCGAGCAACCAGTAGCCATTCTTGACCGGAAGGTTCAGCATCTCCGGAACAAGAGTATTGCGTCGGTGAAAGTTCTATGGCGGAACTTCTCACGAGAGGAGGCTACATGGGAGCTTGAGGATGCGATGAAGAAGAAGTATCCCCTTTTGTTTGAGTAGTGTCGTTCTAACTTTGAGGATGAAGTTTCTTTAAGGGGGAGAGGGTGTAAGGCCCTCAAATTTCCGTCGCATTATTTGTATTTGTGTGTGTACATTTGTGCTTGTGTATGTATATACATATTTACGTACGTAGTAGTACAATTACGTGTGCATGTGTTTATATTAGATGTAAATAATGCATGTATTGAATGGTGATAGTATGGATACACTACCATATACATATTGCATGTGTATATGCATGGCATGCATAGTTTTCTGCATGTTTTAAACTTCTGGCCGAAGGCCCTATTGGCGTCAACCCCTAGCCGCCGATGAGGAGTCAGCGTCTGTGGACGTTTCGTTTCGCCTCCGTCTTCGAATGTCGACGATGTGGCCTTCTTCGACGGTGGTTCACGGACGTGCCGCTCCTTCGTTGGCGATGGAGAATGTGTCGGTTGACCCCGTTGACCCCGAGTTGACTGCGTTGACTGAGGAGAAAACAAAGGAAACCGGTGATATAAGGGAGATAGTTGCGATCGCCAGGGCCTTACCTGTGCCCAAGGGGTTGTTCTGATTACGTTGATGTAGCAGCCTCGCGTCGCGGGTGATGGTAGAGATCCAACTTCTCCTCCTTCAGCCGGCCAAAGGAAGAGAGCTCACGGTCTTCTTCGGATCGTTCCTGCCACAGAACAAGACTCAATTAGACCCTAAATAGTGCAGCAAAACATTCAAAACGAAATGTGGAAGGCCCAAAAGGAGAGTCCCGTACCGGTTGCGGACTTGAGAAGAGGGGTGGCCAAGTGTTATGACCACCCTTCTTCCCTCCGTTTTTGGTTGGGAAACCCCTTTCTAGGTGTGTAGGAAGGTGCCCTACGTGCCTAGAGTGTGTGGGAAAGTGTGTGTGATATGCAAATGACTAAAAGAGAATAGAGAAAGGGAAAGGAATGGAGGTGAGGATCCTCGTTTGATGGTGTTGTAGCTCCTTGCAGGGCTCCTCCAGCTCGGGAAGAAGCCTCCTGAACGTCCCGAAGTGTGAGAGGAAGAAGAGGAAGAGTTGATGAAGCTTGATTGCAATTTCTCTCTCCTCTTTCAAAGCAACAGCATGTGGACGTCCAGCCTCTCCCCCCTTGTTCAGAGGGACCAAGGGGAGTTATATAGACAGTGAGCTCGGGGTTGAGAGCATTGGATGCTCAAGTGTGAAGAAACACACTTGTACATGTGGCAATCTATGTGTTTAAGCTCCAACCAATGGGTAGAGGCCATGTAGGATTTTTACTGGGTCAAGAGGGTGCCTAGGTGGCCCATATACCCGTTGGGAACGGCTATGTGCGTTGCATGGCCGAGACAAGGGCGCTAGTGGGCTGGAATCTCGGGTTAGTTGCGCAGACCTGGTAAACCCTATTGACGTCTAGGGATCAGGCCGCCAACCTCATGCAGACGTCCATCGATGTGGACGCCAACTTGGGTCAACGTCCAGGGGGATTGCCGCCGACCTGTAGTCGGCGGCCATCGATGCTGCCGTCTACATGGGATCCGAGGCTGGTCAACACATGGTCAAACGAGGCTTAATGGGCCAAATAGCCTTGCGGGAGATGGGCCAAATCTCGCGTCTACAAATGCCCCTCCGAGACGTCCGGCCTTGCAAGGGAGCAGAGCGGACTGAAAGGTTGGTGTCTCGGTAAACAAAGGACGCAGAGGGCCATCTCCGAGGATAGGAATTCTAACGAACCAAACGAAAGAGACAAGCTAGAAACAAATGACGAATCGTCTGAGAGACAAATAGGGGTAGGAAAAGGATGATCTACCCGTGTAACTACAACTGCGACCCAATGGCAGGGTCCCTGGCATGGCCGTGTTGGACTTTGACTAGTTTCCGGCGTGTCTGAGTCAAAGGAGTTGTAATATGACGGTTGAATCAGGAGGGTCTCGTAACCGGAGCCGTGGGCTCGCTGGCCTAATCAGGACGTCGGTCCCGAATTTAGGAGGTCACGAAGACAAGGAGTTGGTTGATCTCTCAAAGGATTATCAAAAGATTCTAACTGGAATCACATGCCTGGAAAGCCTGAAATCCGGAATTAAGCTCGCGGCTGGCGAAGGCTCAAATGAACTCAATAAGGCTGGAATGATCATTTGTTGAAAGCACGGTGGGACAAGTAAAGAAGGGGGCAACAAAGACCCGATATCAACCCGGATAGTCATGAAGGACGAACCCAGTAGGCTACCTGAGCTGGGGAGCCATGGAGCAATCATATAATCGAGGAAAATCACCATTTTTTTTTGAGTGTTAGTAAGAGAATGTTAGCAGTGAAGATGCATGCTGGTGTGGGTTGCCTATCTAAAATGCAAGTTAGCACCAGAGGAAAATTCTAAAGGCCATACGAATAACTGAGAGATCGCAAACCCATCATGGTTTTTGGTGAAGGGGAACTCAGGGTTCACGGTCGCCAAGTTATTCACCTCTGGTGGGGTCCTATGTTAGACATACCTGTAACGCTCAAAGTCGCATGAGCGTTCCGTAATTGAAGCGCAGCTTGTGCTTAAGATATCTGCAAAACAGCTCGAAGCAAAAGGATAATGGCCATATAAAGATTAAGAATTTAAGCATTTCCGGTCAGTCAACGTCCACATCGATGGCCGCCAGTAATATTGTTAACGTCCACAGATGTGGTCGCCAACCTGGAACTGACGTCCACCGATCTTGACGCCTACCTGACAGCGGATCAAACCGAAAAAATAGGTGATGAGAGTCCATAAGGACTCTTTCATCTCCTACCTCCGTCCCTCCCTGCTCCTGCTGCGAACCAGAGAGCAAAGAGACAGAGAAGAACAGCAAGATGGCCTCCTCATCAACCGGACGATCTACAGGTGCGAATCCCGGAGTTCTGAGTGAAATTCCAGGACACCTGAGCATGCGTCTAGCCAATGGAGAGGTAAGTGATGATTGTTTCTGCTCTTTCCCGGGCTGAAAAATGCCCCAAACAGCACTCTTACAGAACCCCGCCCTCATGCAAGAGATCCCGGCATTCCCAAGCCAAGGCCAGGTACGGGCCTTTTCCTGGCTCGTGAACTTGGTTAACGCGAAAACCCTGGACATGCGGAGCTTCATCGGAATGTGGCACTTGAACTTCATGGTAGTCTTGGCCAAGAACATGAAAGAGATGTGGTGGGGGTTCGATGCCCTGGGGGCGCTGGTAGAGAGATGGCACCCACACACACACACCTTCGTGTTCCAGGGTTTTGAGACGAGCGTGCTGCTGGAGGAGGTGGAGCTGTTCTTGGGATGGCAGCGGTGCCTGGAGTATGATGCAGCGACTCCTCTCCTCCCGTGGGAAGAGATTCTTGCTGACATCGTGCGGGACAAGAAAGAGGTGCTGCGAATGACGAACAAGGATGAGATCTTCCTGGACCGGCTGGCTTGGTGGCTGATCCAGCATGCCCGGGAAATTGGCGGAGAGAGAGCGACGCGAGGACTGACTCTTTGCCTGGCCGGGGTGTTCCTGTTCCCCACGAGCGGCGACTTCATCTTGTACGAGCATGTTGGGATACTCACTCTGCTATGGCGCGGGCAGTCACTTGCCCCTGCAGTGCTGGCCCACCTGTACAGTTCGCTCACCACCATGAGCCTAGGCGGACGCACGTGCGGGAGTTTGTTTCTGCTCCAGGTATGGATGGAAGCTCATCTAAAGTTTGATTTTGCTGATGCACAACCTACCCCCTCCAGAGTCTTCCTTCGGAGTTCAGTGCACTGCAGCAGGGCATGGTACGAGCCAGAGGATGAGATCAAGTGTGTGACCGCGCACTTGAAGGGCTGAGATGCTTGGAGAGATCACTTAGCATATCTGGGCATGGATGAGTTCATCGTGAGGCCACTGTTCATGAGGACTATCGAGTTCAGAGCGCGGACCAGGGAAGACAAAGATTTATGGTTGATTGGAGCAGATCGGATGGTGGCGTATCAACCACATCGGTGCCATTGTCAGCTTGGGATTCCACGGGAAATTCCCATTTCATTCAACGGCATCGACATGATAGTTACCGGAAGAAATGAGAGGCTGATGAAGAAAGCGATGAAGGTTTGGGCGAGACATACGGCGAGCAGGAAGGTGGGTTTGGCTGTTCAGGAGAATCGGGAAGAGATCTTGAAGTATGAGGAATACAATTATAGCATTCTTCCCGTTGCTTGTGGCTATTTTATGGCCCGCAGGGCAAAGTGATGTACTTTTCAGATCTGAATAACACAATTGGATGAATAAAGATGGTTTGCATTTGTGTTCAATTGACTTGCATTGATTGATGTGTGGAATGAAATGTGGTGAAATGGGTGTAAAATGATCTCAAAGATGTTCAAAAGACAGTGCTGCGAGGACTGAGTGCGGGTGATTGGCGTCCACATCGACCGCCGCCAAATACTGGTCAACGTCCACACACTGGTCGCCAACCGCTGAGACTGAGTGTAGACGTCCACATCAGTAGCCGTCGACATTCAAATTAGATGGCCAGACCTGGCTGTCGACCAGACTTCGAGGTCTGACATTGAAGAGATCTTGGCGTCCACAACCTAGCCGTCGAGCGTACGTCAGCGGCCTGGGGTTGACGTCAGATAAAGGTAAACGGCCAGACCTGGACGTTAAACCAGAAAGTTGCCTTTTTTTTTGAACCGACGCCTTCTCCCGGGCGCCCTTCCATCTTCCCAAGCGCCGGGAGAAGGAAAACCCATACCCTTGCTCGAGACAATGAGGACCAGGGAGAAACGAGGTGCTCTCCGGGACCGTCGTCAACCGGAGGAGGAAGAGGACGAGGTGGAGATGGCCATGGCGGAGGAAGAGGAAGAAGTCGCGGTGGAGGATCTACCGGAGGGGGACGAGACCGAAGGAGGAGACGAGACGGAGGCGGAGGCACCTCGAAGACCCCGGGTGAGTACCCTAAAACCCTTGTGAATGTGATTTCATTTGGTGAAAAGAAGGGGAAACAGGGGAAGGGCCGTCGGGACAGACAGGAATTTGACGGCAACATCGGTTGCCGTCGAGTTCCTCCTGGCGTCCACCCCCTTGACGTCAAGATGATCTTGACGGCAATGGGTTGGACGTCGATACAGGAACTAAACGGCCACCCCATTGACGCCGACTATGAGTAAACGGCAGACCCTTGCCGTCAGTTGACAATCAACGGCAGTCGATGCTGACGTTAATATTTCTGTGTTTTCTGCAGGGTAAGGGCCGAATGAGGAGCAGGGTGACCTGGGATTTATGCTGGGCGTGGTACCATGCGCTTCCAGAGGCCCAGCAGGACCAGATAGCGAGGATGGGGTTCGGACATCTCCTGTTGGTACGCCCTTTCCACTTAGATGTGCCGTACCTAGAGGCGTTGAGGGAGAGATGGGAGGAGGACTGCAAGGCATTCATCATGCCTTGGGGTCACATGATACCCACATTGGAGGATGTGGCGTATCTGACGGGGCTACCGGTTCAGGGAGAGCCGGTAGTCGGACTGGAGAGGAGGGACTATCATGACGATATTGCGGAGTTGCTGGGGCCAGAGTTTGTGGCCGGGAGGAGGAGACCGATCCGGAGCATCCTGCTCGGATCGCTGTCAGAGGCAGTTGGATTGAGGGGTAGGAGGAGAGGACCCCTGGAGTCACTGGATGAGTTCTACGCTGGAGTGCGGGGGTCACTCGACCTAGGAGACCGGAGCGAGGAGCGCTCGGTGCGGATTTTCGTCAGCTACCTCTTCGGACGCCTGTTGTTCGCGATGCAGTCATCTCAGATGAACTGCAAGTTCGTGCTGTTGTTGGGGGACTTGGCGCAGGCGGGGAGGTACGCTTGGGGTGCTGCGATGCTGGGACACCTTTTCTCTCTCCTCCCCAGCAGCTCGCAGCGCTCTCAGAGCACTGGGGGCTTCACCCCCTTTCTTCAGGTACGCAATTTTTTCCTTTAAAGCTCAACTTGAATTTCAATTGATTAAATTGCTTGACTGACTGACTTTCTCTTCTTGCAGATCTGGGGGTACACCCGCTTCCCCATGGGGCGCGGGACACTTGTAGAGGGGCGCCAGATGATGGTGCCTCTCATGACGAGGTGGGAGGTGGCCCCGGACCCCAGGGTCACCGACAGGAGGGCAGGGGATGTGCGGGTCGCACTTGACCACTACCCGCATGATCAGGTATGAAACCCTCAACTAGCTTTTGCATTCTTTCAATTACTGCTGCATTTGATGTTACTGACCAGTGTTTTCTCATTCTTCTCAGGTGGTGTGGACCCCCTATGTGGGGGAGGCGGATGCCTCGCACCCGGCGGTGGCAGCAGGTCGCCCCTTGTTCGACCGCCACCTCCTTTTACTGTGCCTCGGGACATGTGAGGTACTGTACTTGGAGTTGGTGGTACGGACCCTAGGCTGGCACCAGCCGGCCATCGAGGTGCCCTCCCTCGGGAGAGAGGGACACTCACGCCGGTGGTTCTTTCCGAGGACCGCGACTGGGGGGTAGACCACGGCAGCACCGTCGCATACTGGCACGATGGTGGCGAGCAGGTGGCACGAGTGACCGACCTCCAGGACAGCTCGGCTTATATGGAGGACTACCAGGCACGATATGCGGGCGACTCCGGCTTGACCGACGAGTGGTGAGTGAAACTTCTAACTCTAAGCCTTGGTCGGATCTGAATTTGAATTGATTCTAACCTTGAAGCATTTGGCAGATGCCGGAGTCACAGGCCATCCGCCTCTTGGAGGGGCGACTGGCCGAGCAGGAGGTGGAGCTGACGAGGCTCCGGGCCGAGGTCAGGACATTGGTAAGTGGTATTAACCCTTGAATTTGATTTGATATTGATTTGATTTGATTGCTGACCAAGATATGTGAATGCAGAGAGCGGAGCAGCAGAGGGTGCGGGCGAGCCATGATGCAGGGGCGAGCTCGTCCGCCCAGCCAGCCAGAGGGGACCTGGCGGTCCGCCTGCAAGAGGCCCTGGATAGGGCAAATGAGCGGATTCAGGAGCTCGAGACGGAGGTAAGACACTGAACCAAACCTGAACACTTATGATTTGATTTGATTTGATTTGACGTGTTTGCTTTTTCTTTTTTGGCGTGCAGCGACAGGCAGGAGGAGTAGCGACCCTCCAGGCGCAGGTGGAGGCCCTGCGACTGGATCTGTTGAGGATGGAGGGTCGCATGACAGCGTTCCGAGACAGTGCGAGGGATGCGGAGGCCGAGAAGATACGGGCCATCGAGGCCCGAGTGCAGGCTGTCGCGGATCTGGAGTTCCTGAAGAACCGGGTGCTGAAGAAGCGCCGGGAGCAGCAGCGACAGACTCAGCAGGAGGCGGCTGGGAGGGTGGGGTCCGTGTTCGGGTCTCTTGATGACATCGTGTCATTAGGAGATTCGTCCGTTGGACGAGGAGCGGGAGCGCACCCAGAGGCCTCTACTGCGACGAGACCTCCCGTCCCAGACAGGCGTCGGGAGAGGGAGGAGGAGGAGGTCAGCAGCTCGCGTAGGCCGAGGCCTAGCGAGGGTGAGAGGAGAGAGGAGTGACACTTTTGTACCACCAGGGGTATGCCCCTGTCATGATATGTACACAGACTTGATTATCATAGTGGAATATTTGAATATTGAGGATTTTTGTGAACTTTTGTGCACTTGAACGTTTTGATAGAAACATAAAATAACCGAAAGGGAAATATGCACATGCATTTTTTTTTTTTTTGTTGTTTTCTTGATTTTTTTTGTTGTTTTTGTTTTTGATAAGAAAATAAGGAGAATGTTAGCATATATACATTGTACCACTAATTTTTTTTTGGAATTTTTTTTTGGATTTTTTTTAATTTTTTTGGCTTTTGAAAATAAGGGAGAAAATATGTACAATGTGAAATATATACATCAAAAGACTCTCTCTTGTTATTTTTTTGCATTTTTGTGTTTTTTTAGATTTTTGGACTCTAAGACACATATTCATCACATGTTGTAGTGTAGGGATTACACGATCTACTTAACCATAGAGGCCAAGAGTGAGGAGGGACGTGCATGAAATTTTTGATGTTGGAAATTGCCCTTAGCCTTCTTGATATTTTCCACTACGGAGGATCTTATGCAATCAACTTGCCCCTAGTGAGAGAAATGGGAAGAAATGTATAGGAAGTCATGTAGGGCTTTTGGTTCAAACTACTTTTTGTTTCCAAACTGACATCTCATATCAAACGGACTTGGTCAACTATTGTTTTCAGGAGAATTTTTCATTTCTTATTTCATTTCTGGGGTGGAGGCACGTACTTTTTGCTACCTCCTTGAGTTGGTCAGCCTTTTTTCGGGTACGTACTTTTTGCTACCCTTTTTTGACCTTTTGGCTCTTCTTTTCCCCTTTGAGGCTTGATTTTGACATTTTGCCCCTTACTTTCATTAGTTGCCCCTGTTTTATGGTGACCTTGTCCTTTTAAAAGAGAGTGGGTGGTCTCTTACTCGTAGTTTGTTCCGCTTCCAGACACGACCGAGTGGGAAAAGAATAGGGGGAAACACATTGACCGGATGAGACCGCCCGAGTGTACTAGTGATTTTCTAACCAAAGGGCAATATCTCAACATCGTGTGGTGTGTGAATAAGTCCTACCTTACTAGTGACCGAGTGGAAAAGTAGAGACTTAAACCCGAACCGCTGACAAGTGATGAATGACTGACCAACTGACTAAGGATAGAACTTCTTGAGGTAGACTGCATTCCAAGGGTGCGTCAATTCGACTCCTTTGGCATCCACTAATCTATAAGCATTCCCTGAGTATGCTTCCTTAACAACGAACGGACCCTCCCAATTTTCTTGCAATTTGCTCCTGGGACCTGGTGCCTTTATGATTTTCCGCTTCAGAACCAATTCACCCACTTCGAATTTTCTTTCTAAGACTCTCTTGGCATAAAAACGTGCAATTCTCTGGCGGTACACCTGAGCGTGGTCAGCTGCTATCATTCGCCTTTCATCCAATAGTTCAAGTTGTGCTAATAAAGCTTCCCGACATTGACCAGAGTCAAGTTCGGAATCCAATTGAACTCTCAGTGAAGGGAGGAAGATCTCATATGGGAGTATCACATCCGATCCGTATGTCAAAGCGTAGGGGGTTTGCCCCGTGGGAGTACGGACTGAGGTGCGATAAGCCCAGAGAGCTTCAACTAAGCGTTCTGGCCAGTCAGTGTTGTTGTGAGATTTGCACGTTTTCTTGATTATTTTGATAAGAGTTTTATTAGTAGCTTCCGCTTGTCCATTACCTTGTGGATAATATGGTGATGAATGATGCAAGTTAATGCCATATTTACCACACATGTCGCGGAGCTCCTGCGAGGTGAACTGTGGTCAATTGTCGGTGACGATGTCCCGAGGCACGCCGAACCTTGCAAGGATGTTGCGCTTGATGAACTTGACAACCGTTGATGCTTTGACTTCTATGAACGCTTCTGCTTCAGCCCACTTTGTGAAGTACTCTGTGGCGGTCAGAATGAAGGATTTCTTCCGGATTTCTCCAGTTCTATCCGCAAGGGGACCTACCACATCGAATGCCCACATGGCGAAAGGCCATGGAGCAATAAGGGGAAGAAGCCAGTCGTGTCTCTCTTTGACTTCCCCTCACCCTGTGATTTGAGCCAATCCCCCAATCGGATGAGAAGCCTGAGCAACCTCCCTGCCCTAAGGGAAAGGTTGGGAAGTGATGGCCAACATCGGCTATGTCCATGGCCATGGATTAGGAAAAGAAAAGCAAGGGCAGATCCAGAGTGTTCGGGCCATTAGGAGGTTGTTGCCTAAAGCCGGACTAGGTTTCCACCCAGATCCTGTCCATCCCGATCCATTCATACCTTACCAACCTCTTACTTGGACCTTGAATGGACATTTTGTCCAAGGGGCCACCCAGCTAGGAACCAGAGAGCCACTCATCGAAGAACTGCCTTGCTCTGAGAGTGAGGAGGAAGAGGAAGAAGAGGAAAAGGCAGAAATAGAAGAAGTATGTGATGACTTCGGCCTCCTCTCTCTCTTTGGGTTTGATTCCCCCTCTTCACCATCTCCATCTCTACCCTCATCTCCCCCTGCTTCCAATCTTCCATCCACATCCTTCTCTTCTATTTCCCTCCATTCCTGTCACCATCCCTGTCTCTCACTCATCCAGTCGAGGCTACCTTGAGTCAACAACTCATGGTTTTGGGCCTTGATTCCCAAAAAAAAAAACACCGATTATCAAAGTTGGAAGTGCGAGATCTCCATTGAGCACCTTCCTCTTTGGAATCTCTTCCGCTCGGCCAAGGGCCGACGCTCTCCCCGTTAGTTTATCATCCCTCTGGGGGTACTTCCCTTGTACATAGTTGTCCTATGCATAGCAGTCTAGATCCTAGTTTAGATTTGGGTTTAGAGTCAGGTTTAGGGTCCAGTCTAGAGTCAGGATTAGGAGAGTCTGGTCCCTCTCAACCATGCATTCGCAAAGAGAAGGGTAGGCAAGTTCCTGCCCGATATGTCATGGCCTTGGCCGAGAGGTGTGCCAAATTGAGTCAAGTCCCGGAATTTCTTGAGGAACCTGCCTTAGTAGAAACCATTTCTGATTTTGAAGAAGGTGATTCTGTAGATGACGGTCTAGGAGTCTATCTGCTAGATTTCAGTGAGAAAGATGGGCTAGGAGATCTTGGGTCAGAAGAAGAAGAAGACCCAGTGAGCTCCTATGTGGATGGCACAAAAAGGTTCGACGAGCCCACCACGGCTGCAGACGAACCTACTAAGGAAGTCAATCTTGGCACCAAGGAATCCCCGAAGACAGTGTTAGTCAGTGCCAACTTGAGTGAAGAAGAAGAGCATGCGTTGGTAGCTATCCTTACAGAATTCTCCGACGGTTTTGCTTGGTCCTATGAGGACATGCCGGGACTCGACACCTCTTTGGTCGAACACCGGTTACTCCTAAAAGCCGACGCAACCGCCGTCAAACAAAAGCTAAGGAGGCTACATCCCAAGCTAGCACTCAAGATCAAAGAGGAGATTGACAAATTGCACAAAGCTAAGTTCATCAGGGTTGTGTTATATCCACATTGGGTAGCTAATATCGTCCCTGTGATGAAGAAGGACGGTAAGGTTAGGATCTGTATAGATTTCCGAGACCTTAATCGTGCTTGCCCAAAGGACTATTTCCCTCCCACACATAGATGTCCTAGTGGACAACACTGTCGGGTTTGAAATGTTATCTTTCATGGATGGTTTCTCGGGGTACAACCAGATCCGTCTGGTGGAGGAAGACCAGGAGAAAACTTCTTTCACAACACCCTGGGGGACCTATTGTTACGTCGTCATGCCCTTCGGATTGAAGAACGCAGGAGCAACATATCAAAGGGCAATGATGGCAATTTTCATGACATGATGCATGTGCACATGGAGGTCTATGTGGACGATGTCTTGGTGAAATCGAAGACTCGACATGGCCATGCTGACATCCTCCGGGCGGTTCTCCAACGGTCTAGAGAGCATAAGCTTAAAATGAACCCCAAGAAGTGTGTCTTTGGAGTCTCTTCGGGGAAATTGCTTGGGTTCATAGTTAGAAAAAGGGGGATTGAGATTGATCCCAACAAGGCCAAAGCAATAATCGAAATGCCTCCTCCTAGGAACATCATAGAAGTTAGAGGGCTGATTGGCAGACTTCAATTCATTAGGAGATTCATTTCCCAGCATTCAATCCGTTGTAAGCCCTTCTACGAGATGCTAAAAGGAGAGGCAAAATTTGATTGGAACGATAAATGTCAAAAGGCCTTTGATGAGTTGAAGAGTTACCTATTCAATCCTTCTGTTCTCGCTCCTCCGGTCCCGGGTCGGCCTTTATTGCTCTATGTATCAACTACTGAAGATTCAACTGGAGCAGTTTTGGCCCAATACGATGACGAGAAGAAGGAGAGAGCGGTGTACTACTTATCCAAATTGTTCAATGAAGCTGAAAAGAGGTACACCGCCATGGAAAGAACATGTGCAGCCGTCGTCTGGGTGGTCCAGAAGTTGAAGCACTATTTCCTGGCACATGAAGTGAAACTTCTGGCACGAATGGATCCAATTCGATTCTTGCTAGAGAAGCCCGTCCTAACTGAGCGGTTGATGCGGTGGCAAAGTTTTCTCAATCAATTTGACATCACCTACGTCAACCAGAAGTCAATCAAGGGGCATGCCATAGCCGAACACCTAGCCCATCACCCCTTACCTTCGTATTCTCCTGTCGACGAAACCTTTCCCGATGAAGATTTAGGAGACATCATCGATGGTGAGCCTTCATGGGTGCTTTACTTCGACGGGGCTTTAAATTCCAAAGGGAGTGGAATAGGGGCAGTCCTCCTCTCACCGGAAGGGGTAGTCATCCCGCACACCTACCAATTAACCTTCCGTGCCACGAACAATGTGGCTGAGTATGAGGCTCTCATAGTTGGGTTGAAGATGGCGTTGTTGCTCGGAGTCAAGGAATTAAGGATTATTGGAGATTCGCAGTTGATACTCCGGCAATCTCTCAGCAAGTACCAAACCCGGGACCCCAAGTTGAAACCATATCAAGAGTTGGTAGCAAAGGTAATCCGGCAGTTTAGGAAGCTCACCCTTGTCCACACTCCTAGGGCCCAAAACATCCTAGCAGATTCCCTCGCCTCTCTGGCCTCTTCCATTCCCATCCCTTTAGAAAGGTCCTCCGAAACCATCTCTGTTCAAAGGCTAAGAATCCCTTCTCATACTGATCCCTGGTTTGTCCAACTTCAATCTCCCTCCCATCAAATCAATGCACTATCAAAAGAGCCTGAAATCGACCTCGATGATGGCCATCCCTGGTATTTTGACATCGAGAACTACCTCAAAGATGGATCCTTCCCAGATTACGCCACTTCTGCCGATAGACGGGCTATTCGCCGTGTCTCCGAACGGTACAAGATCATAGGTGGCGTTCTCTACAAGAAATCCCTCAATGGGGTCTATCTCCGTTGCCTTGATGAAATCGAATCTGAAAGCATTGTTGAAGCTGCTCACTCTAGTGAATGTGGTGGCCATGTCAAGGCAAGATCGATGGCTGTCTACCTGGATGCACTTAGACCGCAGTAGCATTGTTGTCCCACCGTGATCGCCAGAAAAGAGCTGTGGACGTTTCGTTTCACCTCCGTCTTCGAATGCCGACGATGTGGCCTTCTTCGACGGTGGTTCACGGACGTGCCGCTCCTTCGTTGGCGATGGAGAATGTGCCGGTTGACCCCGTTGACCCCGAGTTGACTTTGACTGAGGAGAAAACAAAGGAAACTGGTGATATAAGGGAGATAGTTGCAATCGCCAAGGCCTTACCTGTGCCCAAGGGGTTGTTCTGATCACGTTAATGTAGCAGCCTCGCGTCGCGGGTGATGGTAGAGATCCAACTTCTCCTCCTTCAGCCGGCCAAAGGAAGAGAGCTTCACGGTCTTCTTCGGATCATTCCTGCCACAGAACAAGACTCAATTAGACCCTAAATAGTGCAGCAAACATTCAAAACGAAATGTGGAAGGCCCAAAAGGAGAGTCCCGTACCGGTTGCGGACTTGAGAAGAGGGGTGGCCAAGTGTTATGACCACCCTTCTTCCCTCCGTTTTTGGTTGGGAAACCCCTTTCTAGGTGTGTAGGAAGGTACCCTACGTGCCTAGAGTGTGTGGGAAAGTGTGTGTGATATGCAAATGACTAAAAGATAATAGAGAAAGGGAAAGGAATGGAGGTGAGGATCCTCGTTTGATGGTGTTGTAGCTCCTTGTCGGGCTCCTCCAGCTCGGGAAGAAGCCTCCTGAACGTCCCGAAGTGTGAGAGGAAGAAGAGGAAGAGTTGATGAAGCTTGATTGCAATTTCTCTCTCCTCTTTCAAAGCAACAGCATGTGGACGTCCAGCCTCTCCCCCCCTTTGTTCAGAGGGACCAAGGGGGAGTTATATAGACAGTGAGCTCGGGGTTGAGAGCATTGGATGCTCAAGTGTGAAGAAACACACTTGTACATGTGGCAATCTATGTGTTTAAGCTCCAACCAATGGGTAGAGGCCATGTAGGATTTTTACTGGGTCAAGAGGGTGCCTAGGTGGCCCATATACCGTTGGGAACGGCTATGTGCGTTGCATGGCCGAGACAAGGGCGCTAGTGGGCTGGAATCTCGGGTTAGTTGCGCAGACCTGGTAAACCCTATTGACGTCCAGGGATCAGGCCGCCAACCTCATGCAGACGTCCATCGATGTGGACGCCAACTTGGGTCAACGTCCAGGGGGATTGCCGCCGACCTGTAGTCGGCGGCCATCAATGCTGCCGTCTACATGGGATCCGAGGCTGGTCAACACATGGTCAAACGAGGCTTAATGGGCCAAATAGCCTTGCGGGAGATGGGCCAAATCTCGCGTCTACAGCGTCCACTCATGGACGCCAACACTAAACCTGGCGTCTAACGATGTGGACGCCTATTTCTCTGACCTGCATGCGTTGCAGAGCCAGAAATTCCGGAAACAAGGAAGCTCACCCATTGGGGAGCTGTCCCCAACGGCTCTGAGAGCCATCTTGTCACCTTGTGAGTGGGAGAGAGGCCTCTCCCATATGTTGAACCCGGATCTGCCTTCCCCAACCCTCTCTTCACCCTTTGCAAGAGAGAAACAAGAGGAGAAAAACCCTAGAGGAAGCTGTGAGAAAACCCCCACTTTGCACCCAAAGATCTGACCCTCTGAAGCTGGATCCGGCCATCTTCCACGACAAGAAGCTAGCTGGAGTGAAGGAGAAGACTTCCCCGGCCGTACCTTGGAGCCATCTTCATCCAAGAGCCCGGAGGAAGGAGATCTTGGAGGACATTCTGCACTTCTTGGGACAGCCCAAGGAGAGCTTCTCTGAGCATTTAGATCCATTGGAGCAATTTCTAAAAGGCAAGTGACCCTACCATAAGGTTCCTGTATGAGTCTAGGACGGTTTTAACATTTTTGTGTATTTTTCTTCGTGTCCTTGACCCCCACATTCACCCTATCTTGAGAGCTCGGGTCTGTGTTCTGCACAGACTTGCATTAACGGCAAGGTCCCTGGACGCTGAGATCATGATTGGCGTCCATCGACCATGCCGCTGACACTGAGTTAGCGGCCAGAGACCGCCGCCGAGTTCATTGGACAGAACAGTAAACTGTTCTGCCCTCTTATACGATTATTTTCGATGGGTTTCCGTGATGAGGATATATGGTAACCCTATACACTATGTATACTGGTAAATGTGGTGTGTGGATGAGTATGACGTGTGGTGGTGAATGTTAGAGATTATCATCCCATGAAATTTCAAGCATGATTTGTTGATGGTTCTTGCCAATCCATGTTTTATGATTAGGACTAGTCTGAGTGCCCTAAGTTTTGTCAGATCATGAAGTTAGTGGATCAGTGTATGTGTACTCAAATTTTGATAAATTGTCCATGCTTGCATAAATTGCTATTAATTTCGGTTTGGTAAATAAAAAGGCATGCAAGAAAGAATTGTTGTGATCGATCTATGGTTGTATGATTTAGGGTAATTCTGTATTTTCAGATCATGCATATAACAGTAGTCTCTGTTCAGACAGTAAGTGGCAAAAATGTATGATGGTGTTTAGCTCCATGTCAACTTAAATTATGAATAGCATGCTAAATAGGTATTTGATTTTATGTAAATTCCATGTAGCTCAGAAAAATTGAAAAATTGAATGTATGATCTTGAACCCGAAAATACATGTGGTTAAATTTTCAGGTCATTTGGACCAGCATATAAGGAGTTATGCATTTTTCCATGTGAAATGTAAAAATTTATGCATGTCATCGTAAAGTGATTAGATATCGTTTAAACCCAACCTGATTGGTGAATTTACTGTGTGTTAAACTCCTGAAATCTGTAGTGCCATGTCAGGAAAACAGAGATATGCATGCGAGTGAGAAAGTGAATGAGATGAAAAATGATATGTGTAAAATCGGTAAAATTTGTAAATGTGTAACTGTGCCGATGTGACACTGCTTCCGTAGAGGGCAGTGGAACTGTATCAGGGAAAAGTCCCCCTGAGAAAGTTCAATGTGTAAGTGACCCTAAGGGCATTAGGGGGAAATCCTGGAGGTGGACAAGTACCACTGGTTAGGGTGGAGACTTGTTCTCCCGGTCTGCGCAGTCCAAGAGTCGCCATTGGAATGCCTAGATGGCGTCTATGTGTAATGTGATGTGTATATGTCTTCTTTGGTGGTTTGGACTATGTGTCACGGCACCTAAAATGTGAATGTGTAATGTGTAATGTGTATGTGTTCATGTGTTAATGTGTAAGTGCACAATGTGAAATGTGTATGTGCAAAGTGAAACCGTGTGAATTGGAAACTTGTGTAAAGAAAATGTGAGACTAAAAATGTGAGAATATGACCTTGAGATTCATGTGAGACAAATCTGAAACCATGTGAAATCAGTAGTTTCATGTTGTTATCATCATGTTTATATGTGCGAAAATGTCTAGAATCCATGTTAGGGATAATTGATGAGCACGTGTACAAAATAGCATGATTGGTTGTTCACATGGTATGTTTTAACCAACATTGTAGCTCTCATGTGTAGGTTTACAGCCATTAAACCATGTGAAACCAGCAACTTAAAGCATGTGAAAATGTCTATGTATGTGTTTAAAAACATGTAAGATCCATGCTAGTTGTGTTTTCCCTTCATATATGCACAGTGCTCATGTTGGTAGCTCTCATGTCTTGGTTCTTTAAAGGCAAAATTTCACAAGTAAATGGAATAGAGAGCATGTGATAGGTAAGTTTTATTCTTAAAAATCTGAAAGCATGATCCATGTATTAAATTGTAGAACTTTCATGATAGGTTGAAACTTTCAAATGACTAGCATGCCATGTGTTGAAATTTGTGAATGTGCATGTAGAAACCGCTATGACTTATACGTGTATGTTATGAGTAGTGTTGCTTGCTGAGTCCTTAAGACTCACTCCTTGCTTCGGCGTACAGGTATAGATGGTGACGAGACTCTCGTGGAGGAGACGGTAGATACGGACTCCGAGCGCGGAGTTTAGATTGTTGGAGCAGTTGCACCCTTTGTGCTTTCATAGTATGTAAAAGCGACATTGTACTAGAACTATCATGAGAAAATTGTATAAGTGTGGACATTGTGTACTTAAATTTCAGCAATTTAATTATGTGAACTTTTAGCTCTTAATGTAAATTGCAAATCTCATGTATGTTAATGTGGATGATGAATGAATGAAGACAGTTGTCTTTTACCTCCGCTACTCTGTTCGTATATTCGCGTGTATCTCAGCTGTTTGTATCGTTTGGGTAAATGTCCCACTGTGAGGACTCTCGCTATACCGACGTGGGTTGGTATAACCATACCGGTATAATGAGGGCCGTCACATCCCCTCTGGCCGGCTGTGCAGACGAGCTCGCCCCCGCGCCTCTGCTCGCCCGCACCCTCGCAAGCTCCTCCTTCTACATTCATAAACCTTGGTCAGTCATCAAATCAAATCAACTCAAATCATGGTTAAGGGTGAGTTCTGGCTTACTAATGTCTGTATCTCCGCACAGAGCCTCTCCACCTCTACTGCCTTCTCCGCCAACCTCCCCTCGAGGAGGCGCACTGCCTGTGACTCCGGCATCTGTCATTCACACTTTAAGGTTAGAATTTAATCAATTAAATGACAAGGGCTTAGAGTTTGCAATTCACTTACCGCTCGCCGGTCTAGCCGGAGTCGCCCGACGTAGCGTGTCCAGTAGCTCTCCACATATGCAGAGCTGTCATGGAGGTCCGTCTGTCGGAGCACCCGCTCTCCTCCCTCTCGCCAATACGCGACGGTGCTCCCGTGCTCCTCGCCCCAGTCCTGGTCCTCGGCAAAGAACCGTCGACAGGAGTGCCCTTGTAACGTCGCTTATTTTCGGATCTTTTTTGGATCGTGTGTGTTGTGGTTGTGATGGCTGTTGTAAGGCCAGTGTGGTGTAGACGCGTGGTGTGTGTAGGTGTGGTGCAGGTTAGGTCCCGAAATGAAATAGGACCTGCTACAGTTGAGTTGGAGTTGGCGGCCAGGGGTGGTCGTTGATTTGTTGGCGTCCAGGTAAGTTGTCGTTGATTGCATGATCTTGGCGGTAGGGGATATGGATGTTTAGTGTGGCGGTTGTCTTTGGCGGCAGAGGGGTTGACGCCAACCTGAGAATTCTGCAGGTTATACGGTCACCCGAGAGCAGGTTTCCCTCCTGTCTCTCTCTTCCCCTTGCCCTAGCTTCGCGTCCCCGTGTTTCTAAAGCTTCCAACAGGTACTGAAGGGTGGTTGGAGGATCGTGGAGCGTGTGGCGTTGTCGAATCGGACGAGGAAACACTGTGGCGTGGTGCAATTCCCGTGGGAGCTCGCGGAGGGTTCGGTGTGAACCGGGAGAATTCGGAGGGTTTGAGCGTGTTTTGAGGTAGGGAACGACCCTTGTAGTTCTTATAGGTTGTAATAGAATAATTAGAAAGCATGAAACTGCATGAAAATGGCAACTTCGGGTCATGGTATTCATGCGGGGTTCTAAGGGTGGTTTGATGGAATTTAATGGTTAATTCATGTAGTTTAAATCTTAAATGATGCATGTTTGGCTTGGAAAATAGTTTCCTCATGTTTTCTCATTGCTTTGATGATTGTAAAACCTGTAGAATCAGTTTAGGGTTTCTGCAGGAACTGGGGTTGAAGAGCTTAGCGTCAACATCGATTGACGCCAGGTTCATCATCCGGGATATAGACGGCCAGATCCATTGCCGTCTACTTTCTATAAGCGGCAGTCGATGTTGCCCCCAACTTGTGCATGTATTCATGCAGTGTGGTTACGTAGCTTTTCTGATTATGAATATTACGTGTTTGTGTGTGCATGGCGATGACCGGTGTAAGCCAGTGCACTTGTTATGCTCTTGGAGCATACTGCTCATGTAATGGGCATGTTTACGTGAATGATGTGGATGTACGTAATTTCTTTACGTAATATGTGTGGTGCGTTGGCACCCGTGGCACTCTTGGAGTGCGTTGTCCATGTGTTGGACATGTGGTTCACGTGGTAGACGTGTAGTACACCAACCAGGGTGTAATATACACGTGTTGTCTACGTGGTTTGAGTGTGTGTATACTACACACTTTGTTGTAATGTAATTCTTATGATTTGTCGTAGTAACTGGGCAGTGAGGTTCCTGTGTGAGCCTAGCCATGACTTTGTGGTGTTTGGGCAGTGAAGGTCCATACCGACCTAGCCTTGGTTCGTTGTTGTCTTTCGAATAAAATTATATTGATTTATGTATTAAATGGTGTGTGTGTTGCCACGGAGGTCATGAGGTGACCAATGATAGGCAAGTTTGTGGTTCAGGTATGTGTTGGTGTGGGATAGCTTTGGGGTCATATGGTGACCGATGTTAAGCTAATCCTAACACTTGTATATCGTAAATTATAAGTAAAGGCTATATGTGTAAGTATCGTGGTTTGTGCTAGCCGAGTGTGGTGGTCCGGCGCCTATTCCGGAATGCCTCTCTAGTCGGGTACCCCAGGTTCTTTGTGAGCCAGGCACGTGTGTTTGTTGTGCTCGGGGTTTGTCCCAGTACTGGTGTTGTACCGTCGAGGTCTATGTCGTCTTCCTGGACACCCTCACTCCTGAGTTTGAGTTGTACGTCCGGCTGAGGGAAAGACGGCAGTGGGGCAGCGACTTCCCAGAGTTTGTTCTTGTGTCGCTTGTAGCGCGCTCGTAGTTGGGGGTACGGACACAAGTAGACGTCACTGGTCCCCAGCTAGTCCTGTTCTCCAGTGCCTCACTTTAGGGTGCTCCGGCCAGAGACCCTAGAGGTGCCAGGCATGGGCCTGCAGCTGTGTGTCTGTAGGTGTGGTGTTGGTGGTCTCCACAGTTGTTTGACTTGTCTCGTGGAGCGGTCTCCACAGTTGTTTGACTTGTTCTCTTGGAGCGGCAGTGGACCTTTCATCCGTGACTGCGAGGCTGAGAGGTTGTTCTTGTGTTGTGTGTCCGGGTTGGATACTGGCCTGATCAGCTAGTAGTCTGTTCCCGTGTGGTGGCGTCGTTCTTTCTGACTCGTGCTTTGCCAGCTCTAGCTGTGGCTTGACTCGTGCTTTGCCACTAGTTGTAGTTCGTGAGTTTATAGTTCGTGAGTTTGTGATTCGTGGTCGAGGTTTGACCAGTTCGAGGTGTGCCCTAGTGTTGGCACAGTTGTGACTGAGTTGTGGTTTGTGTAACTTGCCGGTTAAGGTTTTACTTGTAATGTTGTGCCTAAATGATAGCATAATATAATTGTGGTTCAGTGTGGTGTTTATCACCTACTTGTACCCTTTGTTTCGGTGTTTGTGTTGTGGTACCTCAGAGTAGCAGGTACCTATTTCCTTCGTGGGTTACTTTGTAGTTTTGTGGTGGTACATTGTGTACCAACCTTTCCGGGTACTTGTGTGTTGTGGAGGTCTTGTGGTTTGACCTGCCACTTGTTGTATCCTAACTGTTTTAAGTAGATCTTTGTTTATATTTTATTGTGGATTAATTTGTGATTATTAATTACGTTACCTTTGTGGGTATTTTGCCGATGAGGCTTGTGGCTTAGGCTTATTGTGGTTTAGTAGAGCTATGCTCCGTGGAGGCCGTGTGAGACCTTCCACTTGTTGAGTTTTACTCTTCTTGGGTATGATTCCAATTATAGTTTTAGTGTGTTATGGATTGGCTTCGTGGTAGCCAGTTCTGTTACCTTGTATGTAGTTTCCGATGTAGTGTGGTTTGGAGTATAAAGGACCAGCTCTTTGTTAGCAGTCCTGTTACTCAAGTGTTTGAGGTTTGCCTGTGAAGCTTGCAGCTTAGGTAGTGACCTGCCTGTGTGGCTTATAGTTTAGGCAACCAGTTGTTGTAGCAGTGTGCCAGTGAGACTGTGGTTTAGGCACTTTAGTAGTTGGGTTAACTAATGATTTTATGTTAGTCCTCTAGTCTTACTTTTCTTTTGAGGACATTATGTTTATTATCATAAGTATGTTTAATTGTTATTTATTGTCATGATGTGAGCATGAAATGGTTTGGCTATTGATGTTGCCAGTGAGACCCATTGGGGTTGAGGAGTTTGTGGTTACGGTGTTGTTTTTGGGTGGTCCCTGCTGAGCCAGTGACTTGTTGAGGCTCACTCCCCTACAGTTCTTTTCAGGGCTTGCCGTGTGTTTGGCTTGCAGTGGCGTTATGTCAGACTTGTACCACCAGTAGTTGTTTAGTAGTTAGTGTTGTGTGAGCTTGTGCTCCCTCGGGGTATGCCCCAGGTAGTTGTACTTTTTTTAATTGGACATGTATTAATGTAATGGGACAGTTGTACAAATTAGTGAACAGATATGAGCACATGTACTTTCTCGTGTCTTATATTCTTGTGGTTTGTCTTTTATACTCTTACTGGACACGTGTGTGAGATATCCCTTGCGAGACTTCGGTCCGTTCGCGGGAGGCGGATCTGGATAAGGAGCCTTAATGGGCATAAATACCCCGGTCCGTCACAGCCCCTCTCTCCCAAGGGAAGGTACCTCTATGGCCGGCTGGTGCCAGCCCAGGGTCCGCACCACCAACTCCAAGTAGTGGACCTCGCACGTCCCCAGGCAAAGCAGGAGGAGGTGGCGATCAAAGAGAGGGCGACCCGCTGCCACCGCCGGGTGAGAAGTGTCCGCCTCCCCTGCGTACGGAGTCCAAACAACCTGCAAAGAAGAGAGCATGGGTCAGTTACCTTAAAGAACAATTGAAAGAAAGAAGGAGAGTTAGTTGAGTTTTTTTTACCTGGTCGTGGGGGTAGTGGTCAAGCGCAGCCCTCACGTCCTCTGCACGCCGGTCCATTACCCTCGGATCCGGCGCCACCTCCCACCTAGCCATGAGGGGCACCATGGCTAGGCTCCCCTCTCTCAGTACCCTGTGTCCCATGGGGAAGCACGTATATCCCAAGATCTGCAAGGGAAGAAGAAATGTCAGTCAGGCAGTTTATCAATTTAATTCAATAATGAGCATGAATGAAAATTTGCGTACCTGTAGAAAGGGGGTGAATCCCCCGGTGCTCTGAGAATGCCGCGAGCTACTGGGGAGGAGTGAAAAGAGATGCCCCAGCATCGCGGCGCCCCAAGCATACCGCCCTGCCTACTCCAGGTCTCGAAGTAGGAGCATGAACTTGTAGTTCATCTGTGATGACTGCGTCGCAAAGAGGAGCCGTCCGAACAAGTAAGACACGAAGATCCGCACGGATCGCTCCTCACTCCTGTCTCCTAACTGGATCAACCTCTGCACTCCGGCATAGAACTCGTCTAGTGTCTCCAGGGGTCCTCTCCTCCCCCCTCTCAACCCCACTGCCTCTGACAGCGATCCGAGTAGGATGCTCCGATCGGTCTCCTCCTCCCGGCCACGAACTCTGGCCCCAGCAGCTCCACTACGTCATCGTAGTAGTCTCTCCTCTCCTGTCCTACCACCGGCTCTCCCTGAACCGGTAGTCCTATCAGATATGCCACGTCCTCCAACGTGGGTATCATATGCCCCCAAGGCATGATGAATGCCTTGCAATCCTCCTCCCACCGCTCCCGGAGTGCCTCTAGGTTTGGTATGTCCATGTGGAATGGGCGCACCGAAAGAAGATGTCCAAACCCCATCCGGGCAATCCTCATCTGCTGGGCCTCCGGTAGCGCCTGGTACCACGCCCAACACAAGTCCCATGTCACTCGGCTCCTCATTCTGCCTTTGCCCTGCAAAAACACAGAATAGTCAACGTCAGCATCGATTGCCGTTTAAACATATTGGCGTCAAGGGCATAGACGTTTAACCAGAGTTAACGGTAGGGGGTTGGCCGTTAAGTTTAAAGATTAACGTCCAGAGTATTGCCGTTAAGTTTATCTGGATGACAATACCATGGACGTCAAGAAGAACCAACGTCAAACGATGTTGAAGTTGAGTTCCTGTTAAACCAGACAGACTCCCCCCCTTCTATCCCACATTTCTACACCACATCCACACAAGGGTTTTAAAGTTTTTCTGAACCTACCTTGGGGCGACGCTGGGCCCTCCGGGATGCCTCGGCCTCTGTCTCATCTCCCTCGTCTCCGGCCGTCTCTCCCTCTGGTGTGCTTGCTCTGGCCTCCATGGCCATTTCCTCCTCCTCCACTATGTCTTCCTCAGCAGATCCGCCGGTCATCAATTGTGACGGCCCTCATTATACCGGTACGGTTATACCAACCCACGTCGGTATAGCGAGCGCTGCCACAGTGGGACATTTACCCAACGATACATACAGCTGAGATACACGCGAATATACAACAGAGTAGCGGAAGTAAAAGACAACTGTCTCCATTCATTCATCATCCACATTAAACATACATGCAATTCGCCATTAACATAAAAGAACTAAAGGTCCACATGATTTAAATTGCTGAAATAAAATACAAATTGTCCACACTTATACATCCTTTTCATAATACTCTAATACAATGTTCAAATTTCATACTTATGAAATACACAATCTCAAAGAAACTCCAAAGCTAGTCTCCACGCTCGGAGTCCGTCTCTGCTGCCTCCTCCAAAGGTGCCACGTCACCAACTACACCTATACGCCGAAGCAAGGAGTGAGTCCAAGGACTCAGCAAGCAACACTACTCATGATATACACGTACAAGTCCTAGTGGTTTCTACATGCACATTTACAATTTGCAACACATAGCATGCTAGTCAATTCAAGTTTCAACCTATCATGAAAGTTTTACAATTTTATACACGAATCATGCTTTCAGATTTCTAAAAATAAAATTCACCTATCACATGCTCTCTATTCAATTTACTCATGAAACTTTAATCTTTAAAGAGCTAAAACATGAGAGCTACCAACATGAACATTTTACATACATGAAAGGGGAACACAACTAGCATGGATTTCACATGTCCTTAAGTACATACATAACCCTTTTCACATGCTTTAGGTTGCTGATTTCACATGGTTTAACGGCTGTAAACCTATACATGAAAGCTACAATATTGCATAAAACATATCATGTGTTCAAACAATCATGCTATCTTTTGCCCGTTTTCACCAATTATCCCTAACATGGATTCTAAACATCTTTGCACATAATAACATGATGATAATAACATAAATTCACTGATTTCACATGATTTCAGATTTGTCTCACATGGTTTTCAATAACACATTTTCACATCTTTAGTTTCACATTTTCTTTACACAATTTCCTCTTTCACATGGTTCACTTTACACATACACATTCACATTGTCACTTACACATTTACACATGGACACATACACATTACACATTTCACATTACACATTTTAGGTGCCGTGACACATAGTCCAAACCACCAAAGAAGGACATATACACATCACATTACACATAGACGCCATCTAGGCATTCCAATGGCGACTCTTGGACTGCGCAGACCGGGAGAACAAGTCTCCACCCTAACCAGTGGTACTTGTCCACCTCCAGGATTTCCCCCTAATGCCCTTAGGGTCACTTACACATTGAACTTTCTCAGGGGGACTTTTCCCTGATACAGCTCCACTGCCCTCTACGGAAGCAGTGTCACATTGGCACAGTTACACATTTACACATTTACCGTTTTACACATGGTTTTACACTTCACACTTTTCATCACATTCACTTTCTCACTCACATGAATATCTCTGTTTTTCCTAACATGGTACTACAGATTTCAAGAGCTTAGCACACAGTAGTTTCACCAATCAAGTTGGTTTTAGACATAACTAATCACATTACGATAATATACGTAGATTATCACATTTCACATGAAAATACATAACTTTTATTTACTGATCCAAATGACCTGAAATTTTAACCACATGCTGTTTTCGGGTTCAAGATCATACACTCAAATTTTCAGATTTTTCTGAGCTACATAAATTTACAGAAAATCAAACACTTATTTTGCATGCCATTCACAATTCAAGTTACATGGTTAAACATCATGAAATGTTGCCACTTACTGTTGAACAGAGGTTTCTGTCACATACATGATCTGAGAATACATAATTACCCTAAATCATACATCTATAGATCAAACACCACAAACCTTTTTTGCATGTCTTTATAATTACCGAACCGAATTTATTTGCAACTCATGCAAGCATGGACAATTTACCAAAATTTGGGCATACATCTACTGATCTACTAATCTTCATGAACTGAAAAAAACCAAGGCATTCAGATAATCCTACTCATGAAACATGGATTGGCAAGAATATTATCAAGTCATGCTTAAAAGTTTAAGGGATACAATTTCCTACATTCACCATCACACACCACATTCATCCACACACCACAATCAACTATATACATAGAGTATAGGATTACCATATATCCTCATCACGGAAACCATACCGAAATTAATGTAAAGGAAGGGCAGAACAGTTCACTGTTCTGTCCAGAGGAACTTGGCGGCAGTCTCTGGCCGCTGACTCAGAGTCAGCGGCATGGCCGATGGACGCCAAGCATGATCTGGGCGTCCAGGGACCTTGCCGTCAATGCAGGTCTGTGCAGAAACACAGACCCGACCTCTCAAGATTTGGTGAATGGGAGGGTCTAGGACTCGAGGGAAAATGTACAAAAATTGCAAAACCAACCTAGACTCATACGGGGACATCATGGATAGGTCACTTGCCTTCTAAAAATTCCTCCAAAGGATTTAGGGCTCGGTGAAGCTCTCCTTGGGCTGTCCCAAGAAGTGCAGAACTCCCTCCAAATGATCTCTTCCTCCGGGCTCCTGGATGATCTCCACGCCAAGGGGATGTCGGGGAAGCCTCCTCCTTTGATCCAGCAACCTCCTTGAAGCAGTAGATTCCCGGATCAAGCTTCAGAAGTGTGGGTTTTTGGGGGTGGCAAGGTGGGTTTTCTCTCAGCTTTCTCCTAGGGTTTTCTTCTCACTTTTTCTCCTCTTGCAAGGTGAAGGGAGGAGTGGGGAGAGGCCATTTCGGGTTCAGACATAAGGAGGGTCTCTCTCCCACTCACCATGCTGATTTGACAGCCTTCAGAGCCGTTGGGGACATCCCCCAATGGTTGGCTTACCTTGTTTCAGAAGTTGCAGCTCTGCTGCGCATGCAGGCCAGAGAGATTGGCGTCCATATCGCTGGACGCCAGGATTAGTGTTGGCGTCCATGTCTGGACGCTGACACCACCTAAACGGCCTGGGCTTGACGCCAAGGTGGCCTTCGGCCAGAACTCTAAAATATGCAGAAAACATGCATACCATGCATATATACATGCAATATGTATATGGTATTATACCCATACTATCACCATGCAATACATACATTATTTATATTTAATATAAACACATGCACACGTATTATACTAATTAATACGTACGTAAATATGTACATACATACACAAGCACAACATACACACACACAAACACAATATGCGACGGAAATTCGAGGGCCTTACACCCTCTCCCCCTTAAAGAAACTTCGTCCTCGAAGTTAGAACGACACTACTCAAACAAAAGGGGATACTTCTTCTTCATCGCATCCTCAAGCTCCCACGTAGCCTCCTCACGTGAGAAGTTCCGCCATAGAACTTTCACCGACGCAATACTCTTGTTCCGGAGATGCTGAACCTTCCGGTCAAGAATGGCTACGGGTTGCTCGACATACGAAAGATCTGGCTGGATCTCCACTGGCTCATGACTAATCACATGAGACGGATCTCGGACATACTTCCTGAGCATAGATACGTGGAATACCGGGTGAACGCTAGCCAAAGCTGGGGGTAATGCTAGCTCGTACGCCACGCTGCCCAAACGTCTGAGAATCTCATATGGGCCAATGAATCTAGGGCTTAGCTTGCTATGCCTGCCAAATCTGACAACACCTCGAGTAGGCGATATCTTCAAGAAGACATGATCGCCAACCTCGAACTCCAAATCCTTTCTTCTGTTGTCGGCATAACTCTTCTGCCTATCCTGTGCCGCAACAAGCCTTTTCCTGATAAGCTGAATCTTATCCGAAGTTTCCTGAACTAACTCCGGTCCGATCAACTGCCTATCACCAGTCTCCTCCCAACATAAAGGAGATCTGCAGGGCCTACCATACAACGCCTCGAATGGAGCCATACCAATACTAGCATGAAAGCTGTTGTTGTATGCGAACTCCACAAGAGGTAAATGACGCTCCCAATCATCCTTCCAATCCAGAACACACGCTCTCAACATATCCTCGAGCGTCTGGATAGTCCTCTCGGACTGTCCATCGGTCTGGGGATGAAACGCCGAACTGAGCTTAAGCTCCGAACCTAACGCATCCTGAAGACCTTCCACAATCTCGAAGTAAATCTCGGATCTCGATCCGAAATGATCGACTTCGGCACACCATGCAATCTAATGATACCGCTAACATACAGTCTAGCTAAACTCTCTACTGACTGCTTCTTCTTCATAGGCAAGAAATGAGCAGTCTTCGAGAATCTATCTACAACTACCCAAATCGAGTCATTGCCCCTTCTAGATCGAGGCAAACCCGAAACGAAGTCCATAGTGACAGCTTCCCACTTCCATACGGGGATATCCATCCTCTGCATAAGGCCGGATGGTCGCTGCCGCTCGGCTTTCACTTGCTGACATACTAGGCATCTAGACACATAATCCGCAACATCCTTCTTCATGTCGGACCACCAAAATGATCTCTTCAGGTCTTGATACATCTTAGTGTTACCCGGATGAATAGAGAATCGCGACCTATGAGCCTCCGCTAACACATGCTCACAGACATCTACCACATCCGGGACACAAACACGGTGCTGAAATCTAATCACACCGTCCTCATCATGAGCAATGCCCGCCTTACCCACTAACTCTAACAATCTAGGGTCGGCTTTCTGCTGCTCAATCACCTCATCCAAGACTGAGGATCTAAGGGATAGCTGAGCTACAAAAGCCTGACACAACGACGGCTCTAACTCGGTCATAGAGCACGCTGCATCCTCCAACATCTTCCAATCCTGCTGGAGCGAAGACCTCTTTCTACTAAGAGCATCCGCTACGACATTCGCCTTTCCAGGATGATACTGAAGGTCGAAGTCATAGTCCTTCAAGAACTCAATCCATCTTCTCTGCCTCAGGTTTAATTCCTTTTGGGAGAAAAGATACTTCAAGCTCTTGTGGTCGGTAAACACCTCAAATCTGACACCATAAAGATAGTGCCTCCAGATCTTTAGTGCATGAACCACTGCTGCGAGCTCCAAATCATGAGTCGGATAGTTCCTCTCATGCTCCTTCAACTGACGAGAAGCATAAGCCACTACCCTCTCTTGCTGCATGAGTACACAGCCTAAACCAATCTGAGATGCATCCGTATAAATGGCAAACCTCTAGACCACTAGGCAATACCAATACCGGAGCAGAAGTAAGCTTAGCCTTCAATAGCTGAAAGCTGCGCTCACATGCCTCAGACCATACGAACTTCTCACCCTTTCTGGTCAGCTTTGTCAAAGGGGCGGCGATGGATGAGAAACCCTCAATGAATCGCCGATAGTAACCAGCTAACCCAAGGAAACTACGAATCTCCGAAGGGGTCCTGGGAATCTCCCAATCCATAACTGCCTGGACTTTTGCTGGATCAACAGCTACACCAGCGCCGGAGATAACATGCCCGAGAAATGAACCTCGCGCAACCAGAACTCGCACTTGCTGAACTTCGCATACAGCTTGTGCTCACGGAGAACCTCTAAGACTAACCTCAAATGCTGACGATGTGTGGCCTCATCCGGAGAATAGACCAACACGTCATCAATAAACACAACAACAAAGCTATCTAATACGGACTAAACACCCGGTTCATGAGATCCATGAACGCTGCAGGGGCGTTGGTCAATCCGAAAGGAAGACCAAAAACTCATAATGTCCATAACGGGTTCTAAATGCCGTCTTGGACACATCCTCACTCCGAATTCTCAACTGATGATAACCAGATCGCAAGTCAATCTTGGAAAAGACTGATGCCTCTCGCAACTGGTCAAACAGATCATCAATCCGAGGTAAGGGATACCTGTTCTTCACAGTCACTTGGTTAGCTTCCTATAATCAATGCACAACCTAAGTGACCCGTCTTTCTTCTTGACGAATAATACAGGTGCGCCCCAAGGGGAAACACTAGGGCGAATAAATCCCTTATCGAGCAATTCTTGCAATTGCTTCCTCAACTCGGCTAATTCTGCAGGGGCCATCCGATATGGGGCCTTTCGAGATAGGAGAGGTGCCTGGAAGCAACTCTATAGTGAACTCTATCTCCCTATCCGGTGGCAATCCAGACAAGTCATCGGGAAAGACATCTGGAAACTCCTGCACCACATCGATCTCTGCAAGAGTCAGTGACGAACCAGCATCGGGTACTAGCATAACGCTGGCAAGAAATGCGTCACAACCCTTGTTCACCATGCGCATCGCCTTCATGGCAGAGATAACTAACTTTCCCGCTAAGTTCTTTGGCAAGGGATGAGAGAACTCATCCTCACCAGGAATGCGGAAAACAATCTTCTTCCTACGACAATCCACTAACGCATAGTGCTCCTCTAGCCAATCCAGACCAAGGATACAATCATAGTCCTTCATCTTTAGCAAGAAGAAACACCCATCTAGGAATCTATCCTCAATGCACACAGGTAACGACGGAATGCACTTCCTAGTCGATACCGTACCCGCAGGGGTGTGCACAGACAAAGGGACCTCTAACTCCTCAGACTCTATGCCTGACTCTAGGGCTAACTGCCTAGCGAACCGCTCGGAAATGAACGAGTGAGTAGCACCCGTATCAAACAAAACCCGAGCGTGCACACCGAAAAGCAAAACCGTACCTTTGGTGACATGCTCCGCCTGCTCGGCGTCCTCGCGAGCTAAAGCAAACACTCGAGCTGGGGCTCGAGGCCTTCCTAGTCTTCCTGTAGCTGGCGTGGCTGCCGCTACTGCTGGTGCTAGCGCTCCACCCTGAGCTCCTTGCTGAAGTCTTGGGCACTCTTTGATCTTGTGGTCGCTGCTCCTACACTTTAAGCATCTACCCGCTACTAACCAGCACTCAGAACCTCCATGGGTCTTCCCACAATGGGGACACTCTTTCTTCGCACCGGGAGAACGTACATAAGGTACCTGAGAGTTGCTGACTGCCACTGATTTCTGCGGTGTCAGGTACACCGTTTTCCTCTTATCCTGCCGCTGGAATGTCGCTGCCGGCCTCTTCTGCGAAGCCTTCTTCTCCTCCAGATATTGCTCCATTTCTCCCTCCTGTCTGCAGGCAGCGCTGAGGGCCTCGTCTAGCGTGCGGTGGTCAAACGCCACGAGTCTCGTCCGCAGTGATGGCTTGAGTCCCATCACGAACTTCTTGGTCTTCCTGCGCTCATCCTCTACGATATGCGGTGCATACTTAGAAAGTTCAGAAAACCTTGCCTCGTATTCCAGGACGGTCATTGATCCTTGCGTCAGGGAAATGAATTCTTGCTCCATCTTGTCCTGGATATGCTCTGGGACGAACTTGGCTCGGAAGAGCCTCACGAACGCATCCCACGCCACGTCTACTGCTCCGTCCTCAAGCGTGTACGTAGTAGGGAGGACCACCATACATCAGCTCTCTCCTGCAATACACCTTCATAAGCACTAACTAACAAATTCTAACTTGACAAACAACATACAAGCATAAACCAAACATACCTGTAGCATGTAGGTGGCTAATGTCACCTTGTCCTCATCAGGACACCTGATAGCTCGGAAGATTTTCTCCGTCTCCCTCATCCAGCTTTCTGCCATTAGCGGATCACTCTCCCCCTTAAAAGAGGGTGGGGTCATCCTCTTGAATCGCTCCATGATGGAAGGTCCACCATGGTCCTGAGCTGGGGCCTGAGCCTGGGCCACAACTGGCCTGGAGTGCTGCCTGGGTGTTGGCCTGCGTCTGCATGGCTTGCACCAGACCTTGCATGAATACTCCATAGTCCACTGGCGGTGGTGGGGGACACAGGACCCTGTGGGGCCGGGGCCTGCTGCTCCGCCCGCTCCTCACGCCTCTGCTCGTCGTCGCGAGCTGGCACACCTCCACGTCGTCCACGGGAAGCCATGGCTGTAATAAAATTTCAGCCACCATTAGAGCTAGGTTACTAAGTTCTCTAACCATTTTCTTATCTATCTTTCATTTCTTATTAGTGTTTTCTACACATGTGGACATACTTAGCATGCAATGGGGATGATGACTTAGGTATATTCATGTGCAATCTCAACCGGTGTCTCTGATACCAATTTCTGTGATGGCCCTCATTATACCGGTACGGTTATACCAACCCACGTCGGTATAGCGAGCGCTGCCACAGTGGGACATTTACCCAAACGATACATACAGCTGAGATACACGCGAATATACAACAGAGTAGCGGAAGTAAAAGACAACTGTCTCCATTCATTCATCATCCACATTAAACATACATGCAATTCGCCATTAACATAAAAGAACTAAAGGTCCACATGATTTAAATTGCTGAAATAAAATACAAATTGTCCACACTTATACATCCTTTTCATAATACTCTAATACAATGTTCAAATTTCATACTTATGAAATACACAATCTCAAAGAAACTCCAAAGCTAGTCTCCACGCTCGGAGTCCGTCTCTACTGCCTCCTCCAAAGGTGCCACGTCACCAACTACACCTGTACGCCGAAGCAAAGAGTGAGTCCAAGGACTCAGCAAGCAACACTACTCATGATATACACGTACAAGTCCTAGTGGTTTCTACATGCACATTTACAATTTACAACACATAGCATGCTAGTCAATTCAAGTCTCAACCTATCATGAAAGTTTTACAATTTTATACATGAATCATGCTTTCAGATTTCTAAAAATAAAATTCACCTATCACATGCTCTCTATTCAATTTACTCATGAAACTTTAATCTTTAAAGAGCTAAAACATGAGAGCTACCAACATGAACATTTTACATACATGAAAGGGGAACACAACTAGCATAGATTTCACATGTCCTTAAGTACATACATAACCCTTTTCACATGCTTTAGGTTGCTGATTTCACATGGTTTAACGGCTGTAAACCTATACATGAAAGCTACAATATTGCATAAAACATATCATGTGTTCAAACAATCATGCTATCTTTTGCCCGTTTTCACCAATTATCCCTAACATGGATTCTAAACATCTTTGCACATAATAACATGATGATAATAACATAAATTCACTGATTTCACATGATTTCAGATTTGTCTCACATGGTTTTCAATAACACATTTTCACATCTTTAGTTCACATTTTCTTTACATGAATTTCCTCTTTCACATGGTTCACTTTACACATACACATTCACATTGTCACTTACACATTTACACATGGACACATACACATTACACATTTCACATTACACATTTTAGGTGCCGTGACACATAGTCCAAACCACCAAAGAAGGACATATACACATCACATTACACATAGGCGCCATCTAGGCATTCCAATGGCGACTCTTGGACTGCGCAGACCGGGAGAACAAGTCTCCACCCTAACCAGTGGTACTTGTCCACCTCCAGGATTTCCCCCTAATGCCCTTAGGGTCACTTACACATTGAACTTTCTCAGGGGGACTTTTCCCTGATACAGCTCCACTGCCCTCTACGGAAGCAGTGTCACATTGGCACAGTTACACATTTACACATTTACCGTTTTACACATGGTTTTACACTTCACACTTTTCATCACATTCACTTTCTCACTCACATGAATATCTCTGTTTTTCCTAACATGGTACTACAGAATTTCAAGAGCTTAGCACACAGTAGTTTCACCAATCAAGTTGGTTGTAGACAGTAACTAATCACATTACGATAATATACGTAGATTATCACATTTCACATGAAAATACATAACTTTTTATTTACAGATCCAAATGACCTGAAATTTTAACCACATGCTGTTTTCGGGTTCAAGATCATACACTCAAATTTTCATATTTTTCTGAGATACATAAAATTTACAGAAAATCAAACACTTATTTTGCATGCCATTCACAATTCAAGTTACATGGTGTTTAACATATCATGAAATGTTGCCACTTACTGTTGAACAGAGGTTTCTGTCACATACATGATCTGAGAATACATAATCTACCCTAAATCATGCATCTATAGATCAAACACCACAAACCTTTTTTTTTTTTTTGCATGTCTTTCTAATTACCGAACCGAATTTATTTGCAACTCATGCAAGCATGGACAATTTACTAAAATTTGGGCATACATCTACTGATCTACTAATCTTCATGAACTGACAAAAACCAAGGCATTCAGATTTATCCTACTCATGAAACATGGATTGGCAAGAATATTATCAAGTCATGCTTAAAAGTTTAAGGGATACAATTTCCTACATTCACCATCACACACCACATTCATCCACACACCACAATCAACTATATACATAGAGTATAGGATTACCATATATCCTCATCACGGAAACCATACCGAAATTAATGTAAAGGAAGGGCAGAACAGTTCACTGTTCTGTCCAGAGGAACTTGGCGGCAGTCTCTGGCCGCTGACTCAGAGTCAGCGGCATGGTCGATGGACGCCAAGCATAATCTGGGCGTCCAGGGACCTTGCCGTCAATGCAGGTCTGTGCAGAAACACAGACCCGACCTCTCAAGATTTGGTGAATAGGAGGGTCTAGGACTCGAGGAAAAATGTACAAAAATTGCAAAACCAACCTTGACTCATACATGGACATCATGGATAGGTCACTTGCCTTCTACAAATTCCTCCAAAGGATTTAGGGCTCGGTGAAGCTCTCCTTGGGCTGTCCCAAGAAGTGCAGAACTCCCTCCAAATGATCTCTTCCTTCGGGCTCCTGGATGATCTCCACGCCAAGGGGATGTCGGGGAAGCCTCCTCCTTTGATCCAGCAACCTCCTTGAAGCAGTAGATCCCGGATCAAGCTTCAGAAGTGTGGGTTTTTGGGGTGGCAAGGTTTTTCTCTCAGCTTTCTCCTAGGGTTTTCTTCTCACTTTTTCTCCTCTTGCAAGGTGAAGGGAGGAGTGGGGAGAGGCCATTTCGGGTTCAGACATAAGGAGGGTCTCTCTCCCACTCACCATGATGATTTGACAGCCTTCAGAGCCGTTGGGGACATCCCCCAATGGTTGGCTTACCTTGTTTCAGAAGTTTGCAGCTCTGCTGCGCATGCAGGCCAGAGAGATTGGCGTCCATATCGCTGGACGCCAGGATTAGTGTTGGCGTCCATGTCTGGACGCTGACACCACCTAAACGGCCTGGGCTTGACGCCAAGGTGGCCTTTGGCCAGAACTCTAAAATATGCAGAAAACATACATACCATGCATATATACATGCAATATGTATATGGTATTATACCCATACTATCACCATGCAATACATACATTATTTATATTTAATCTAAACATATGCATACGTAATTATACTAATCAATACGTACGTAAATATGTATATACATACATAAGCACAACATACACACACATAAACACAATTTATGTGACGGAAATTCGAGGGCCTTACATCAATCCTTCATCCTCCGTCGGTTAGGGATGAGTCTGCATGGTCTGTCACTTCCCCCTCGTCATCTCCCCAGTGCAGTCTGATAGAAGAGTGAAAAAGGAAGGAGGGTTGGATGGATTAGAAAGGGAGAATAGGTTTGAGAAGTAGGGTGTAATGAAGAAAGGCAAGAAGAACCTTCTCCAGCAGTTGGGAGGGTAAAATGGCGCCGGAGAAGCATCAGTTTGTAAAAAAGCTATTTTTTGAAGTTGACGTCAAGGGCCTGCCGTTTACCTTTTTGTGACGTCAACCATATGGCCGTTGACGTACTGTCGACGTCCCATGGGTGGCCGTCTATGTCTGGCCCTGAGGCACCCCTGTTAGACCTCGAAATCCGGTCAACGTCTTTGCTGTGGACGTCTATTTTGAATTAGGCGGCCATTGATTTGGACGTCTACCTTTTGTCTGACCGGTTAGCGGCAACTTTTTGGTCGTCTACCTTTTCTTGGCATCCTTCAATGTGGACGCCAACTGCTGCGCATTCAGTCTTCCACTAAACACTCAATTCACTCAATTGGAGGCCAATTCAGCACCTTTGGAGTCAAATCAAGCACCATTCCACACAACTCAAGCCATTCAAACACAATTGGAAATAGAATACTCACTGTTTATTCATCTAACTTGTGTTACACTTATTTGAAATTGAGAGAAGTACATCATTTTGCTCTACGAGCCATATAAAATCACAGGAAATGGAGAAAATTGTGTCATTGAATTCTTCATACTTCCAAATGCCTTCCCGATTCTCCTACACTGCCAGTCCCACCTTCTTGCTCACTGTGTATCTCTCCCAGGTCTTCCTTGCCTTCTTTACCAACTTCTCATTTCTCCCGGTAACAATCATGTCAGTGCAATAGGATGAAGTTGGAATTCCCTGTGGAATTCCAAGTTGACAATGGCACCGATGTGGCTGGTACACCACCATCCGATCAGCCCCGATCAACCATAAGTCTCTGTCCTCCCTGGTTCGAACTCTAAACTCAATAGTCCTCATGAATAGTTCACTATGAAATCCTCCATCACCAGGTAGGCTAAGTGATCTCGCCAGGCATCTCTGCTCTTCAAGTGTGCTATCACATAATTGATCTCATCTTTTGGCTCATACCATGCCCTGATGCAATGCACTGAACTCCAAAGGAAGATTCTGGAGGGGGTAGGTTGCTTCTCAGCAAAATCAAATTTCAAATGAGCTTCCATCCATACCTGGAGCAGGAACAAGCTCCCGCATATGCGTCCGCCTAGGCTCATTGTGGTCAGGGAGCTGTAAAGGTGCGCCAGCACTGTAGAGGCAAGTGACTGCCCGCGCCACAGCAGAGTTAGGATTCCCGCGTGCTCATAGAGGAGAATGTTGCCATTGCTAGGGAACAGGAACACTCCAGCCAAGCAGAGTGTCAGTCCTAGGGTCGCCCTCTCTCCGCAAATTTCCCTTGCATGCTGGATTAATCACCAGGCCAGCCGGTCCAGGAAGATCCCGTGCTTGTTCGTCATTCTTAACACCTCTTTCTTGTCTCGTACGATGTCCTCCAGGATCTCTTCCCACGGGAGAAGAGGCATCGTCACGTCGTACTCCAGGCACTACCTCCAACCCAGGAACAATTCCACCTCCTCCAACAACACTCTCGCTTCGAATCCCTGGAACACGAACGTATGCGTGTGAGGATGCCACCGCTCCACGAGTGCTCCCAGGGCGTCGAAGCCCCACCATATATCTTTCATGTTCTTCGCCAGCACCACCATGAAGTTCAAATTCCACATCCCGATGAAGCCTCTCATGTCCAGGGTTATTGCATTCGTTAGATTCACGAGCCAAGAGAAGGCCCGTATTTGACCTTGGCTTGGGAAGGCAGGCACCTCCTGCATCAAGAAGTGTGTTGAGAAGAGGTTTGGGGCGTTTTCAGTATAGAAAAGTTCAGAAATGAACAGCACTTACCTCCCCATTGGCCAATCTGGTGCTTAGATGTCCCGGAACCTCACTCAGAATCCCTAGGTTCACACTCGTGGACTTTCCGATCGACGAAGAGGCCATTTTTACTGCTTCAGTCCATCCTCGGGTCCTCTGGTTTGCAGCTGGGAATGGAAAGTACGGAGGAAGGATATGATAGAGTCCCTATGGCCTTCCAATACCTATATTTTCGGCCTGATCCGCTGGCCAATAAATGTTCATATCGTTGGACGCCAGTTTACAGTTAACGGCAACATCAGTTGACGTTGACTATATATCGGCGGCAATCGGAGTGGACGTTTACTCTCCGGAATCTTTAAAACTATATTACTCGTATGGGTATTATTATTTCTATATCTTGTGCTTCAAGTTGTTTTGCAGATGTTAAGCACAAGCCGCGCTTCAACTTCGGAACACTCATGCAACCGTGAGTGTCACACAGGTATGTCTAACATAGGACCCCACCAGAGGCGAATAACTTGGTGACCGTAAACCCCGAGTTCCCCTTTACCAAAAACAATGACGGGTTTGCGATCTCTCAGTTATTCGTATGGCCTTAGAATTTTCCTCTGGTTCTAACTTGCATTTTAGATAGGAAACCCACACCAGCATGCACTGCTAACGCTTTCTGCTAAAACTCAAAAAAAAAAAATGGAGATGTTCCTCAATTACTCTGCGGCTCCCCAGTTCAGGTGGCCTACTGGGTCAGCACCTTTTTCTGAATATTTGAGCTGATTTCGGGCCTTTGTTGTCCCCCTTCGGAACTTGTCCCACCGTGCAAATCACAAGTAATCAAGCAGTCTTGTTGAGTTCATGCGAACCTTCTCCAGTCATGAGCTTAATTTTGGACTTCATGCTTCCAAACATTGATTCCAGTTAGAATCTTTGATAGTCCTTTGAGAGATCAACCAATCCCTGTCTCCACAACCCCCTAAATTGGACAGACGTCCTAATTGTTGGGTCTCATATTGGAGAATGTTGGGTTACAACAAGTGCTTAAATGTTTTTGATGATGAGCAATACTAATTGATGTTATGTGAAATGTTCACAATGGTATGTTTGTTTTTGATGATGAACATTTCATGAACAAGACAAATTGTTGTGTTATGAATGTGTGAAACATGATGAGAATGACAATTGGATGCAAATGAAACACATGTTTTATATGTTCATTATATCTCACTAATTATGTCTTTTAATGTAGGTGAGATTCCATGCAAGACAAAGCCCAAAATCCAAGTGCAAAAGAACAAGACAAGTTGCTGAAATAGTGCACCTGTCAACAGATGACAGTGCATCTGTCAACAGATGAATAGTGCATCTGATGCATCTGTCGACAGATGATTTTCGCCTGTCGACAGATACACTCAGAAATCTATTTCCAGAAAGCCCAGTCTTCCGGTTCTTGCAAACCTGTCAGCATCTGTCGACAGCAGCAAGTCGGCTGTCGACAGACGGAGTTTTGGGAAGATCTAATGGCCAGGATATGATCTATATTTTGGTGTTTCCTTTTAGCACGACTCTCTATGCTTGGACACCACTATATATGGATCATATGAGGCTATTTTCGCAGCAAGGAGCCACCATACCAAAACCCTAAGCAAAGGTCAAGATCAAGGCTTTCTTCCTGCTGCCCTGCTTCATCTCTCTGCCCAGAACAAAGAAGAACAACCTTCCAAGCGGAGTTGAAGCCGGTTCGTCCGTGGTTCAAGCTTCTCCATCAATGATACTTGTCAAGACAAGCTTGGAGTCTTCTGGACGACCAACGAGAAGAGATCTACATCGGGATTTGATTCTTCATCTCAAAACTCTTCTCCTTTCACTACTTTCATATATCTGTGTGTGTGCACTGATTTGAGATCAGTACGTGGATGTTGTGGAAGTGTGGTTTGTTGTTCTGATTGCGTGTTTGCATCAGACAACGTGTGTGTGGTGTGTTGGTCAGATCAAGGCTAGAGGATCTGATCTTTTGTGGACTTGATCTAGCGTGTGTGTGTGTGGTTGAGCCGGTGTGCTCGTGTGTGTGTTGTACTCAGTTCTTGAGTAGTGTGTCCTCACTGTGTGGGGGGTGGACGTAGGAGTCACGTGGTGTGATCTCCGAACCACCTAAAAAATCCCTTGTGCACTGTGGTTTGACTTGTGGTTTACACTGTATTGCGCTAGATGCATGCATAGGGATTTCGTCTACACACTAACTGTTAGTTTGCTCACACACATTGCATCAGATCAAAGGGGTTTTAATTGAGTAGATCTTTTAATCCGAAGTAATTTTCATATTGCTTAAGTTTCCGCTGCAAATCTATTCAACCCCCCCTTCTAGCTTTGCCAATACCGAGTATCCGATCCTAACAATTGGTATCAGAGCAGGTTCTTTGTTTATCGGTACTGATTTGGCAAATCTATTTTTGTTGTGATTTGGCATATCTGTTTATGTGTGATTAATTGCTCTGATCGGGTTTATAATTGATTCTGAACTGATCTGATTACTTTGGTTGTTGGTTTATTCATCTACAACATACTCAGAAATATGTCTGAGTTGTCGAGTATCATAAATAGACCAATGATTATTGAGTTGATAACCATGTTGATAAAATGCAAGACTCCTTTAAGAAGACAAGCAAGATTGCAAATAAAGCCAAAGACAAATGCTTCATGGCCCTTGGCAGCTCCAGAGGTTCTCCTAGTTCAGACAAATCTGAAAGATCATATCTGTCAGAGAAGTCAAGAAACTCTCAAAGGTCAGGTAAATCCAATTCAGACCCATTTGACGCATCAATATCTAATTCTGATTCAGAAGATGATATTTCCTATGATGAGTTAATAGAATGCTATGAGCACTTGTCCAATCAACTTAAGAAGGTAAAAACTAAAACAAGAAGCTAAGAAGCTAAAAGAAAATTGGATAAGAATGAAATGAGAATTGATAATGCTCAAGCATTCTCTGAAGAAAATGAAACATTGAAAATGGAGAATGAAAAATTGGAAAAGAAGTCAAAAACTATGAAATCAAGTTTTCTAAGTTGAAAGAAGATCATGATCATGTGGAATCTGAAAATTCTGATTTGAAAAATCAAAATGAAAAATTGATTGATCATAATGAAAATCTCAAATTTGATAATGATCAATTGATCAAACAAATCTCCAACATGGCTCATGATCATCAAAAAAAGAGAAATGCAACCAATTGATTGAGGAAAATAATCATTTGAAAAAGAAGATTGAATGCATGTATCATGACAGACCATTAAATGACGAATGGAACAATTCTAAGAATAAAATTGTTGATCTGAAACAACAAATTGCTCAATTTGAAAATGAAAAGAATAAATGAAAAATGGTTTGGATGTCATGTTAAACAAGCTTCAGACTTCAGAAAAAGAAGTTGTTGCATTAAAAGCTGAAAAACAGAAGATTCAAAATGAATTGAAAAACACAAGTCTTGCTTCTGTGAAAAATAAGAAAAATGTTCAAAAACAAAATAAAAATTTGAACAAAAATGCAGCAATTAGAAAGAATGTTGTTACAACTGAAAATCCGAAAAAGGAAGTGAAAAAGAAAGCAGGATTGTACAAGGTTTCAACTCCTCCAACAGCTCAAAAAGCTTCAAGGCAATCTCCAACTCCACATCATGCCAAGAGATACCAAAGGGTACCACCTCCTTCTTCTCAACCCAAGGGTGATCAAAGGTACTCTAAAGGATCTCAGAGATTCCAGCAAATGCAATCACACTATGGTAAGCTCCAGGTAAATGCTCAACCCGTTTGCTACAAATGCAATAAACTTGGTCATCTTGCTAAATTCTGCTGGAAGAAAAATCAACACTCTCATAAAAATCATGATGTTGTGCATGCTTCAAGGCTCCATAATAATCCATGTGTTCATACACACAAGGATAAACATGTTCATAAAGATCAGAAATTTCATGTATCTATGAACAGGAAAACTGCAAAAACAACAGAAATCCAAAATCAAATCACTTTGGATTTTGAAATCTTTGTTATATCCTAACATTAATGTCGTTGCAGGACCCAAGCAAGTGTGGGTCCCAAAACAAGCTTGATCACAAGCTGAGATGTCTTGCAGCCAAAAATTAGAAATGGATTCATGACATTGGCTGTGCAAGGCAAGAAATGATGGAGAACAAAGGTAACTTTTTTGACTATGATTGAAGACTGTTCAGGTAAAATCTCCTTATCACTTCATATTTGAACTGCTGAAATTGAAATGGATTCTTACCTTTATCTGAGCAATGCAAAATGTGCCTTAATGCTACCCCACTTGACAATGCCACTTAGCAATTGGAATCATGCCATCTTGCTTGCATAACTGTGCACATGACCTCTTGGTATATCAAATGATGACATGTGGAAAAACAAGTTATGCTTGTTTGGAAACGATCATTATGCGTGAGTAAAATACTCCGCCAAGTACCAAAAGTCATGTAATGTATAAGGCTAGTTGAGTGCTTAATAATTTGTGAATTGCTTGATACATTTACTATGCATGTGTTATGGGGGAGTAAATTTGAAAGTGCTCATATGCTCATGAAATCTATGTGCAAGTGCTTGTCATGAATGTATATATATCATGCTTGAATGTTGTCTCATTACATGCACATCTTATGGGGGAGTAAGTTCAAGGTAGGTTGAGTGAAATACTTGAGAGAAACCCTTCATATTCATTGTGTAATTACTTCTCAAAATCTTGTTCTTCATGTCACTCAATTCTATGCCTCAAAACTGATTTTCTCAAGTATCTGTCGACAGGCACTATCCCATCTGTCGACAGACATGCTCTCCCAGAACCAAGCCTTTCAGGCCTGTGTGCATCTGTCGACAGGCACATTCTTGCTGTCGACAGATACACATTTTCTGTAAATTCTTCATCCTTCTTCATAATTTCTTCATGAGTATGTTCATATCATTGATGCAAGGGAGAATTGGGTATAAATATTCATTATAACCTTTCATCCTCACATAGTATCAAAGTCATATGGTTAATCGCAATGATTTTGAAATAATATTTTGAGATTGAGTCTAGGTTGTATCATCTAGAAAACATTGAACAAATCTAATGATTTTAACCTAACTCACTTGAATAACTCCCTTGTGGATGATCATGTTCCTATATGGATTGACAAGTAAGAAGGTTTTTGAACTTAATGTCTTTGCATTGGCCTTTGACCTTAATAAACCTTTTGAACTTGATTTTCCAACTTAAAAAAAAAAAAAGAGAAAAGCTACCTATTTCTAAAGTCAAAAATTAAAAAAAAAAACAAATATGTGAATTGGGACAAAGGCAGAGCAATGATGAGTATCACTGAGTAACCGGGACACGGGCATCACAAATGTCTGTCTTCGCGTCAAAAAGTCCTTTCATTATCTCTGCATAATGGTATGATGGTCACTCACACTGAGTAACTGGGGGTACGGGCATCCCAAATGTCTACCTTCACGTCAAAAGGTAAAAGTGATCCTAATTACCACTTAAATTGTTCAAATGCTAGAAATAGAGTGGAGCCTCCAAGATTTAAATCAAGGGCAATAGGTTGTCTATTGTCAGTTGTTCATGTAGACATTGCCTTCATTTACCAACTGAACATCACCCACTAAGGTATATGATTTTCTTCAATGGTTTTATTCAAAATGGTTATCTCATTTTCATGTGTTTTTGAACGATGTATTCTAAATGCTATAACTTGAGATTCCCGGAGTATTATCTCTTAACCATTGTAGAATTTTTATGTGTCTTAATACTAGTGTTTATGACATTTTGTAGTGGGTATCAACCTATTCTCAACCTTGCAATCTCATTTGAACACTCATTCCCCACTCAATTCTTTCACAATTCAGTTATGTGGTCACACAATTCTTTGCTTCATTCTTTTACTTGTGTGCACCCATTATCTTTTTGAATGTTGCCAAAAGGGGGAGAAACATCAATTGTGCATAAATTGAAATTTTTGTCATCATCAAAAAGGGGGAGAATGTTGGGTTCTCATATTGGAGAATGTTGGGTTACAACAAGTGCTTAAATGTTTTTGATGATGAGCAATACTAATTGATGTTATGTGAAATGTTCACAAATGGTATGTTTGTTTTTGATGATGAACATTTCATGAACAAGACAAAATTGTTGTGTTATGAATGTGTGAAACATGATGAGAATGACAATTGGATGCAAATGAAACACATGTTTTATATGTTCATTATATCTCACTAATTATGTCTTTTAATGTAGGTGAGATTCCATGCAAGACAAAGCCCAAAATCCAAGTGCAAAAGAACAAGACAAGTTGCTGAAATAGTGCACCTGTCAACAGATGACAGTGCATCTGTCAACAGATGAATAGTGCATCTGATGCATCTGTCGACAGATGATTTTCGCCTGTCGACAGATACACTCAGAAATCTATTTCCAGAAAGCCCAGTCTTCCGGTTCTTGCAAACCTGTCAGCATCTGTCGACAGCAGCAAGTCGGCTGTCGACAGACGGAGTTTTGGGAAGATCTAATGGCCAGGATATGATCTATATTTTGGTGTTTCCTTTTAGCACGACTCTCTATGCTTGGACACCACTATATATGGATCATATGAGGCTATTTTCGCAGCAAGGAGCCACCATACCAAAACCCTAAGCAAAGGTCAAGATCAAGGCTTTCTTCCTGCTGCCCTGCTTCATCTCTCTGCCCAGAACAAAGAAGAACAACCTTCCAAGCGGAGTTGAAGCCGGTTCGTCCGTGGTTCAAGCTTCTCCATCAATTGATACTTGTCAAGACAAAGCTTGGAGTCTTCTGGACGACCAACGAGAAGAGATCTACATCGGGATTTGATTCTTCATCTCAAAACTCTTCTCCTTTCACTACTTTCATATATCTGTGTGTGTGCACTGATTTGAGATCAGTACGTGGATGTTGTGGAAGTGTGGTTTGTTGTTCTGATTGCGTGTTTGCATCAGACAACGTGTGTGTGGTGTGTTGGTCAGATCAAGGCTAGAGGATCTGATCTTTTGTGGACTTGATCTAGCGTGTGTGTGTGTGGTTGAGCCGGTGTGCTCGTGTGTGTGTTGTACTCAGTTCTTGAGTAGTGTGTCCTCACTGTGTGGGGGGTGGACGTAGGAGTCACATGGTGTGATCTCCGAACCACCTAAAAAATCCCTTGTGCACTGTGGTTTGACTTGTGGTTTACACTGTATTGCGCTAGATGCATGCATAGGGATTTCGTCTACACACTAACTGTTAGTTTGCTCACACACATTGCATCAGATCAAAGGGGTTTTAATTGAGTAGATCTTTTAATCCGAAGTAATTTTCATATTGCTTAAGTTTCCGCTGCAAATCTATTCAACCCCCCCTTCTAGCTTTGCCAATACCGAGTATCCGATCCTAACACTAATTAGGTCAGCGAGCCCACACGAGCTCTGGTTATGAGACCTCCTTGATTCAACCTTCATATTACAACTCTTTTGACTCAGACACACTAGAATCTAGTCAAAGTCCAATACGGCAACGCCAAGGACCCTAACGTTGGGTTGCAGTTGTAGTTACACGGGTAGATCACCCTTCCTCTTATCCATATTTGTCTCTCAGATGATTTGTCATTTGTTTCTAGCCAAAATCTTTGGTATGGCTTGCTAGAATTCCTATCCTCGGAGATGGTCCCTTGTATCAAATCTCCGCGTCCTTTATTTACCGAGACACCAACCTTTCAGTCTGCTCTGCTCCCTTGCAAGATCGAATGTCTCGGAGGGGCATTTGTAGATGCGAGATTTGGCCCATTCCCGCGTGGTTCCATGGCCCATTAAGGTCGTTTGACCATTTGTTGACTTGCCTCGGATCCCATGTAGACGGCAGCATCGACTGCCGCTGACTGCATGTTGGCGGCAATCCCCCTGGATGCTGACTACTGTTGGCGTCCACCTATGTTGACGCCTACATGGGGTTGGCGGCATCATCGTTTGACGTCAACCTGGTTTTACCTAGTCTGCGCAACTGCCCGAGATTCCAGCCCACTTGCGCCATTCTCTCGGCCATGCAACGCATATAGCCGTTCCCAATGGGTATATGGGCCACCTTGGCACCCCATTGACCCAGTAAAAATCCTACTTGGCCTCCCATCATTGGTTGGAGCATAAACCCATGGATTGCCAAGTGTGCAAGTGTGTTTCTTCACACTTAGCATCCTAGGAACCCTAGCTACGACCCCCACTGCCTATTTAACTCACTCTCTGGCCTTCTAAGCAAGGGGGAGAGGCTGGACGTCCAGACTTTGTCACTTGGAGAGAAGAGAGAGAAAAGTGCATCCTACCTTCCATCATCCTTCTTCCTCTTCCTCTCATCATTTGAGACGTCTAGGAGGTGTCATCCCGAGCTGGAGGAGCCCAGCAAGGAGTCAACAACGCCAACAACGAGGATCATCTCCCTCCTCCTTCTCTCTTACCCTTCTCTCTCTCCTTTAGTTCTACATGTTACACATACATTCACACACACCCTAGGCATATAGGGCACTTTCCTACACACCTAAAAAGGGGTTTCCCAACCAAAAACGGAGGGAAGAAGGGTGGTCATAACACTTGGCCACCCCTCTTCTCAAGTCTGCTACCGGTACAAGGCTCTCCTTTTGGGCCTTTTCTTTTCGTTTAGGACGTTTACTACACTGCCTTTAGTCTAATAGAGTCTCTTTTCGTGGAAGGAACACATCAAAGAAGACCGTGGAGCTCTCGTTCTTTGGCCGGCCAAAGAAGGAGAAGTTGGAGTCCCATAATCCACCGCTACGCGAGGCTACTGCACCTATGTGTTCACAACACCTCCTTGGGCATAGGTAAGGCCCTGGCGATCGCTTCTCTCTCTTTACTTTACTGGTTTTCTTTGTTTTCTCCTCAGTCAACTCGGTCAACTGGGGAGTCAACGAGGTCAACCAACAACCCTTCATCGCCAACGAGGGAGCGGTGACGTTTGTGAACGACCGGAGGATCCCACAGTCACCGGGAGTGCGGCGAACGATTCGTCTACACACCTCGATTGTTCTTTCTTGAACACTTCGACTGTCAATTTGATTGGCCCTTCCGGCCACTGAGATCTGTCCTACAGAAGAGCAACCCACGTTCCAATAATCCTAAGTACCTTGTACATGTTAAAAGTGGTAAGAATGTGAAGCCTATTCTAATGATTTCTAATTACTTGATTTATGTCTCCTCTGTAATTCAACTGAATTCCCACCTTGAATCTATTTGTCTTGAATATGAAACCAAAGGAAATGTATAGGAAACGCCCTTGAGCTTTCTTGCATGACTAGACCTGTTATGATAGCTTGAATTCTTACCAATTTATACTCTTGAAGTTTCTTGATCTGAGCTTATGTTTTGGCATCTATGACTTCCTACACTTCTGTCCTTCTTGACTCCGAATGGCCATAATGATTTGAATTTGGCACTACTATTGGGATGATATCCCTGATCAAATGTCTGTGCAATAAGGGCCTGATCTGGTCCTGGGGAGGAGCACCCCGACGTACTAGTATAGATCAACCAAATTTGAGCGGTGCTTGGCATTGGCATCTATACGTATGCAAGATTGGAAAGTGCCTATTTGTTATATGATATGAATGAAGCACAATGTGCTATTTGATATGATATGTTTGATTCGTTCGTTTGACTTGAAAAGTTTGACTCGTTTGAAATGGCCAATATATGTTCTTGTCACATGTATGATTGGATCATAGTTTGATTATTGTATCATTCTCATGACTTTATAATTAGCATGATTCGCTTGGAATTCTGTAGTATGAAATTCTTGTCCTCTACCTGCATGCTTCCTATTTGCCTTGGAGAGCCTGGAGTACCCTGGAGGAGTTTAAAGTTTTTGAATTTTTGATGTATGGGAAAATCATGTAATAGACTTGTAAACCATTGAAGTCGGATCTGTGATGAGTGTTTTCTTTTAGAAATTAGTGCTTGTATAAACCATGCAATAAATGAAAGAAATAGTTGATGATTTGTCTAAGTGTGAATCATGGATGTAGGAGTCATACATAAATCATTTTGTGTTTCATGTGTTGAGATCTTGTGCCGGTCTGTGGCAAAGTTTATTGCAATAAGGGGTGTGTCAATTCTGAAATTTTATGAAAGAATCATGTTTTGGTAAATCTTTGTATGAATCTTGTGATGAAGGAGCTTTTGTGAGTACATGAGAGTGAGCCTTTCCTGTTGAGGAGTTTTGTCACTTGAGTTAGCAAAAATAAATTTTTTGTGGGCCCAAATTGATATTTGAGGCTTGGCCTTTCTATTTCTATTTCATTATAGGAGATTTGATTTGAATGTCACACCTCGATGTGACTTGAGGTGTTGGTCAGGAATTATGATGATTTTAGATTATTTTAGATTTTGAATTTCCACTGCAATTATGATACTCAAATTTTGGGGGCATGACATTCAGGACCTCTGTAAGAAATATAACATCACCCTACATCATTCATCTCCATATTACCCACAAGGCAATGGTCAAGTTGAATCAACTAACAAAAACCTTCTTAAAATCTTAAAGAAAACTTGGGAATCGCATAAATTCGTTGATTGGCCAGAAAAACTAATGGGAGCTCTATGGGCTTACCGTACCTTTGTCCACACTCCCACGGGGCAAACCCTATATGCTCTCACCTATGGGATGGAGGCGGTAGTTCCATACGAGATCTTGATCCCTTCACTAAGAGTCCAACTTGATAAGGAACTTAACCTCGACGAACGTTAAGAGGCGCTGTTGGTTCAATTGGAACTCTTAGATGAAAGTTGTCTAATGGAAGCCGATCATGTGCTCTCGTATCAAAGGCGAATCTCAAGGTCATTTGAAAAGAAGGTAATTGAACGAAAATTTCAAGAGGGTAATATGGTTTTGAAACGTATCTTTGTCAAACCCAGAGGTCCAAGGTCTAAACTACAGCCAAATTGGGAAGGTCCATACGTAGTGAGAGATAGGTCTTTAGGTGTAAGGTCACAACACTTAGACTAAGCATAACCCCGTGTTAAGAGTCTGAAATCCCTACCTCAGTCATCAAGGGTTGCCCTAAGCCAGGACCAACACACACACACGATGAACCGGCGCGGTGGCACTTAGTAGACATCGTGGCAATGTAGGCCATGCTTAAGCGGTGCAAAGGTCATTCTCTCACCAACTCGGTCAAAGTGTAGGGGCAAGGGTTGTAATGCCCCGAAAATTTTATTTACTAGAAAAATATGAATAATTTGATAATTAAACATAACTACTATCGTGAGATGTAATTAATCTTAATTTAGGATTTATTGGTGATAATAGATGATATTTCAAGTGTCATACTCAGAGGTGCGCACTCCGACAGGGCGAGACCAGAATTCTGTAACGAAAATGAAATTCGAGAATACCATAATTTCCAAAAAAAAATGGTGATATCAAAAATGTAAATATCCGGAATTGTTGACGTGCGGATTTCGAGATTAAGTCGATGTAACAATTTTCGGGCAATTTTTGCTGGGTGAAAAATAAATTCTAAAAATTGAACTAAAATCACCATAATTTGTAAAACCCTTTCATTAGCTTATGATTGAAATTTTAACTTGATTGAACACCATTAGGACACACAAACTTGAGGTTAAATGGGCTAGCTGATTTATTGACCATTTACGAAAACTATTTTTTTGGGATTTTTCCTGCCTACGCAACATGGGCTACGTAAGCCCATGACATTGTGAGTTAAACACCCTACACATTTGTTACCTACATGTAAACATTGGGGGGGCTTGCATGGGATACGTATTACAATAAAAACCAAATGGTTTTTACTGCGACACCTTGATGGCCAACGTGCCATCGTGCATGGGGAGGCCTGCTGGGTTATAAAAACACCCCAACACCCATAGTATGCATCTTTCCAGCACTTCTGCTCTTGTTGCTCCTATTGTTGCTGCTGGAGCCATTGCAACTGCTGACCGTGGCCGTTGCTACTGCATGCTGGAGCTGCTGTTGCATCTCCTGTTGGTTGCTAGGGTTGTACAAAATATGGTCCAAACCGAAAAATCGAACCGAACCGGCCGGTTCGGTTCGGTTCGGTTTCGTGGAGGTCACAGTTCAGTTCGGTTTCAGGTTGGAAAACCGAAATGAACCGAATATGTATATATAATTAATTAATAATACATTTAAATATAGAAAACGCTTGTGGCGCAGTGGTTGAGAGTGTCGACGCAACCTTCGCAGGGAGGTCGCGACATCGAATCTCGCTTAAAGCATTTGGTTTTTTGCATATTTTGAACTCAATATGTACATATAATAAAATAATAATTCAAATATACATAAAAAAGCCTGTAGCGCAGTGGTGGACGCCAAAGGTGTCCGCAGCCATGCACGGGAGGTTGCGAGATCAAATCTCGCGACCCCGCCGCTTTGAAGCGCTTTTTTTTCAGTTTGAACCGAACCGAGAACCGGTTCGGTTCGGTTCGGTTCACTGTAGCAGTTCGGTTTGGTTCGATTCCCCTAAAAATAGGGTGAACCAAACCGAACCGAACCGTTGTACACCCCTATTGGTTGCTACTTCACCTCTTGCACCGTAGTACCTGCTACTCTCTATTGTCTCTTGTGGACCTCTACGTTGAGGAGAAGGACCCTTACTCTAACCAGTCAGGTAGGATTCATTCTTTTGATCATCATCGTATACTTCTTCTTCCATTTTAATCCTTGGAATTCAAGTATCTATCTTGACCTCACATGGACATGGGATTCAATTGGCTCGTTTGGTTACTTCATTACCATTGAGTTCATATTTTTGTGAATCAACACTCATGTCCTTAGATGTGATCTTATGTACTGGTAGAAACTCTTTCTTTCTCTCTCATTCTTGTTTTCTACCGTTGCTAAAAAGTTCATGTCCATGTAGACACTTGTTTCTAACCTGGTAAGCCATCTTAAGAATTGTGAGTTCATCTCTTGTGAACATTTCTTAACCTGCGTATTGGTAGAATTCTTCCTGTTGGATACAAGTAGGTAATGTATTGATGAATTGACATTCCAGTACCTTGTTGTTCTAAGTTTCTAGCTAACCATGTTTAGATGGTTTTTCCTCATGCTATGATCTTGACTTCCTATGAAGTAGCATTTGGAGCTGTAAACAATTAATTCTAGTTGTGTTGTTCATGGTTGGATCCATAGGTTCCATTGATAAGGTCCTTAGAGTGATTGCAAACCGTTTCTGGAGGTTAGACCTGGTGGCTGTCGACAGATGGGGATCACCTGTCAACAGGCCCCAAGCTTCTAGAACTCAAATCTTCAGAAAAGACCAGTATCTGTCGACAGATAATACTTACCTGTCGACAGATGGACTGACCTGTCGACAACCAAATCAGGCCTGTCGACAAGTACTGCCCAGATTCCAGAAATTGGTTCTGGATGCTTGCACCTATCTACAGCCACTTCCTGGCTGTCGATATACACTATCTTGGCCAGTTTTCCAGCACCTTTCCTTGTTCAACCTCTTATTGAAACATCATGCTATTAGCCTAGCAAGTTGCCTCCTTCATTCTCTTGGGTTTTTACCATTGTGTCACTAAAGAGGTCATCCAATTATTTTCCACTTCCTACTTTGAATTATTCTTGAAATCTTCAAGTATAAGAAGTTCCTAGTTGGTTACAACTTCCTGTATTCAATGATCACAATCCATGTTCTTTGATTACATAAGAGTTTGAGTACTTGAGTAACACAATTGTTGATGAAAGACTTGTGATGACAATTATTGGGTCCCTGGACCCCACTTAATTAATATGCTTGTGCAAATAGAGCTGGTCCAGTCCTGGGAGGAGCACCCGAATTCGTTTACAGGCCGTGCGAAATGATAAATGATCTAAGGATGTTTGGCATTGCATCACTATAAGCTGGATTAGTCATCATGTTATTTTGTCATCAGTTAGATATGATTTGAACCAGAACATGGTTGTTATTCTGAATTCTTGATCATGCAATCTTATTTCAGTATTCCTGTTTGTTATTTGTTGACTTGGTCGTCCAGTCACTTTTGTTATCTAGCCTTGTTAATGGTTAAACTCTTTATACTATCCTTGATTATCTTAATTCTTTTGATTAATAGATTGAATCCTACTGGGCTAGTTAGCTCACCAAATCCTACTTTTCAGGTTATTTACAGTTCTAGAAGGCGGGACATCGGGATTTGTGGGCTGAGAGATCAACCTTTGCGGCATTTACTTTTGAATTATAAATTGAGAGTCATGTAGACAGTTAATAACTATTTTTATTTAGTAAAGCCACGAACAATTTTCTGCCCAAATAGTTCAAAGTTTACTCTTGATTTCTTATTCACTCACGTTACGACATTTATTGATATATTAAATGTCGGGATGTGACAAGGGTCGTAAAGGCAAGGCCACCAACCTTAATCACATCTTGACGAGAGGAAGTCTCAAATAGGGGCGGTCGGGCTTGAAAGTAGCAAAAGCAAAGAAAAAAAACAAAAGAAGCAATGAAGCAAAAGGAAGAAAAATAACATGATAGAATAAGGGCATGGCAAAGAGTGGCAAAGTCCTCATAAGATGCTCATGAGGCTGGTAGTACGCATGCTCCAAACAAAATAAGTTCAAAAGAAAAGACGACAAAGTCCCTGAGTAACAGACCTAGTCTTTAAAGGGTATGCTGTGGGAAGAAGCTGAAACCCAACACCCTTAAACATGCATTAGACTTTCCTTAAACAAATAATCTTCCACTTCCCTCTACAAGATCGAGTAGTCTCTTAGGTATGGCCTGGGTAGCCGCATTGTTAACAAAGGGCAACCACCTATGGCAGGTCACCCCTAAGAACACATCCTATCTTAGTAAAGTCCTTGGCGAAAAGGGGAAGCAACTAAGACTCCTAACCAGCAGTTTGAAATGGTCTTTGTGTTGTGGCCCCAAAAGGGTGAGTACCTTTTGTCTCACACGTCTTATTTTAGGAAGGACTAACGCCAGCTTTAGGCACCTTTCAAAACTCCAAAAACATCAAATATTTCAAATTTTTTAAAAATAAAAAATTCCAAAATTTAAAAAATAAAATATTTCAAAATTCTAAAAAAAATCAAATAATTCAAAACTAAAAAAAACAAATATTTCAAAACTCCAAAAAGTCAAATATTTCAAAACTAAAAAAAATCAAATATTTCAAAACCCAAAAGAATTAAATATTTTTAAACCCCAAAATATTTTATTCATTCATTTATGCATGTCATTTATTTCTTTCTTTCCGTCTATTTAACAAGGCTTAGCCCTTTGACCATTACCAAGGTCAGACACTCAGCATGCTCAAGGCAAGGGGATAAGTCGAAGAACAGATCCAACCTTGTTTCATGTTTGCCTAAGTGTGCAAATCGCAGCAGAAGAAAGAAAAATGGCACTCATATCGTACTCGTTGCTGTCACACACACAATCATGTTCCATGGCCAAAAGATCCATTCCATATCATCATATCTGTACATCATCATGGTACATGATAAACAAAAATGGAGAAAGGTACAAACACTCAACCACTCTCCCCTGTACCCTCGTGTGTTCGAGAGGGTGGAGGGGAATCTCCCCCGGCCCTGTCATACTCCCCTTAGCTGGGCCCTCGCACTGCCTCACCTCCTCCTCGTTCCTCAGCCGCCCGAAGGAACCCGTCAAGTAGTGCCTTATGGAGATGCTAGGGGCACCACTCCTGCTGGCAGACGAGCGGCTACCGCAGACCAATGCTGGCGCCCTCTCCACCCCCCTCATCTCCACTTGGATGATCGAGACCGCATGGCGCTCGGTCACCATCTGGGTACGGAGCTCGTCAACCTCGCGACGTAGCCCGACTGTCTCATCCGCCTGAGGGAGTAGGCTCTGCCACCTCCCTCTCCAGCTCGGCAACCCTGGCCGCCTATGTTAGAGACTCCCTCAACTCGGCCTCCTGCAAGTTAGAACATGAGTCAAAAGAGGTAATAATGGAAAGTAAGGAATAGAGGGTATGAGGTTAGTATCTTACCCACTCGTGAAGCTGGGTCGTGGCCTCCTCCGCTAGGGCCACTACCACCTCTAGCTGGCCCTCCAACACAGAATGACCGAGCTCCTCGCAAGAGAAAGAGGAGCTGCCCACCATTTGTTGTGACCGCTCAAGCTCGGCACGCTACAAGAGAGGAACACAGATCAGAAAAATAAAAGTAAGGGAAAGGAAGAATGGGTAGTTGAGCACTCACCAGCTCAATCACTATCCTCTAGAGCTCATCCCTCTGCTAGATGGTGGAGTGGAGGAAGCCCTCATGGGTGGCAACTCTGCCCTTGGGGTCGAACTACAAGCATAGATCAAGTTAATATAAGCAATTGAGGGTTAAAAGATAAGAAAAAAGCAATAGAAAAGACAAGGCATAAAACACTCACCTGGCGCCAAGACCCTCGGTACACTTGGGCCCCGTACCTCCGTGCAAAGGCACGAAAGTAGTCCTCGTCACTGGCAGCCTCCGAGGTCACCTCCCATCCACTCTACTGCCAGTCCTCGAGCTGCTCCCAGGACTGCTCCCTCCAGTCTGTCACTGACTAAATCTCACGAAAGCTGAGACCCGGCCTCTCCCTCTACTGAGTCAAGAACTCCATTGTAGCCTGGTGGAGCCCTAGAGTCCTCGTGACTAGCCGTAGGTGGAGCGGAACCACAATGTTGAAAGCATGAAGCTAGATCTCCCTACTGAAATAGGGGCGGCCCTGCTCCACCCATGGATGGTCAGTGTCCTCCCCCACATATGGTGTCCACTCAACCTGCGCATCACAGAAAAAGTCCATTAGTCATTTGTCACAATAGAAAGAAAGGAAAGGGTACAAGTGGATAAGCACTCACATGTTCGAAGGGGATGGAGTCTAGAGCATCCTGGATAAGGGTCACCTGTAAGGGCAGGGACAACTCATCTCGACAAAACCGCCAGCGATGGAGAAGGGGCACTGCACTCGGTCGCCTCTGCACTCCCCGATCGAGGAAAGGGAGGTAGTGATATGCCCATACCTGCAAAAGATGATGATTAGTGGTATAGTCAATCATAGTAAAGCAGGAAAATAAATGAAGGTAAGCGTAAGAAGTGTACCAGTAGAAGAGGGAAGAAGCCCGCCACCTCTGTCTCCTTGCCGGAGGTGCCCAGGCTGTTGAAGAGGTGGGCCAGAAGGGCCGCATCCCATGCATAACTCCCCACCTGGGTCAAGTCTTCCAACAGGGGCAAGCACCTGCAGCCCACCAGGTCCCCTTTGCTCCCAAAGATGAGCTTCTCAATCACAAGGACCGGGAAGTGTCTTAAGTCTCGGTCTGCTACCACTCCCACCCCCCATACCAACGTCACCCTGGCGTCCTCTGTAAGCCGCGCCATATACTTTGTCTGGCCCACTCCGGTCATATGGCAGGCGTCTGCTACTCCGAAGCTGGCCTAGAGTCTCATTCGCGACACTAGGGACAACCTCTCCCGCACCATCTCCAGCCCCAAGAGCCTCTCTACCAACTCCTGATAGCAAGTATAGGTCACCCCTATCACCGCCTGGCCATGCACCCTCAGGTCGGTGATCTGTGCCACATCCTCAAGTGTGGGGATCATGTGACCCCACAGAAAGAGGAAAGCGTGGCACTCGGGGACCCACCTCTCCTTCAATGCATGAATTAACGCCACATCTGGCATCAACCCGTACAACCTCAAAAAGGGGCAGAACCCCATCTGCTCCAGGCGAGTCCTCTGAAAATATGACAAACACTGGTACACTATCCACCCTAGTCAGGATCTCAGGTCGCTCTGAAAAAATAGCCAATAAATGCATGAAAGTAGTCAAAAATCAATTCATGTGCAATCAGTTCAGGTTGCTAAAGGGTGTCTGTCGCCTTCTGAAAGCGACACCATGGGTGTCACGTTCATTTTATGAAGGTGACAGGTTGGGCCCTCGCCTTCTAAACGCGACACCAATGGTGTCTCATTTTGCCTAGTATTACGACAGTGAGCCTGTCGCATTCTCAGGCTACCCAACAGCCATCTGACATTCCCGATGCTTTCCCCTTGGGCCAAAGGCCCTACAATCGGTGCATTTGCACCTAACCCCCCCATCAATCACACAAACAAAGAGGAATTAACCACCTACCTTCTTAAGGTCGACAGTCTCTTCATGCCCGAGCGCCTCCATGGAGGTGGCCGTCTCTTCTAGTCCTGCCACCGTGGAAGCCTCCCCGACTTGCCGCTGCCGGGTGATGGTCTGTTTGGACCTCCTCATACTCTCACCGCCATCGCCTCCACTACTGTCACGCCCGACATTTAGCAGCGGAAATAAACGTCGAGAGCGTGAGCGATACAAGTATGAGTATCACAGTCGAGTAATTCAGAGAGACATCTTAGTATAATGAAAGATTTAAGACCATAATAATGTTAGCCAAATACTCTTTATTTCATTTCCAACAACTATCTTGAAACCTTACATAATTAGAGCCAAACATAGGGCCCGTTATTGTATTTCAATATACATATGACATCAAGAAAAGTAAACCTAACTATTACAGACTCTATGGATTCTATCTCGATGGCTGACATGGCAGGTACACTTGAGAAGCTCATCACTCTTCCCCAGCCCCGTCATTCTCTAGTTCCTCATAATCATCACATGAAAATATTAAGGAAAGCAGGTGTGAACGCACTAGCGCTCAGTAGGATTTATATATCATGGTGCGGGCATGCTTTACATGAATTAACAATTTAACATGTAAGATACTAACATGCAATACTCAGGACAATAACAATAGGGACAACTCCAAACTACAACTTGTACGAGAATGGTTCAGTAAACAAATCCAGTGACATTTATCAGGTGAGAAGGAACAATTAACAATGAGACAAATGACAGTATGGTCATTTATCATGTAGATGAGATTCAATATTCAGTAACATGTACAATGGATATCTCAAGTTGAATTCCTTAGAATTCCAATGGACAATGACATATTGGAATCAATAACGATGACATGTATAATAGATTTGGCCATTTCATATATAACAGTTCAATCAATCAATCAATCATTCAATAACAGTGTGGAAATTACCCAGATCAATCTTGTAGTCAATTAGGTGATTGCCAGACACCTCAATGGATCATATACTCTCGCGATTTTAAGTATTTCGGGTGCTCCTCTCAGGACCAGACTGGGCCCTTATTTGCACAGGCATAGTTATGAACCGAAGTTCCAATAATTTCTGGTAATTCCATTCATTCATTTATGGCCAATATGATTTTCAAGCAATGGACAATTATGAACTAAAGATCATGCCAATGACAATAAGGAACAAGGCAAGTAGACATGATCCGGAGTGAATTTCGGCAGCATAACAGCTTAATTACTTTAGTTCAATCTTTACATTTAATGGCTTGGTTTCAATGTAATAAAATCACTCCCACGAGAAGTAGATAAGAACAGAGGTGCTTTCTATCTTCTGGGAACTTCAATGGTACAACCAACTCGGTGTCCATGAGGGAATCCATAGAGTATGGAGAATTACGGAGGTCTTAGAGAAAAGGTCACTAGTCTGCTGATACGGAATGACCGCTCGAGAGTTTCCAAATCCCCAAGAGAGGGCTGCCTATATGTGCAATGTGTCGTGTAGAACGTGTCTCAATTCACAATCTATTGGTTTAAAACAAGACGGAAAGCAATTAACATGGACGCATGACATGGTATTCAATTCAGTCTATCACATGATTCCTGCATTTTTAACATGTAACAATTCCAGTTATAAACAAGCTAGAGTATGGACATAGCTCATATCAATCACATGATAGATGGAATCAAACAATCGTTAGGAACACTTAGAATAGAGGTTCATATTCTTATGGCTTTCATGTAAGTTGATCACTTTTAGGCCATTGAATAACTACATGACATGATATAACAATAGGACATGCATATGGTTGACTGTACAACTTAATAAAATAGTCTCGGGTTGGTCTTTAAATCACGACGGGTTCAGACGTCGCATTTAAGAAGACTGTACATGGTTCAAATACAAAGCAGTCTGCGAAACATCAAATCACGACGGTCTTGTACGTTGCCTTTATGTCATGGCTTTTAAAACGCGACGGTCTTAACAGTCGCGTTCATAATGCGACAGGCAACAAGTCGCTATAACCCTGAATTGTGACGGTTAGACACGACGTTCACAGGGTGTTTTCAAAATCCCGATATAAAAATTGTCTGAAAATATATGAGCGGGAAACTGGTCAAATCGCGATGGTATGCTCTGTTGCGTTCAAGACCGGAAATGAAATCCACGTGACACACAGTTTTATGTGTCAGAACAGTCGAGTCAACATCAAAATCACAATGGAAGGTTTGGTCGCCTTTCATGTGAACGCGACGGTCTTGTACGTCGCGTTCATGCAAAGAAGAACGCGACATCTGGAATGGTCGCGTTTTAGGGTTTCATCCGAGAACAGTCGAAACTGGGTAGTCATGCATGCAACACTTATAACTCAAGATCTAGGGCTCCTGGGACAAAAGTATGAACAAGAAAGTCGTTGGGTTCGAGGAGTAGAAGAGAACCACAGTTTTGGTTTGACCCAATTTGGCCTCAGTTTACGTGAAACACAGTAAGAACACATAAAGCCCTATTCATGTGCGACTCTTGGAAAACGCTTAATACGACTCACATGGTTCATAAAAATTGGGGAAAACACATGCATATGAAAGTAGACTCGATGCTCTTTCCATTGGTATGTGCAAAGTTTAGATTAAGCCCAAGAACACCTACCTTTGAGTGGATCTAAGAGGTGTCTATTCTAGGTCGAAGCAGAGAACGGTTGGAGAAGAAGCTTAGGTTCTCGGCCGTCCTCCTCCTCCTCTCCTGGTGCCCTAGCTCGCCTCCTCTCGACCCTAGCATGATGCTGACCCTTCCCAATTTGCCTTATGATGATTATTTATATGATTAGGGTTAATTTCAAGTCCTAATGAGACTAGGAAGGTTTATTTGCGGTTCTAGCATGGTGCCTTCCAAGTTTTGGGGATTCTCCTCCCAATTGGAGTAGTAATACTATTAGGAAACCTCCTAACATGGCTGGGTACAAATTTGGTTGCTATTTATGGCTAATTACCTTTGTTTTAGCCCTAATTTGCCCCTTCCTATTTTCTGCACAATTGTGGTTACGAATTTTAGGATTTAATGTCATTGGGTTTGTTCTTTTGGCCCAATAATAGTTTACTATGACTTTTATTTTATGTTTACTTAACATTTTTATTTATTGCTATTTTTCTGCAAATTTTAAATCAATAAAATTTTGGGACGTTACAACTGCTCTACATGGCGTCGGTCGACGGAAAACAGGGAGAAGAAGAGAGATGGAAAACAGAGAAGAGAAGAGGAAGAGAAAGGGGAGATGAGGAAGAGAGATGGAAAATAGAGAAGAGAAGAGGAAGAGAAAGGGGAGATGAGGAAGAGAGATGGCCGCCGCCGCTACCGCCGGCAAGGTCGCCGGAGTGGGAGAAGGGAGAGAGGAGGTCTCTCGGTCGCCGGAGGAGAGAGAGAGAGAGAGAGAGAGAGAGAGAGAGAAGAGGGAAAGGTGAAAGGGGTGTGGGGCCGGTTTTCAAAAAGTGCTCTATGGTCATGACAGATAACGCGTCACGTTCAATAAAGGTCGCGACATGCATCTTGTCACCTTCATATCCTAGGTTGTGACCATTGACCTGTCACATTTTGTTTGCGACAGGTACCTTGTCGCCTTCTCAGTTTGCTCACAGAATCTTCAAATTTTGTGTTTTCATTACTAGTTCTCAAAGGAATACATCATATGAAGACTTAAAATCATCATAAAGGCCAGATACATTACTCTTTTGCTCTCATTACATCAAGTTCATCAAATTTCTCAAAGAGATTCAAAATTACATCAATTCTCTCTCACAAGATCACGATCACCTCGTGGCCGGATTTCCCTATACTCTCTGAGGTACGCCTGGTACGTCTCACGCTCCTCATGCACCATGGGAGGTAGTGCGTGAGTGGCACACATACGCCACATCACTAATGCACTCCGCACGGCCTGCTCGTCTTTCTGGTCTCCTAAGAGTCTCACTCTCATAAGAGGAATATGTGATGGCTGAAGTAGCTTTGTCCAGGGCTTCCCAACCTGAAGGTGCAGGTTGTAGAGAATGATTGCCATATTCCCCACAAGTTGTAGGTCTAATCCATGTCCAAGGGGAAGCCATATGTCCACCCAGCGTAGTGTCGCAATGTCCATAGCAAAATGCTCAGTTGGAAGTTTGTTGAGGTAGAGTCCACATGCACTTCGAGTCTTCTTATCCGCCGTCCTACATATCACATGATTGGAGATTTTGGCCACGTTGCCTATGAAGCACAAAGGGTGGCAACCAAAGATCCAGCTCTCGGTAGTGGGGTTTTCTACGGGTTTGAACTTAATCCTCACCCCCAATCAGCACTCTAGGAAGATCATGGAGCCAAAAAGATGGCCCCCTAGAGCCGCGAATGTAAGTCCCTCTTAAAGGAAAGCAAGGACTGCATGAGAGAGTGAGAGTGCTCGCCATACCCCACTAATGGCACTCAAGTTTGCATGGTCTAAGAGGTGATCTCCGGATGGGAAGAGAACCACACCACACAAGCAAATAGCTATGGCTTTGGCTTTCTCAAGGTGATTCCCACACTTATTCTTACAATGAGATATGACCCACTTAGACAAGGGGATTATGTGAACATGTTGAGGGCTAATCATAGTGTAGACATCTTTGGGATCTATCATGAATTTGTTGACCCACTTAGTTGCCAGCAAGGATAGCTTGGGGGGAGGGGGGATAGGGAATCTGAATTCTAAAAGACAAAATCACCACATGAAAAGTTTGGTTAGCATAAATAAGCGTATGCAAGGGAAATTAAATGTGCGGAAGCAAGCACACAAAGAACATAGAGATTTATCCTAGTTCGGTACTTCCCAAATGGAAGACCTACGTCGAGTCTCCAAGCAACTGTTGGGATTTCTACTAACCAAGGGTATAGTCCCCCTTAAGGACATACAACACCCAGCCCTTGTTGGTCTTCTTCTCTTTCCGGACAAGAAGGCAGCCTACTATTTCACCTCAGCCAAGTGCTTCTTTTACGAGCTGAAAAGCAACTCACTGGTACAAACCTCTAATTGGTCACACCACCAAACACAAGTTGGCCTTTCCTTCTAATCAAGGGGAATGCTTGCACAGTAAGCCTTCTCTTCCAACAAAGAGGAGCGTTGTGTACAGTTCTACATCTGGACACACCACCCAGCACACTGCTGGTCTTCTCTTCTCAAAAGAAGAGCAATACTTCTAAACATAAGCTTGGACACGAAGCCCTTAGATCAAGCTAGATCAAGATAAACAAGAAGATGCTTGATCTAAGATGATGCCTAAGGATAAAGGAGTACATAAGAAAGACTCTCTTAGGCAGACCCACAAATCTCTCTCACAGATACACAATGAGAGAGAGAGAGAGAGAGAGAGAGACTTGAATGCTTAAGAAGATTTCTACTTGAATGCTTCTTCTTTCTTGAATGGGCTGGAGCTCTTTCTCTCTTTTCTTTGAGTGTGTATCGAGTTGGATCCTCACTAGATGTACACTCCTTGAAAGATTTTCAGGTTCGCTCTTCTTGTTGTTTTTCTTCTGCTTTGACTTCATCCTTTTATGGGGCAGCTGAAGAGGACCGTTGACAGATGGCCGTTGGAGTTTCTCCTTCTTCTAAGTCTAATGGATATCTTCTTGTATCTACTGGATCTTTGGAACAAAAGATAATCTTCCAACTGGTGCACACTTCTAAGAGTCCCAGCAGTAGGTCCAAGATGTTGACTATGAGTAGACTAGACCTGTAGACATTTAATGTAAAAAGGATGTTAGACTCGAGAAGTCTTCTTTCAGATGGCCCATACCTCTTTTGCCTTATGTCCATATTTCCTGCTGATAGCTATAAATAGTAGGTAGGTGCTTTTCTTTCTTAGCAAGAAGGAGGAATCCTATGAGACAGCCAAAGGTAACTTCAGTCAGAGAAATAATGAGTTAAGTAAACGAAGTGCATTTGAAATTTCATTTGACACCAAGACATTTTGAAAGTCAATCGGTATGAATCATAGCAGCAATCGATATCTTATTGAACCTTCTATTCAGTAATCAATATGAACTATTACTAATAACATCAATCGATGTAAGAAGACAATCGATATGTTAAAGGGCAATCGTGATGCTTAAGGCAATCGATATTGCTCAAAGACAATCGATGTGATAAAGACAATCGATATTTCTCAAAGGCAATCGATGGGATAAAGGGCAATCGATGTGCTCAACATTCGATATTAAGAAAGACAATCAATGTGATTCAAGACAATCGATGTAATAAAAGGCAATCGATATGCGTCAAGACAATCGATATGATAAAAGGAAATCGATTGTCTTCAAGACAATCGATACAAAACTTATATACCAATCGATATGGCACTTATTTACCAATTGATAAAGATTTTTTCTCCAATCGATATGGCACTTAATCACCAATCGATATGCATTGAACAATAATCGATTGAGCTTTCCAGTGTAAATCTATAAAGCGATAGTGCAAGAATATTTTTAAAATATTATTAAATAGATTTGAGAAAAAAATATGAGTTTTTGTTATCACCAAAATAAAGGAATAAAATATAAGAGTGCTTCAATAGAATTCACCTAGGATGAGCTTGGGATCAATGGGCTCGACGATATGGCATATTTTGTGCTCATCTCCCCGAGTAGTCTTGGGTAGTGCTATGAATGCCTCAACCTCTAGTAATATGGTAGCTTCAAAGTTTGGAAATAGGAAGGTATGGGTTTGTGGGTGCCATAACTCTATCAATACAGTGATGTTATGCCAATCAAAGGTGATTTTATGGTAGTTATAGGCGGCAATCAAAACACCTCCTAAACCCCACTCTCTTAAGGTGTGGATCACATGCATGGGTAACGTCTTCATCATGGGTGCTAACCAAGTGAGCTTAGAATAGTAGCGAAAGCCAAGAAAGAGCTAGAAGAGAAAAGAGAAAAAGAAGGGGGAAGAAGAGAGTTGCATCAACTTGCTGAAATTTGGAATTGAAAATCAAAGGAAATTGAAGAACACTTTACATACCTTTGTCACATCGGCATTGTTACTCAAATGATTTTGAGACCTCCCCTAGCCTCATCAGCTCATTGTAGGACACCCGAGCATGCTTGGGACCTTCGTAGGAGGCCTCTCCACCCATGGGAGCACTTGGAGCTCTCTTCATAGCCATGAGAAGGTTGAGAGCTTGAGAAGAAGAAGAGTGCTTGTGAGCTCCGAATTTGGCCTATGCCCATCTATTTATAGGCATCCAATGCTCCTAATCATGTTAGAAGATGGAATGGAAAGCTTAGAAAAAGTTAAACCCGGACTAGGAAGCTCTTAGAGCCCCATTAGGACACAAAAAGTGCTCTCGGGTTGCCAAATGGAATTTGAATGCAGGAATTGAGGTCGCAACATATCGATACATCGCAATCAGGTTATGACGTAGCAATATGTCACAATCAGGTTGCGATGTAGCGATACGTCGCAACCTAGTAGCGATGCCCAGGCCGTCGTGTTCTTTCTATGAGTATTTTTTGACTTATTTTCAAGAACTTCATGATTATTTTGCCAACTTTAAGATGATTTCTTGTGCTTAGATGATTTTGCTTCATTGTTTTACCAAACTTTAAGATGTTTTACAATATTTGCTTGTCATTTATCTAAAAAATCCATAAAAATCAGGAAATCTAAAAGCATAAAATTCAGAGGTTCATCAGGTGAGTTCAAGTAAGTATTTCTAACCCTGCTCTCTGCATTACTATATATTATCTACTCTATTATATCATCTCAAGGACCGGCTAGTCCTCAGTGTGTTCTGGGATTTGAATTCCCCTTCAACAAAAACGAGGATGATCTAAGTAGACACGGTTAATCGTTGGATAGGCCGTTAGGTCCTATGGCTCGGGGACGATGGATTCTTTCGTACGCCATGGTTGCGAAGTGTCTTGACCTCGCTCATACAGCTTATCAATATTATCCTTGAGTATTTCCTATTTTCTCTTTTTCTTTGCATATTGATTTTATGATTTCTTTTCTTTTTAGCCCAGCATGCATCATGTAGGACTTTGAGCTTCATGTCTTATGATTTGTTAAGGCCAACTTTGCATTGATGTCCAGTTGTTCTTCATTTCTCCAACAAGGAATATCATTCCACTCTGAATTTGAAAGACCCCTTTGAGCTTGTTGCTCGGCCCAGTTTCCCAGTATGGGGTCTAGGATTCCTCTCATCCACATTCATTATATCAGTCATCTCATTCCCCTTGATCCATTCATTAGTCGTGAACCGCTCGAAGGCCAGAGTCGAATCAACCTGTCAGGATAGCCCCTTTCCTCTATTGAACGAAACCTGCAAGCCTAACATGACCAAGGTACCTCTTCATCAGGAGGTTGATCATCTCTTTTCTTTTGATCTTTGTTCGTCCCAGATTGGAACCGTCTGTGCTTCCTATTCCAACCGTGTTCAAAGTCTTCGGGATAATTCCTACTGCTTATTCGTTCAGAATGAGTGTCTCTTTACCTTGATGCCCGTTTTTCAACTCGTTCTGCTTCACTCCACTTCATCGTCATTTTATGTCATCTCTGCTCCATTACCGCTTCACTCCCTTGCAAAGCATGCATCAAGGAGAGGCAATTTGTAGACACCCATTTCTGACTTATAAGTTGAGTCAAGTTCCTTGTCACATCATTGACGCGTCCATCACTCTGGTAAGCTCCTCCTGTTCTAATCAATCAGTCTTCATCATCATTTCATAGCTCTCTGAGTTGGGAATCCAACACTACAAGCTGTGTGCCAATCCAACACTCATGCAAGAAGAAATAATACTTTGAATAGGTCATATGCTAAAATATCATGAGGGCGACAATCTCCTTGTCGCGTTCATGTTCATAAGGCGACGCCATTCTTTTCGCATTTACAGCCTCATTCCGATTATCTTTAGAATTAATCAATTATTTCAAGAAGGCGATGGGTCGATATGTCGCATTCTCATTTAGCCTTTAAATTCCTTGAAAATTTGCCAGAAAATTTTTTAGGACTTTCTTCTATGGAAGGTGACATATTGAGACGTTACTACCTGGTAGCGATAGAAGGCTCATCACGTTATGGTTTCCTTTCCATGCACATGCAACGTGGCTTTCCTAGTTCATTTCTGACCCTTGCCATTCATGAGTAATCCAACTTTTGAGGAGTCTAGAGGTCTTCAAATATTGCCAAATTTGGAGAAAACCTTTCTCAGAACCTCCTTGCCACGTTCTAACTCTCCTTGCATAGCCATAATTGTCAAAACTCGAGTGCTAGCTCATTATTCTTCTCCTAGCCAGTTCAGGAGTAATTGCCTATAAAAGTGTCCATAGGGCATGGTTTTAGGAGCTCTTGGCATATGCTTCTTCCTCTCCTCGAGAGCTACATATCTCCAGAAGATCTTTCAAACTCCAGACAACCAGGAAGTGCCCACTATGGCATTTTCTCCCCCTCTCTCATATCCTTTGTCTTTCTTTCAATTTTCTTTATGCATGCTTGTTTAGTTTTGTTTCTTTTTATAATTTTTCATTAGATCAAGTCTCACACACACCTATTTTAAACACCCAAGGGGGTTAAAACACCAACCCCCACGTAAGTTCCCTCCATATTGTCATGTTCTTCATGTCTTTTGAAATTGATGCTTCACAAATCAAGTGTCTAATTTGTGTTTCTCTATTTTGATGTTCTTGGTAGGTTTTAAAGGTAGTACAAGTACGAGGCTCTTGTTCCTTGGCCAGCTAAGGAGCAAGAAGAGAAGAATACACAATCTCCATTTCCTATTGCAGAAGACGATGGACACCTTGTCGCGTTCATTGATAAGGCGACGATCTTCTTGTCGCTACCTTCGGAACAAGTTCCTTCTACACTTTCTTCTATTTTCAAGATAGTTATCATCTTTATTCCACACAATCATCTTTTTGCAACTACTTTGGTGGCGATCACGGTCCTTTCTTCATACCTTTAATATCTTCATCACCTTTTATTCGAGGATCAATTCCATGATTACAATAAAGATTCTTCAAATTATCTTACCTTAATCAAGCAACTACTCCAACGGTTAAGGAGCTAAACCTAGCGCAAATCCCATGTTCAGCCCTCCGAAAAACTCCTGCTGAAGTAGTTCTTGTGATAGCACTAATCACTCTACTCTGACTCAACAACTCCACCTAGTGCAGCTACTGTGTTCTTGTGATAGCACTAATCATGCACTCTGACTCAGCAACTCCACCTAGTGCAGCTACTCTCTCTCTCTCTCTCTCTCTCGGTGTTTAGGGTTTTATGGGAAGGAGTTGCCTGAAATTTGCAACTTACCTATGGGCTTTTTACTCGAATGAGAGACGCATACTACACATCTAAGCGAAGGATCATCCAAAGAAGTATGGATGAAGATCCTCAAAAATATGAGAGAGAGAGAGAGAGAGAGAGAGAGATCTAAAGACACGCCAAATTTACCAACTTGGGTCGTTTAAAGATGACCTGCACAAAGCTGGGCACTGTAACTCGTTGCCCCAACTGGTCAGTAAAAAAAAAAAAACTTAGTACGTAGTAAAAGTACAAAACAACTATATTGCGTCAGCAAAGATGCAAACGCATTCCTTCAAGAGTATGATTTTTTTAATTGCATACGCATTTATTATAAATATAATGTTTTATTTTTGCAGACATCCATACCGCACTTGTTCATTTTTATTTATCAATTTCCAAAAATGGTGCATCATTTAATGTTTTACAAATGGAAAGGATACCGACGCTGTTCTGATGATGGTGGTGGTGGGGTAAGGCATCCACCCGACACTCCTAGCTTTTTGGTTACCAAAGTTCTCAGCTGAAAACTTTTTAACCGTATTTCAAACATAGGGTGAACAATAAAATTAGCGTATTCTAATCACAGAATTCTTCAGCGCACAAACAAAACTCTGTGGACAACATGGTCATCGCAAAGAAGGCGATTCTTTCTCGTACCCGCCGCCCTTCCCCCTCGTTGCAGCAGAGACTGTACAGGCCTGGCAATCGATTTTGGCTTGATCCAAGCCACGCACCCAAAGAAAGACGATGTATCCATGTTAATCAGCATCGTATTTATACATCATTCATAAAGTTTCTCTCTGTCTACCCACGTCGATTACAATCATTGCAAACATTATCCATGGACATACAGAGTGCGCATCGTTGAGAGTTATTTCAAAGGTTCAATCTGCACAACAAAATGTACATCAGCAAACTCCATCTCGGTCTTCCATTGGAAAGAGAACAAGAAGTACATGCTGCTGCCAGTCGTCTCATTCCATTCCAATAGTGCCGTCCGTACTCTGACGCGCTTCTTGAGTAAAAACCGCCCGCAAACATCTATGCATGTAACCTTCCAGAAGCACGTTTGATTTGTCTCTCACTATGCACATTGGTGTTCCAGATGCAACCTCCGATCCTACCCAGCTCTGCAGTAGTAGTCTTGTCCACACTTCGGTGCCTGTTTTCTGTTCAAGATAGTCCTCCTCTGAGAGCAATGGCAGCCCTTCTGATAGCCCGGGCGATCCTCCATACCTCCTGTTGCACCGCAGCCCGCTGCGCTTTGGGCTTTTGACTTTTCTCGACTCTAGAGATCGCATCTGCTATGCCGGGGAAGAAGGAAAGTTTGCTTTCATAGTCTTCAGGAGGTCCATATATCTGTTCTAGCATTCAACAAACGGATGAACTGTAAGCTACAAATGCCTGTGGTTGTGTTTCAAAAACCATGGTACGAATTCAAACTTGTCTAAACATGACAACCAAGGGATGGGAGCCTTGAGTTCGATGGATGAGCATATTGCTATCAGCAATTTGATCAAGCTAACTTTGACTGCTTGAAATTGTTAAATAGGTTTCGGACCACAGCCTCTACAACAAACAGCAGTCCATAAGCCACAACTATAGTGCGGTTGGGCCACAACACTCATGTCAAGGAGTGAATGTCATTTCTAACTGGCTCGCAACGGTGTGGCTGTGGGCCTTTTACATTCCTCAGGGTTCACCATCGAGGTTTTTCCTTACATACCAGAAGAAAAACGAAGCACGAGCATTTTGGGGGGGGGGGGGGGAACTAGGTAATCCAGAAATATGTAATTCAAAGTACTTTATGTTTTTACCGTATGTTTATACCACTGTCTCCCTTTCAGGCCCTCTGCTTCCAAGAAGCCTCTCTCAGCAAGCATCAGACGATCATTAAGAGCATGTACCTTCAGTTCCATTGAACCATCCGTGATTTCTTGGGCACGCAGCTCCTGTATTTAAAGCAAGAACATGCACATACATGTCATATCAGATGACATATTTTTTCTTAAAAGCATCAAAGAGCTCAGAGAAGTGTCACTGTCATTGAAAAACCAGCGACTGGGATTTAACAGGGATGAGAGTAGATCAGCAGTAAGAGTTTTGAAAGCAAATTTAACACATTCGAGAACTTTACTAGACAGAAAGAATTAGATAAACCAAAGGCATAATATAACCTCATCCACCCATGACCCCCTGCAACATATGCAAGTGAGTGAGTTTGGGCGATTCAATGCTTGATGGGGAACAATAGTATAAGAATTGGTTAAAATAAAATAAAATACCACCACATATTTGACATAAGGTCGGAAGGGCAAGCTTTCAAATTCAACAAAATGTAGCTTAGACCAGTAAGTTCAGTAGTCCAACCTCTAGCACTTCATTCACAGAAGCAATAAACTCATGAACCGATGTGTTAATTGGCTGTATAGATACAACACCATCCAACAAGGATGACACTGCACGTGCGTGTTCCTGCAGCAGAAAGTAACACTTCAGGAAAAGGTTGCAGGCCACATGGCAGCATGAGTAGGCTATAAGTTCTGTTCCATCATGGAAACCTTTACAAATGCAACAGAATGAAATACACCGTCCATGTAGGTTAATCCAGATTTTGTGAATCAAACAAAAAAGAAAAACCATTAGCACCTATTTAAGATCTCTAACACAACTTTGTAACTCTCCAAAGGAAACTACATGGCAAACTAAGATGGTCAGGCTCCAAGCAAGAAGTAGAAAGAATGTTTAGAACTCATGTCGTCCTGGGGATACATTGCACCTTACAACATACATGGTGTGGAGCTGGACACCAAAGTTAGATGGAACAATGGTAAATACCTGCTGACATGAGAGTTCATGTAAACATGTTATGTTAACAGAACACATCTTCCAGATTTTTTATTGCTGGTGCAACACGTGTTGAATAACAGAATGTCAATCTTGGAGCCAGCTGCTTAAACCTGGATTAGGTAAAAGGAAAAAAAAAATTTACCTGCAACTGAGAAGCGTAAGAGAGGTAGTCAAAAGGGAGGATTATGTCATCTGCCAGATGAAGAGCCAGAAGTCCCCAGATCTCTGCAACTGGGTTAAACCCAAAGGAGATGACCTTCAGATAGTCCAATTCAATGGTCAAAAGCTAACAAAACAGACTACAAGAATTCCATTGTGTACGCCTGTCTATCAAATAATAATCAGGATATCATGTTGCGGTATCAAGAAATTTACATATTTCTGTTGCTTTTTAGTGAATAACAAAAGTGTCATTTCAACAGCCAGAGCAAAGGACATAGGAAGCAACTATAGGATCTGCATAAAGCAAGACAAGAGGCAATCATGAGGTAACATCAACCTCAGTTGCATAAAGAAGTGAGGAACTTGATGGAACCAACAAATGACCATATCACAATGCAATCATCATGTATGTTTTGTAAGGATCTATCGCGACCCGAGATCAAGAAAATGCAGCGAAAAATAGATTTAAAATTTGATCTCGATCCGTTTTGGGATTCGCAAACCAAACTACCGGGTAGTCAAAATCACCTTGCGCGGAATCGGATCCGTGTTCGTATGATTCCGTGGAGGTGATGTCACAAACCGTTCAGCCGTCCAGCCTCTAGCGGTGTCCACACGGTCTTCCTCGCGACGATCCACGCCTGCTTCCTTGGATTCCGCAACGCTCGAAGAGAGAGCTTGGATCCGTGCCGATCTCCGCAATATACGTGGCGCAAGAGAGAGAGAGAGAGAGAGAGAGAGAGAGAGAGAGAGAGAGAGAGAGGGGCGGCCAAGTGGAGCCCTGATGCCTGGGCAAGGTTGTCCCACCATATCATTATATAGAGACAGTGGTTTTTCACAAAAACCCCTGATCTATATATATTTAGATCAATGCCTGAAAACCTTTTGTGTGTGACCCTCTAGGCCCAACTACCAATCCAGTTAATGGTCCAATAAACTAGTAACCCTTACTAACTTGATTAATTAGTTAATATCTCATATTAGCTAATTAATAATCTGAATCAACTTTATCTAGCCGACTCAGCTGGGACTCCGAACACGTTGGGTGCCAAGCAACACCATGTGAACCCGGAAGGTATTGGGGTTCTGCAACCCTCACAAGGAACCTTTCCGTCATCAGTTGTCGTGTAGATATAATATCTCATTTGCACAATACTCTTGGAACAACTTAGGATATGGTATATTGTCAAATCCTAACTTGTTGTCCCATTGGGATCCGATGCTATAGATTAATATCAAAAACTCCATTTTTTATATTTTGTCTGCCCTGGCCAGAGACTCCATTACATCGTTTCCTTAAGTATTCTCCCTCTGTGTACCGAGGGCAAATGATCCCTTGTTGACCACTCAATTCTCTTCGAAGATCTTCCGCTGTGTCCAAACTTTGACTGTTTAGAATCTCTTGAATAAAGATTCATAGGCCAAGCTCAAAACACAAAAGTCCACCAACAAGGTGTCTTTGGTGTCTCATGTCTAAGGACCATCTACACAACTGTGACAATCAAATCTTTCTAGTTGACAGTTAGGTACAATACCATCCAGTGATTTTATTAGATCAGTTCAGTGAACTCTTTTTCTAAAGAGCACCTATTGTTTCTCCTTAGTGTCTCTACACACATGACTATGAGATCAGTCATCCTCATCATATGAGCGGGAGTAAACAATATTATTCTAACCGGAAATCTGATGTCTTTCTCAGGTATCCTCCGAATAAGAACATTTAGAATATGTGTTTATTGAGTGAGTAGTCTCATTAGGATGATCACACATCATAGTCTACTCACTATTGCACATGTTCATGGACTTTATTATAATACCAACATAGTAAAATAATAAACAAAAACAATTTTATTAATAACTGAACAAAATGATACAATATCAGATTGGCTTGTTGTCCACCTAAGACTAACATGTTTAAGTACTACACATTAAAACTTGAACTGTTGTTCCAACCTGTGGCCAAGATTAGCTTATTTTACATACAAAGAACAGAGTCATCTTCTTTGCTCCCTCAAAAGCTGAGCTGGGATTCTTATGCTCAAATGTTCATATTCAGGGAATATATATCTGATGCTATATCTCTGATATGATTTCCAACACAGCTGAAGAAGACATGGTATTGTCATATGTTCATATTCAGGGAATATATATCTGATGCGATATCTCTGATATGATTTCCAACACAGCTGAAGAGGACATGGTATTGTCATGGATGATAGAGCGTAATGCTATTGGCTCAGACAGTACCCAAATTTGGGAAGTTCCTGGGGATGGATTTGCTAGACGGGGTAGCTATCTTATGAAGAAGACACAGAAGACAATGTCAAGACTGGCACAGTTATTTGTGCAACAGAAGGAACAATGTGGTGGTACATGGGGCAGTTTGCATGAACAAAACAACAAAGCAGTATTTGTTTTGATGTGGTAAATTGGGTCAGAGAATTGTCTGAATGTGATATATTTACAACTGATGATTTCTGTTTTAGAGTTACTTGTAGTATGTCCATGTAATGTGGTTTATCTTTCTTATTCTGTACCTATGGTACAAGTTACTGTGTGTTTAGGTACAAAAACATTTTCTGTTAATCAGAGACAAATGATCCAGATCCATTTTTACCCTAATTAACATTGTATCAGAGCCTTAGGCCTTTGCAGTACCCACTACCGCCAACCACCCACCCTAGTGCCACCAGTGTGCCAGCACCCGTGCGGCTATTTCTCTCCTCACAATCTCTTTCTCTCTCCAGCTTGTGTGGCTCTCTCCCTGCCGATGTGTGGTTCTCTTAGCCTGCGCTGACCAATAGGGGGAGAAGTGCTGCCGACCGGCCCCCTCTCTAGTCCACAGCTCCATCGTCCGTTTTTCCTCATCTATGTCATCATCGCCCATCACCTTTTGCGCCACTAGGTGGAGCCAACCTTGTTTAGCCAACAACCTTTGTGGCAGGGCATCTCTTACTCTCAGCTATGGATGCATAAGGGACCTTGTCCAACGAGAAGTAGTAATAACTCCACACCTGCATGCATGAACACATTGATTATTCAAGTAACAAATTTGATGCAAGAAGAATGGAAAGGCTACAAGTAAAGATCATGTACCTGAAGAAATGGGGCAAAGCCTCCCACGGTGGTCTCCTTGCCGGTGCTGCTGGAGAGGTCGGTGATCGTATGGGTCAAGAAGGCCGCTCCCCAAACGTAGTCGCCGACTCTCTCTAGGTCGGTTACGATCTCCAGAAAGTGGTAGTGGATGTCGTCCCTCTTCGTTCCTAGCAACATCTTCCTTAGAAATAGTACCAAGAACCTCCTCAAGTCCCGGTCTACTCTCTGCTTGTCATGGGGGTCCTGGCCATAGACTGCCCTGGCTCGCCGCCTGCAGTCCTAAGCTCTCCAACAACTCTACTCGGTGAACCATCCTCTCGTCCCCGAGGTCATCTGCTCCTACTAGCTCTAGCCCCAACAAATCCTGGGCAAACTCAATGTAATCACCATAGGCGACGCTGGCCACTGCCTCTCCATCCACTCTGAGGCCAGTGATATGGGCCACATCCTCCATGATGGGCACCATGTGGCCCTAGGGCAACAGGAAGGCCCTACTCACTCTATCCCACCTCTCCCTGAGAGCCTGGATCAAGGGACTGTCTACATAAAATGGCTCGATCTCCAAGATCGGCCCGAATCCCATCTGCCTCACCCTCTCCCTCTGAAAGTCCGGGAGTCCGCAATACACCGCTATCACTAGCGGCTAGCGGCCAGTGGATCCAGGGTCTCATAATTCCCTATATGTAAAAAATTTAAGTTAGAACAAACAACACACGTTCAAATGGCTTAAAATAAGACATAATAGGGTAAAAATAGTAGCCTCAGGTAGCCCTTTTAAATCGCAACAGCCTAAGCCATCGCATTTCAACCTCCTGAACCGCAACGACTGGAGTCGTCATGATTCACCACCCTTCTCAATGATGAACTTTCCCCTCCTCCTCCTCTACTATAAACCATGAGTTTAGGGTCTTAAGGTACTCACCGTGTCTCAGTGTAGGGTTGCCTGCTAGCCTCCCTGCCCTTGCCCGAGCCGATCTGTCGGTGCCGCCCCTTCCTCCGTCGTCGACACCTCCTCCTCTTCCTCCACCTCTGCCAGAGCTCTTTCTCCCTCCGCTGTCGTCGCCGGTGTCTCCTCCCCAACCTCCATCATTTATGCTAGCATTGCTAGCGCTGCCATCTTTGGGGTCTCCCCCTCTACACCCTCTGTCGCCATCGTCGGAGCCTCCGTCGTCGACTCTGCCTTGCCTCGCCAATGCTTAGTAGCCGTCAGCTTCATCAAAGAGAAGAGAAAGAGAAAATATAGAGTCGAGAGAAGATAAAGAGAGAGTCAAGAAGGAAACTAAAATAGAGAGAGCTCGAGAGAGTCTATCGGCGGAAACTGAAGAAAGGGGGGGCTCTCTGGGTGTTTTAATGAAGTTCAAACTTAAGGTTGTCGCAATTTTAGGGCAATAAAGTGATACGCGACCAGTTAACTAGTCGCGATTCAGAACGTCATCATTACCCCAGCGCTGAGTTTATGGAGGGAATTTTTGAATTAAAGGAACGATCTTAAATCGCGTCGAGAATAGTGGTCGCGGATAAAGAAGAGATCCGCGACGTCTGAACGTGTCGCGTTTCAAAAGAGTCTGCCCAAGGCATAAAATTTGAAGCTAAATCTCATTGTTTTGAAGGATGCAATCATTGTACACATTGTTTTTTGTTAAAATAAAGAATATCGATTACTTTTATTGAGGAATCTCATTGTTGCACTTACAAACAACTTTTGGCTATAATCTTTTGAGCTCTCTTACATAGGTCATCCATTCATCTTGAGTCTCCTCTACATTTAGGACCGGCCATCTGTAGGTGCAAATCTTCCATAACTGACTAGCAACGGTATGGAAAGACACCGTGGTCAGAAACTCCGTACGACCTGCACGTCGTGACCACCACACGGCTGGCAACACAGACAGAGGAACTCTACTTGGACATGAGACACTACCTACGGAAACCACTACCACTAGTCAACCGGTCAAATGCGTCCACTGACGTCTTATCCTTGACCTAGGTCCAAACCTCCACGTCTCGTCAGAGTAGGGGCAGGAACACAAAGTAACTACAACAATAACCGTCGTAGTCTGGCTGGACTACGGTCCCATGCCTGGCCTCTCTAGGTGGTTCCGGGGCCACAAAGAGCGAGGCAGTGAGAAGGACTAACTAGCCTGCGCCGAGAAGAACTCTAAACGACCTCGGCGTCCCAGACCAACCAAGAGAGCTCTGCAAACGACTCAATGTCGCTATCCTAACCACCGTTTTCCCCTCCGCTCTAGAGTCCGTAACTCGAGCACTCCCGTCGCCTAGAGCACTCCCTCAACGGGCGCACGGGGATGGGGGTCCCAAGTAAATGGTAACAACCTCTCACGGGACAAACCCTCAGGTGCCGAGCACCGAACGACTAGTGTAGAACCGTACTAGGAACTAGCACTGGTGCCACGGGTACAGAAAGAACCGGAAACGGCGAAGACTCCACGAGAAATAGACTTCGCAAGAACTTACCTGAATCTGATACTGTCGCGACGCCAAGGCCGGCCATGACCATGTCGCGACAGCCCTGGTCGTCGCGATGATGTTGCAGCGCCCATGCCTGCCGCGACGCATGCATCGCGACATCATTTCGACCCTTAGGCCGGTCGCAATCTCAGTCGAGAGGGGTCCCGATACAGTCCTCCCAAGGACGTCCATGGTATGCAATCTCGCGAGAATCTCGCGAGATCTCGCGAGAATCTCGGTCTCGGCCCCTCCCGAAACGAGATGGCCGAGATATGTCTTCAGGGTTCAGGCAGGGTTGTCAGTTAGGATCCTCTTCAGGCAGGGTTGTCAGGACTTCTTATTTACCTGAATATCATTTAAGTAAATGTTATAATTTATTGTTTCATTTACTTAAGATATTACATGTAAATAAGGAAGTACCCCCCATTTGAATCTAATAAAAATATCAAAAAATCATATCTCTTACAAATAAAGTCAACTCTCCCATCCAAGAAGAAAATCGTGATTCGATGGTTCCAATCAAAATAGTGACTTTCTAATCTTTCATAATTTGTTATAATTGACATATCTAAAAATTTCATAATTCAAATAAACCTAATAGAATACTAAAAATCTAAAGTCCGGTAAAAAAAGTCAACATGTATATGACTTCTCCAAGGGAGCCACTCTCCTACTGACAGCACTTAGTCTGCTTGAGACCTCTCAGGATTTGGTCAAACCTAAGCTATCATCACCTAAACTCATGAGATTTTTCACTTTCTAATTGAAAATAAACTAGAATCCTAAGGAGAGAAAAATCACATCTCGAAGTCCAATTCTCACACTCTTGTTGTATGATATATGTGACATAGGTTGAGGCTTGAGAATGTATGTAATCATCTATGTTCCTTAAGGAATTATCCATGTGAACCTATGTGATCCACACTTTTATGTTATCCTGATCTCCCGAGATCTCTCCGAGATCTCTCGAGATCTCTTCTCTTGACCCTCCCGAGACGAAGTCGAGATCGATATGGCAAACCTTGTCAAGGACCACCCCAAAATCGGTACAAATCGCATCCACAGGGGGAGGAGAGCATGGGAAACACTAGGAAAGCATGTAAACAAACCAAACCACCCTTAAACACCACAAATCATGCATGATACGTAGAGATCTTACACTCAAAGGAAACCTCTCCCATGACGTGCATGGATCTCACGCCCCACAACCCCAATACCACGAAGAAACAAGGATCTCAAGGGTGTTGAACCACTCTTATATTTTATCCTTTATTTTGGTGATAACAAAACTCATTATTAACTTAAATATCATGAATATATTTAATATCATGTTTTCCTCGTAAATACAACATTATCGTTTCATGATTTGCACTGAAAAGCTAAATCGACTGTTGTTCAATGCATATAGATTAACTAACTAAGTGCCACATCGATTACTGCTTTTAAAAGTCCACATCGATTACTATACAAAAACATCAATTTCAGTAGAACATCGATTTCATTCAAACATCGACTTCAGTTGAGCATCGATTTCATTCAAACATCGATTTCACTTAAACATCGATTTCGGTTCAACATCGATTTCATTCAAACATCGATTTCACTTAAACATCGATTTAGGTTCAACATCGATTTCATTTAAAACATCAATTTCACTTAAACATCGACTTCAATCAAACATCGATTTCAATCCAACAACGATTTCACTCCAACATCGATTATGTCTCAACATCGATTACACTTATACATGGATTATGTTCACATCAACTTCATTTCAACATCGATTACATTCAAACATGAATTACATTCAAACATCGATTACACTCAAACATCGATTACCTATATCAAACATTAATTGCATCTGAAACATCGATTACTATTATACTTAAACATCGATTGCCTCTACATTTGAAATGTTTCAAAATGTCTTTGGCATCCAACTGAAAGTTCAAATGTACTTCACATATTATCTTATTATTTCTCTTTCTAACTGAAGATCTTTTTGTTGTCTATCCTTCAAGGTAGGTGAGATATTTTCAGTAGAAAACAAGGAAATAAGGCAACGTATGGGCTTTTGTCAGAAGACCTTTTTAGTCTGACCCTATCTTCTGTACCTACAGATAAGACTTCCCTCTATACCAAGTGTCTGTCAGAAGAAGAAGAAGAATAGATGAAGAAGAAGATGAGCGACGGCTAGAAGAGTTCCAACTTTTTTTTTTTAAAAGAAAGTGTAGCAGGATCAGCGACTGGTCGAGTGTACTCCACCCCAGTAGGGTGAAATGAATCCACTCCCCCAGGCGATTAACCTGCTACACGAAAATATATTGATATATAAAAGAAAAGGTACAGATGATGCGGGGTATACCCCTGAGAAGACCAAACATCAAGAATGCCTAAAATTCCCAAGACCCATCCGGTCCCCAATATAAGCAGGAAGGCAAGGACGTGGGAGCTCCCTAGCCGAGGAAAAAACCTCATTACAACGCTCAGAACAGGCAACATTGGCAAGCATTGCCACTTGATTTCCCTCCCTAAAGACATGAGTAACTTGAACACTATGGAGTTGAACAAAGTCAAGAACAGCCTTCCACCATCTGTAGCAGTCCCAAGCTGGAGCGACGCTAGAATGAAGGGAGGTAACCAAAGTCAAAGAATCCGAACAGATATCAGTGACCATTAGTCCCTTCTCAACAGCAAATAACACGCCATCATGCATAGCACAAACCTCAGCATCCAGGCTAGAACCAACCCCATAATAATGAGAAAAAGCCAGAAGGACAGCACCATAAGAATTCCTGAAGATACCACCACCCCCACAAGGGCCCAGGTTACCTTTGCTAGCACCATCAACATTGAGCATAATACCTTGAAAAGGTGGAATCCATCTCACAAATTTGGTCATCTTGAGAGGAGAATTAACATGAAAGCCAAGCTCCAGGAGAGCATCCATATGCTGGGGCGTGGAACATTTTTTGAAAGCCATCCTACTAATGGCATTGCCAACTAAATCTTGAATGTTGTGGCGCATAGAGTTAAAAGAGATCTTGACTTGTTCGAAATTCATTTTGCACCTAAACTTCCAGAGTTCCCAGACAATAAGCATGAAGCTGTAAATAGTAACAAAACCATGAGGGTTAGAAAGGCTGCAAGACTTCAGGATATCCCAAAGACGGAGTGAAATATTATCTTGAATACCATGGCCAACAACTCGAAGGGGGGAAACCCATTGCCAAAGGGGTTTAGCTAGATCACTGTTAACAAAAAGATGATTCAAGTCTTCAACTTGAGGGCTCCAGCAACAGCAATAGCGAGAAGGTAATGGAATACCACACTTAGCAATGCACGCATCTATAGGGACAGCTCTATGAAGCAATTGCCAACAGAACATGGAAGCGTGCCTACTGAAAAGATTATGCCAAATACGGAGAAGAGGCGTGCGCATAACTCCACGACTACGAATCAGATCATAGGTGCTTTTGATAGAGAAAATGCCATTCTTAGAAGGGACCCAAACACAAATATCAGCATTAGATGAGAGCTTCAGCTGATCCAGATTCACATTAATAAGCGAGCGCAGGTGATGACTGTTATCAAGAAGGACCTCCTGAACAGTGGGAGAAGGAGCTAAAAAAGGATTGGATAAAATTCGCCGAAGAGGTTGCTGACCAATCCAAACATCATCCAAAAAACTAATACTAGCAACATTACCCAAGATCCATCTAGAATTTTGTTGAACAATGTCATGAGCAGCAGATAGAAGTTTCTTGGATATACCATGCGGGTGCCTAGTAAGCTGGCCATCATGAAAAAATCTATTCCTAGCATATGAAACCCACAAAGAAGACCCATGATAAATATTCCAAATAAGCTTGATCACCATCGAAGTCTGAACATGCCAAAGACTACAAACTCCAAGACCACCTTCCAAAATAGGCTTCTGAATATTGGCCCAAGAGACCCAATGTCTGCGGCTCTCACTAGGAGAAGTAGCTTAGAAGAAAGCAGCACAAAGGCGCTCAATAAAATTAATAACAGTCTTAGGAATGGAAGATGCAGTAGCAAGATACACCGGTATAGAATTAAGAACAAAATTAACAAGAGTCATTCTGCCCGCTTTTGACAGGAATCTAGACTTCCAATTGCTAACACGAGTAGAGATTTTATCCATCAATGACTTGTACCAAGTTTCTACCTTGCTTAATAGGCAAACCAAGATAATGCATAGTCCCTTTTTGACGCTAGAAACCAATCATTCGATGAATTTTAGATGCCACATGGAGAGGAGCAGAATTAGAAATAAGAAAGCTGCTTTTGCCATGGCTAACTGTTGCCCAGAAGACGGCTCATACGTCATGATGAAATACATGAATTTCCGGATATTAGTAGCCTGACCATTGAGGAAAATGAGAGTGTCTTCTGCATATAAAAGATGAGAAATTTGCAAACAATTCCTAGGACCCGAGTAAGGTTGAATAACACGATTTTCCAACATCATCCGAAGGCCCCTACTCAATGATAATAAAAAGAGCCGGAACAAGAGGATCACCCTGACGAAGACCTTTGGAAGACTTAAAGAAGCCAGCAAGAGCACCATTAAAAAGAACTGAAAACCAACAATTAGAGATAAGCATGGCCACATAAGAAGTGAATCTAGAGGAGAAGCCAAACTTGCGAAGAACTGTCAAGAGGAAATCCCATTCCACTCGGTCATAAACTTTCATCATATCGAGTTTAAATATCATATTATGACCACGAACTTTCCTGCCAAGGTCGGAAACCAACTGTCGGGGCTTGTTGGGGCTAGAGCTAGTAGGAGCAGATGACCTCGGGGACGGGAGGATGGTTCACCGAGTAGAGTTGTTGGAGAGCTTAGGACTGCAGGCGGCGAGCCAGGGCAGTCTATGGCCAGGACCCCCATGACAAGCAGAAAGTAGACCGAGACCTGAGGAGGTTCTTGGTACTATTTCTAAGGAAGATGTTGCTGGGAACGAAGAGGGACGACATCCACTACCACTTTCTGGAGATCGTAGCCGACCTAGAGAGAGCCGGCGACTACGTTTGGGGAGCGGCCTTCTTGACCCATACGATCACCGACCTCTCCAACAGCACCGGCAAGGAGACCACCGTGGGAGACTTTACCCCATTTCTTCAGGTACATGATCTTTACTTATAGCCTTTTCATTCTTCTTGCATCAAATTTGTTAGTTGAATAATCAATGTGTTCATGCATGCAGGTGTGGAGTTATTACTACTTCTCGCTGGGGAGAGCCGCGGAAGAGCGTTTAGATGCGCTACCTCTCGCCAACTACCCCTACACGCTAACCATCGTCGTCTAGCAGAAACATCTTTCTCATCTTGGCTTGCTCATTTCATCATCCATCTAGTCTATGAGAAAAGCTCGAGTTCAACATGAACAACTCTTCGTCAACCAAAAATCCATTGATTTTGACGACTCCATTGAAAGGCAAGACATACTATATAATGACTACCTCGGTAAAATTAAATGGAGCTAACTATCATCAATGATGGAGAGCCTTCTGATTTCTACTGCTGTCTATGAAGGTGGTCCATCACATCCACTCTACTCCTCTAGATGAGTCGAGAAAAAAAAAGGCATATGAGTCTTGGCAAGCAAATGATGGGATGGTGATCTTAGATATCGGTTCTTGGAAATAGTTGTGAGCCACATATTTTCCATAACATCTTGTTTCTGGAGGCGACTAAGAGATGTGGGATTCTCTGAAGCGTGCATATTCAGGTGAATAGAATACATCACATATCTATAATATCTATTCTCAGTTGTTTGTCATCAAGCAGGATGAGCATTGTGTATTACAATACTTTTCTGAAGTGCAGAGTTTATGGAACGATCTGCAGTTGTAACACCTAAATGTTGTCAATACAGCTACTCTCCAAAAACAACAAGAGGAGTTTATTGTCACAAAATTCCTCTCCGCTTTGGATGACACAACCTCAGACATGTTCGAGAGAACTTGTTGGCTGATACAGCTATTCCTCAATTGACTGATGCATTCTTCGGGGTGTTATAGGCCACTCCCAGCAACTTGGGCAGCGCTTTTGTTCTTGCCAATAATGATCGCAGACAAGGGCATAGATGTGGCCACTCTCCACACTCGCACTGTGGAAGGTCGACATCATTCTGACTTATGTTGGAAGAAGTCCAATCCCACTGCTCATCTTGGAGTTATTTCAGAGATTGTGGCTACAGATGCACCTGTTGTGTCACCACAGTAGAAATGTTCCATTGCTCCATTCGCTCCATAGCCTGAGGGTGGAGTGATGTTGCCACGGGAAGACTAAGAGGCATTTAGGGCTGTAAACGGATCCGGATAACATTCGGATCCAATCTGGATTCGTATCCGATTAAACGGATATTATCTGTTTAACAAATATCCGGCAGAGCAGATTTCAGATACGTATATTATCTGAATAATAAATGGAGAGGATACAGAAATGGGCGATTCGCTCCATTTAAGATCCACTCCAAAATAGAGTTATTTCTGACCACTTGGTTGGTCTATGTATAAAATATAAATACTAGTTCCTTGGGAATCCCTTCCTCCCACTCAATCCCACTCCCGTGCCCGTTATTGTGAACCCCCGCCCCCCCACCGTGCAGAGAGACGGACGCCGCAGGCCTTCCTTGGCTCCTTCGACTGCGAACGCCGCCGTCGGCGAAGATCCAACCACCTGGCCCCACCCCGGCGGGATTGGGGACCCTCTGCGGCTCCAGCGAAGATCCATCTCCGACATGCAAGATCTCCCTCCGGCGAGTATGTTTTGCGCATCTGGTGCCTCTCTCTCTCTCCCCCCCCCCCCCCCCCATTGGCCAACCAGTCTGGCGGCCCCCCTCTCTTTCTCTCTCTAGATCTCTCTCTTTCCCCACTGGATGACCAGTCCGGCAGTCCCCCCTCCCTTCCTCTCTCTGGATCTCTCTCTCTCCCCCACTGGCCGACTAGTCCGGCAGTCCAAGGAGAAGTGCAAATTTGCTACGTGAGGACTTAAAACGAAACAACGTGGTAAGAAGATGACGGTACACGACCTTTCAAAAGATGTCGTAATGCCTGAAGTGTCAATATGTTTATTCTGGTCATTTTGGTTATTGTCACTATTCAATGGACCTATACTTCTTTATGAAGTGGAAAATTAGAGTGTTGATTATCGTGAAGGACAAAATATTCAACCATCACGCTAATAACATTAATATTGAATCTATGATATACCAATATGTGTGGTATTAAATTATTGGTTTTTACTCATGTTGGCCAAAGTCCATGTATAACAATTTATACATAGAAATAAAATTTTAATTTTATAGTTGTATTAATATGAAGAACACATAGAAATATGGTGAAGCATACGAATAAAAATGAATGGGCTACTTAGAAATTTTTTTGTGTTTCTAAGTCTCAATCTTAATCCAGCCAAACAAAGAAGAAGTCATATCCCTCTATCCCAGGTTAAGAAGGGTGAGGTCTTTTATGTGGCTTATTCTCACTCCCTATCCATGTTTCTACCAAATAGAGAATGAGGTAAACTTTTTCTTATCCCTTGGTCATACCAAACAATGTGTGGATAAGGGATAGGGATAACTAAACTTGGGATGACTTAAGCCTATTCCTCACTCTCCTTATTCCCATACCAACGGCATCTTAAGGATGTTGCAAAATACAGGTCATTGTGTGCGAAACTTATTTATTTGACTATTACTAGGCCTAATATTTCCTTTGTTGTTGGTGTGGTTAGCCCATTTATGTAGAAACCAAAGGTTTGTCACTGGGAGGCGGCTCTTAAAATTCTGCACCATATAAAGACCGCTCCAAGAAAGTGGTTGTGGTATAAACAGAATTGTCACCTGAAAACTGAAGCCTTCTCAAATGTTGATTATGCTGGATCTAGACTTGACAGGAGGTCTACTTCAGGGTTCTGCACTTATGATGGTGGTAATCTGATTACCTGGAGGAGTAAGAAGCAGTGTATGGTTGTCAGATCAAGTGTTCAAGCTGAGTAGAAAGCAATGGCTCAAACAGCTTGTGAGATGATGTGGCTATGCAGCTTGATGTCAAACTTCGGAATTACTGATGATGACCCTATGGTGATGCATTGTGACAACCATGCTGCAATTCATATTGCTAGAAAACATGTCTTCCATGAGCGAAGCACATTGAGGTTGACTGTCATTTTGTAAGGGATACAGTTATATCTCAAAAGATCAAAACTATTCATGCCTAAAAAGAATCAGTTAGCCAACTTGTTCACAAAGGCACTTGGTGTGTCTCCGGGTTTGCTACTCTATGTGACAACCTGGGCATGTTTGACATACATGCACCAGCTTGAGGGGGAGTGTTAGAATTATTTCTGTTTTAGGGTATATTTGTAATATCTCCATGTAGTGTGGTTTATCTTTCTTATTGTGTACTGTTGACGCAAAAAATGTTAAAGAAAAAATAAAAATAATAATAATAATAACCCCAAAAAAAACCCGGCCAGGCATGCACGGCCACCCCAGCCGGGGGGCCTGGCGCGCGGGGCCCGCCTGCGCCCGGCACCCGCGCCCGGTGCCACCCGCGTTGGGCGCCCCGCGCGCGGGCCCCACCCTCGCGTGGCACCCACGCCGGGTGCCGCCCGCGCCAGGGCCACCCGCGTCGGCCCCTGCGCGTGGTGCCACCCGCACCGGGCACCCCATGCGTGGGGCCCACCCTCGCACGGTACCCGCGCCGGGTGCCACCCACGCCGGGGCCACCCGCGTCGGGTGCCCGGCGGCCCTGGCCGGTCTCGACGGCCCTGGCCGTCCTTTTGTTCCACCCCGGTCGAGGGTTTTTTCCGCCCAGCCACCCCCGCCGGTCCCTTAAAGCCCTATAAATAGGGGGTAAGGGCCATGAAGAAGGCAGACATTTTTCTCCGAAAGATTTGGAGAGGACTTCCACCCTTTGGGCTGGGAGATGAACCTCCCCCCTCCCTTTAGGGGGGGGGACATGTTTGTTTTTCAAAATATGAAGACCCCCATCCATGGGCCCAAGTTTGTGTAAAATTGCACAAAGTCCCCCGGGATATAAAGTTTGTGTATGTGCACATCAAAAGTACACATATACCCACTGCCCCGAAAAATTGCAGACACATTCTGCTGTCCTAGAAAATTACAAGAATACCCCTGTTGTCTGAAAAATTGCGAATACGTCCTTGCGACGCGGAAAATGACAAAGATAGCCCGACGGTTCGTGCCTCTTGTCCAACCCGGTAGAGCGGGACCCACGTCACGTGCGCTCTTCTGGGTGTGACTTGAAGCCGGACTCATGAGGAGTTCTCAGGAAACGGCACGGCAGGGATGTCCGAGAAAGCCAGGAAACTGCAGGGATGTCCGAGAAAGCCAGGAAACTGCAGGGATGTCCGAGAAAGCCAGGAAATGGTAGGAATGTCCCAGAAAGCCAGAAAACGACAGAGATGTCCGAGAAAGCCAGGAAATGGCAGGAATGTCCCAGAAAGCCAGAAAACGGCAGGGATGTCCGAGAAAACCAGGAAATGGCAGGAATGTCCCAGAAAGCCAGAAAACGGCAAGGATGTCCCAGAAAGCCAGGAAATGACAGAGATGTCCGAGTAAGCCGAGAAATGGCAAGGATGTCCAGGCAGATCAAGAAACGGCAGAAGCACCTGGAAAAGTCAATCAATCATGAAAATACCCGGAGCTACTCAGGAGAGTCAAGAAATGACTGAGAGGTCTGGCTCATGACGTTTGCACGACCCGGTGAAGAGGGACCCATGCCGTTTCCATGAAACGACGTGCGTTCTCCTGGGCCCGGCTTACGGCAGGCCACTCCAAGTCTTGGGATTGTCAGATAACGGCAAGAACCCTTGTACATGTCGAGACATGGCCGAAAGTTCCGGGAGGTCAAGATACGACCGGAAATCCCTGGGAGGTCGAGAAATGACCGTAAAGCCCCGTGAATAGCCTCGGGGTTCACCAACTTTGAACACCTGAGATAAACGGGTTCGAAGGAAACCATGAAGCAAACCCCCCGCTCCGCTTGCGCTACACAGACCCCCCGGAACCACCGGCAGGCTTAGACTCCCGAGAGCTGACCTTCGTGCTCCAAGCAGACAATCTGTGCCCCGTGAAGCCACGTCCATATTTGCACGTGCGCCGGGCCCCCTTTGTGCTCCGTGCGTGCTTCAGGACATTCGAGGAAGAAGACACTGCAGGTCAATATATAAGACCCGGTATTTTGTAATCAAGTCCTCCTGTGTTTCAAAATAACACACGTAGAGGCATGTTGTGTAAGCACCCAATGGAGGCATAAACACCCCATTGAGGACGCAAACGCAAATAGCATGTTGATGTAAGCGCCCAATGGTGGCACAAACACCCCATTGAGGACGTAAGTGCAAATGACATGTCAATATAAATGTCCTACGGAGGCATAAATACCCCGTCGAGGACATAAATGTAAATGTCATAAATACGACATATTTGAAGACACTTGTGGAAATTTACTTGTCGTCTCATTTCCTTAAATCTCGACATAAGGTCTTTTAACAAACGTATTGCATCGAAGGTATTCGGATTTTTACCCGATGTAAATAAAACACCGACTCCGGTCGGTGGGGAACGGTCCAGTACACGACCACTCCAATCGCCTGAAAATACGGACGCGCGCGGAAAAAATGAAAAAAATATATATAAAATGTTCAAGGGTTCCGAGTTTACACCCGGTACCCCTCATAAAATAAATCTCTTTGTCTGTTTATTGTAAACAATCTGGCACGCCCGAAACACAAAGTAAATTGAAAAAGGACGTACGCGCACCCGCACGTACGTCGAAAGAAAAAAGAAAAAAAATTCCGCATTCTACAATCTAGCACGCCCGGTGGGACTGTTCCTGCCTTCCATGCATACGTAAAAAGACCTTATACCGAAATAGGATATATGATGACTAATATCCACACTGCAGGTACTAAAGGAGCTGAAGCCGGCGTCAAAAGCCCGTCTCCACCTGCAACCTCAAGCAAAGCAAATGGCAGCAGTCACATACAGCCCGCTTGTTGTCGCCAGCCACGTCAAATGTGGCTACCTCACCACCCCACTGGTGTTTGGCGACTTTCCCGCTGTGGTTGGATCCCCCTACTTCCTAGGGGTGGTCCCCGCCGCTCAAGCAACGTCAACGGCGGCATCGAAGGCACAGGGGCACCAAGCCCCGCCCAAATCAAGGCCGAGTGTTCTCAGTAAACACCATCTCTTGCGTCGCAACCCCCAGAAAACGGGGACAGCGCCAAGGCCGCAAGGACAGCAAGTCCCGGGCGATCGTCTCCAACTCTGGCAAGACCGTTCTCGTCGGAGACGTTCGCATCTGGCTCGACGGAGGTGTGGACACGGGATTTTTTCCCATCATGATTTTAGAGGGTTCGTTTCATTTATCATGTTCTGACTTTGTATTGCGGGGCGTGCTAGACTGTCTACCAGACAGAAATAAAAGGTTTGCATGAAGCAGAGAAAGGATTTTAATGTCCGTGGAACGGACGAGTGCGTCGTTTCTTAATCTGAACTTCTTTGATTCCGTGCCTTTAATCATCAGGCGGTTAGGGTAGCGTGTACTGGACCTCTGTCTCCATCGATCGGAATCGATGTTACATTTACATCGAGTTAAAAGCCTTAGATGCTATATTAACATCAGTTTCAACTCGAATACCATTTCATAGTGAGGGCAAGGATATATGCATTTTCTAGGAAACTCCAATACAATGTTTTCCTTTTATTCGTCATCAGATAGAATAAACTTTGATTTGAAAATGGATTTGTTCCTTTGAAAATATATGAGTTTCCTTTTGAGGATCAGAGTTATCTTATGAGTTTATGAGGATATCTTTTGGGCAAGATCTCCGTTTAAACAGAGTTCCCCTTTTTTAGAAAGCGTATTCGTACGAATATATACTCGTGAAGATATGTATGTGTTTTCTTATCGGGATCTTGGTAGAAACCAAGTTTCTCCCCGAAAATATATGTACATGAGCATAACTTTTTGTGAGTATATGAGTATTTTTCAGGACGGAACTCCTGCTTGGGCGGAGTTTCCTCTTAGGAATTACACGCATATAAGCACATAGTTATGAACATATGAGTATGTCCTCGGACAGACTCTCCGTTTGAACAGAGTATCCTTAAAAAACATATACATATGATTGTGATTATATGAGTATGTTCTTGGGCAGAACCTCCACTTAGGCAGGATTCCCCCCAAGGAACATATACATATAAACATAAAATTGTGATTATATGAGTGTTTTCTCGGGCAGAATCTCCGCTTGAGCAGAGTTTCCTCAAGAAAACATATACATATAAACACATAATTATGATTATATGGATAGGTTCTTTGGGTAGAATCTCTGCTTGGGCAGAGTCTCCTCAAAGAAACATACACATATAAACACAAGAACAAACGGCATCTAAATGTGCGTACCCAAAGAGTCTTGCTCAATAGGAGGCATTTAGAGCACGAACATACAAGGGTATTTAAATATCGGGCGTCTATAAAGTGATATGCATTATAGACGATATTTAAATCCCGTACATCTAAATACGCATGCCCATAGAGTCATGCTCAATAGGGAGGCATTTAGAGCACAAACATACAAGGGTATTTAAATATCAGGCGTCCATAGAGTGATTTGCAATATGGACAATATTTAAATCCCGTAGGATCCCCACGGAGTCTTGCTCAATGTGGGGATATAAACCATGCTATAGGAACTTTGAAAAACCCTCCATGGAAAGGGATGAGGGGGATGTTGATGCCGTATATGAGGCGATCTCCCGCTTTCTTATATGCTATTGAACGCTCCTCACTCTGCGCCGAGCAAAGAACGGACCAATACCTTCACGCCAAGCCAGAAAGTTGGAAGAGCGATTGAAGGGTATTTGGAAGAAGGGAGCTTTTCTATTTCTAATTTTTTTAGAACAAGAGGACTGGTTTTACAAGCTTGGGGACTGATTTTTCCAGGGATTTTGGGACTGGTTTTACAAGGCTTTGGGGGTTGCCAACCAGCAGGGTTTTAGGGAGAATATCCAGGCTTGGAGGCATGCAGGCCGACCCCTTTTATGGAGGGGGTGCCTCCCCTTTTATAGGGGATGGCCCTCCTCCCCTTGCTACATTGCGCAGGAAAAGGAGAGGGGGAGAACCCCCCACCGGTTGGAGGGGAAAATCCCTCCAACCGGTTTTGTGTAAAACCGGTTGGAGGGGGGGGGAATCCCCCAACTATTTTTACATTAAAACGGTTGGGGGGGGGGAATCTCCCCCAACCGGTTTGTGTAAAACTGGTTGGAGGGGGAGGAACCCCCCAACCGGTTTTGTGTAAAACCGGTTAGGGGGATCCCCTCCAACCGTTTATATGAAACCGGTTGGAGGGGGGGAAGACCCCTCCAACCGTTTTATGTGAAAACGGTTGGAGGGAATCCCCTCCCCTTAAACCACAGGATGGTTACAAGGGAAGGGGAGAAATGTCTATAAATAGACATTACAAGCCCCATTTCAGGGGTACCCAAGTTGCTGAAATCCTGCTTCTTTGCTCGGAGTTTTGCTTGACGGAGATTTGAATTTGCGCACCCGTGGAGCTTCCATTGCGGGCTTATTCTTGTGCTTGTACTTGTACTTGTACTTCATACTTGGTCTTTATGGACCTCGTGCTGCCGGATTTCTTCCATGTTGTACTTTGTACTTGTACTTCTTTAAACTTTGGTTTGTTCGGAGGGCTTGATGCCACTTGAATCCATAAGCACCCTTGCTTAATTTGAGGGGCACCTTGATTCTGTCTCCCATCTTGCCTTCAATGGCGTGAATTATCTTGTCTCCAGGATATCTTTTAAAGGATTTTTAACCATTTGGACCATTATAAATAGGTCCAAGGACTCCTTTTTGTAGATATTCATCAAACCTTTTTGAGGGTTCAACAAATGCCCCCCACGGGACACGTGCTAGAACTTACAAGTAATGGCGTGTGGCCTGTGCAGATCCTTTGTATAGAATCCTTGTTCTATTTTGTGAAACGTCTCTTTTGACGTTCCCTCCTTGATTTCTCGCTTAGTTGGACTTGCTGCCCTTTGATTTCCTTTTTTCTCATTCCTGTATATTTTCATTCTTTTCCAGGCTTCAATCATGTCGCACGGAAAGAAGTTTTTGAGCCAGGACAACTATGCTCAAAGCACTCGTGATGGAGTCACTTTGCTTGATGGTATGATGCTGGCTCTGGAGGAACCTCGCCTTACCAAAGACAACATATCTCTGCTAGGCAACAGTTATAGTATTGTTGCCAACGGCCAAGTTGAAGATGATTTGTCTGATGGCGAAGTTGACTGTTCACGCATCAAACGTCAGGGAGGTGTTTATCAGTATTTGCGGACAGAAGGTTATCCAGACCACTTTCCGCTAGATAAGAAACTATTTCGATTTATTCAAGGGTTTGTCCCTTCTCATATGACTGCGGATGATCCCTACTTGACTGCAGAGAGACGATACCTGGAGACTGCTATTCTGAGGTTTCGGGATAGCCTCCTTGGGACTTGTCCCCTTTTTTACCCCAGCTTCCCTTTGGGTTTCACTATGCCGCATCGACTCCCTTCGGCTGCCGACTTGAGGGCTTTCAGTCAGGACCTTGAGCATTATACATGGTCCCGGATGATTGCTCTGGCCGCTTGGAGTTTGAAAGGGCGTCATAAGACATTGAACCAAACCAACAGTTTATTGCTCATGCCTTGTGACTCCCGATATGCTACTGGGGGTTATGATAATCGTTGTCTCCTTGACCGGATCATTGGCCATACCTCCCCCAGTTGGTATGGGTATTGACCCTCCCATGTTTTTCACTATGGAGCCACGGAATGGCTAATGGGAGTTTTGCATCATTATGGGGAGCTCCTCAGATTATCCGGCATTTATGGAGCCGTTGAGGTGGCTCTATTTAACTATCCCTGTTATACGGGGATCCTTCAGGCGTTAGTGGAATGCTTTAATATCCGCTGGAATACTTTTGGGACAGCTGAAGGCGAAACCACACTGGATTTATGGAGCTTTCACCGCATCTCTGGGCTACCCATATCTGGATCCTTCTATGAAGTTGTCTTGAATGATATGCATTGCTACCGCACCGATGGCTCTGGGCGGTACATTGTCCCTTACAGCCTTTGTTTTCTAACGAAGGTGTGGAGGGACCTTGCTCGTGTCGAGAGGACGGAGAAGCAGAAGCCTTCATCAAGGAGAGTAAGCCAGAATGCCTGGATTCGCTATTTTTATAATGGGCTTTTCTGTTTCTTTGACAGCTTTGCAGTGGAAGGTCGTCCTCTGGAGCAATATCATAAACTGAAAGCGATGAAAACTTCTCGTGGTTTCTATATATTTGCCCCGGAGAACAAAGGATGGAACCCGCGACATTTACCAGATCGCACGTATCTTGCTGCGTATCTGGCATATTGGCTGTCAAGTTTTGTAGTTCCTCACGGTGAGGAAGAGGGAATCAGGCCAGGGTTGATTTACCCTGCCTATCTTCTTGCAGAGGGGCACCAACTTGCTATTGCTCCTGCCGCCTTGGCGAATATATTTCACAGGTTGGGGGCCCTGAGTTCACATCCTACTGCTCGAGAGAAGAAGATGCTGCTTCCAACTCATTATTTAAGTGCCTGGGCAGGTCTTCTGTTGCCCAGCCTATGTTAGGTTGTTGATCTGCCTAGACCTATGGCTCCATTAATATTATTATTCAGGAACCGGCCTTCTGGAGACGCGCTGAAACAACTTGTTGATGCTCGCTCCAGTTTGTCTTTCCTCCCGAATGGAGAAGAGGGGCTTCTTCCATTTAGTAATATATCTCGAGGTTGCAGGCCATATAGCATTCAGAGCTCAAGAGAAATGACATATCATATTCCTCATAGTGATGGCTCTGATCCATCTTTATATTAAGATTGGCTGCGATGCATTCGCCCCGGCGTGTTGGTATATCGTGAGGGACAATCGCTCATATTAGAGCCCTATTATCCCTCACGGTTTGCCAGGAATTTCGGTTATGACCAACTGATTCCACTAAATGCTGAGTTCCCGTTGTTTGCCCGTCTTAACCGAAGTCACCGTCTTCATTTGAGTGAGGCAGCTTGGTGGAATTATTTCTACCGAGGGGAGACCGGCTCCACATGTGCCCTTCCAGCCCCCGAGGCCATTGGACGTATGGACGTCTTTTATGCTCGGTGGTGGTTTGATCAAAGTAATATTTTTCGGACATCTCGTCAGGAGCTGAGGGAGGCTGAAGATTCTCGTCTTGAGAAACACAACCTGCCGCTGATTTACATCCACAAGAAATTCCTCAACGATCATTTTAAGGGTTTAGTGAACTCATACCTCAGTTATTATAACAAGGTGACGAAGGGCATTCCTCCAGCCATTGAGAAGCACTTTTATCGAGGTGAGATGCTACGCCTGGAGCCTGTAGAATTGTTGTCAACAAAGGCTCCGAGTAGCGATGATGACCCCTCAGATTATTACTGGTGGAGCCATCTGTTATCAGATTGTGGCTATCGTCCTGATGTGCCCTTGTCAACGAGGTTACCTCTAGAGTGTGTTGGAAACCAAGCTTGGGCATATTGGGAGAGGCATCTTATCAACATTATTGGCCAGGCCGGGCCTCTAGAATATATTCCTTTGCTTGAGACTGCTTCAACGCTGCATGATATTTGGACTATCATGGGAAGGGTGAGCGACATTTGTAAAGCTGATCCCATCGAGCTAGTGTCGACACCTCTTTCCCATGCAGCAGGTATTGATGGATTGATCTTTCTTCTCTTTTTTTTTTTAATTCCTTCCTTTGCTGATATTCATCTCGGGCCTCCAGCTGTTCCCGTTTTAAGAATTGGCGGAGACAGGGGCCATATAGCCCATTCGGATGCCTCCTCTTCTCAAGACATGGGGGCCAGTAAAGGCAAGGCCGTGGCTGTGGATTATTCTTCAGTCAATAGTGAGCCTTCCTTTCTTTTCTTTTCTCATCATTTTTCTATTCATGATTTTTTTACTGACCATTTATTCCTCCTTTTCTTCTTCTTGACTTATTTGGTTCAAATGATGATGGGAGTGCCAACTTGATTGGCTCAGGCGACCATGCTTTTCTGCCAAGAGGTCCCTCTCTTCCTTATAGAGGGGAGTGTGGGAGCTCCTCATGGGCAGCTGCTGATTTTGCACCGGAAGCCGATAATAATGGGCCATTATCCAACTGTTCACTTTCTGAAGCAGTGGCGATGGGATTTGACGATAGTGCCTCTGCATATGCTGAGTTGGGAGTCTCAACAGAGCCGTATTCTTTTACTCCTGTCGAGATTTATATCCCAAAGCCTGTCGAGGAATACCCTGCCATGGAATCGACTGGTGCAAGTGATTTTCTTTACTGAGCTCATATACAATCTTTGGTAACTGTTTTACCTTTTTTTTTATGTTTCTCATGTTGACTTTCCTTTCTTGTATTCAGGCAACCAGGCTTTCTGTGATCAACTCTTTTCCTGGGGAATGATGGACCCATATTCCACCTTCGCCACTAGTTCACCTTTCCTTCCTTGGGAGAGCTTGAAGAGTCCACTTTTTGACTTACAGGCGTATTCTGCATTTCAGGTTGGAGATACTGCGGATGACAATGGAATTTTTGGGCAGACAAGCTATAATCCTGAGCCATCCAATCGACCAATCGACGGGGAAAGCTTGGACCTGCCCCCGGCTGACTTTTCCTCTGTTCCCCAAGAACTTTATGCTGAGGAGTCGAATTTTGTTCGACCTTCAATTCCTGAGGTAGAAGTAGAGAAAAGAAATTTCTCTCCCGGTGAGCTATAACAGACTTCATCCTTTCATTTTTCTCTGGATTTTGTTAGCTTCTTCCCGGGCTAGTTGTCTCTTATTGTTGATTGCTGATATATATACATTTTATATGTCAGGTAATCCACCACCTTTGGATTTTGACGATGGTGGGTCCCCGCCATTGGTGATTGAAGCCTTATCTGGACATGGCGTAGAATGGCCGGCAAAGGACCAGCCAAGTCCGTGTGCCGAGGACGATGATCTTTGGGACTTTCTCCTCAGCCGGGTAAGAGCAGTGGTAGACTCAGAAGATCCTCCACCGACTGAAACCGTCAAGCGAGTATTGAAGGATAAGACTATGCTTGCCTTCAACTCGGGCATCCTTCAGAATCGATGGATGGAATTTGTTGAAGATATTTGGGGCGAAGTATGTCGCCGTCATGGTAATGCAGTTTGGTCCCCTTATGATCAGCAGATCCAGACTTTGGAAAGTGACCTCTATTCATTGGCCAATGATGTCGATAGGCGTGGTTCCCGAATTACTGAAGTGCGTAAAGGCCGGAAGATGAGGAAGTTGAAAATTGCTGTAGAGAAGGAAAATATCGCTCGACTGCAGCGTGCACTTGAGAAGGCACGATCTTCTTTAGACCAGGAGGTCAAGGGAGATGTCGAGGACTCCGAAGAGGAGGCTGCCTTTGTTAGAGATGATAATGAGTATCGCCACTCCACGTCTTCCAAGACCAAAGAAGTTGAACAGCTGAAGAGGAAGAAACCTTCCTGGCTTCGTTTTGGATTGTAGTGATTATGTATTGGCCTTTCCATTCTGGCCTTTTATCCGACTTATATATAGTGACTATCATACTCTGTCTATCTGTAACAGAGTAAGTTGTATCCTTGTAAATATAAAATGAAGGACAGAGAAGTCCCCCCTTTCATCCTCTCTTTCCTTTTTTTTTTTATTTCTTCTTCCTTTTTTTTTTGATTGATTTTTTTTTTTACATTACCAATCTCAGTGCCCTTTCGGGTTTTCACTGAAACTAGCCCCCTTTAGCTTTTTCCAACGTGCCCTTTCGGGTTTTCACATTGAGGGGTTATCCATTTTTACCTGAAGCGCCCTTTCGAGTTTTCACCTCAGCCGGATTTTTGATCTTTTTACTCTTAAGAACACAGTGAATTGTATTCTTAAGTCCATCGGGGTACCTCTATTTTAAACCCCTCTTCTTTTTCCTTCTTTTTTTTTGAGACTCAGTATTTGAGACATTCGGTTAATTCCTGAGTGGATTTTCTGGAATTCGGGTTTGGATTTGGTTTTGGTTTTGGTTTTGATGATTTTTTTTGGTTCAATTTAGCCTACCTTGGTGGTTTGTGGCTATGGATTTGGGAATTGGATTTGGATATGGCCTGCCTTGATGGCTTATTGGTTGTGAGTTTGAGTTTGGATATGATATAGCCTACCTTTGTGGTTTGCTGGCTATGGATTTGGGATTTGGATTTAGATATGGCCCGTCTTGATGGCTTATTGGCTATGAGTTTGAGTTTAGATTTGACATAGCCTACCTTTGTGGTTTGCTGGTGGGACTTTAGATTTGACTTGGCTTTGATATGCCTTGATGGCTTATTGGATATAGCCTACCTTTGTGGTTTGCTGGCTATAGATTTAGATATGATTTGGGATTTGGGCATAGCCTGCGTTGATGGCTTACCGGCATGGAAGGCAAAATCGCCAGGATCGACCCAGAATCGGTCGATCCTAGATCGGATCGAGGGCTATGGATCCGATTATGGGGGGGAAGTCCCTGAATCGGCAAACTTCCAACTGGATCGGCTAGAATCGAGTTGGATCGACTGGATCAAGCAAGGATCGACTGATTCCAGACTGATCCAGGTCGATTCCCTCAGGCTACCTTCAGGATCCTCTTCAGGCAGGGTTGTCAGGATCCCCTTATTTACCTGAATATCATTTAAGTAAATGTTTCATTTACTTAAGATATTACATGTAAATAAGGAAGTACCCCCCATTTGAATCTAATAAAAATATCAAAAAAATCATATCTTTTACCAATAAAAAGTTAACTCTCCCATCGAAGAAGAAAATCGCGATTTTGGTGATTTTAGCGAAATGCTAACTTTCTAATCTCTCGTAATTTAGCTTATCTAAAAATTTGATAATTCAAATAAACCACATGGAACACTAAAAATTCAAAGTCCGGTAAAAAAAGTCAAACGTGCATGTGACTTCTCCAATGGAGCCACTCTCCTACTGACAGCACAGTCTACTTGAGACCTCTCCGGATTTGGTCAAACTTAAGTTATCATCATCCAAACCTCTCAGAATTTGGTCAAATTGAGCTACCATCACCCAACTTATGACACTCATGAGTTTGGGTGATGATAGCTTAGTTTGACCAAATCCTAAGAGGTCTCAAGTAGACTTAATGCTGTCAGTAGGAGAGCGGCTTCTTGGAGAAGTCATATGCACGTTTAATTTTTTTTTTTTTGGACTTTAGATTTTAAGTATTTTATTAGACTTATTTGAATTATAAAATTTTAAATATGTCAAATTATGAGAGATTAGAAAGTTGCTACTTTGATAAAATCACAAAAATTGTGATTTTCTTCTTGGATGGGAGAGTTGACTTTTTATTAGTAAGAGATGTGATTTTTTTGATATTTTTATTGGATTTAAATGGGGGATATTTCCTTATTTACATGTAATATCTTAAATAAATGAAACTACAAATTTTAACATTTACTTAAATGGTATTCAGGTCAATAATACACTAAGTCTTTAATATTTTATACTTTTCTTGTATTATTATAGTAGTAATAATACACAAAATCTTATGTTTCATATATTATGAATGCATGTATGATTGGTTTTTTATGCAAATATTAGTTCTATCAATTTATCAGATTTTCCCTCATTTTTTCTGTTTTTTCCTGAAATTTCCTGAATTTTTTCCCCAAAAAAACCATTTTATAAACTGGCCGATCCAGGATCGGCCAGACTTCCCTTGGATCCATGGGATCTTGCGATCCGATCCGATCCAGGATCGGATCGAGCCTGGTCGATCCCGATCCCGATTCCGATCTTGCCTTCCATGCTTACCGGATATGGTTTAGATTTGAATTTAGTGTAGCCTATCATTGTAGTTTGCTGGCTACGGATTTGAATTGGGTTTGAATATGGTCTGCCTTGATGGCTTACTGCCTATGAGCGGAGTTTGGATTTGATATAGCCTACCTTTGTGGTTTGCTGGCTATGGTTTGGAATTTGGATTTGAAAATAGCCTACCTTTGTGGTTTGCCGGCTATGGTTTTGAACTATATTTGAATATGGCCTGCCTTGATGGCTTTCTGACTATGGTTTTGAAGTTTAGAAATAGGTTTGATATGGTCTGCCTTGATGGCTTACTGGCTATGGTTTTAAGTTGGCTTTAATATGCCCTGCTTTGGTGGCTCACTGGCTATGACCGGAGTTTGAATTCGGTAGGCCTTTGTGGTTTACCGGCTATGGATTTGAGATTGTATTTAGATATGGCCTACCTTGATGGCTTGTTGGCTATGACTGGAGTTTGGGTTTGATATAGCCTACCTTCGTGGTTTACTGGCTATGGATTTGGAATTATATTTGGGTATAGCGGTATAGCCTACCTTGATGGCTTGTTGGCTATGATTGGAGTTTGGATTTGATATAGCCTACCTTTGTGATTTGCTGGCTATGGATTTGGAATTATATTTGGGTATGGCCTTCCTTGATGGCTTGCTGGCTTATGGATTTGGAATTATATTTGGGTATGGCCTGCCATGATGGCTTTCTGGCTACAGTTGAAATTCGTATTTGGAATAACCTACCTTTGTGGTTTGCTGGCTATGGTTTTAGAATTGGGTTTGAATATGGCCCATCATTGCGGTTTGGAACCTCATTTGGCGGGATATGCAAAATAACCCCCTCGACTTTCACTTATTCTTTTGCTATTTGAATTTGTACATAGAGTGCCCTTGGCTTCATGCTATGATGGAGGAATTTATGGATTTGGACTGTATGATGGATAGGTGGAAATTTGATTCCTTTGCCCCCATCTATGGCAACCTTTATTTCAACATGAGTTCTTGGAAAGGATACCTTTCATTCTTCTTCGGCTTCGTGCCTATCTGGATGGTTGAGCTTTTGTTTTGAAGATTGGCTAGGGAATTCATGTTCTGGTGCATGGTATAATTTCAGGTGTTTGCCATTAAGTGAAGGAAAGGGCACAGTACCTTTGTGGTCAACTAGCCGATATGCACCTCCTTCATATGCTAAAGTGACTATATATGGGCCAAGCCAAGTGGGCTGCAATTTGCCACATGACTTTCCTGCCATTGTTTCTCTGCATTTGACCATGACGAGGTCTCCTTGCTTGAATGCTCTTGGTCTTGCCAATCTGTCGAATGCACGAGCCATTCTAGCTTGATATGCTTGGAGGGATTTATATGCTTCGAGTCGCCTTCCTTCCAGATTGGAGAGCTCCTCGAGTCTTCTTTCTATTTGACTTTGATCTTGACTTTGAAGTTCATTTTGGATCGCCACCCGATAGGATGCCATTTCAATTTCTATGGGTATCATTGCCTCAACTCCATATATCAAGGAGAAAGGCGAACATCCGGTAGGGGTTTTGTATACTGTTCGATAAGCCCATAAAGCTTCATGAACTTTCTCTCCCCATTCCCGCTTTCGGCCACCAACTATTTTGGCGAGCAACTTGCAGAGGGTTTTGTTGAAGGCTTCCGCCAACCCATTAGCTTGTGGATTGTATATTGAAGATGTTCTCCAATCAATATAAAATTTGGCTGCCAAGGCATATATTGTTTTGTTTCTGAATTGTGACCCATTATCGGATATGATCCTACGAGGGGTACCAAATCTGTAGATTATGTTTTGCTTGACAAATTTGGCGACTGATTCTCTTGTTACCTCCCTTAATGGGATAGCTTCAGCCCATCGAGAGAAATAATCCGTAGCAGCCAATATGAATTTGTGGCCTTGAGATGAGGGTGGGAATGGTCCCACAATATCCATTCCCCATTCTGCAAAAGGCCATGTTGGCGTTGTAGGATGTAGCATGTTTGGTGATTTCCTTGGCACAGGGCCGAATGCTTAGCATTGATGACATGTACGGGCATATTGGATGCAGTCCGCGTACATGGTAGGCCAGTAGAAGCCTTTTAGTTTGATATTGATTTTCATCTTTTCCCCTGCCTGGTGTGCACCACACAAGCCAGAGTGAACTACGCAGCTCTGCGTAAGAGCTGAACTTTCTGAGCTCGATTAGGAGGTAGCCAACCTTTCTTGATTTTGATAATCGGCTCGCGCCAATCTTCATTTGCTGTATTTTCTTCTATGTTGTATACTTCCTCAATTGCAATACTGGACTCATCGTCGAGGACACTCGGCATGAGTTTTTTGTGACGGACAATTATGTCCAATTCTCCTTCAGGAGGCAGTTTTATGGCAGAGGCCAATTTGGCTAGAGCATCTGCTTGAGAATTTTCACTTCTTGGTACATGAGATATGTCGAAGAAGTTGAACTGTTCTTTGAGCTTCATAACTGTAATATAATATGGAAGGAGTTGTTCCTTTCGAACTTCATACTGGCCCAACACTTGCCGGATGACCAGCTGTGAGTCACCATAAACTTGTATACTTTTGACTCCCATTTCGAGAGCCAGCCGAAGCCCAATGATTAGAGCTTCGTATTCAGCTTCATTATTTGTGAGTGGTTTCATGAGAGCACAAGAATTATATAATATTCCTCCTTGTGAAGTGACCAAGACAATACCTGCCCCGGTAGAGAGGTTGGCGGAACCATCTGTATAATGGAGAGTTCGAGAAGCTCTATCGAAATATAATTCCCAAGAGGGTAATTCAATTGTAATGACCTCTTTAGAATTTGGATTTTCTTGGACTTGATTATCTTTTTCCTTTGCAGAGGAGAGAGTTTCTTCTTCTGGAAGATCGATAGACAAGGGAGAATCTTCTGACACTGGATGTGCAGCCAAGAATTCAGCCAATCCTTGTCCCTTGATTGCCCTTTGTGGGACATAAGTGATATCAAATTCCATAAGGAGCAAAGCCCATTTCCCGAATCTTCCTGACAATACGGGTTGCCTCAACAGATATTTGAGTGGATCATACTTGGAGATGAGTTTAACTTCATGAGCTAGCAGATAATGCCTCAATTTCTTGGCGGCAAATACCAGTGCTAGGCAAACTTTCTCCATTGAAGAATATCGGAGTTCTGGACCAATTAGCTTTCTGCTGAGATATTATAGAGGTTGTTCCTCGCCTTCTTCATTTATTTGCGCTAATAGAGCTCCTAATGAAGCATCCATGGCTGCAATATAGAGTATAAGAGGCTTTCCAGCGATTGGGGCTCCCAACACTGGTGGAGTGAGAAGATATTGTTTTATTTGCTTGAAGGCAGCTTGGCATTCTTGATCCCATATGAAGGGAGCATCTTTCTTCATCAGTTTGTCGAAAGGCATGGACCATCCTGAAAGATTAGGGATAAATCGCCTAATATAGGCTAATTTCCCTTGAAACGACCTTAGCTCGGTCAGATTTTGAGGAGATGGCAGTTGCTGGATCGCCTTGATTTTGTCGGGGTCCATTTCTATTCCCCGATATTTGACGACGAAGCCCAAGAACTTGCCGCTTCCGAATGCACATTTCATGGGGTTCATCTTCAGTTTGTATTGACGAAGTCTTTGAAAAACCCGGCAAAGATCAGATAGATGATCTTCCAGTTTTTTGGTTTTGATGACTAGGTCATCCACATAGCATTCGACTATATCATGGATCATTTCATTGAATATCTTAGTCAAGGCTCTTTGATATGTGGCTCCTATATTTTTCAAGCCAAAGGGCATCCTTTTGTAATTGAAGATACCTTTGGGTGACCTGAAGGCGGTATGATCTTTATCTTTGATTGCCATCCGGATCTGATTATAACCCGAAGACCCATCCATAAAGGATAGAGCTTCATAGTCGGTGGTCATGTCCACCATTGTTTTTGTGATTGGAACTGGGAAATCATCTTTGGGACATGCTTTGTTTAAGTCTCTATAGTCAATGCATATCCGGACTTGAGCATTCTTTTTCTTTACTGGAACAATGTTGGCGAGCCAAATTGGATATATGCATGACTCAATGAAGTCTACTTCAGAAAGTTTGTCGACTTCAGCATTTATTTTCAACTCCAGCTTATACCGCATGCGCCTTTGAGTTTGTTTGACAGGCTTGGCTGTATGAAGTATGGATAATTCATGCTCGGCGACTGATGGTTCCAGTCCAGGCATTTCTTTGTAATTCCAAGCAAAACAATCTTGAAATTCCAGGAGGAAGATTTTGTAAGATTCCCTTTCTTGTTCATCAAGAAGGGCATTGATGATAACTGGCCGGGGGTTTTCTTGATCCCCGAGGTTGAGCTCAATTAATTCATCAGCCATCTTCAATTTCTTGAGGAGCTAGTTGTAAATCCATGAAGTCTTCTTCGTCATCAGAATTGGCGACATAGACTTCATATAGATTTGTATCTTCAGAATTTGTTGGTGAAGATTACTCGTCAGATTCTTCTGGCGATTCTTCATTTGATGATCCCTTGGTGGGACAGACAATATTTCCTTGGGAGTTGGAACTGGAAGATCCTTGGCTGCTTTCTGCATTGCAAGTATCTAGCAGTAGCCCGACAACATTGGCAGTGAAGAAGACCTTGGCATCATAACCTAGCCCTCTGGTATCCTTTCTGGGAAATGGAGGTTGCCCTCGCACTTGGGAAGGTTTCCATAGTTGTTTGAAGAAATCCCGCCGAGAGGCATTTTGCACCGGGGGGATGTTTTGCTTCTTGCACATTTCCTTGATGCTTTCTGGCATATCTGCAATTTCTTCTATTGGCTCAAGATGATTTTGGGTTTTATTTTCCTAATCAAAATCATCATCTGGGGATGCTTGAGGCATTGGCTCCCCTTTATAGAAGTGGATTGGCTTTGATGCCCTTCTGACTTTTTTCTTCTCTTCTTTCCTTTCATAAGTGACGACGAGTGTTTTCAATCGTCGGACACTTTGATCTTGCTTTGGAAAGCTGATCTGCATGCAATTGGGAGGCAGAGGAATGCCCCCATTGATGACTTGACTTACATGATCAGCCTCATAATTGATGCTTTGCCGTTCTGGGCAGATTGCTTTACTTCAGAAATTTTTTGCATGGAGCTCGGCGAGATTTTTGTTTATTACAAAGAGCACGCCAGTCTCGTTATCTTTATCGGAGCATTCGATTTGCTTACCCTTCCTTTGGATCGGGTAGGGGTTTGAAGAACTGGTCCCCCGAGATATAAAAGGGCATCAGTCAAGTTGCATTCATCTTCCCGAAATGGGGCTTGATCAGCAAAGACTGTATGCTGTTTTCCTTCCTTGGCATATTTGATGCATTGATGGAGTGTTGATGGGATGACCCAATTTTCATGTAGCCAGGGTCTCCCGAGCAATATTCTGTATGTTGTATTGGCATCAATCATATAGAAGGTTACTTTGGTGGAGAAGTCTCCCAGAATTAAATCGACGGTGACTCTCCCGAGGGCTTCTTCAGAATTTTGGTTGAAACCAGTGATCCGTACATCTTTTACCTGTTGCATATAAGGTATGAGATGTAGAGATTCAAAGGTTTTGTAGGGCATTAGATTGATAGATGCCCCTGGATCGACCAGAATCCGATTTAATTTGTTGCCATTGATCTGTCCCTTCATATAAAGGACGATTGTGGCATGGAGAGGGTAGCAACATATCTTCGTTTGTAAAGGTGACGTTTGCTGCCAATGCTTCATATGCATGAGTTTGGAAATTAGCCATATGAGCTTCATATATTTCTGGTTCTTGGAGTATCTTGACAAGAGTTTCTCTCAAGTCTTTACTCCAAGCAATTGCCTCCCAGACAGTGATGTTGACGGGGAGTAACTTGAGTTGCTGAAGAATTCTGTCATCAGCCTCGGTGTATGTCTGATCCAATGAGGGGGATCCCCTAATCAAGGTTTCAGATGGCTCTTTTCGCTTGACAGATTTCTTTCGATAGAGAGGAATTAATAGCCTTTCATTTGGAAAGGAAGGAGCGTTGTCCGGCTCATTTGATGAGGCATAAGGACTTTGGCTCTTCTGTTTTGTATGAGAAGGTATATCAGGCAGCTCTTCTTCTCCATCTGAAGGGTCGAAGATATAAGAATCTGCCTGAATTTCAATTTCAGGTAGGAGCTTTGATTCTTCGCCACGGAAGAGTATGACTTTGCTTGATTTTGTGATATCAGGCTTCTTGGGAGTGGTAGATGCAGCTTTTTGCTCTTTTCTACGTCCTTTCTTGCGATGGCGATTATTTGCCGGCCGATGTTGATATGTCACCATTGGTGGCTTATCTTCAGCTTGTATGGTAATATCACTTGGAAAGGTTTGCAACTCTTTTGGTGGAGGTATGGACACCATATTGCAGACATGGCAATTGAGCATGGAGTCCAACCCTTCGATGGTGATTTCTCGATTTCCATAGAAGGACTTTAATCGAGCTGAGAGATGATGCTCCCCCTTTTCCAGAGCCTCTACCTGTAATCGATAGAGCCAATCCCAGAGCTGGATTTTCCGCTCTAACTCCTCCCATGGGATATACTGGTCGAGGGTAGCTTTATCAAAAGGCCTAGGAGGTATGTATTCTTCCAGGTCATCAATTAGCTTTTGGAGTGTCTGAAGAGGTGTTAGCATTTGAGGCACCTCTGCAACAGCAGCATGCTCCATTTGTTTTTTCATTCTTCTTTTTTCATTTTTTCTTCTATTTCTCTCTCTATTTCTTATCTGCAGAGCTTCAAGCGAGCTTATGACTTTCTGCTCTGAAGATGAGTTGGAGATGCTCCTTTTGTTGGAACCGCCTCTTGGTGGGAGATGCTCCTTTTGTTGGAACCGCCTCTTGGTGTAGAGTTGTTGGTTCTTTTGGAATTGGCTGATTTTCGAGGGCCCACAGTGACCCAGCCATTTTCTGAGGCTTGTGATTGGAATGTTGAATCGATTGCTTCCTCAATAACTGAAGATGGGAGTTGGTGGTAATCATCCACGAACTCCTCTGCTTGCTGCAAGATTGGCTTTTCCGCAGCTTCTTCTGATATTCCATTTCTATATCGAAAAAGACCAATTTTGAATTATTCTTCTTCAGCTTTACTTCTGCATTGTCCATAGCCCAGTTGATGATGATAATATTCATATATTTCTGGATATAGAGTTTGGAATTCTGGACTTGGATTATATACCCGTCGAGACACCTCATTTGCCGGCGCCAGGGAGTTCCCATACTGATCAATCTTTCCTTCCCGGATATGAGTTTCGATCAGATCATGGAGATCCGGGCAATCTTTGGTGGGATGTATTGCTTTGGCATGATATTCACAGTAATCATGCATCTCCTTTTCATTTTGAAAGATATAAGGTGCTGGTTCAAATATGGTAACCAGACTTTGCCTTCTGAGATTATCAAATATAGGCTTGGTGTTCTTTATGGCAAATGAGCGTTGTTGTAGAGGACGCGCATTTGTATACCATTGACTGGATAAATATGGATTTGAAGGCTCCTCTAATGTTGACTGAGGAAGACCAGAAGATGATGACGCATTGATGACATTCACCGAATGGGATCCAGGGTTAGCTGGTCCATTTGGTGGTTGTTGGGTATGAGGTTGCGGAGGGTTGACCTGATGAACACCCAGGTTAATTATCCCTTGTCCAATTAGCCTTTAGACATCATCTTTGAATCTTATGCAGTCTTCAATGCTATGACCCATCATTTAATGATATGGGCAATAGTTGGCTAATATCTCTGTCGGAGCTGAATAATTCATAAATCCGGATTGAAGGCATAACCGGAAGAGTGAAAAAGTTTGATGTCGAGGGAAAGAATATAATCTTGCCGGCTCGATAGGAGTTGAAGGTCCTTCAGATAGCCACCCAATTGAGTCTACATATGGTGACATAGGAGGCTGCTCTGGGTATATTTGTGGAGCGATTTGTAGAGTGCAGGGTACCTGAGCAGGAGTATCCTGCCATCTTTCCACGCCTTGCACAATTTGGCGCAATTCTTGCGGGCCTTGTTGGAGTCGTTGGATTTGCCCTTGGATTCTTCTCACTATTCTATGTGGATCATGTCTTGATCTTGGTGGAGAATGAGCTCCTGAATTATTTTGAGGAGGATTGCATGGGGGATCGACCTCAGTATGATTTGAATTTGTTGCAAGTTCTGTCATACGTATGACATTGACAGATTGCCCTGGTCGATCCCAAGCATGAGGCTGAGGAGGATCAACCAGACCAGTTTGCATAGATATGAGGCCTTCTTGGATCATTTTCTGGACCTCATTTTTGAAGACAATCTTCAATTGGATGCCCCACCATACGGTGATAATTACGGGCAATAATTGGGCTGATTGATTTTGCTGACATTTGCCGGCTTCTTTGGTTCTGGCAGTGATATCAATTGGTTGTCGAGGCAGAGATCAAAGAGCCTCTTGGTATGCTCCTTCTTGAAAGAATAAGGAGCCTTCATGCGCTCCGCCAATGATGGCACTGGAGTTTTAGTTTCTGATTTCTTCTTTGGGATAGGAGAGATTATTGCCCCCTTTACTTCATTGCCAGGTGAGAAGTCGATAAAATTGACCTCCTTTGCTGGCTGCTTGCGCTCTTTGGGGAGCTTGCCTTTATAAGATGTATGAGTCATTTGTTCGGCTAGGAACATCTCAATTTCTGCTACTGTAGAATTCAATTGATCGAAACTCTTGATATTTACTCCCAAGAGTTTCTCGTTGATTGTTGATATGAGGCCTCTTCGGCAGATAGGGATTGCATCTTCTTGAGTGGGAGGGTTGTTGCATTTCATGCTAAACTCTCTCCACCTTTTGATGAAATCGATCGCCGATTCCCCTCTTTTGTTTGAGGGAACATAGCTCGGCAAGAGAGACCTTCCTTTCATCCGTTTGGAAACGGTCAAGGAATTTCTTTTGCATATCTGCCCAATCAGTAACTGAGTTGGGCTTGAGTTACTTCAGTCAAGGAGGTCGCAAAATATCTGAGAAGATATGATTCGTGTCAAGAAGGTCGCAAAGTATCTGAGAAGATATGATTCGTCAGTGGCGAGTTCACCTAAGGCAATAATATAATGTGCCACATGCTCCAGTGGTGACCCATGTCCATTGAACTTTGGTAGTTTTGGGACTTTAGGGCATGTCTCTGGCAGCTTCTTGAATTGATGATGTACTGGATATGGAACAGAGTATAGATCTGCCACCTGAATACCTTTGCTCTGTTGAGCGAACATATCTTGAATAATTTTCTGTATCTTATGTCTTTGTATGGCGGCATCTTGAGTTGCTTCTGTTTGAAGAGGCATAATATTAGGTAGATTAATGATATTCTGACCCACAGCTTGGGGTATGTTGAACCCTAAAAAGTTGCGGTAAATGTCTACCAGAAGAAATGTTGAGGTCCATTATATAGTGGTTGTTAGAACGCGAAATTTTTTTCTTTTAAAATAAAGCCCCTCCGATGCTTTTGCCTCGGAGGTTTTATATATTTTTTTCTCATCTTTTTCGCTGCAGGCGTGCCAGACTGTTTACAGGAAACAGACAAAGATTTATTTTGTGAGGGGTACCGGGTAAAGACCCGGCACCCTCGAATATTTCATTTCATTTTTTCCGCGTGCGCTCTTATTTTCAGGGCGATTGGAGTGGTCGTGTACTGGACCGTTCCCCACCGACCGAAGTCGGTGTTTCATTTACATCGAGTATAACACTCGAATACCTTCGATGCGTAACGTTTATTAAAAGACCATATGCCGAAATTTAAAAGAAATAGATGACGAAGAAATCTCCACAATTTATTCAAGGGCATTTGTGCCATTTACATTTGTGCTCGCAACGGGGTGTTTGTGCCTCCGTTCGGCATTTACAAATTGTAATGATGACATTCGCATCGACGACGAGGTGTTTATGCCTCCATCGGTTGCTTACATACTACATCATTTCATTTACCCACGCGACGGGGTGTTTGTGCCTCCGTCTAGCGTTTACAAATCGTAATGGGTCAATTATGTCGACGACGGGGCGTTTATGCCTCCATCGGACAAACTGGCACGACTTGCCTCAACATACGTCATTTCGTGACACTGGAGGACTTATGCACGAACCATCACATGCCGAGTCTCATGTATTAACCTGCGGCGTTCCGACGAAGGCGAAACACTTCAGACAAACAAGAGGACTGGCCGGGGGAACCCCTAGACGAATCCTCCACAGACACCGGACGAACGGGAGGCCGCTGGCCCAAAGAGTGGGAGTTCTCGCAGGCGGGAGGGAGCGAAGGCTTCTCTAGACCTTCCCGGGGGGTTTGCGCGTGCTAGTCCCTCTCTTTTTTTTTTTTTTTTTTTTCAGGGGGTGCCGGCAAGCGAGAGTCTTGGGACATCCCTACCATTTTCTGGCGTTTTGGGACATTCTTGCCATTTTCTGGCTTTCCCAGACATCCCGGCCGATTTTTAGTTTTTCCGGACGTCCTGACCGATTTCTGGCTTTCCCGGGCGTCCCGGTCGATTTCTGGCTTTTTCGGACACCCTGACCGATTTCTGGCTTTTCCGGACACCCCGGCCGATTTCTGGCTTTTTCGGACACCCTGACCGATTTCTGGCTTTTCCGGACACCCCGGCCGATTTCTGGCTTTTCCGGGCGTCTCGGCCGATTTCCGGCTTTCCCGGACGACTCGGCCGTTTTCTGGCTTTTCCGGGCGTCTCGACCAAGGTTCGACGCATTGGGGAATTGGGGCGAATCGGGTTTTTCCTGATCCGCCACGATTCGCCAGAATCGGATGGGAATCGGTTCGATTCGATGGGAATCGTGTGAATCGGGTTTCTCCTGATTCGATCCGATTCGACTGAATCGGATCGATTCGATCCGATCCGGCAAACCATGGTCTCGACCGATTTCTGGCTTTTCCAGAGCCCCGGCCGTTTTCTGGCTTTTCCGGACGCCCCGGCCGTTTTCTGGCTTTTCCGGGCGTCTCGACCGATTTCTGGCTTTCCCGGACGTCCTGACCGTTCTCTGGCTTTTCCGGGCGTCCTAGCCAATTTCTGGCTTTCCTGGACGTCCCGACCGTTCTCTGGCTTTTCCGGGCGTCCTAGCCGATTTCTGGCTTTCCCGGGCGTCCCGGCCGACTTCTAGCTTTCCCAGACGTCCCGGCCGTTTTCTGGCTTTTTCGGGCGTCCCGGCCGATTTTTGGCTTTCCCGGACGTCCTGGCCGTTTTCGGGCTTTTCCGGACGTCCCGGCCGATTTCTGGCTTTCTCAGACATATCTGCCATTTGATGACATTTCTCGAGAACTCCCCGTGAGTCTGGCCTTAAGTCACACCCAGGAGAGCGCACGCCGCTTCATAGAAGTGACGTGGGTCTCACTCCACCGGGTTGGACAAGAGGCATAGACCGTCGGGCCATCTTTGCCATTTTCTGCGCCGCAGGGATGTATCCGCAATTTTCTGGGCCAGCAGGGGTATTCCTGTAATTTTCTCCTAGCCAACAGGGTATTTCTACAATTTTCTCAGAAGCGAGGGTACTTCTACAATTTTATCCTCCATGGGGATATTTCTACAATTTTATCCTTCGCAGGGATGTTTCTGCAATTTCATCCTTCATGGAGATGTTTCTACAATTTTATCCTTCACCGGGATATTTCTGTAATTTTTTTATCCTTCACGGGGATATTTCTGTAATTTTCCCCACAATCAGGACACTTGTGCAATTTTACACATTTCAGGGGCCTTCCTGCAATTTTCTGGGCAGCAAAGGGACTTCCTTGCAATTTCACACAATTCGGGGGCTTTTCTGCAATTTTCTGCTCTTCCCGAGGATATTTACAACATTTCCCACAAACCGAGGACTTGTGTGCAATTTCCCAGGCAATAGGGACGTTTATGTAATTTTCTGGTCCTCTGGTCCACAGGATATTTCTGCAATTTTCTGGGCCAACTGAGTATATGTATACCTTTCTTCATACATATACCGAGATTTCAAACTCCCGGAGGCTTCGTGCAATTTTACACAAATTTGAGCCCACATGGAAGAGGTTCCCCTATTTTGAAGGACAAACGTATCCCCTCCATGGAAGGAGACTTCTCCTCTGCTCAGGAGGATTCGCTCGGATTTCTCCAGAGCGAGAGCCTCTCACCAGAGCAACAGGGGGAGAAGAAAACCCCGGAGCTCCTTCTCTCGGGGAAGTGGTGGAAGTTCGTTGCGCGAGTTTTTCCAGCCCCAGGAATGAAGGCCTCGTCCTTCTATTTATAGGATTTTGGTCGGGTGATCCGGCAGGGGTGCGCGGTCCGGTGGGGGTGCCAACGCACAGGCGCCGAGGCACTGGCAGAGGTTCCCCGCACGGGGGCCGAGGCAGGGAAGGCCCGCCGGGACAGTGGGGAAGGCCCGCCAGGCCATTGCTGACCCGGCGGGGGTACGCACACAGACCGAGGGAGAGGCCCGCCTGTAAGACCCGCCCCCCCCCCCCTTGGGCCCTTGGTCCCGTCCTCAGGGTCGCAACAGGCGCCCTGGCCCCGACATGGTCGCACCAGAGCGGCCTGCCGCAACGGGTTTGGTGACGCGCTGACCCCGTCTGCTGCGACTTGATCCTCGTCGCGACGCTTTGGGCCGTCGCGACTATGTTCTGACAGGACTTGACCGCTGTCTTGTCTATCAGAACGGTCGTGTCGGGTGGCAAGTTCGTACAACGTTGACGCGACCTGCCAGGCCGTCACGTTTGCTTTTCTGGTCTTCGAGGTTTGACCGTGCTTTTGGTGTCGCGCCTTGGCGGGCGGTCGCGACATGGTCGCGACGCTTATAGGCGTCGCGACAGTGCCAGTGTCGCGCCTGGCCGCTATGTCGCGTTCTGGGGGCCATCGGTTCAAAACCGAAGGCACGCCCCATTTCCCTCTCTCGCCCCTTTTCACTCCTTCTCCCCTCTCTCGAGTTCTCTCTCGTTTCTCAGTGTTCCCCTTCGCTCGTGGTGCTCGTGCTGAGGTGTGGACGTGCCGTTGGTGCAGGGCGCGTGCTCGGGTTGTCGGTGCGGGGAGGAGGCGTTCTTTCCTACGAGAAGGCCCCAACGGGGTGGTTCTTCGTGTGGAGGTAGGGATCCTCGATCCTCTTGCCCTGAGCATGCCCCCATCCCCCTTGTGGATCGTGTTTCTCGTTGGTTTGAGGGTTTGGGTGAGTGAGGAATCCATACTCGTGGTTGTGTGAGTTGATCCCTCGAGCGTAGATCCATGTTTTCGTGGGGTTGTGGGTGGTTTGGATGATTTAAAGCTTTAAATACATGTTGAGCATGCTCCCCTCCCCCAATGGTTTGGTTGTACCGCATTTTGGGGTGATCTCCGAAAGAGATGGTTCCGGAACCCCCCCTCGACTGAAGACGCAGCCTATCGTGGGGTCGCGATGATGTCGCGGCCGGCGAGGCCGCCGCGATAGTGTCGCGACCAGGTTGGGCGTCGCGACAAGATCGCGACAGCCCGCTGCGTCGCGACCCCGACCGAGAGACAGGATTTGGTTTTTCCCGTTTCCACTTTTCTTTTACTGTACCCGTGGCACCTGTGCTAGTTCCCTAGTGCGGTCTACACTAGTCCTTCGTCCGGTGCGCGGCACTTGAGGGCTTGTCCCGTGAGAGAGGTTGTTACCGTTACCTGGGACCCCCATCCTCGGGAGTCTGTCGAGGGAGTACTCCGGACTACGAGTGTGCTCGAGCTGGCAGCCACCAGGCGGACTCTGGAGCTTAGGGGAAAACGGTGGTTAGGACAGTGGCGTGTGAGTCACTTGCAGAGCTCTCGTGGGTGGTCTGAGACGCCGAGGACAGTTAGGAGTTCTACCCGGCGCAGGCCAGCCAGTCCTTCTTCTCACTGCCACGCTCCTTACGGCCCTGGAACCGTTTGGAGAGGTCAGGCGTGGGACCGTAGTCTGGCCAGACTACGGCGGTTACTGTTGTGTTACTTGTGTCCTACCTCGCTCTGACGAGACGTGAGGGTCAGGACCTGGGTCGAGGATAAGACGTCGGTGGACGCACCTGACTGTGACTAGTGGTAGTGTTTCCGTAGCTAGTGTTCTTTGTCCAGGCGGAGTTCCCTCCGTCTGTGTTCGCTAGCCGTGTGGTGGTCAAGACGAGCAGTCGTACGGAGTTTCCGACCGTGTGTACTTTCCGTGCCGTGCTGGTTGTAGTTTCGCTTCCGCTGGTTGTAAATATATAAACTGCTATCATTCATTTGATATTTATATTCTCCTACCTGTTTAGAGCCAGTAGGAGATTGGTAGTCCCTACTGAGCTTCTGTTGTGAAGCTCATCCCTCCTTTTCCCAGATAAGACTTCTCAGCAGCGGCAGGAAGCGCGCCGGGCGGAAGAGACGGGGCGGTAGTTGGAGTCCTTGTAGCTAGCAGTGGTTCCCCTTTTTCAGTATATATCACCCTCGGGGTATGCCCCTAAGGGACTTGTTCTTCCCCTGCCTTTTCCTTGTACTAGCATGCGTGCGTTGGGACTGTACTTAGAGTGGTACGTGGTGGTCTCACTCTTTTTTCTGTTTCCGCACGTACACTTCTAGTTTAGCAGTTGACGTTTACTTCCGTTACATATCCTGTTAGACGTAGATTATAGCCCTTCCGGGTCCCTGGATCCGTGGGCAGTGACTGCGAAAATTGGGTCCTCGGCGTGGGCCGAGGGTCGGGTTCTCGGGTCGTTACACCGCCAGACCAGGGCTGACCTGGCGGGGGTACATGCCAGTGGGTCCCACGCAGGAGGCCCGCCAGGGGGAGGCCCGCCAGACCAGGGGCCGGTCCGGCGGGGGTGCACCCTGCCAGACCACCCCGCTGGTCTGGCGAGGGTGCACCCCGCTGGTCTTGGCGGGGTGCACCCCCGCCAGACCACGCTGGTCTGGCAGGGTTTTCCTCCCCCTTGTTTTTTTTTTTCCTTTTCTTTTTTCTTTTTCTTTTCTTTTTTCCTCTCTCTTTTTTCTTTTCTTTTTCCTTTTTTTTTCTTCTTTCTATCTCTTCTTTCTTTTTTTTTGTTTAATTTTTTTCGTGTCAACAAATGCCCCCCACGGGATGTGCGTTGGAGTCGATGACGAAGGCGGATATCCCGTGGCAATTTTCAAACTCTACTCCTGGTCTTAACGACTTGGTGGGGAGTTGGGTTGAAAACCAGAGCAACGCGCTTCGACACTTTTTTGCAGCGTCGCCTAACAACTTAAACAACGATTTGTTGTTGTCGTTTGAGCCGGCGATCGAACTTGCTATGTTTCTCGCACTGAGCCATCATCTCTCATCGCTCGCATATTTTTCGTATTTTTTCAGACAGGTGACATGAGGCCCACTCCACTAGGTCAACTCTAGGGGTGAGTTTCATCGAAGAGCTGCTCCATGACTTTGCTTGGAGCTGACCTTGGCTTTCTTCATCCGAGTCTTGTCTTTTTGACTTTACTCGAGAACTTAATTTCAGCCTTCTTCTTCCGAGGCTTGCCTTTTGGCTTTGCTCGAGAATTTGACTTGGTTGGAGATTTGACTGGTGAGACTTGTCCTCGAGGCTTTGCTCCGCGTCTTATCATTTGGTCGATGAGGCTTGTCTCTTCGACTTTGCATTTCGACCTGATCTCATATTTTTCTCCCAAGACTGACCTTCCTGGCTTCTCTCGAGATTTCATTCGGCGTCTCGCTCTTGAATTTCGTGTTTGTGGCATTCTTCAAGGTCTAGTGCAATATTCTGGCACCGAGATCGGCCTTCCTAGCTTTGCTCAACGATCCAGCTCATCATCTGGTTGATGAGGCTTGTCTTTTTGGCTTTGCTGTTCAACCTTGCTCCCGAGACTTGCCTTCTTGGCTTTTCTTGAGATTTCATTTGGCATTATTTCCTTGAATTTTACATTTCTCGCATTCTTCGGAACCTAATGCAACATTCTGGTGTTGGGGTTGGCCTTTTTGGGCTTTGCCAAGCAACTGCTTCATGTTTTGAATCGCTCGACGGGTGTGGCCCGTTAGCTTGGGTAGCATCAGCTTGACCTTTGCGTTTCTGGCATTCTTCAAGATCTGATGCAACATTTTGGGTGCTGGGGCTGGCCCTTTTTGGCTTTGTCCAGCAACCTGATTTTGATCTTTAGTCGAGAAGGCTTGCCTTTTCTGGCTTTGCTCCTCGACCCGCTTTTGTATTTCTTCTTTCTGAGATTTGTCTTATTGGCTTTTCCCAGACTTCTTCTTGGCATCTTCTTCTTGAATTTTGCACTTCTTGCATTCTTCAAGTATCTGATGCAAGAGTTTGGTGTCGAGGCTGGCCTGTTTGAACTTAGCTCAACAACTGCTTCATGTTTCAAATCGTTCGATGGGTGTGACCTGACAACTTTCCCCCTTTTCTCTTCTTCAGGGTATTGTTCCGGCAGACGTCACTGCCGGTGAGGGTGTTGAACACCCGGTTGCGGTCGTGCCTGCTAGAGGCGGGACGCCCTCACTACAGACGATTCATGACCTGTTAGTGTCTGGGCCTGAGACGGAGTTGCCTGGCTTTTTTGACTTTGCCTCGAGCATGCTTAAGGGAGGGGCCTGGCCCCAAGCCCTCCATAGTGCGAGTAAGTGCCTTCCGCCCTTTCTGCTCTGTCTTCACGCTGCTTTTGCTTTTTTTTTTTTTTTTTTTACGCAGCGAATGACTTTGTCTTTCTGTTACAGTGGCAGTCACTTCTTCAACCGTGCTCCCTATCGCGTCCCTGTCTGAGGAGGGTGAGGTACGCCAAGGGACGGTCAGAGGGGGCGATGGTACGCATTTCTGTCATCAGGGGCAGGATTTTACATTTGTGTTTTATCCCGTCGCCTGCTGGGGCAAGAGTATCATTCTCCTGATTCATCAGTGTTTATTTTCTCTCCTTCTGTAGACATCGCCGGTCTTGTGGAGGAGATGATGGAGTCAAACCCGCCAGCTGCTATACCCCCTCCTGTTGCGAGTGCGGCTGGCGCGGAGACTGCTTCTCACGGCGCAGCCGCCACCTCTTCTGCTTTGGGCTTCGGTGAGCCTTTGCCAGGTATTTTGAGTTTGGCGAGAAGCTTCTTTTGTGCTCTTCATCCCTTTGGCTATTTTGTGCCATGGCTTCGCTTACCCTACTTGGTTTCTTTCGGGCAGGTGAGTCGTCCGATGCCTTGGCCAGTGAGGGTCTACACCCGCCAAAGGCTTCGCACTTGAGGGCCGCCATCGAGGGAGCTGGAGGTGAAGGGTATGCCGCGGAAGGCGGCGCGGATGTTCCCGGGCCGTCGGGCGTGCAGGGTCAACGATCTTGCTTTTGAACCCTTAGGCTCTTTTTCTCAGCTTCATGTTGTAATCATATCATTTTTTGCCTTGTTCTGACCTTTGCTTGCATTTGGCAGTTATTGGCAGTGATATGCTCCAGCCACCTCCCGGTGCAGTGCCGTCCGCGGGATTCGACGCTTTTCCGAACCACGACGTCCTTTGGCCGAGCGAACCCCAAAGTATCCAGATACTGGACGATGGCGGTATACTCTTTGATGGGGCGTGCAAGGTCCGCCATGGAGGCGAGTAGCCCTCCTTCCATTGAGATGGTACAGGACTTTTCTTTACAGGAACACCCTCGCCTATCATTTAATGGGCTATCCAAGGGGTCCTTGGATGGCCGCGGTCGACTCCCTCTGGGACGAGGTGAAGCAACGATGCCAAGAGGCGGCCCACCTCAAAGTCCAGGCACTCGCGGCGGAGGTTGCCTTGGAGGAGCGGAAGTCCGAGGCTCTTCGATCACAGAAGGGGATCTCGATCGGCCGCGTCGAGACTCTGAGAGCCGGTTATGCCTGTTGCAACGAAGATATCATGGAGTTGCAACGGACGATCGAGGATGCATCGAAGCGCCTTGCTGAGCGCCAGGCTGCTTCTACCGCTTTGGTCGAGGGGGTAGCTGGGGCTGAGGCAGAAGCGGCCGCTCTGGAGCGAGAGTATGCAGATTCCCAGGCCAGGCTTTCTGCTCTTCAGGCTAGCTTGGCGGATCTGCAGAGTAGACCTTCTACTCCTTATTGAGAGGGGTGTCTCTGCAGCTCTTCTCGTGTTGTGGTTTCCTCCCCCCCTTTTATTATATATATATATATATATATATATATTTTTTTTTTTTTTCCCGCTGATGTCTATGTTTCACCAGCTACCCGAGGGATTGTCTCGGGCACCTTCGTACTTGAGGAATGACAAACTTGAAATTGCTGACCATAATTTTCTTTGGCACCATTGCAACCTTTATCTGCATTCCTTTGCCTTTTTGGGGATCCTATTTGGCATCTTCCTTTTGAACTTTGCTTTTCTGGCATTCCTCCAGACCTGATGCAAGCTTTTGTCGTTGAGGCTGGCCCTTTTTTTTGGCTTTGTTCAGCGACTTTGTTCTCGAGACTTGCCTTCTTGGCTTTTCTCGGGATTAAGTTTGGCATGCTGCTCTTGAGTTTTGCATTTGTGGCGTTCTTCAAGATCCGATGCAAGGGTTTGGCATTGAGGTTGGCCTCTTTAGGCTTGGCTCAACAACCGCTGCATGTTTCAAATCGTTCGACGGGTGTGACCCGTTAGCTCGAACGACACTTCCTTCCCCTCAGAGGGGTTGGTTTCACTGCATTCTTTCATCATCATTTTTTTTATTTTTTTTTTCACACTACCATCCCAAGCGCCCTTTCGGGTTTTCACCAGGGATGACCCCTCTAGCTTTTTCCGGTGTGCCCTTTCGGGTTTTCACACCGAGGGGTTACCCATTTTTGCCTGAGGCACCCTTTCGGATTTTCACCTCAGTCGGGTTTGGGGCCTTTTTGCCCTTGAACATCCCTTTTTGGGGAATGATCAAGTCCGCCGGGACATCTCTATTTTTTAGTCCCTTTTTCTTCTTCCCCTCTTTTTTTTTTTATTTTAGGGCCTGGGGCCGGACCCTAGGGCAATTGATCATGCGATCTGCCACTGGACTTAGCCTACCATTGCGGTTTTCTGGCTAAGGAATTTGGTTAGCCTACCACTTTGGTTTGCTGGCTAAAAGGAGTATAGGGTTAGCCTACCGTTTTGGGGTTTGTTGGCTAAAGAGTTTAGGTTTGACCGACTACGGGGGTTTGTTGGTCAAAGGGGATAGCCTACCTTCTTGGGGTTTGCTGGCTAAGAGATAGGTTTGACCGACCACGGAAGTTTGATGGCCAAAGAGGATAGCCTACCTTCTTGGGGTTTGTTGGCTAAGGTTTAGGTTTGACCGACCACAGGGGTTTGTTGGTCAAAGGGGATAGCCTACCTTCTTGGGGTTTGCTGGCTAAGGGTTTGGGTTTGACCGACCACAAGGGTTTATTGGCCAAAGAGGATAGCCTACCTTTTTGGGGTTTGCTGGCTAAGATTTAGGTTTGACCGACCACGGAGGTTTGTTGGTCACGGAGGGAATGGCTTGATCTACCATTCTGGTTTGCCTACCAAGCAGAATAGGGGTCCAGCCTAGCATTTCGTTTGCTGGCTGCGCGAAACATGCCTTGATAAGTAATGATTTGCTTTTGATTTTTTTTTCTTCTCTTTTTTTTTCACATTACTGACTCCTGCGCCCTTTCGGGTTTTCACAGAAGCCAGCCCCCTCTAGCTTTTTCCAACGCGTCCTTTCGGATTTTCACGTTGAGGGGTTATCCATTTTTGCCTGAGGCGCCCTTTCAGGTTTTCACCTTAGCTGGATTTTAGACATTTTTACCCTTGGGCACCCCTTTTGGGGAGTGGCCAAGTCTGCCGGGACATCTCTATTTTTAGTCCCACTTTTTTTTTTTTTTTTTGGAGCTTGGAATCCGAAGCGAGGTTGCGGAACCTTGGCTAGAGAATTCGCCGTTTGGTTTTAGCCCGCCATTATGATTAGTGGGCCAAAGACGGCACAGCCTACCATGGGGGTTTATTGGCTGAGGGGGCATTGCTTAGCCGACCTTTTTGGGGTTTATTGGCTAAGGGTTTGACCTAGTCGACCATGGTGGTTTGCTGACCAAGAAGAAATTTTAGCTGACCTTTTTGGGGTTTATTGGCTAAAGATTTGACCTGGTCGACCATGATGGTTTGCTGACCAAGAAGGAGTTTTAGCCGACCTTTTTGGGGTTTATTGGCTAAGCATTTGACCTGGTCGACCATGATGGTTTGCTGACCAAGAAGGAGTTTTTTAGCCGACCTTTTTAGGGTTTATTGGCTAAAGAATTGACTTGGTCGACCATGGTGGTTTGCTGCCAAGAAGGTCTAGCCGACCTTTTTGGGGTTTATGGCTAAGGAATTTAACTTGGTCGACCATGGTGGTTTGCTGACTAAGGAGTTTTTTAGCCGACCTTTTTGGGGTTTATTGGCTAAGGATTTGACCTGGTCGACCATGATGGTTTGCTGACCAAGAAGGAGAACATAATTCATAAAGGAGGGAATTTTTCTCTCTTTTTTTTTTACCAACCCTAGCGCCTTTTCGGGTTTTCACCGAGTCTGGCCCCTTTTGCTTTTTCCAACGTGTCTTTTATGGGCTTCCACATTGAAGAGTTATCCATTTTTGCCTGAGGCGCCTTTTCGGATTTTCACCTCAGCTGGATTTTAGGCGTTTTTACCCTTGGGCACTCCTTTTGGGGAGTGGCCAAGTCTGCCGGGACATCCCTATTTTTAGTCCCTCCCCTTTTTTTTTTTTACACGGGTACATATGCCCAACCCTAGCCTGATTCGGCTATGAGGGAATCAGAGGGCGGTTGCCCGTGGAATTCATGTTCAGGGGCAAAATACATTCTCAGATGCTTGCCATTTAGTGGTGGAAAAGGGCGGTCGCCAGTATGTGTCGCCAATGTGTATCCCCCCCGCCTTCATAGACTCCAGTGACCACATACGGTCCGCGCCAATTTGGCTGGAGTTTACCACTTGATTTGCCTGCCATGACCTCTCTTTGCTTGACCATGACGAGGTCGCCTTTCTTGAAGGCACGAGGCTTGACTAATTTGTCATAGGCTCGAGTCATACGGGCTTGGTAGGATTGGAGGTGCTTATATGCTTCCAACCTTTTGCCTTCCAGGTCGGACAGTTCCTCCAACCTTCTTTCAATTTCTTGTCGCTCTTTAGGCTGGAGGCCGGTATGGACGGCCACCCTGTAGGACGACATTTCAATTTCTATGGGGAGCATGGCTTCAGCTCTGTACACCAGAGAGAAGGGGGAGCACCCCGTGGGGGTCTTGTAGACCGTCCGGTATGCCCAGAGTGCTTCGTGTATTTTCTCCCCCCAGTCGCATTTGCGATTGCCGGTTATCTTGGCAAGCAACCTGCAGAGGGTCTTGTTGAAGGCTTCCGCCAGACCATTGGCTTGAGGGTTGTAGACCATTGACGTCCTCCAGTCTATATGGAATTTGGCCGCCAATGCATATATCGTTTTGTTTTTGAAGGGCGTACCGTTATCTGATACGATCCGATGAGGGGTGTCAAACCTGTAAATCAGGTGTTGCTTGATAAATTTTGCAACGGCTACCCCGGTCACTTCCCGGAGAGGGATTGCTTCTGCCCATCGGGAGAAATAGTCGGTGGCTGCTAGAATGAACTTGCGGCCGCCAGAGGATGGTGGGAAGGGTCCTACGACATCCATTCCCCATTCAGCAAAGGGCCATGTGGGGGCAGTCGGATGCAATTCGTTCGGCGGCTTTCTTGGCACCAGACTGAAGACCTGGCATCAAGGTTCAAGAACCCGGGGATCGGGATCGGATCGGCCGGCCCCAAACCGGTCCGACAGGCCGATCCCGACCCCGGCTCGGCGAGCCGGGCCGAGCCCGGCCGAGTCTGGCCAAGGTAAAGGGGGCTGGATCGCCCCCCTTAAAAAAATTGAAAACAAAATGAGAAAAAATATGAAAAAATAGGAAATATATGAACATTGTATTTATTGAACTGAAATACATGAAAAAAAATAGGACATAATACATCATTGGTACTGAGGAAAAAGTAATATAATTATATTTATTTATGAACTGAAATACATGAAAAAATAGGACATAATACATCATGGGTACTGAGGAAAAGTAATATAATTATATTATTAGAATCGCACAATTATATTGTGTATTGTATTTATGAACTGAAATACATGAAAAACTAGGACATAATGCATCATGGTACTGAGAAAAAAGTAATATAATTATATTATTGGAATCGCACATTATATTGTGGGACATAAGGTTTATATAATCTGTCCAAGACATATAATGTTGGTAATATGCCTCATATTGAGTCAAATTTGACTATAGGCATCCGTGTTCGCATATATGATAGTAATTGGGGGTAGCCAGGTATTTCAGGCACTTGATAAGAGCCATATGACTCATAGGGTCATGTGAATGCGATCGGACTCAGTGGATTGTGCATATGCTCCGCCTCCGGTGTAATACGATGCATCTAGGTATTGAGGATATCCCAAGTAGCCTCCCTGCCTTGGTAATATCTTTCAGTGGAAGCATAAGATGATGTATTAACGCTTGCTCCATGGTCTCAAACTCCATCGTAGCTTTTCTTGACGCTCCCAATCCTCTTGCATCTTCTTCTTTCATTACCCAATTCCGTCTATGCGAAATGAAGTTGGATTGTATCCCGAATCTTCGGATGCTCCTTGGCCTTGCCCTTGCCCTTGTAATTGAGATGCCACTTTCTTCCCTTTCGTGCATATTGTTGAAATCGGAAGGAAAATTCCTGGTCGTGAAAAAGGCCAGGGAAGCAGCACAGCAGGAATGGAGCAAAGTGATTATATGTACTTTGCGAACCTTAAGGCCCCTAAAGTTGATGAACAGGGGTGGCTCACACCGCCGACACGGTCTCCAGCCGGCACCGAAAGTCAGGCGGAAGAAGCCACGCAGCAACCCCCTCAGCAAAAGAAGGGGCCTCGACGACGTCAAGTCGCCCTTCCTCAAGAGCAAACTTCGGGAGATAGGAGCTTGGGGCAGCGCCCCGAAGACTCATCTCCAAATGAGGAGTCCAGCCCGGCGCATAACCAAGAAGGCCGTGTCGGATGTGGGCGTTCTCGACCCGCCTCCAAGCAAAGCAGCAGGACCGGCACCCAGCCAGAGTCCTCGCAACCCCCCAGGCGGCAAGATGAAGACCGCAGGGGCAAAAAGCCAATGACGAAGCCAGCCATCCAAGAGCCAGGCCCCTATATGGCTGAATTTCAAGAATTGCCGCCCGAGATAATCGAGCAAGCCATCAACTCTACCTTCCAACGTCAGCAAGATGGAGCCGGCTGGACCACGGTGGCACCTAAGATGCGCTTCCCGCTGATGTTCCCTAAAAGGGGAGGGTCGCATGGCCGCTCCAGCCGGGAGAGCACTTCTCGACTGGCTGTACAAGCGAAGGAACTGTCACCGCTCGAAATGGCACAGGCAAAGAAGCAAGAAAGAACAAGTAGAAAAGTATAAAAAGACGCCTGAAGAAACAAGCCGAAAAAGCAGCGGCGATGATGGCCCCACTGGAGCTGACTTCGCTCCAGAAATTGCAAAAGCTCATTGATGAGCTGGAGGAATATATTCCCTCTGAGCCCAGAGGAAAATACATCCCTTGAGAAGAGATGGAGCGCAAAAAATGAGGCTCAAGTCTACCCTGTCTCCCGGCGAGAAGCCAAGCTCGCCCAACCTCGATAAAATCATCTTCTTCCGGGGCGAAAAGCCCCAGCCCGTCCCCGAAATAGAAGTACGGGTGAATTCCTTTGCCTTCGACCCTTCTGACGAAGAAGAAGAGGAGCATGAGGAGATCACAAGCGAGCTCCCCTGTAGAAGGGCTATTGAGCAGGCCAATCGGCCAGCTCCACCTGAAAAGAACAAAGATGAAAATTCCGCCCCAGAGGAGGGTCTCTTGGCTCCTTTGTTCAAAGAGAAGCCAGATGAACAGTCAGGGGCAAGGCGGAACGACAAGTCTGGGCAACCGCCAGAATCCTTGGCAGACAAGGTTCTGCCATTAGGTCAACTTTGTGCTCGGGCCGACCGCAAAATCATACAACACATGAAGCGATTCTCAACTAATGTCACTATATGGGACGCGATCGCCTGGAGCAAGGAGTTAAGAGCGGCTCTCATCAAAATATTGCAAGAGCCCGAGGTCTATGAAGTTGATGTGACCGAACTCCAAGCTCAAGCCCTGGAAGCACTGGCGGTGGAAGTGACGTTCTCTGACAAAGATATGTTGCTACCCACGCTGTACCACAATCGCCCTTTGTACATGCAAGGAAAAGTCAATAGGCACGAGCTCAACCGAATCCTAGTTGACCCTGGGGTATCTGTCAATATTATGCCCCTCAAGACTTTCAAGTCTTTATATCTCATGCCCTACTTGTAGAGGGTGAACGATGTTAGAATCGCCGGGTTCAACCAGAACTCCGAAAGTGCCTTGGGAAAGGTGGAGGTGTAGCTGGAGATAGACGGTTTTGCCACCAAGGCCGTGTTCTACATCATCAATGTAAACACGTCTTACAAGGCTCTCCTGGGAAGACCCTGGCTGCATGAAAATCGAGTCATCCCCTCAACTCTCCGCCAGTGCATAAAATATGTAAAGGAGGGAGAGCAACATACAGTCTTCGCCGACCGGGCCCCCTTTCGCCCAAATGAATGTAATCTGGCGGATGTCCAGTTATATTTCGGCGAGCCCCTTGGCGAGTCGTCGACTGCATCAAAAGGCAAGGGGAAGCAAGATGCCGGTGCAAGCCAAGAAAAATAAAATGAGGATGAGGAGGAGATGTTCATTGTCAACAAAGATCTACTCGAAATCCACCGACTTGGCCGCCTCGCCGAGTCTGCCGAGCCAAGGCCCAGTTGCCCGGAAAGGCGAAAAATCAACTATGAAGCAAACGCCATCGGCGAGGCCATCAACCAAAGCATCTCCCTGCCTCCGGCATATATGTAGCTACCCTTCCATAGGGAGGAGCATAGGGTGGAACGACTAAAAACATTCATTGTCACCCATTACAGAAGTGATGGTCTTGAGAAAGGCGAGACGCCGACCCACTCCCATATAGGCCCCTCGAAGACGACTTCGGCTGGAGTCAAATAACTCAAGTCGCCCTTGAGCCCGTCCAAGAAATGGATGACATATCCAGGCGCATCAAGAAATTGTGTCAAAAGCAGAAGATCGTGCAAATGCAGGATCCCTCTTGGCGAGACTACTTCCACCAACTCTGGTACCCGAAGCAACTCCGAGGGCAACCCCGCTATTGTGCAAAAGACACCCGGGGGTTGGGCTATGATCAAAAGACGGACAACGAGGCCTACTACGCGGTAAATACCGTGGGATTCGTGCCCTCGTCCGATCACTGCCATGCTAGCGGACAGCCTCCTGCCTCCATGACAAAGCCACAGGAAGCAGAAGCAAATTTTGTCCTCACAAATGAGGCACCGCGCCAAGAAGCACCTCAAAACGAGGAACGACTATTTTGGCCGGTTGCCGAGGAGGGCTCCAAATACTATGACGTCCACGTTGCTGACTCCGATGAAGAAAAAGACTTCATCGATTTACAGCCGACACCACGCGAACTTGAAGACAGCGGGCAAGCTACCGTAGACGAGCTGGTCGAACTCAACCTCAGGGGACCGGAAGAACCTCGGCCAATCTTCGTCAGCGCTCTCCTCAATGAAGAAGAGAGACAGTCATATCAACAACTCTTGCTCGAGTTCAAAGACTGTTTCGCGTGGATATACAAGGAAATGCCAGACCTAGACCCTTCTGTGGCTGAGCACGAGCTGGCTATACTCCCCTCAATGAAGCCTGTCAAACAGGCCCAAAGGCGTATGCACCACGAGCTGGAGCTAAAAGTGAACTCCGAGGTGGACAAGCTCCTTGAAGTCGGCTTCACCGAGCCTTGCATATACCCAACTTGGTTGGCTAATATAGTGCCAGTGAAGAAAAAGAATGGCCAAGTCTGGATCTGTATCGATTATAGAGACTTGAATAAAGCATGTCCGAAGGACGACTTCTCGGTCCCGATCACTAAAACAATGGTCAATATGACCACCAGTCATGAAGCGTTATCCTTCATGGATGGGTCGTCGGGCTACAATCAAATTCGTATGGCTCCCACTTTCAGGTCCCCCAAAGGGATCTTCAATTACAAAAGAATGCCCTTCAACTTGAAGAATGCTGGAGCCACCTATCAAAGGGCCATGACCAAGATCTTTGGTGAAATGCTCCATAGCTCAATCGAGTGCTATGTCGATGATTTAGTCGTTAAGACCAAAAGGCGGGGAGACCATCTGAGCGATTGTTGGAACGCGGAATTTCTTCTATCATCCATCTCTTTTATCTTCGAAATGAATTTTGCGTGGGCGTGCCAGACTGTTTGCGAGAAACAGACAAAGATTATTTTATGAGGAGTATTGGGTGCGAACCCTGATACCCTCGAATTTATTTTTTCGCGTGCGCTCGCGTTCAGGGCGATTGGAGTGGTCGTGTACTGGACCGTTCCCCACCGACCGAAGTCGATGTTTCATTTACATCGAGTATAACACTCGAATACCTCGAATGCATAATGTTTGTTAAAAGACCGTATGCCGAAATTTAAAGAAGAAAAGGCAGATGACAATGAATTTCCACAATTTTATTCAAGCATGCTCATGTCATTTATATTTATGACATGACGTTTACATTTACATGTACGCCTTTAGTGGGGTTTGTACCTCCACTGGGCGTGTATATAACAAGCCAAGTACATGGACGTCGACGACAGGGTGTATGTGCCTCCGTCGGACGTTTACACGATAGTGGGTAATATGTGTTACCAGTGGGGTGTTTGTGCCTCCATAGGTTAACATGCCTCAACGTGTGCCCTTTTACGACACCGGAGGACTTAAACATATGTGCCTCGACGTGTGTCGTTCTATGACACCGGAGGACTTAAGTACATGCCTCGACGTGCGCGTTTTATGACGTCGGAGGACTTAAGTACATGCCTCGACGTGTGTCGTTTTATGACACCGGAGGGACTTAAGTGCTTAATACATGTGCCTTGGGCTGTAACAACCTGTGGTGTCTCCGTGTGGCGAACGCAGGAGGGCTCGACCACGAAGAGGAAGCACCAACGGGTGTCGAAGACCTTCCCCGACTCGTGCTGCCTATACAAGCTCACGCACGGACCACACCCGGACCAACTGAAGCGGTTTGCAGGCGTCCGCTCGAGGAAGGAAGCTTGGGCGTACTTTGGGCCGAGAGGCGTGTGTTCGGAGCTTTGGAAGCGCTTAGGCCGAATGGCGTGCGTTGTGCCCCTGGCGGGGTGTTTGTGCCTCCGCCTGAGCAACATTGCCTCTACGTACGTCGTTTGATGACGACGGAGGACTTTAAACATGTGCCTCAACGAGTGTCGTTTTATGACACCGGAGGACTTAAACGTGGCCTCGGCGTGCGTCGTTTGATGACGACGGAGGACTTAAATATGGGCCTCGACGTGCGTCGTTTGATGACGACGGAGGACTTTAAACATGTGCCTCAACGAGTGTCGTTTTATGACACATGAGGACTTAAACATGGCCTCGACGTGCGTCGTTTGATGACGACGGAGGACTTAAATATATGTGCCTCAACGTGCGTCGTTTGATGACGACGGAGGACTTAAATATATGTGCCTCAACGTGCATCGTTTGATGACGACGGAGGACTTAAATATATGTGCCTCAACGTGCATCGTTTGATGACGACGGAGAACTTTAAACATGTGCCTCAACGAGTGTCGTTTTATGACACCGGAGGACTTAAACATGGCCTCGACGTGCGTCGTTTGATGACGACGGAGGACTTAAATATAAACACCGGGGGTCATATGACAACCTGTGGTATCTTCTCACGGACGAGCGCAGGAGGGCCCGATCGCGGAGGACAGAACACCGACAGACGCCAAAGACTTTATCCCCAGCACGTGCGGCCTATTTAAGCTCGCGCACGTAAGGCTCTCCCGCCGGTCTCTCTCTTGGCGCCTTTTTTTGGGCCGAATCGCGCGCTTGTGAATGGGGGAGTACCCCCCTATTTATAGGGGCTCGGGGGGTCGAACCGGCGGGGGTCTCCCGGCTCGAGCGTCGAGGCCGGCGCGGGCGCCGAGCACCGCGGACCGGCGGGGGTGCGCACGCGAACCGGCGGGGGTGCTGTCCCGGACTGGCGGGGGTTGTGCCCGGACTGGCGGGGGTGCATCCCCGCAGACCGGGGGGGGGCACCCCCACCGAACCGGCGGGGGTGCCACCCCCTGCCGAACCGGCGGGGGTGCAGCCCCCGCCGAACCGGCGGGGGGTGCACACCCCGCCGAACCGGCAGGGGTGCCACCCCTGCCGAACCGGCGGGGGTGTGCACCCCGCCGAACCGGCGGGGTGGCACCCGCCTAACTGGCGGGGGTGCCACCGCCCGGCCCCCCCTTTTATAACTAGGGTGGGCCTCCACCTCCTTGGCCATTTCCAGGAGGATTTCTGGGGGCTTTGTTGGTTTGTCATGGCACGTGCGGCACACGTGCGCACACATGCCCGCATGCATTTGACGTGCATTCGACGTGCGTCTTTGCCCGTTTCGCGTGCGTTTGACCCCATTTTTGGAGGGCATGTGCATTTTACCTCTTCGGACCCATCCGAGTCGTACGCGATCTTTAACGCGAGTCCGAACATTGAGTTTCGGCTGTCCGGGGCGCGCATTTCCGTCATTGACGGGCTTTTTAAGCGTCATCCTCCGGCTCGTTCTGGGTGGGCGTCCGAACTCAAACCCATTTATCTCAGGTGTTCGAGTGAGGGAGACCGGAGTTTCTTCCCAGCCTTTCGTGGATTTCCGGACGAGTTTGCCACCCGGGACTTGTTTAAATCCCGATATTTTCGGGTTCAACAGCGATTTACGCCAGGTCTTCAAAAGACTTCGCCAACATCAGCTGAAAATGAACCCAATGAAGTGTGCCTTCGGCATTTCGAGCAGCAAATTCCTCGACTTCATTGTCAAATACCGCGGGATAGAAATTGATCCCGTCAAAATCAAGGCCATCAAGGAACTGCCGCCGCCAAAAACCTTAACGGAGCTGAAGTCACGCCAAGGGAGGCTGGCCTATATAAGGCGGTTCATCTCCAATCTCTCAGGCAGATGCGCTCCCTTCAGCAAATTGATGAAGAAAAAAGCCCCATTCATATGGGATCAAGAGTGCCAGGACACCTTTGAAGAAATTAAGGAATATCTCCTCACTCCTCCCGTGTTGGGAGCCCCGGTGAAAGGAAAGTTGCTCTTCCTCTATATTGCGGCCATGGAAACGTCGCTGGGAGCGCTCTTGGCGCAAACAAACGAGGAAGGCAAAGAGCAGCTGCTCTACTACCTTAGTCAAATGCTGGTGGGCCCGGAGCATCGCTACTCCCCCGTGGAGAAAGTATGCCTAGCACTGATATTTGCCGTCAAGAAATTACGACATTATCCATTGGCCCATCAAGTCAGCCTCATCTCGAGGATGGACCCGTTAAAAGCACTCCTCACTAAACCTGTGTTGTCAGGGAGGATGGGAAAGTGGGCCTTGCTCCTTATGGAGTTCGATATCACCTTTGTCCCAAGGAAAACAATCAAAGGACAAGGCATGGCTGACTTCCTGGCGGCGCATCCGCTCCCAGCAGGCTCTCCCCTCGAGTTCAAACTTCCCAAAAAGGAAACGCTCTTGCTCCCTCAAGGGGAAGGAAGTCAACAAGAAGAATCTCCCGTCTAAGAAAGGGGAAATACTCTTGCCATAGAGTTACCACATTGGGAGCTCTACTTTGATGGCGCTTCCCGGGTGCTCAAGCAAGATAACGGCACCACAACTTATACCTCCGGAGCGGGCATTATCCTGGTGACTTCACAAGGGGGAATCCTTCACAACTCATGCGCCCTCATGCAGCCATTGACCAACAATCAAGCTGAATATGAAGCATTGATCGTGGGACTTCAACTGGCCGTCGAAATGAGCATCAAAAGTATAAAAGTCTACAAAGACTCACAATTGGTCATCCGTCAAGTGCTGGGATTATGATGTCCGGAAATAAGAGCTGATCCCCTATCATGCCAAAGTGATGAAGCTCCGTGAGAGATTCTATCTGTTCGAAATCAGGCATGTCCCCAGAAGTCAAAACTCTCAAGCTGACTCGCTAGCTAAATTGGCGTCTGCTTTAAAGCTCCCTCCTGAAGGAGAATTGGGTATAACCGTTCGGCATAGGAGGCTGATGCCCAGCATCCTCGAGGATGAATCTGACCCAGAAAATATAGAGGTCAACACCATTGAAGAAGAAGCCAGCCAAGAAAAAGACTGGCGCCAGCCGATCATCCAAATAAAGAACGGTCGGCTGCCCCCAAACCAGGCTAAAAGAATCCAGCTCCTGCGGCGGGCCATGCCCTATCAAATGATTGGGGATCAATTGTACCGACTTGTCCATGCAAAAGACAAGTCTGTCCTCCTAAGGTGTCTCTCCCCCAAGGAAGCCAAAGCCATCATGCGCGAAGTCCACTCTGGACTGCACGGGGCCCATCAAGCGGGAGACAAAATGAAAATCAACATCAAGCTAAAAGGCTTCTTCTGGCCAACCATATACACGGATTGCGTCCAGTACGCTCGCGTGTGTCATCAATGCTAAGTCTTCAGTTCGATGCCAAGAAAACGGCCGAACGAATTGCATCCAACCACCCCCACATGGCCCTTTGCGGAATGGAGAATGGATATTGTGGGACCTTTCCCACCATCCTCCGGCGGCCACAAATTCATCTTGGCGGCCACCGACTATTTTTCCGGGTGGGCAGAAGCAATCCCCCTCCGGGAGGTGACCGGGGTAGTTGTTACCAAATTCGTCAAGCAACACCTAATCTACAGGTTTGGCACCCATCACCGGATCGTATCAGATAACGGTACGCCCTTCAAAAACAAGACAATATATGTGTTGGCGACCAAATTCTATATAGACTGGAGAACGTCAACGGTCTATAACCCTCAAGCCAACGGTCTGGCAGAAGCTTTCAACAAGACCTTTGCAAGCTGCTTGCCAAGATAGTCGGCAACCGCAAACGCGACTGGGGGGAAAAAATATATGAAGCGTTCTGGGCATACCGGACGGTCTATAGGACCCCCACTGGGTGCTCCCCCTTCTCCTTGATGTACGGAGCCGAAGCCATGCTCCCCATTGAGGTCGAGATGTCATCCTACAAGGTAGCCGTCCATATTGGCCTTCAGCCCAAGGAACGACAAGAAATGGAAAGAAGGTTGGAGGAACTGGCCGACCTGGAAGACAAACGGCTAGAAGCCTATAAGCATCTCCCATCTTACCAGGCCCGCATAACTCGAGCTTATGATAAGCTAGTCAGGCCTCGGGCCTTCAAGAAAGGCGACCTCGTCATGGTGAAGCAAAGAGAAGTCATGGCAGGCAAATCAAGTGGTAAACTCCAGCCAAACTGGCACGGGCCGTATGTGGTCACTGGAGTCTATGAAGGCGGGAGATACATGTTGGCGACACATACCGGCGATCGCCCCTTCCCGCTACTAAATGGCAAGCATTTGAAAATGTATTATGTCCCTAAACATGAATTCCGGGGGCAACCGTCCCTTGATTCCCCCATGTCCGAATCGAGCTAAAATTAGGCATATGCGCGCACATCAAAAAAAGAAAGAAGAAAAAAGAGACTAAAATAGAGATGTCCCGGCAGACTTGGTCACTCCCCAAAAGGAGTGCCCAATGGCAAAAAAAAAGCCTAAAAATCTGGCTGAAGTAAAAACCCGAAAGGGCGCCTCAGGCAAAAATGGATAACCCCTCAACGTGAAAACCCGAAAGGGCACGTTGGAAAAAGCTAGAGGGGGCCAGCCTTGGTGAAAACCCGAAAGGGCACCAGGGTTGGTAAAAAAAAAAGGGGAAGGAAAAATTCTCTCCTTTATGAACTGTGTTCTCCTGGTCAACAAACCAATAGCGTAGACCAGGCTAAACCCTCTTCGGTCAGCAAACCATGGTAGTCGACCGAGTCAAAACCTTTAGCCAGCAAACCAAAATGGTAGGCTAAACCCCTTCCCGGTCAACAAACCATGGTGGTCGACCGAGTCAAAAATTTTAGCCAGCAAATCAAAATGGTAGGCTAAACCCTTTCCCGGTCAACAAACTATGATGGTCGACCGAGTCAAAACTTTTAGCTAGCAAACCAAAATGGTAGGCTAAACCCCTTCCCAGTCAACAAACCATAGTGGTCGACCGAATCAAAACCTTTAGCCAACAAACCAAAAATGGTAGGCTAAACCCTTTCCTTGGCCAACAAACCATCATGGTCAGTCAAATCAAATCCCTTAGCCAGCAAACCAAAAATGGTAGGCTAAACCCTTTCCTTGGCCAACAAACCATCATGGTCGGCCGAGTCAAATCTCTTAGCCAACAAACCAAAACCAAAAATGGTAGGCTAAACCCTTTCCTTGGCCAACAAACCATCATGGTCCGTCAAGTCAAATCCCTTAGCCAGCAAACCAAAATGGTGGGCTAAACCCTTTCCCGGTGAACAAACCATGGTGGTCGACCGAGTCAAATCTTAAACCAGCAAACCAAAAATGGCAGGCTAAACCCTTTCCTTGGCCAACAAACCATCATGGTCGGTCAAGTCAAATCCCTTAACCAGCAAACCAAAATGGTAGGCTAAACCCTTTCCTTGGCCAACAAACCATCATGGTCGGTCAAGTCAAATCCCTTAGCCAGCAAACCAAAAATTGTAGGCTAAACCCTTTCCTTGGCCAACAAACCACAAAGGTCGGCCAAAATTATATCCCCCTTAGCCAGCAAACCAAAAATGGTAGGCTAACCCAAACCCTTAGCCAGAAAACAAAAATGGTAGGCTAACCCAAACCCTTAGCCAGCAAACCAAAATGGTAAGCTGACCCAAACCATTCAGCCAACAAACCACAATGGTAGGCTAAATCCAAATAGTAAATCCTCTAGCCCAATGTTCCGTAGCCCCGCTCCGGATTCCAAGCTTCAAAAAAAAAAAAAAGGGACTAGAAATAGAGATGTCCCGACAGACTTGGTCACTCCCCAAAAAGAGTGCCCAAGGGCAAAAAGGCCTAAAATCCGGCTGAGGTGAAAACCCGAAAGGCTGTCTTAGGCAAAAATGGATAACCCCTCAACGTGAAAACCCGAAAGGGTACGTTGGAAAAAGCTAGAGGGGCCGACTTTTGTGAAAACCCGAAAAGGCACGGGAGTCGGTAATTTGAAAAAAAAAATCAATCAAAAAATCAAATCATCACTTATCAAGTCATGTTCTTCTTAGCCAACAAACCAATAAGGTCGGCTAAACCTATGCCCCCTCCGGGCCAATAAACCACAATGGTAGGCCAGATAAATCCTTTAGCCGACAAACCAAAATAGTAGGCTAAACCCTTTTTCCTTGGTCAACAAACCATTATGGTCCGACCAAGCCAAATTCTTTAGCCAGCAAACCAAGATGATAGGCTAAACCCTTTTTCCTTGGTCAATAAACCGTAGTGGTCGACCAAGTTAAATATTTAGCCAGCAAACTAAAATGGTAGGCTAACCCAAAATCTTTAGCCAGCAAACCAAAATAGTAGGCTATACCCTTTCCTTGGTCAACAAACCGCCGTGGTAGACCAAGTCAAAACCCTTAGCCAGCAAACCAAAATGGTAGGCTAACCCAAGTTAAACCCTTAGCCAGTAAACCAAAATAGTAGGCTAACCGAAGTCCCCTTCGCCAGCAAACCACCATGGTAGGTCAAGTCAAGTTCCTTAGCCAGCAAACCAAAATAGTAGGCTATACCCTTTTCCTTGGTCCATAAACCGTAGTGGTCGACCAAGTTAAACCCTTAGCCAGCAAACCAAAATGGTAGGCTAACCGAAATCCCCTTGGTCAACAAACCACCATGGTAGGGTAAGTCAAGTTCCTTATCCAGCAAACCAAAATGGTAGGCTATACCCTTTCCTTAGTCAATAAACCGTAGTGGTCGACCAAGTTAAACCTTAGCCAGCAAACCAAAGTGGTAGGCTAACCGAAATCCCCTTAGTCAACAAACCACGATGGTAGGCTAAGCCCAAATTATAAACTCTATAATCAAATGCCCCGGAGTCCAGCCTTGGACCCCAAACACAAAAAAAAAGAGACTAAAAATAGAGATGTCCCGGCGGACTAGATCATTCCCCAAAAAAGGAATGTTCAAGGGTAAAAAAGGCCCCAAACCCGGCTGAGGTGAAAACCCGAAAGGGCGCCTCAGGCAAAAATGGGTAACCCCTCGGTGTGAAAACCCGAAAGGACGCACCGGAAAAAGCTAGAGGAGGCCATCTCCGGCGAAAACCCGAAAGGACGCTTGAGATGGTAATGTGAAAAAAAGAAGAAGAAAACAAAAAATAAAACAAAACAAACAAACGGGACACACCTGTCAAGCAATCCAAAAATGAAGCAGCCGTTGAGCAAAGCCAAGAAGGCCGGCCTCAGCAGCAGAAATTTGCATCAGATCTTGAAGAAGACCAGAAATGCACAATTCAAGAGGAGGATGTCAAATGAAATCCTGAGAAAAGCCAGGAAGGTAAGTCACAGAAAGAAAGGTAACAAATCAAGTCGAGGAGCAAAGCCAGAAAAGGCAAACTTTATCGACCAAAAATCAAAGTCGAGTTGTTGAGCAAAGCCAAGAAGGCCAGCCTCAGCAGCAGAATTTTACATCAGATCTTGAAGAAGGCCAGAAATGCAAGATTCGAGAGGAAGGTGTCAAATCAAATCTCCAACCAAATCAAATTCCCGAGCAAAGCCAGGAAGGCAAGCCTCGGAAGAAGGATGTTGGAATCAGGTTCCTGAATAAAGTCAAAAAGACAAGGCTCAGATGAAGAAAGCCAAAGTCAGCTCCGAACAAAGCCATGGAGCGACTCTTCAGTGAAACTCACCCGTAGAGTTGACTTGGTGGAGCGGGTCCATGTTACTTCTCTGAAGTGATGTGCGCTCTCCTAGGTCCTCTTCTGGGAACTCTTGAGTTGAAAAAATATAAAAAAATATGCAAGCAATGGGAGCTAATGGCTCAGTGCGAGAAGCATAGCAGGTTTGATCGCCGACCCAAACGGTAACAACAAATCGTTGTCCAAGTTGCTGGCTACGCTGCACAAATGTCGAAGCGCATTGTTGTGGTTTTCAACCCAATTCCCCGCCAAGTCATTAAGACCAGGGGTAGAGTTTGAAAATCGCCACGGGACGTATGCCTTTGTCATCGACTCCGGCACACATCCCGTGGGGGACATTGTACCTAGGATACAACTTATTTTTTTGGTTCTTCGGCGCAGTGGTCAACACTGGGCCTGCCACAGATAAACCCTGCGCACCCAGGGATCGAACCCTGGGCGTGCCCCTTCCCACCCAAGCGGGTGTCCAATTGCGCTACGCGCAGGGACTAGGATATAACTTATTGTACTCAGGTATAAAAACTGTCTTCTGTTAGCCAGAGACTAATGATCCATTTTTACCCTAATTAACAACAGCAAGTCCTTGTGGACCTTCCTAGATTACAGGTGCCCCCACCCCAATCCTCCTCCCACCAAAAGCAAAGTTCCTTTCAATGTGGTGGATTGTGTCATAGAATTGGCTTAAATGAGCCATATTTACTGCAAGATCCACCACTGAACTTCTGACAAGAAAACACCACTTGAAAATCAAACATTGGGAAAGTAGTAGTTTTGAATAAAAGGGGATACCCACGCATGTTTTGACTGGTTTTTAAGTTCGCCTATCAGACTCTCAATAAATAAAATAATACAACCCTCCATTAAATGACCGAAGTATTAGCATTTTTCTCGCTTAAATTTAAACTGAAAAGATGTAAGTAAGTGTGGTGTTAGGCTATTTTATATTCTGTGTTTATATAATCCACATAAAATGGACCTCTTGAGATGAAATGGAAATGACTTATGCTTTATGGATAAACAAAGACAATGTATCACATTAAGCTCTCAGTTTATTCCTTCATCTCTGTTAAAGGCCCAAAACCTAGGCATTAAGTTGAGAGAATCCTCTACATATATAGAGGTGAAACTCCATGGATTTCCAATATTGGACTAAACCACAACAACTCCCCTCATGCCAAACCAACTGGTTTAGGGGACAACACGGGTAGGGACAAGCATCCACATACGAAGGGACGATCCAATGGGTAAACCCGCTCTGTTAAAGGCCCGAACTCTAACCCAAAACCTAGACATTAACTTGAAGGAATCCTCTTCATATATAGAGGTGAAACTCCAATAGATTTCCAATATGCGACTAAATCACAACAATATCCAATGGTTTCCTCACATTGCAATACCGATGAGCACATTTTTGCTAGGACCCCAATCCATACACAATCCATAAAAGTATATTACACTTCAACAAAAGCTTACCAGCCACATGACGATGGAAAAATGGATCTGCATACTTTTTGATCCAATCATATGAGTCAAAAACAGTATGGTAGACAGGGTAATCTGCAAAATAAAACAAGTGGCAGTGTCAATTGAACTGATTATATTGATGCACAATTTTGAATTAGAATTCTTGAATCATGCATCATTCACTGGAGGTTATTTCTCCTTAACAATCTCCAGAAACATAATTCCATCAGCCAAAGCCATCATAATAAAAATCTTAAAAAGGTAATCCAATTTTCCAGATTCTTTTCATCAATTTTGGTATAAAAATACATTTAGGTATGTGTTAGGCCAATTCTTGAACATTTGGCGTGAGATGCACTGCAGGCCACACAAGGTGAGCAGGCTGGGGACGATATGATCGGTGGGCTGGATCACTAGGGCTAATGCTACTGCCCACTGTGTTGAAGAGGAAGGGATGAGTAGACAGGTAGTGGATGAGGGAAGTGGAAAAGGACAAGACAGAAAAAGGCATGACAGCAACCTCAGGAATCCCAATGATGGGAACTTTGAGCCTGACTTCCTAATGTTCAGAAAAATAAAAAGTTTAAAGGCCCTATTGCAATCATAATTTACGCCCTAATCCCTACTCCCTGCATCAGTAACAGCAGCAACAAAAAATATCTGCCTTGCACTAGTCAAAAGGACAAGAGAGAGAGCACAGAAGGTCAATAAAAACCTCCTTATGCCAGATAATCTCTGTAACAACCTAAATTTTTAAATCCTAAATAAATAAGAATAAATAAATAAATAAATAATTTGTTAAGAGGTTTGATTAAATGCACATTAAACGATAAGACAATGTATAAAATAGTCAACAATCGCTATAGACTGGTCATCAATCGATATAGAACTATGTTTATAACCGCAATCGGTAGGAATATAACAACAATCGATGTTTAAAAACAATCGATGTTGGTCAACAATCGATGTTTAAAGAAGCAATCGATGTTTAAAGACAATCAATGTTTGAAGGAGCAATCGATGTTGGTCAGCAATCGATGTTTAAAGAAGCAATCGATGTTGGTTAGCAATCGATGTTGGTCCAATCGATGTTTAAAAACAATCGATGTTGGTCAACAATCGTGTTTAAAGAGCAATCGATGTTTAAAGACAATCAATGTTGAAGGAGCAATCGATGTTGGTCACAATCGATGTTTAAAGAAGCAATCGATGTTGGTTAGCAATCGATGTGGTCAGCAATCGATATTTAAAGAGCAATCGATGTTGGTCAGCAATCGATATTGGTCAGCAACGATGTTTAAGACAATCGATGCTGGTCAACAATCGATGATTTTAAAGGAGCAATCGATGTTGGTCAGCAATCGATGTTTAAAGGACAATCGCTGTTTAAAAGAGCAATCGATGTTGGTTAGCAATCGATGTTCAAAGACATCGATGTTGAACAGCAATCGATGTTTAAATGATAATCGATGTAGTTAGCAATCGATGTTTAAAGACAATCGATCTTGAACAGCAATCGATGTTTAAGGACAATCAATGTTAATTAACAATAGATGTTTAAAGACAATCGATGTATCAAATCGACTGGCCAAGACATAACGTTGTCAGTCGAAGTTGGACTTCGGATATGACTAAGTTAAGTTTCGATTGATCACGGCCAAAACGAAGTGGACTTCGTATATGACGAAGTTGGACTTCGAATATGACGAAGTTAACTTCGTATATGACGAAGTTAACTTCGGCTGATCATGACCAAAAACGAGTGGACTTCGTATATGACGAAGTTAACTTCGTATATGACGAAGTTAAGCTTCGACTGATCATGACCAAATCGTATATGACTTTGGATATGACGAAGTAGACTCAGATATGACGAAGTTAGCTTCCACTGTCTATGACTAAATCGTGTATGACTTCGTATATGACGAAGTTATCGGTTCTTTTTAACTATAAAATACGTGTTAATTTTATACCCAATAATAAAAAGAATTAGTTAAGATAAATATGGAAGTATGGACATAGAAATGGTGACTGAATCCAATAGTGGATCCGAACCTGATCCCAAGAACTAAACCAAATCGGATATTCGGATATGACTAAGTTAAGTTTCGATTGATCACGGCCAAAACGAAGTGGACTTCGTATATGACGAAGTTGGATTCGAATATGACGAAGTTAACTTCGTATATGACGAAGTTAAACTTCGGCTGATCATGACCAAAACGAAGTGGACTTCGTATATGACGAAGTTAAGCTTCGACTGATCATGACCAAATCGTATATGACTTTGGATATGACGAAGTAGACTTCAGATATGACGAAGTTAGCTTCCACTGTCTATGACTAAATCGTGTATGACTTCGTATATGACGAAGTTATCGGTTCTTTTTACTATAAAATACGTGTTAATTTTATACCCAATAATAAAAAGGAATTAGTTAAGATAAATATGGAAGTATGGACATAGAAATGTGACTGAATCCAATAGTGGATTCCGAACCTGATCCCAAGAACTAAACCAAATCGGATATGACTTCGTATATGACGAAGTTACCGGTTCTTTTTACTATAAAATACATGTTAATTTTATATCCAATAATAAAAAGGAATTAGTTAAGAAAAACATGGAAGTATGGACCATAGAAATGTGACTGAATCTAATAGTGGATTCCGAACCTGATCCTTAAAACTAAACCAAATAGGAAGACCTATTACGGAAACGATTCTTATGAAAGTTCTGGAACCTAATAGGACTCCTACCAAGAGTTAGGAAACTACAAATTCGGAGATCTAACCATCATTAGACTTCTATATTAATCCAAACTCATGCCCAGCAAGAGGGGGAGGTTCTCTAAAGGTTTCCCACTCCTAACGGAAAGGGATCCTCCAGACACGGAAGAGATCAAGATAAAACCGCAACTCCATTTTCCAGTCACAATAAGACTCCTAACAATCATAATCTATAAATACTCGTCATAAGCCATTGGGGGCGAGTTACCAACTTGCTAGAGGACTTGTGGAAGACTATCTATAGCACCAGACAAGAAGGAGATCGCCCAACCGGAGTTTTCTTCCCCAGACCCCGTTCTGCTTCGTTCTGCAAAAATACGTTTTAGGAGCGTTCAAAGGTAGGCAATCTCTCAAGCACAAATATAAATAATCTCGTTCATAGACAGTCCAGGAAACCAGTAGCCAAAACCCATGTTTTTTCTAGATTTCATCCCTCAAGTTGTGAGATTTTCATATTCAGAGTTCTATTATTTCATGTACCCGTGACCTCTTATTGCTCTTGTTCTCCATAAGTTCTTGTCAAAATCTTTGATTTCTTTTGAATATATCTTGTTAGAAATTGTTTAGCTATTTCCATAAGTTTTCAAGTCGTATACCTTAAGATCTAAGTTTTTCTCTAGCCCTAAAACCCCAAGTTTCTAAACCATCCTGCTATAATACCGTGTTAAGTTCATCTTTAAATTCTTGTAAAGACTGTAACAATATCAAGTAATATCAAAGTTAAAGTATGTTAATTTCTCTACCCAAGAGAAACATGTGCACGATCTTATTCTACTATCTTTGATTCTTCTTCACAAGCATACACCTATAAGAAGAAAAGGAATCCAAACTTTTGCCAGTATCGACTGTGTGTTGTGCAATAGATACTATCGTTGGTTTTACTCGTTGTTTTACATGTATAACCAGTAGTTCTCATCCAAATTTCTCTAGAGTCTCAGCTATTCAAGTTCTTGTTACATTGTCATCTATTTCTTCTTATGTAACAGATACGGTGAAGGAATAGGAAATATAGTTGATTTTTTATTATTTAAAACTGTGTAGTGGTTTGATGTTTATATTGCTCTATACTTGCATTACATTAACTGCCTCACATCCCGATATTCCGCGTCGGGGCGTGACAGTTTTGTGGTATCAAAGCCTAGGATGTCTTAATTGGATCTCTTAGGTCTAGGATGTTCTAGGATGGACTGTCTTGACTACGCGTCGACTATTATACCAATGTGAGAATTGGGTAGGACCAAGGACAAGGTCTAAAAGATAATCACACACGCACTAACTTAGTTCCACAATAATACCTTAACGTAAGGATACTTTTGTAGGAACTTAGGTATTAAGATGGCTGTTGAACGTGCTCAATTGAGGGGCATGCAACAGACCATCCAAGAGCTCACCAATGCCCTCCTGCAAGTTGCTCAGAGAGGAAGAAACCATGGAGCAGGAAAATTGCATCGCAGTTTCAAAAGCATGAATCCACCTAGGTTCAACAGTACTACTGACCCAGATGAAGCCAAACACTGGCTTAAGGAAACGGAAAGAATTTTTCGTGTCATGCAGTGCGCGGCAGGAGATAAGCTGTTGTTGGCTACTGTTGAACTCGAAAAAATATCGGGATTTAAACAAACCTCGGGCGGCAAATTTGCCCGGAAAGCCACAAAAGTCCAGGAACAAGACCCGACCTCCTCCACTCAAACACTTGAGATAAACGGGTTTGAGTCAGCGTATCAACCTGGAATGAGCCGGAGTATGACATTCAAAAGGCCTGTCAACGATAGAGATACGTACCCCGGACAGCCGAAACTTGATGTCCGGACTCGCGTTCGAGACCGCGCACGACGTGGACGGGTTCGGAAAAGTCAAATGCACGTGCTCTCCGAAAATGGAGTCAAACACACGAGAAATGGTCGAAAACGCACGTCGGGTGCACGTCAAATGCACGTGGGTGCGCGTGTGCGCGTGCGTGGTACGGCCGTTGTGGACACGGGAATTTTTTCTCTTCCTCTTCTTCCATCCCCCCCCCCCCCCCCCATTATGCGTGGGGAGGTGTTCGTTTCATTTATCATGTTTTGATTTATTTTGCGTTGCGGGGCGTGCCAGCCTGCCTGCTAGGCAGAAGTAAGGGTCTGCGCAATGCAGAGAAAGAATTTTTGTATATCCGTGAAATGGATGAGTGCGCCGTGTTTTGATCTGAACTTCTTTGATTTCGTGCCTTTTAATCATCAGGCGATTAGGGTGGCGTGTGCTAGACCCCTGTCTCCATCGATCGGAATCGATGTTACATTTACATCGGGTTAAAAGCCTTAGGTGTCGTATTAACACCTATTTCAACCCGAATACCATTTCATAGCGTGGGCGAGAATATATGCATCTGTAAGAAATTTCAAGACAACATTTTTTTTTACTTTGTTTATTTTGAACAGAATGAGTCCGAGTTTGGAGAATAGGGTTGTCTTTTTTAAAAGAGTATGTAGCTTGTCCTGGGCAGGAACAGGCCCGTGTTAGCGAAATTATCTTTTGAGTATATACTCGTTTCCAGAGACAAAATCTTAGTTGAAACGTATGCATATAACACATAGTTATGAATATACGAGTAAATTTTAGGACGGAATTTCCGTTTTGACGGAGTGTCCTTAAGAAATATATACATATGATTGTACTTATATGGATATGTTCTTGGGTAGAACCCCTGCGTAGGCAGAGTTCAACTCAGGATTCATATCCGTATGAACATAGGCTCACAATTATATGAGTATGTATTTGAGGAGAATTTTTGTTTAGACAGAGTTTCCTCAAGAAAACATATGCATATAAGCATGAGATTATGATTACACAGATATGCTCTTGAGCAGAATCCCTGCTTGAGCAGAGTCTCCTCGACGGAACATATACATGTGAGTACAAGGCACCTAAATGTCCGTACCCATAGAGTTTTGCTCGATATGGAGGCATTTAGAGCGCAAACATACAAGGGTATTTAAATACCATTTGTTCATAGAAACTTGCCCGATATGGGGTATATATATACCGAGAGAGAGAGAACAAAGGGTGTTTAGATACCATATGTCTATAGAGACTTGCTCGATATGGACAGTATTTAAACCTCTGAATCCCCACAGAGACTTGCTCGATGTGGGGTATAAATATACCAAGAGAGAGAGAACAAAGGGTGTTTAAATACCATATGTCCATAGAGACTTGCTCGATATGGACAGTATTTAAACCCCTGAATCCCCCACAGAGACTTGCTCGATGTGGGGTATAAATATACCAAGAGAGAGAGAACAAAGGGTGTTTAAATACCATATGTCCATAGAGACTTGCTCGATATGGACAGTATTTAAACCCCTGAATCCCCCACAGAGACTTGCTCGATGTGGGGTATAAATATACCAAGAGAGAGAGAACAAAGGGTGTTTAAATACCATATGTCCATACAGACTTGCTCGATATGGACGGTATTTAAACCCCTGGATCCCCACAGAGACTTGCTCGATGTGGGGATGTGGCGCGAGGGAGATGTCGGAGCCGTATACGATGGCGATCTCCCACTCTTTTCCACGTTATCGGGCACTCCTCACTCCATATTGAACAAGGAATAAGCCAATACCTTCACGCCAAACCAAAGAATTGGAAGAACGGATGGAAGGGGATTGGAAGAACAAGAAGATTTGCAATATTTCTAAACCTTTGCTTTCAGAACAAGAGGAATTTTACAAAACTTGGGGACTGGTTTACAAGGCTTGGGGGATTGCCAACCAGCAGGGATTTTTTTGGGGGACTGGTTTACAAGGATTTGGGGGTTTTCTGGTGGTTTTTTCTGCACCTATGGGACTGCAAAACAGCAGGGATTTGGGGGCTTATGGAGCTTGGCCGGCCTCAGCATATGGGGGCTTATGGTTTTTTTCTGCCCACTTCAGAAGGAGGGGGTGCCTCCCCTTTTATAGGAGGTGGCTTCTCCTCCCCTCCCTGCATAAACAGGAGAAAGAGGGGGGAGAACCCCCATTCCGGTTGGGGGGGAGCACCCCCAACCTGTTTAACATTAAACAGGTTGGGGGTGTGAACACCCCCCAACCTATTTAACATTAAACATGTTGGGGGGGAGTTCCCCTCCAACCTGTTTTATATAAAACAGGTTGGGGTGTGGGCACCCCCCCAACCTGATTTACATAAAACAGGTTGGGGGGTTCCCCTCCAACCTGTTTTCATATGAAACCGGTTGGAGGAGGAGCACCCCCCAACCGGTTTTACATTAAAAGGTTGGAGGGGGGCCTCCTATCTGGTTAAAAAGGGCCAAAAAAACATAAAAAGGGAGGTTTAGAGGGGTGTCCCCTAACTGGTTAAACAGGCCAGAAACATAAAAAAGGGGGGTTTTAGAGGGGTCTCCCAACATGTAAAAAGGGCAGGAATCATAAGAAGAAGGTTGGAGGGGTCTCCCCTCCAACCGGTTGGAGGGGAGGGGGCTTCCAACCTGTTTATTTAAACAGGTTGGACCCTCTGACCTGTTTATTTGAACAGGTTGGACCCTCCAACTGGCCTCTCCCCTCCCATTCTCTTTAAACCAAGGTAGAGTTTCAAATGGGGGGGGGTTTGCCTATAAATAGGCCACACATCCTTCATTTAAGGGGCACCCAATTTGCTGGAATCCCACTTCTCTGCTTGGAGTTCTGCTTGGTGAAGAGTTGTCGTTGCATCCTTGGGGCTTCTGCGGTCAACTTGTTCTTGTAATTGTACTTGTACTTGTACTTGTACTTCATACTTGGTCTTTATGGACCTCGTATTGTTGGATTTCTTCCATGTATCTGTATCTCACAATTGGTCTTTATGGACCTTGTGCTGCCGGATTTGTTCCGTGCTGTGTCTGTATTTGTATTTGTCACTTGGTCTTTATAAACCTCATACTGCTGGATTTTTTCTTCCATGCCATATCTGTACTTCAATGTTTAGTACAAGTCGTTAATTTCTTCCGACTTGTTCGGAAACTTAACGTGGCCTGAAGAGTTGTTGGTTTGTCCTTGAAGGAAAGTACCCAGGATGTTGTCTGTAACATTTTTAAGGTCCAACAGCCGTCAACCAACAAACAAACTTCAGAAATCCCCAGAGCTCTCCAAGCACGAAATGGCCAAAGCGTGGGAGGCCCAGGCCAAGGCGCACCCACGCCGGTCCGCGCAGGTGCACCCTCGCCGGTTCGCGCAGGTGCACCCCCGCCGGTTCGCGTAGGGCCGCACCCCTGCCGGTCCGCACCCCCTCCGGTCCGCGCGGGGGCGCACACCCGCCGGTCCGCACGGGGAGCGCACCCCCGCCGGTCCGCGCGGGGGGCGCACCCCCGCCGGTTCGCGCGGGGGCGCACCCCCGCCGGTCGGGGGGGGCGCCGGTTCGGCAGCCACGCCAGTCGAGGGGCCGCTAGGCCGCACCCCCGCCGGTCGGGGGGGCCGCCAGGCCGCACCCCCGCTGGTCGGGGGGCCCGCCGGGCAGGCACCCCCGCCGACCGGGGGGCCCGCCAGGCAGTACCCCCGCCAGTCCGGGGCCCTGATTGGCGGGTACCCCCGCCCGTTCGGCCTCCTGTGCGCCAACCTCCGCCGGTTCGTCCTGCCTCGACGCTCGTGCCGCCAACCTCCGCCGAGCAGTGCACCCCCGCCGGTGCAGCCCCTGAAAATCCTATAAATAGGGGGGGCATACCACCATTGCAAGAGGAGAGACCCGGGCTTCCAGAGGGGGCGAAGCTCTCGCGCGGACCCCCGCCTGAGGGATTTTTCCTCCCCCACGCTGGCGAGATGCTCTCGCGTCCCAGCGAAACCTGAAGCCATCTGGCGCTCGAGAATTCTCTCGCGCAGATCCTCAGAAGAAGTCCCCCTCCTTTGGGAGGGAGGAGACCTGTTTGTTCTCCGCATGAAGACCGCAGTGCGGGACCCGGTTTGTGTAAAATTACACAAAGGTCCCCTTGGGAGGAGAAGATTTGTGCATGCGTGCGAAAATTACACACCGGTTCGGCACCCCCGCCAGTCGAGGGGGCCGCTAGGCCGCACCCCCGCCGGTCGGGGGGCCGCCAGGCCGCACCCCCGCTGGTCGGGGGGCCTGCCGGGCAGGCACCCCCGCCGACCGAGGGGGCCCGCCAGGCAGTACCCCCGCCGGTCCGGGGCCCTGATTGGCGGGTACCCCCGCCCGTTCGGCCTCCTGTGCGCCAACCTCCGCCGGTTCGTCCTGCCTCGACGCTCGTGCCACCAACCTCCGCCGGGCCGTGCACCCCCGCCGGTGCGGCCCCTGAAAATCCTATAAATAGGGGGGGCATACCACCATTGCAAGAGGAGAGACCCGGGCTTCCAGAGGGGGCGAAGCTCTCGCGCGGACCCCCGCCTGAGGGATTTTTCCTCCCCCACGCTGGCGAGATGCTCTCGCGTCCCAGCGAAACCTGAAGCCATCTGGCGCTCGAGAATTCTCGAGCGCAGATCCTCAGAAGAAGTCCCCCTCCTTTGGGAGGGAGGAGACCTGTTTGTTCTCCGCATGAAGACCGCAGTGCGGGACCCGGTTTGTGTAAAATTACACAAAGGTCCCCTTGGGGAGGAGAAGATTTGTGCATGCGTGCGAAAATTACACACCGGTTCGGCACCCCCGCCAGTCGAGGGGGTCGCTAGGCCGCACCCCCGCCGGTCGGGGGGCCGCCAGGCCGCACCCCCGCTGGTCGGGGGGCCTGCCGGGCAGGCACCCCCGCCGACCGAGGGGGCCCGCCAGGCAGTACCCCGCCGGTCCGGGGCCCTGATTGGCGGGTACCCCCGCCCGTTCGGCCTCCTGTGCGCCAACCTCCGCCGGTTCGTCCTGCCTCGACGCTCGTGCCACCAACCTCCGCCGGGCCGTGCACCCCTGCCGGTGCGGCCCCTGAAAATCCTATAAATAGGGGGGGCATACCACCATTGCAAGAGGAGAGACCCGGGCTTCCAGAGGGGGCGAAGCTCTCGCGCGGACCCCCGCCTGAGGGATTTTTCCTCCCCCACGCTGGCGAGATGCTCTCGCGTCCCAGCGAAACCTGAAGCCATCTGGCGCTCGAGAATTCTCGAGCGCAGATCCTCAGAAGAAGTCCCCCTCCTTTGGGAGGGAGGAGACCTGTTTGTTCTCCGCATGAAGACCGCAGTGCGGGACCCGGTTTGTGTAAAATTACACAAAGGTCCCCTTGGGGAGGAGAAGATTTGTGCATGCGTGCGAAAATTGCACATATGCCCCGTACACGGGTCCAAGCTTCTGTGAAAATGCACAAAGCCCCCGGGGATATAAAATTTGTGTATGTGTACATCAAAAGTACACATATACTCCCGTCAGCCAGAAATTGAAAATTGCAGAATTATCCCCGTAAAGGATAAAATTGCAGAAATATCCCCGTGAAGGATAAAATTGCAGAAATATCCCCATGAAGGAGAAAGTTGCAAGAATACCCCTGCTGGCCAGGAAAATTATAGATACGTCCTTGCGGCGCAGAAAATGGCAAAGATAGCCTGGCGGTTCGCGCCTCTTGTCCAATCTGGTGGAGCGAGACCCACGTCGCTTCTATGAAGTGGCGTGCGCTCTCCTGGGTGTGACTTGAAGCCGGACTCGAGGGGAGTTCTCAGGAAATGTCACCAAATGACAGGGATGTCCCATAAAGCCAGAAAACGGCTGGGATGTCCGAGAAAGTCAGGAAATGACAGGGATGTCCCATAAAGCCAAAAAATGGCAAAAATGTCCGGAAAAGCCAGAAATTGGCCGGGACGTCCGAAAAAGCCAGAAATCGGCCAGGAAGTCCGAGAAAGTCAAAAAACGGCCAGCAATGTCCCAGGAAGCCAAAAAATGGCCGGGATGTCCAAGCATACCAAGATGCGGCACAGGCATCTGGAAAAGAACACACGCACACCCCGGGCAACAACACCAAGCCATACCCACGTGCGAGAGCTTAAAGAAAAAGGTCGCACGCTCATCGCCCACGCTCGCCTGGTCTGTCTGGCCCCCGGAGCTCTGAGCTCTGGTCAGCGAGTGCTGGGGAGGAAGTCTCTGGCTGCCTTTGGTGTTCTGTCCGCCACGTTCGGGCCTTCCTGCGCCTCGTCCGTGCGAAGTCACCACAGGTTGTTACATGACTCCCGGCGTCTTCATTTAAGTCCTCCGTTGTCAATGAAAACGACACACGTAGAGGCAATGTTGTCCGACAGCGGAACAAATACCATGTCGTCGACTCAAAAGAGATTACTTGTCTATAAATGTCCGGCGAAGGCACAAACACCCCGCCGCTGGCATTAAAGACCCGACACGTTTATGAACGCCCGACGGAGGCACAAACACCCCGTTGTGAGCGCAAATATAAACTTTACATCCTGTAAATGTCGAACGGAGGCACAAACACCCCGTTACGAACATCGATGTAATCCCCATGTTGTGTGATGTCCGACGGAGGCACAAACACCCCGTCGTCGACACCCATGTATATGACATGCTGTATGAACGCCCAGTGGAGGTACAAAAAAACCCCATTAAAGGCGCAAATGTAAATGTCATAAATATAAATGACATGAGCATGCTTGAATGAAATTGTGGAAATTTACTTGTCATCTGTTTCCTTTAAATTTCGGCATATGGTTTTTTAGCAAACATTACGCATCGAATGTATTCGAGTTTTGCACTCGATGTAAATGAAACATCGACTTCGGTCGGTGGAGAACGGTCTAGTACACGATCACTCCAATCGCCCTGAAAATACGAGCGCACGCGGAAAAAATAAATAAATTAAATGAAATTCGAGAGTATCAGGGTTCGCACCCAATACTCCTCGTAAAATAAATCTCTTTGTCTGTTTCTCATAAACAGTCTGGCACGCCCGCAGAAGCGAAAGACAATGGACGGAACCCTCCGGGGCGAAATTCATTTCAAAATCAAACAAATTCGAAATATTTCCGTGTTCCATCAGCTACATTCCAATTAGAGAGAGACACCCGCACCTGGTGGGAGTCTGTAGAAGCGACCACAGTTGATGGTCAGTTTACATGGAACGAGTTCAAGGAAGCATTTAATGCTAAATACTTCTATGAACGAGTCCAAGAAAGGAAGGCTACAGAGTTCGCTGCTCTTAAACAAAGAAGCCTCTCTGTGGCTGAATATGAGGCACAGCTCTCCAAATTGGCTCGCTACGCCAATCATTTCGTTAACACAGAATGGATGAAGGCTAAGCATTTTATCAACGGCCTTAAACCCCAGTACATAACACAACTGGCCCCTCTCGACATCCAAACTTATGTCGAGATGGTTTAAAAGGCTCAACTCCTGGAAGATGCTACTGACTTCACCGAACGCATCAAGGGGAGGTTTATAAAGAAGGAGCTGACACCTAGCTCTTCTAGTGCTAAGCCAACTAATGGCAAGAAACGACCTTTCAGTATTACTGAAGGGTCAAGTCAGGAAAAGAAACCAAAGGTGAATGTCCCCACTACTCCAGCAAAAGGCAACTGCAAACACTGTGACAAGCCTAGTCACACTGCCGAGAAGTGCTGAAGAAAAATAGGCGCATGTCTGCATTATGGTAGCCGCGAGCATCGTATTCCAGAATGCCCGCTGCTTAAAGAACATGAGAAACGCACTATTGTGCCAAGGAAGCAAGGCCGACTGCAAGCCCTGCAGGATGAGGTAGCCATTGAAGGAGCAGTGGTAGAAGGTACATTATCAGTTTTCTCCCAATCAGCATTTGTTTTGTTTAATTCTGGCGCTACATATTCGTTCATATCTTAAAATTTTACTGATACTCTGAATATTAAACATGTTTTTATAGGTTTTGAATTCCCTGTCACAACACCACTGGGAGAGAAAACAAAATTGAACAAATATTTTCCATTAGCCGATGTGATGATTGGAGAACTCAATCTAAGAGCCGACCTGGTGTGTATACCCATGGAAGGCTATGATGTGATTTTGGGAGCTGACTGGCTATCCATTTATAGAGCCAGTATTGACTGTAGAAAAGGGAAGATTTCATTTAGTGAATTTCCTAAGGTATCATTTACTGGGATTAGACACAGGAGACGAATGTCATTAGTCTCTGCCATATAGGAGACGAATGTCATTAGTCTCTGCCATACAAGCCCACAACATGATAAGGAAAGGTTGTGTTGCTTTTCTTGCGGCTGTAGTAATTGAAAAGGGAGGGTCCAAGATAGAAGATATACACATAGTCCAAGATTATCCTGACATTTTCCCCGATGAGCTGCCAAGAATTTTCCCTGAACAAGATGTAAATTTCTCTATTGATTTGATCCCTGGAGCTGCACCGGTGTCACGTCAGCCGTATAGGATGTCCCTACTGAGTTAAAAGAATTAAAGGCACAACTAATGGAGCTATTAGAAAAAGAGTTCATTAGACCAAGTACTTCCCCATGGGGAGCACCTATTCTATTTGCCAAGAAGAAGGATGGGACCATGAGGTTATGCATCGACTACAGGCAACTGAGCCATTTGACAATCAAGAATAAGTACCCATTGCCTCGAGTCGATGAACTCTTTAACCAGATATCTGGAGCTAAATATTTCTCCAAGATTGACCTTACGCCTAGATATTATCAGATGAGAATTAAAGATGAAGACATCTATAAGACAGCTTTTAAGAGCAGGTATGGACATTACGAATTTGTCGTTATGTCTTTTGGTCTAACCAATGCTCCTGCAGCCTTCATGCAACTGATGAACAGTGTCTATCGGCCATACCTCGACAAATTCATCGTAGTATTTATTGATGATATCCTTATATATTCCAAAACCAAAGAAGAACATGAAGAGCATTTGAGGATCACTCTACAAATCTTGCACGACAGCTCTATGCCAAACTAAGCAAGTGCGAGTTTTGGCTCGAAGAAGTGTCCTTTTTGGGCCATGTCATCTCCAAGGATGGTATCTCTGTCGATCCCTCCAAGGTTGAAGTTGTGCTTAATTAGGAGAGACCAGCCAACGTTATTGAGATCAGAAGCTTTTTGGGACTAGCTGGTTATTACAGACGGTTCATAAAAGACTTCTCCAATATCGTTGTACCTCTCACTCACCTGACTCGAAAGGAGAATCCCTATGTCTAAAGTAAGGACTGTGAGAAAAGCTTTCAAGCATTGAAAGAATGTTTAACCTCTGCCCCAGTTCTTGCTCTTCCTATAGAGGGAGAAAGTTTCTCAGTTTATACCGATCATAGTTGTCAAGGCGTCAAGGCGACCAAGGCGTAGGTGGGGTCTCGGATCGCCTAAGCGCTTAGGCGCTCGCCTAAGCGGAGCCTAGGCATTTAGGACGGAACCAAGTATGAGTTATTTTCAAGTGTCCCTCTTACATGATATTTATGTATCTATAAATATATATAATAATGAAATTTTAATAAAAAATATCATAATATGGCAGACATAAAGACAATGAAAGCAACAAAAATTAAACTCCAAGTAAACAAACTCACATTATATATCATAAAGTCATAAAAAATCTAAATTGACACCTTCAAATAAATAAGCACACTAAATAAGAACAAGAAGTGCAAATATCATTCTATCATCAGAAAACTAATTTTCAACGTTTAAAACAAACCAGTGAATACACATACATGTAAATATGTTAAATAAAAATAAGAAGTGCAATATCTTAACACACTTAAAACAAGTAAAAACTAAATGAGTCCATTACATAATCCCACAATATGCCTAAAAATTGAAAAGAAACTAGAAAATGACAAGTCTCGTGTTTGGGTGATGATAGTTTAAGTTTGACCAAATCCTGAGAGATCTCAAACAAAGTGCTGTCAGTAGGAGAGCGGCTCCCTTGGAGAAGTCATATGCATGTTTGACTTTTTTTACCGGACTTTGAATTTTTAGTGTTCCATATGGTTTATTTAAATTATCAAATTTTTAGATAGGTCAAATTATGAGAGATTAGAAAGTTAGCATTTCGCTAAAATCATCGAAATCGTGATTTTCTTCTTCGATGGGAGAGTTGACTTTTTTTTTGTAAGAGATATATTTTTTTTGATATTTTTATTGGATTCAAATGAGGGTACTTCTTTATTTACATGTAATATCTTAAGTAAATGAAACAACAAATTATAACATTTACTTAAATGATATTCAAGCAAATAAGATGTTTCCTAGAATCGGGCTGGACTCAGCCCTAAAAACCGACTTGAATCTGTTGTCTAAGTGGGATATTGCGGACCCCTAAAGGGTCTAGGGGCGCCCATGCGCCCCTGGCGTGCGCCTTGGCCGCCTTAGCGGTGCCTTGGGGCACCTTTTCTACTCTTAGAAAGGCGAGGTGTTTTAAGGCGGCTAAGGAAGCGCCTTGGCGCTTAAGCGGCGCCTAGGCGCCGCCTAGGCGTCCGCCTTGACAACTATGATACCGATGCATCTGGAATCGGTCTAGGTTGTGTATTGATGCAGAAGGAGAGGGTGATAGCCTATTCGTTTAGACAATTGAAGACTCATCAGGTCAACTATCCCGTACATGATCTAGAGTTGCCCGTTGTAGTGTTTGCACTCAAGATCTGGAGACACTATCTCTACAGAGAAAAATTCATTGTCTACTCAGATCACAAAAATCTGAAGTATCCATTCTCTCAGAAGGAGCTCAACATGAGACAGAGAAGATGGTTGGAGTACCTTAAGGACTTTGACTTCAACATTCAATATCACCCTGGCAAGGGTATGCTGTAGTTGTTGCGCTTAGCAGGAAGCCTGTGGCATCATTATCTTGTTTAGTTATAGGCGAGATTAAATTGCTAGAACAATTCGCCAGACTGGACATAAATATTGAGCAAAAGAGCGACTAGGTACTGGTTGCTAATCTCAGGGTACAACCCAACATCTTTGATGAGATCAGAGATCAACAGACAGACGATCCATTCTTGGTTCGTCTCAAGGAAACCATAGCAGACAGACCAGACTTTTCTATCTCTGAAGATGGAAGATTACTATTTCATGACAGGACCTGTGTACCTGACAATGAAGAACTGAAAAGAAAGCTGGTCGATGAAGCTCACAAGACTAAGTACACTATTCACCCTGGTACAACCAAGATGTATCAAGATATGAAAAGAACATTTTGGAGGTCAAACATAAAAAGAGAAGTAGCTGAGCATACTGCTCATTGTCTCACTTGTCAACAAGTGAAGGTAGAATACCGGCGCCTTGCAGGTGTACTCAGACCTTTAGAAATTCCAGAGTGGAAGTGGGAAAGCATTGGCATGAATTTCATCATGGGTTTACCCAGGACTCGTGGTGAACTTAAGGCCATATGGGTCATTGTAGATCGATTAACTAAGTATGTCCACTTTCAACCAATTAGAAGTAAGTGGACTGCGAACGTATTAGCTGCTCTCTATGTAAAAGAGATAGTGAGACTGCATGGAGTTCCATCATCAATAGTCTCAGACCGTGACTCAAGATTTACCTCTCATTTCTGGAAAGGACTGCAAACAGCACTTGGTACTAAACTCAACTTTAGTACTGCTTTTCACCCACAGACAGATGGACAAACTGAGAGGACTAATCAAATTGTGGAAGACATGCTAAGAGCTTGCACAATAGATTTTGAAGGCTATTGGAATGAATAATCGTCTTTAATGGAGTTTACCTATAACAATAGTTATCAGGCAAGTATAAAGATGGCTCCATTTGCAACACTATATGATAGAAGTTGTAGGTCACGAGTATGCTGGAACGAAGTTGGTGAACAACAATGGTTAGGCCCAGACATGGTACAAGCTACAACTAGAGCTATTCAAGTTATTCGAGATCGGCCCAGGATCGCTCAATCTAGACAGAAGAGCTATGCCAACAAGAGAATGAGAGACTTAAAATTTCAAGTGGGAGATCATATGTTTTTAAAAGTATCTCCTACTCGTGGAATTCAAAGGTTGAGTCAAAGGGAAGTTAAGTCCAAGATTCATTGGCCCTTTCGAAGTGCTCGCAACGGTTGGTGAAGTTGCATATCGACTGGCGTTACCTCCACATTTAGCGTTCGTACACAATGTATTTCATGTCTCTATGCTCAGGAAATACGTGTACGATCCTACCTATATCATAAGTCATGAGGGTTTAGTGCTGCATAAGGACATGACTTATGAGAAAAAGCCAATCAAAATACTGGACCGAAATTACAACCATGGTTTGGTGCATCGGGTCGAATCGGTTAGATTCGGGCGAATCGGATTGAATCGGTCCGATTCGGGGGAATCAGATCGAATCAGGAGAAACCCGATTCGCCCGATTCCCATCGAATCAGACCGATTCTCATCCGATTCTCATGCGAATCAGCCCGATTCAGGCGAATCGGGGCGGATCAGGAAAATCCCGATTCGCCCCGATTCCCCGATGCGTCAAACCTTGATTGCAACAACTCAGGAATATGTCTATCCCTATGGTAAAGGTTCTATGGAACAACCGTGGAGTAGAAGTTACATGGGAACCCGAATCAACAATGAGGCAAAATTATCCCGACATATTCAGTAAGTCACTCTCCCTATTATGATTATGAATTTGGGGACCAAATTCTTTTAAGTGGGGGAGGATGTAACAACCTGAATTTTTAAATCCTAAATAAATAGGAATAATATATATATATATAATAAATTTGTTAAGAAGTTTGATTAAATGCACACCAAACGATAAGACAATGTATAAAACAGTCAACAATCGTTATGGGCTGGTCATCAATCGATATAGAACTATGTTTATAACAGCAACCGGTAGGAATATAACAGCAATCGATGTTTAAAGACAATCGATGTTGGTCAACAATCAATGTTGGTCAGCAATCGATGTTTAAAGAAGCAACCGATGTTGGTTAGCAATCGATATTTAAAGACAATCGATGTTGGTCAACAATCGATAGCAATCGATGTTTAAAGAAGTAATCGATGTTTAAAGACAATCGATGTTGGTCAGCAATCGATGTTTAAAGGAGCAATCGATGTTGGTCAGTGTGGTACGCGGAAATTCTCGCTTGTTTTATTTTATAGGATGGTTTGAGTTTGGTTTGATTTTTATTTATTTCTTTTTATTTCTGTTGTCTTGCGGGGGCGTGCCAGCCTGTCTAGCAAACAGAAATAAGAATCCGTACAATGCGGAGAAAAAAAGTTTATACCCATAAAATGGACAAGTGCGCCACTTTTAATTTGAACTATTTGGTTCTGCGATTTTTATTCATCAGGCGATTATGGTAGCATGTGTTGAACCCCTTTCTTTATCGATCGAAATCGATGTTTAGTTTACATCGGGTTAAAAGCCTTTGATGTTATTTTTACATCAGTTTTAACCCGAATACCATTGATAGCAAAGTCGAGAGATTATAGGGTGTTTGGGAGCAATTTTTAAAAAAAAACTATTTCTACCTAAAAAATCATGTTGTGTTCGTTTTTAACTTTAAATTTAAAAATTATGAAAATGTGATGTTATCTGTTTGGTAAAAATATCAAAATTTTTAAAATTTATATTGATGTGTTTGTAGCGCAGGGCGGGTGGGGAGGGGGGGGGGGGGGGGGGAGGGGCGGGAGGGGGGCCGCCGTGGTGGGGGAGGGGGGAGGTTCCGGCGGGGGGGCTGGGGGAGCAAGGCAAGCGGGGGAGAGGGCGGGTGGGGCTGGGGGCGGGTGGGGCTGTTGACACGGGATTTTTTCATCATCAATTTTTATTCATTTATTGCATTTTGTTTCATTTATTCATTTATTCATGTATTCATTCATTTCGCATATTTGGATTTTGTATATGCGGGGCGTGCCAGCCTGTCTAGCAGACAGAAGAAAGAGTCCGCTCGATGCGGAGAAAGAATTTTGGGGTGTCCGTAGAACGGACGAGTGTGGTGTCCGTGGAACGGACATGTATGATGTCCGTGGAACGGACGGGTGTGATGTTCGTGGAACGGACAGGTGTGGTGTCCGTGGAACGGACAGGTATGATGTCCGTGGAACGGACGGGTGCACCGTTTTTTAATCTGAACCCCTTGAGTCCTGTGTCTATACTCATCAGGCAATTAGGGTAGCATGTGCTGGACCTCTGTCTCCATCGATCGGAATCGATGTTACATTTACATCGAGTTAAAAGCTCTTGGTATTATTTAATACCAATTTTAACCCGAATACCATTCATAGCAAAGGATGAGAAAAATGTGCTTTTTTTAGAAAATCCTAATCATAATGTTTTCCCTTTTTATCACTTTGAAAGGCTTTTGCTTAAGTGTTGGTTGTGCCGGTTTTTGCCAAAGGAAAAGAAGAAGCAAGGAAAATAGAAGAGAAAAAAAATAAGAAAGAAAAAAACTCACCTTTGCTCGGCCTTGACGCCACGGGAGGAAGGAGGGTAGAGGAGGAGAGGAGGCCGCCGCCTCCCTCACCTGCCACAGCCGCCGCGGCTGGCCCCTGTTCGCCAGACCACCACTGCCGCTTCCACCCCTTCCAGTAGGGGGCTGCCGGCGCAGGAGACTTTCCCTGTTCGCCTCGCCAGCGGCGCCCTCCTCCCTACCCGTCGCCGCTGCCGCTAGGCTTCTCCCTCGCCGCGCCGCTGCTGCGCCGCGCCGCTGCTCCAGCCACCGCCGCCGCTACCGCCCTAGTTAGGCGCCGCCGTCGCCGCCCTAGTTGGGTGCCGCTGTCACCGTCGAGTGGAGAAGGAAGGGAGAAGGAGGCCGCTCTCCCCTGCTCTGCTTTGCGCAGAGCCAACCCGGGAAAGGCCCACCGAAAATGGAAAGGGAAAAAAGAAAGGAGGAGGAAATAACAGGGACTAAAATACAAAAATGTAAACCGAAAATTGCATAAAACCCCCTAAAAAAGTATGCAGACCTCCGGGGAGGTGCACAAACCTTCCCATCATGGATGTCTCCTCCTTCCACTATAAAAAGGAGGGAGCGCCCAAGGCCAAAAGGGGTGGATTTTTGAAGGCTGAAAACCAGAGCAAGGCTCTGGGAAGAGACTGCAGGGCAGTCTAGAAAAAGGGTCTGCAAGGCAGCCCTAAAGAATATCGTGCAAGGCACGATTTAATTTTCTCAAGTTTTAAGTAAGGTCCATTGGGCTTCCCTTTTATTGGGCCAAATTCTTATTGGGCTAGATTTCTTAGTGGGCCTGGGACTGTTTATTGGGCCAGACTTGTATTTCCATACAGTTAATTGAGACGTTTTGTGCTTATTGGGCCGGCATTTGACAAATTCTCATGTGTAATTTAATGGGCCTATTGGGCTATTTTTAATCATTCCATCATACGTTACACGAATTATTTCACATAGTGTCTCGTTTATTTAAAACACTGCACTACTTAATTTTTTAACCAAAATCAACCAAACTTTCGACAAACGTTAACGAAATATTTTCCAAACATTATTATTTAATTTTCAATAACATAAAATCAACAAACAAGTTATGTTTCACATCAATTTTAATCCATCTTAAGTTAAACACCTTCTAAATCAAATAAATAAATAAAAATGTTAATTTAATTCACATAATCATAATGTAAATAAATAAAGAAAATAGATAAATAAATGAAATTAATAATCCTAAAATACCAAAAATGAGAAAATACATTTAAAAATCAATAAAAATGAAATAAATATCAAAACAATTCCAAAAAAATAGATTGCATGTCTGCAACTGTGTTTCCCTTCACGCACAATTCATTTCATGCAAATGTGAGTTATGTTCTTTTTCTAAGGGTTTGTCTGATGGTTAATAAAGGGTGTTCAGTCTTTTGCGCTGATATAATTAACACTAACTACGGTTAGTGGGGGAGGTCAAATGAACTAAATAAGACAATGTCCATGTAAATAAATAAAACCCAAATAAATCAAATCCAAACTTAAATTTAAAATTTTTAAAGTGTTAAAAAATAATTCTCACAAAGATGGCGACTCCACTGGGGACCTCCCTTCCCTTCATCTCTCCATCAGACAACACCCTAACAATAAGATGTACTCACACTATAATTTTTGTGCAGGTCATAACTCTGCAATGGCGGCTCTCGCTCATACTCCGGGCGTGGTCTTCGGCCCACTTGTGGTCCAGGACCATATAAGGAATGGCTACCTCACTACGCCAACCAGGTTTGGAGCCTTTCCCCCGGTGGTGGAGTCTCCATACTTCTTAGGCGTGATACCGGCTGTGCTACCTGCTGCTAAGGCCCATGAAACAAGCAAAACAAAGGAAGAGCCTCAAGCTCAGGAGGCGAACTTGATGCAGATGTTCACCACTTATGCTATCAACTTCACCAACACTCCAACTACTGGAAAGAACAGAAAGTGCAAGTCTGGCAAGAAGCCCACAACTCGTGGCATTTCAAGTTCTGGAAAGACTGTCCGCATTGGCGAGCTCCGGATCCGCCTGGACGGCAGTGAAACCATGATGATACCGGAGCGGCATGTGGCTACCATTCCGGTAAGGAACAAATTCGGCATACTGCCTAAAGTGTGGCAGGACAAGCCAAGCTTTAAAGTAAAAGATATGAAGAAACAATGGAGGAAAGCTGAAACCAAGAACCACAAATTTGACGACATTGGCTTAAAGAAATACAAAGCCAATGCTGGAAATTATGAGATATATAGCCCGCCTCGTGTTGAGCAGGTGTGGATTACCAAAGAAAAAGCTCAAGAACTCAGAAGGACAAGGGCCCTAGAGTCTCTAATAGGGCGAAAGAATGTAAGAATGGTCATGGAGCAGGACCCAACAAACTGGCAAACCTTCGGGAGAACAAAAGTCCAAGAAAAACAAAGGGAGTCTTCCCAAGAGTCTCGAACTAAAGAATGCACCCCTTCTTTACCGGTTGATCTGCAAAGAGGATCTAAAAGAAAGGGGTATATCAGGAAAGAAGACAAGCAAGCCCGGAGACAGTTTGAAGAACACAAGGGGGACGATGATATCCCTAGAAGATCAATTTTTCAACGTCTGGGCGCCCCTGTACGCCCTAGGCAGAAGAAGAGAAGAACAATACAAATCACAAAAGAGGGCATGCGGATATACACATACTATGCCTCTAACATCAACTTGCCTGCAATAGCTGACCAGGCAGAAACCTCAAATATGGAGCAGCATCCCACGATATCTAATCGCAGAAGGGAGCAAGTTCGAGTCTGGTTTGACCGGGTAAATGTGGAGGTGGACTTACCACACCAAAATGAAGGAGGCATGGGGGCGGCCGACATTGCCACCACATCAAATCACCCTCTGGATCAGGGTCGACCTGCTGAAAACCCTAATATCAGGGTACCCTATTGCCAAATTTAGAAATGGTAATGCAAGAAAATCAGAAGCTAAAAGCCATGTTAGAAAGCCTTATGCAACAATCGGGGATGGCAGCGCCACTGCCACCACAACAATCACCACTAGTACAGCCTCCAGAACAGGCACAACAGATATTGCAACCTCAGCAACTTCAACAAGCAAGCCAGCCACATTGCCCACAACGGCACCACCCCCTGGGAAATTGCCGCCAAATATTCCATGCACAGAACCTCTGGCCGAACAACCAATTGAAAATCCAAATTCAAGCCATGGGAAAACTCAAGAACTGCATGTCACAAAACAAAGGCATGATGCACCACAATTAAATACATCATTTGAAGGAACAATGGTCTACCAGAGGGTCATGATTGAACAAATAATTGAAGCAAAGATGGCTGAGCAGAATGAGGGGTCTGCCATCTATGACCTGTATAGGGTACCATATCCTGTACACCACCTCTTTAAAAAACTCCCAGCAGAACACCCAAAAGGTCCCAAAATTCTCAAAATTCAATGGGGACGGGTCACCTCATAAACATATAGCTCATTATATGAGCATCATAGGAGAATTGGCAACTGAAGAGTCATACCTCTTGAGGTATTTTTCAACATCCCTTACTGGGCCAGCCTTTCAATGGTATGTCCGACTGAAGCCCAACTCAATAGTTGGTTGGGAAGATATGCAAAGAAAGTTCTTTGAACGCTTCCGAGTGACAGAAAGAAGAGTCACCCGGGTAGAGCTCATATCTCTAAAGCAAAATAAAAATGAGTCTGCTATGGACTTCATCAAAAGATGGCGTGACATGAGCATGAAATGCGAGCAACCACCGGCACATGAAGATGCGGTGAAACTATGCCAAAGAAGTCTGAAGCCAGAAATCAAGGAAAAGCTCCTAGGGGCCAATATCCGAACATTTTAACATCTCAACAACACAGTGGCAGAGATAGAAATCTTCTTTACCGAAAATCCCACTACTTCATATGAAAGGGGTAAATCTCCTAAAGATGAAAACACCAGGTCACGAGAAGTAAATGCTGTGGACTTTTCGGCAGCCCTGGGGAAAGCTGGGGGCAGGGAGATACCCCTGCCTCTTCAAATTCAAAGAAAGAAGAAAGGAGATCAGCCCCCACCCTAAATGAAAGGCTCAACACTCCTTATTCATTTACCAGGGAGCACACAAAAGAATTGTTGGACATATGTCTCCAAGAGAACCTCATGACACTCCCAGAACCCAAGCGCCCAGAAGAAGCAACAATGGTGGACAAGCCCAATTATTGCCCATATCATCGCGTGCTGGGTCACACTCTAGAAAATTGCTATCTATTCAAAAATCGAGTAGAAAAGCTAATCCAAGCAGGAATTATTGACATGGCTGAGCACTTGGTAAATCCACCAAAGTCACACCGACAACCAAAACTCACGTTCTCTGCCAACGTGATCCATGTTATGGCCCAGCCTAGGTCCCAATGAAGGCCAAACACAAATGGTGCAGGCTAGATAGCTAGATGAGCTGTCCAGAGTCGCTACATATCACTCCCGAGGGAGGTAGTGGAAGACCCTATACAAGCAACATTCCACCATGAGCAAGAAGAAGCTAACTGGACCCTGATGAATACAAACAAGAGGCCAGCCCCTAAGAAACTCCAAAAGAAAGAACAACCTAGAAAGTCATACCTCGGTGGCGTCGCCCCTCCTAAGAAAATAGCAAAAGAAGCAATCCTCCAAGAATTGGCAGTCTTGAGAAGGAAAATCAAAAAATCAAAAGAAGAATGAGAAGAGGAAGAATCTGCTGTTGAAATAAATAAGTCAATGCCCGCAGTGGCAATAAATGAGAAACCATCTCGAACACAATTAAGGAGGGGGCAAAAGATTTGTGGTACCCCTCGAAGCTGAACAACTTCCTCTAGAAAAAAATGAATGAGAGCAGGAAATGGGCGACAATGCCGCAATCCTCCCTCCACCACAGCCATGCAAGGGTTTAGCAAATGATGCCCCCTTAACAAGACAAACAAAGGCAAAGAAATAATGGGGGCATCTCCAAAAAGAAAAGGAAAAATCACGTCAACAAAGAAACGACAACGACATTAAAGCTCAGCATGCAGTTGGAGGATCCTGAGCAAAGGCCATTATAGCTGCATAGGCCCATTGTCGAGCTTGGAACTAAGGCCATCAGCCAAGTAATAGAAGTTGGCATACCACTGCGATTAAATCATATACAAACGACAATCCACAGGAGGTCCATACATTGGAGCCTCTAAAATTCTTTTGTGGCCTACCATGCTAAGGACAGCCAATAGTGTTTTATAAAGGGAAGCATGTACCCAAACAGCCTCCAAATGATCTTGGCTAAAAGATGCCACTAAGTTGAATGAAGTGGTCAAAGATCTGAAAGACATGCCAGAGCAAATAAATGCAATATGTCAAAGGCAAATTATTCAAGTTCAAAGGCGAATGAAAGTCAAGCTACATCAAGCAATGTGGTACCCCTACCAATGTCAGGGGGCAACCGCCATTCCCCCACAATGACAGAAGAGGTTTTGGATGGGAGACACGGGAAGGTCCCACAATTTTCTATGTTGTAAATATGGTCAACATAAAGCTTCCAATAATTGAAACAAAGAGGGGTGAGCATGACGTCCAGATGGACGAGGATCTCTCCACAAATGAAATAAGGGTCGTTCAAAACCCCAAAGAAAATTCAAGAAAAAGCTTATCCTTTCGAGAGCAAGAATGGGAGGTATCACCCCTTACATAAACTGCCAAAGAAAGGAGCCCCATTCATATGGGATGATGAATGTCAGAAAATCCTTGACAAAATCAATATTTGCTTAATCCTCCTATGCTGGGGGCACCTACCAAGGGCAAGCCTTTAATTGCGGCTATGTGTGCATCACTGGGGGCATTAATAGCTTTAAAATGAAAAAAAAAAAGGGAGAAGAAAGAAAAAAAAAAAAAAAAGAAATGAAAGAAAAAAAAAGGGGGCAACGCATGGCAGAATGCTTAACAACCCATCCAGTGCCAGAAGACTCCCCTCTGAATACAGAATTGATTGATGAAGAGGTGCTCCCTGCTCAAGAAACTTATGAAGCACAAGAAACTCAACTTGAATATTGACAATTATATTTTGATGGACTGCCCGAGCTTCTCTCAAGACTGATGGCACATCAACAAATATGGCAGGGGTGGGAATTGTTTTTGTGACCCCAGAAAAAGGGATATTGCACTACTCATGTGCTCTAATGGAATCCCTCTCAAATAATGAAGCAAAATATGAAACCCTTATAGTTGGCTTGGAAATTGTCCTAGAAATGGGTATAAGATGCATTGAAGTGTGTGGCGATTCATTGCTAGTCTTTAAACAAATGTTGGGCATTTTTGAAGTCCGAAAAGAAGAATTGAAAGCCTACTTTGAGGCAACTACAAGACTCAGCGATAGGTTCTACCACTTCAAAATAAAACATATCAGAAGAAGTCAAAACTCTCAGGCTGATGCATTGGCTGAACTTGCATCTGCCCTTAAACTTTTCCTGAAAGGTGAACTGGGAATTACCATAAAAAAATAGAAGATTGCTTCCGAGCACTCTGAATCGCCATGATGGTTTGACAACCTTTGAAACAAATACACTGGAAGAAAATGAAAGTCAAGAAAAAGATGATTGGCGTATTCCTATCATCAAAATAAAAAATGGTTGGCTACCAGACAAAAGAGGGGAGCGAGTGCAATTGCTGCGAAGAACTGCTTCCTACAAATTGATAAATGACACATTATATAAGTTCACACCTGAAAAGGACAAGTTGGTACTGCTGAGATGCCTCTCTCTGAAAGAAGCCAAAATGGTCATGCGGGAGGTACATGCAGGATTGTGTGGAGCCCATCAATCTGGCTCAAAAATGAAAATCAAAATAAAAACAAAGGCTTCTATTGGCCAACCATGTTTGCAGATTGCGAGCGGTTTGCTCGAGCCTGCCCCCAATGCCAGGCCTATGGACCCGTGCCAAGAAAACCGCCAAGCAAACTCCATCCAACAACGCCAACATGGCCATTTACTGAATGGGGAATGGACATAGTGGGTCCCGTCCCAACATCATCCAAGGGATACAAATACATACTGGCTGCCACAGATTATTTCTCAAGATGGGCTGAGGCCATACCTTTGAAAGAAACTACTGAAGAAGCGGTGGCTCGCTTTGTCCGTCACCATGTCATATATCGATTTGGGGTTCCGAGTCGAATCATATCTGATAATGACACTCTATTCAAAAATCAAACAATATACAAATTGATAGCAAAATTCCATATTGAGTGGAGAACATCAACAGTTTATTACCCTCAAGCCAATGGGTTAGCCAAAGCCTTCAACAAAAATTTATGCAAGCTCATGGTCAAATTGGTAAATGGCCGAAAGCGCGATTGGGACGAAAAGATGCATGAAGCTCTATGGGCCTATCACAACATCTACAAAACTCCTACAGGATGCTCGCCCTTTTCCCTAGTCTATGGGACCGAAGTTGTCATCCCTGTTGAAATCAAGCTCTCATCTTATAGGGTAGCTCTCCACTACGGGCTCCTTACGGACGAGGAGAGTGAAATTGAAAGGCGGCTTGAAGAGCTGTCAAATTTGGAAGAAAAGCGATTGGTTGCATACCAACGACTTCAAAATTATCAAGCACGGATGTCGCGCGCTTTTGACAAAGCCAGTGAAAGAAAGAGCTTTAAAAAAAAATGAGAGATCTTGTCATGGTCAAGAAAAAGGACGTCATGGCCTCCCAACCCAAAAGCAAATTCATAGCCAATTGGCTTGGCCCATTTGTGGTCGACTGTTGGAACGCGGATTTCTTTCACTTTCATTTTATATCTTTTTCTTGAGAAAAATGAACTTTGGTCGCCCCGGAGGATTCCCGTTCATAGTTTTCTTTCGCATGCTTTTGCGGGCGTGCCAGACTGTTTGCGAGAAACAGACAAAGATTTACTTTACGAGGGGTACCGGGTGAAGACCCGGCAACCTCGAATATTTCATTTCATTTTTTTCGCGTGCGCTCGCGTTTTCAAGGCGATTGGAGTGGTCGTGTACTGGACCGTTCCCCACCGACCGAAGTTGATGTTTCATTTACATCGAGTACGAGACTCGAATACCTTCGATGCGTAATGTTTGTTAAAAGACCATATGCCGAAATTTTAAAGGAAACAGATGACAAGTAAATTTCCACAATTTCATTCAAGCGTGCTCATGTCATTTATATTTATGACATTTCACAATTACGTCTTTAATGGGGTTTTGTACCTCCACTGGGCGTGTATACAACAAGTCATGAACATGGACGTCGACGACAGGGTGTTTGTGCCTCCTGTCGGACGTTTACATGGTAATGAGTACATTTGTGTTACCAGTGGGGTGTTTGTGCCTCCACAGGGTAACATGCCTCTACGTATGTCTTTTACGACACCGGAGGACTTAAAATATGCGCCTCTACGTGTGTCGTTTCATGACACCGGAGGACTTAAACATGCGCCTCTACGTGTGTCGTTTCATGACACCGGAGGACTTAAAACGTAAATGCTAGGAGTCATATGACAACCTGTGGTGTCTTCTCGCGGACGAACGAGGCTCAAGAGGGCCCGAACGTGGAGAACAGATCACCAAAGGACGCCAAGGACTTTCTCCCCAGCACGTGCGGCCTATTTAAGCTCGCGCACAGACACACTCTAAGCATGGGCTCGTGAGTGTGAGACAAGTGGCTTTAGGCCTTGAGGTGTCTCCGAGTTTTTTGGGCCGAATGGCAGTGTGTTGCAATGGGGGTATGCCCTCCTATAGGATTTGAGGGGGGCTAACCGGCGGGGGTACCCTCCCCGGTGGAGGCCTCGCGGGCACGAGCGTCGAGGGCGAGCACGAGCGTCGAGGCAGACGAACCGGCGAGGATGCTTCCGAGGAGCCGGACTGGCGGAGGGGGGCCGCCAGTCAGGTACCCTGACCGACGCCCCTCCTGGCTGGCGGGGGTGTAACACCCCGGCCCCCTTGGGCCCTTGGCCCCGTCCTCTGGGTCGCGGCAGGGCGACTGTCGCGACGTGGTTCCGACCGCGTTGGTGTCTGGTTCTGTTTGGGATTGCGACATGGGGTATGTCGCCTTCTTGAAGGCGACATGGCCTATGTCGCCTTCCCATCGCGTCGCCCCAGACGCAGTCTGACAGACGTGACAGGCGTCCTTTGTGTCAGTACGGCTCTGGCGGTGTCGGGTGAACGCGACGAGATGGCTGTCGCCTTCACTTTTTCGAATTCCGAGATTTGACCGTTGTCAGCGGAATTGCGACAGGGGTATGTCGCCTTCTTGAAGGCGACACCCCACTGTCGCCTTCTCGTTCCTGTGGCGACAGGGTGGTATGTCGCCTTCACAGGATCCGGGCTTAAAGCCCGGGCGCCCGAGCCCTTTCCCCTCTCTCGCACCTCTCCTTTCCCCCTCTCTTTCTCTCGCCCTCTCGGAGCTTCCGGCGGTTTTAGGGTGCCTCCCCCGCGTTGAGGCGGCCGTGCTGAGGAGGGTGTTGCTCCGTCCGTGCAGGGGTCGCGTTCGTGCCGTGCGGTGCGAGGAGGAGACGTTTCAACCTACGAGAAGGCCCCGACGGGTGCGTTCTTCGCGTGGAGGTAGGGACGCCCGATCTTCTCGCCCTAAGCATGCTCCCCTTCCCCTTCGTGACGTAGTTTTTCTTGTGGTTTGGGGTTGGGAGCGTGAGAACTCCATGCTTGTGTGAGTGAGGTTTCCTCCGAGCGTAGAATCCATGTTCTTGGGGTATTCGAGGGTGGTTTGTATGTTTAATGGCTTTCTAGCATGATAAGCATGCTCCCCTCCCCCGTGTGTAGTGTTTTCCCCGTTTCGGGGAGGTTCCCGGAAGAAGAATGCCCGGAACCCCCGACTGGCTTGAAGGCGACACACCCTGTGTCGCCACCTGTCTGGTAAGGCGACGCACCTGTGTCGCCTTCTGACTGGTAAAGCGACAGGGCATATGTCGCCTTCTTGAAGGCGACAGGGCCTATGTCGCCTTCTCAGTCCAGAGGCAGGTTGTGCTTCCGCCGCTTCCGTTTTCGCTTTACTGTACCCGTGGCACCTGTGCTAGTTCCCTAGTACGGTCTCACACTAGTCGTTCGCCCGGTGCGCGGCACTTGAGGGCTTGTCCGTGCGAGAGGTTGTTACCGTTACCTGGGACCCCCGTCCTCGGGAGCCTGTTGAGGGAGTACTCCGGGCTACGAGTGTGCTCAAGTTGGCAGCCACCTGGGCGGACTCTGGAGCTGAGGGGAAAACGGTGGTTAGGACAGTGGCGTGTGAGTCGCTTGCAGAGCTCTCGTGGTTGGTCTGGGACGCCGAGGACAGTTTGGAGTTCTACCCGGCGCAGGCCAGCCAGTCCTTCTTCTCACTGCCTCGCTCCTCACGGCCCCGGAACCGTTTGGAGAGGTCAGGCGTGGGACCGTAGTCCGGCCAGACTACGGCGGTTACTGTTGTGTTGCTTGTGTCCTACCTCGCTCTGACAGATGCGAGGGCCAGGACCTAGGTCGAGGATAAGACGTCGGTGGACGCGCCTGACGTTTGACTAGTGGTGGTGCTTTCCGTAGCTAGTGTTCTCTGTCCAGGCGGAGTCCCCTCCATCTGTGTTTACTAGCCGTGTGGTGGTCACGACGAGCAGTCGTACGGAGTTTCCGACCGAGAGTACTTTCCGTACCGAGTTAGCTTTAGCTTCGCTTCCGCACTTCCTTTTTGTAGGTAGAAATATATAAACTGCAGTCTTTCCTTTATTAATAATTGTATTTGTTCCTCTGCCTGTTTAGAGCCAGTAGGAGATTGGTAGTCCCTACTGAGCTTCTGTTGTGAAGCTCATCCCTCTGTTTTCCAGGTGAGTCTTCTCAGCAGCGGCAGGGCGCGCGTCGGGCGGAGGAGACGGGGCGGTAGTGGAGGTCCCCGTAGCTAGCAGTGGTTCCCCCTCTCAGTGTACGTCACCCTCGGGGTATGCCCCTAAGGGACTTGTCTCTCCCCTTTCCTTACTTGTACTAGTGTGTGTGCGTTGGGACTGTGCTTAGAGCGGTACGCAACGGTCTCGCTCTACTTTCTTGTTTCCGCTTGTACGCTTCTAGCTCAGCAGTTGACGTTTACTTCCGTTACATATCCTGTCAGACGCGTGTTATAGCCCTTCTGGGTCCCCCGGATCCGTGGGCGGCGATCGCGAAAATCGGGTCCTCGGCATGGGCCGAGGGTCGGGTTCTCGGGTCGTTACAGTTGGTATCAGAGCTTGGTCTGACAGGACTTGTAGTGGATCTAAACTGCAACAGTAAGTCCCAACAATAGTACAAGTACACTGCTAGCCGCCCGAGAGGTATTTGTAACCTTTGTCAGCTGTGTTGCCGTGTAGGTTATGGCTCCGCGTAGGCGCAGTCAGGCTAGGCAGCTGGTTGAGCAGCAGGATGAGTCCGACATGCCCGCTCAGGGGCAGGTTCAGGAGGAGGTGTCCGTGGAGGAGTCGTGGCACAGCCTCAGGGTGCACAGGCAGCAGCAGCAGAGGCAGCGGCAGCAGGTGGGCAGCAGCAGCAGGAGTACCACCCTCAGCCTCAGCAGTATGCAGACTGGTTTCCCATGGCCGAGCAGTTCTTCAGAGCTATGTACCAGGGAGCGTGGCAGCCCGGGCAGGCAGCAACAGGTGGTCAGTTTCCAGTACCTCCCCAGCCGTACCAGAGCAGCAGGAGGTGGAGCCAGAGGTGGAACAGCCAGTCCGCCAGCAGCGGTCAGGTACTGGGAGTACCCGGTCGGCCAGCGGAGGGCGCAGTGTCGGAGGCGAGGACCGCTCTTCTTGAGAGGTTCCTGCGTCTTCGTCCTCCGATGTTCCACGGTGAGTATGATCCAAATAAGGCGGAGAGCTGGACCCATGAGTTGGAGCACATCTTTGAGACTATGGATTGCGCTGAGGAGGATCAGGTTCGTTTGGCAGTATACCAGCTCAAGGGAGCAGCCCATGAGTGGTGGAGAGTTCAGAGGCAGACTCACTTCCAGGGGCAGCGGTTGGACCAGATCACTTGGCAGCGGTTTTTGGAGGTCTTCCACGGCGAGTACTTCCCCGACTACGCTCGACGTGAGAGGCGAGACCAGTTCCACGAGTTGGTGCAGGGCGACCTCACAGTTTCTCAGTACCACCAGAGGTTTGTCCGGTTGTTGAGGCATGTGCCTCATGTAGCAGGCAGTGACCAGGCTTGTGCAGAGAGGTTTATAGCAGGGCTGAGACCAGACCTGAGGTGGGGTGTGACGGCACACATGTGTACCACCTTGGGAGAGGCCGTGGCGAAGGCCACCGCCTTGGATAGGGAGGCTTGGCAGCCTCAGCAGCAGCAGGGAGGAGCCTCTTCCAGGTCCTCGCCGTACCAGCGTCCAGCAGGCAGCCGCGGTAGTGCGACTTCCTCTTCCTCAGGCTCGGGCAGTTCCGGTAGCTCTGGAATTCGCTCGCAGTTCAGGAAGTTGTCTACTCGCGGGGGTGGACGGAGCCGTCAGCAGAGACGTCAGTCCAGGTTTGCAGAGCAGTCAGTACAGCAGGGTGCCGAGCAGGGCAGTCAGGAGCCAGTGTGCTACACTTGTGGCTTGCCAGGCCACTTTAGGAGGGATTGCCCTAGGGGGCAAGCTCCGCAGCAGCAGCAGCCAGTACAGTACGCGCAGCAGCCACCCCAGTACCAGTACCCTCCCCAGCAGCAGGCACCGCGTCAGCAGCAGAGAGGGCAGTACCAGCAGCAGGTCCAGCAGTTCCCGCAGCCGCAGCAGTACCAGTCGTACCAGCAGCAGCAGCAGTCGCCGCAGCAGCAGCCCCAGCAGGCGCCGCAGCGTGGACGTGGTCGTGGTCGCGTGATGGCGCTCACCCGGGAGCAGGCAGAGGCATCGAACCTGGTGATAGGTACTCTACCTATCCTTGGCAGAGCTGCTCGTGTTTTGGTTGATCCCGGTGCTTCCTTGTGTTTTGCTTCCGAGGAGTTTTACGAGTCCCTTGCTTGTCACACACCCGAGAGGCAGTGTGACGTATTGGTCGATCTTCCGTCCGGTGACTACATGCGTTCCTTTGGTTACCTGGAGGGTGTGACAGTCGAGGTTGAGGGTCACCAGTTGCCGGCCAGGTTGTACGCGTTGCAGCTTAGCGACTTCGACGTCATCCTGGGCATGGACTGGTTGGAGGCTCACTCAGCCGTGGTTGATTGTCAGAGGAAGACCGTTCGGTTCGAGATACCTGGAGCACCTGTTCTCTGCTTTCGAGGTATCCGGTCTACCCGTCGGCAGTTCATTTCTTTCTGTAAGGCTCGTCGTTTGATCCGTGATGGCTGCGTTGCTTACCTTGCTTCGGTTTGTTCCTTGGAGCCTAGCGGGCCTTCAGTTTTTGATGTGCCAGTTGTTTCTGAGTTTTCTGATGTGTTTCCGGAGGATCTACCTGGGTTGCCGCCTGAGCGAGAGGTAGAGTTCTCCATCGAGCTTTTGCCTGGTACGATGCCCTTGTCTAAGGCACCTTACCGGATGGCCCCGGCGGAGCTGCGTGAGTTGAAGCGCCAGCTGCAAGAGTTGCTTGAGTTGGGCTTCATTCGTCCGAGCCGTTCGCCGTGGGGTGCGCCTGTTTTGTTCGTGAGGAAGAAGGATGGTAGTCTTCGTTTGTGCATCGATTATCGGCAGTTGAACCAGGTCACTGTGAAGAACAGGTACCCGTTGCCGAGAATTGATGATTTGTTTGATCAGTTGCAATCGGCCCGAGTTTTCTCGAAGATCGACTTGAGATCCGGCTACTATCAGCTGCGGATCAGAGAGTCAGATGTTGGTTTGACGGCTTTCCGTTCCAGGTACGGTCACTTTGAGTTCGTCGTGATGCCGTTTGGGCTGACGAACGCACCTGCAGAATTCATGGATCTGATGCATAGGGTGTTCAGTGAGTACCTAGACCACTTTGTTGTTGTTTTTGTTGATGATATTCTGGTCTACTCATCTTCTGAAGAGGAGCACTGAGGATCGTGCTAGAGACCCTGCGGAGTCACAGTTTTTACGCCAAGTTCGACAAGTGCGAATTTTGGCTGAGCGAGGTGCACTTCCTCGGGCACGTGATCTCGGGTTCTGGTGTGGCAGTGGATCCGGCCAAGGTTGAGGCAGTGTTGTCGTGGGAGCAGCCCACATCAGTTGCAGAGGTCCGTAGTTTTCTGGGTCTGGCAGGTTACTACCGGAGGTTCATTCAAGATTTCGCCAAGATTGCAGCACCGTTGACTCGGTTGACGAGGCAGGACACCAGGTTTGTTTGGTCAGAGGACTGTGAGCAGAGTTTCCTGGAGCTGAAGACGAGGTTGACTTCGGCGCCAGTGTTGGTCTTGCCGTCGGGCACCGGTGGGTTCGTGGTTTACACCGATGCGTCGAGGACAGGTTTGGGTGCCGTGCTGATGCAGCATGGTGGGGTCGTTGCCTATGCTTCTCGGCAGCTCAAGAAGCATGAGGAGAACTATCCCACCCACGACTTGGAGCTGGCAGCAGTGGTGCACGCTCTCAAGTTGTGGAGACACTACCTGTATGGCGAGGCTTTTCAGATCTTCACCGATCACCAGAGTTTACAGTACATCTTCACCCAGAGGGATTTGAACTTGAGGCAGCGCCGATGGATGGAGTATTTGAAGGACTATGACCTAACCCTTTCCTATCATCCAGGAAAGACTAACGTTGTAGCCGATGCTTTGAGTAGGCGTGTGCGCTTGAGTTCGCTGATGGTCAAAAGTGGAGGCTGTTCGAGGAGCTGTCCCAGGGAGTGTTTGTTCCGTCGAGGACCAGAGACCGTGCAGTGGCTTCCAGTTTGTCAGTTCGGCCATCACTGTTCAGGCAGGTGTTGCAGGCGCAGCGAGCAGATGCAGAGTTAGCAGACATTTTGCGGATGCCGGACGTTGAGCTCAGCGAAGACAGCGAGGTCAGATTCAGAGGCCGCTTGTACGTTCCAGAGGAGGTTCGTGAGGCAGTGTTGTCAGAGGCTCACAGGTCGAGGTACGTCGTTCATCCCGGCTCCACCAAGATGTACCATTGTTTGAGGAGGTCATTCTGGTGGCCAGGGATGAAGAGGGGCGTGGCAGAGTTTTTGCTCGGTGCCTTACCTGTCAACAGGTGAAGGCTGAGCACCAGCGTCCTGGTGGTGAGTTGCAGCCGTTGCCCATTCCTGTGTGGAAGTGGGATGACATCACCATGGACTTTGTGGTTGGTTTGCCCCGTACCCCGCAGAGGCATGATGGTATTTGGGTGATTGTGGATCGTTTGACCAAGGCAGCGCATTCCTTCCGATCAGGATGTCGTGGTCAGTGGACAGGTTAGCCAGGCTGTACGTGGACAGAGTTGTTTCGTTGCACGGGATCCCAGTTTCAGTCGTTTCAGACAGAGATCCGAGGTTCACGTCAGGGTTTTGGCGCAGTCTTCAGAGAGCACTGGGTACAGAGTTGAGGTTCAGCACAGCGTACCACCCTCAGACAGACGGTCAGTCAGAGCGGACCATTCGGACACTGGAGGACATGTTGAGAGCGTGCTGTTTAGATTGGAGCGGCACTTGGGAGTCTCACCTTCCGATGGTAGAGTTCGTATATAACAACAGTTATCACTCGAGCATCGGAATGGCGCCATATGAGGCTTTGTATGGTCGCCCGTGCAGGACTCCGCTTCACTGGTTCGAGGTTGGTGAGAGGCAGCTTTTAGGGCCAGAGTTAGTGCAGCAGTGTGCAGAGACAGTCAGTTTGGTCAGGCAAAGGCTTCGGGCAGCGCAGAGTCGGCAGAAGAGTTATGCAGACGTCCGCAGGAGACCGTTGTAGTTCAGCGTTGGTGACCTTGTTTTCTTGCGGGTCTCGCCGACCAAGGGCGTCATGAGGTTTGGCAGAAAGGGAAAGCTCAGTCCCAGATATATTGGGCCATTCCCCATTTCTGAGAGGGTCGGCGAGGTAGCTTACAGACTGAGTCTTCCGGCAGAGCTAGCAGGTGTGCACAGCGTCTTCCACGTTTCGCAGCTCAGGAGGTACGTCGCAGATCCTTCGCACGTGTTGGACTACTCGCAGCTAGAGGTAGCGCCAGACTTGTCAGTGCCAGAGTACCCAGTTAAGTGATCGACCGCAGAGTTCAACAGTTGCGCAGGAAGCAGATTCCGCTGGTTAAGGTCGTTTGGCAGAACCGCGTAGGTGGCGAGGCCACCTGGGAGCGCGAGGATGAGATGCTGGAGCAGTTTCCTTACTTGTTTGATTGATCGGTATGTGGTGATCTCCCCTTTTGTCGTCTTCCGGGTTGAGACTGAGTTGTTTTCATTTCGAGGACGAAATGTCTTAAGGAGGGAGGGTTGTAACACCCCGGCCCCCTTGGGCCCTTGGCCCCGTCCTCTGGGTCGCGGCAGGGCGACTGTCGCGACGTGGTTCCGACCGCGTTGGTGTCTGGTTCTGTTTGGGATTGCGACATGGGGTATGTCGCCTTCTTGAAGGCGACATGGCCTATGTCGCCTTCCCATCGCGTCGCCCCAGACGCAGTCTGACAGACGTGACAGGCGTCCTTTGTGTCAGTACGGCTCTGGCGGTGTCGGGTGAACGCGACGAGATGGCTGTCGCCTTCACTTTTTCGAATTCCGAGATTTGACCGTTGTCAGCGGAATTGCGACAGGAGGTATGTCGCCTTCTTGAAGGCGACACGCCCACTGTCGCCTTCTCGTTCCTGTGGCGACAGGGTGGTATGTCGCCTTCACAGGATCCGGGCTTAAAGCCCGGGCGCCCGAGCCCTTTCCCCTCTCTCGCGCCTCTCCTTTCCCCCTCTCTTTCTCTCGCCCTCTCGGAGCTTCCGGCGGTTTTGGGGTGCCTCCCCCGCGTTGAGGCGGCCGTGCTGAGGAGGGTGTTGCTCCGTCCGTGCAGGGGTCGCGTTCGTGCCGTGCGGTGCGAGGAGGAGACGTTTCAACCTACGAGAAGGCCCCGACGGGTGCGTTCTTCGCGTGGAGGTAGGGACGCCCGATCTTCTCGCCCTAAGCATGCTCCCCTTCCCCTTCGTGACGTAGTTTTTCTTGTGGTTTGGGGTTGGGAGCGTGAGAACTCCATGCTTGTGTGAGTGAGGTTTCCTCCGAGCGTAGAATCCATGTTCTTGGGGTATTCGAGGGTGGTTTGTATGTTTAATGGCTTTCTCGCATGATAAGCATGCTCCCCTCCCCCGTGTGTAGTGTTTTCCCCGTTTCGGGGAGGTTCCCGGAAGAAGAATGCCCGGAACCCCCGACTGGCTTGAAGGCGACACACCCTGTGTCGCCACCTGTCTGGTAAGGCGACGCACCCTGTGTCGCCTTCTGACTGGTAAAGCGACAGGGCATATGTCGCCTTCTTGAAGGCGACAGGGCCTATGTCGCCTTCTCAGTCCAGAGGCAGGTTGTGCTTCCGCCGCTTCCGTTTTCGCTTTACTGTACCCGTGGCACCTGTGCTAGTTCCCTAGTACGGTCTCACACTAGTCGTTCGCCCGGTGCGCGGCACTTGAGGGCTTGTCCGTGCGAGAGGTTGTTACCGTTACCTGGGACCCCGTCCTTGGGAGCCTGTTGAGGGAGTACTCCGGGCTACTATAAATGGACCCTGATACTTCTTCTGGTAGATATCCACCACAACCTTTTTAGGGTTCAACAGTCAGCCATCGATGTTTAAAAGACGAAGTTAAGTTTCGACTTATCATGACCAAATCGTATATGACTTCGGATATGACGGAAATAGATTCGCATATGACGAAGTTAGCTTTAATTGTCCATGACTATATCGTGTATGATGAAGTTACGGTTGTTTTTACTATAAAATACATGTTAATTTTATACCCAATAATAAAAAAGAATTAGTTAAGATAAACATGGAAGTATGGACCATAGAAATGTGACTGAATCCAATAGTGGATTCCGAACCTGATCCCTAAAACTAAACCAAATAGGAAGACCTGTTACGGAAACGATTCTTATGAAAGTTCTGGAACCTAATAGGACTCCTACCAAGAGTTAGGAAACTACAAATTCGGAGATCTAACCATCATTAGACTTCCATATTAATCCAAACTCGTGCCCAGCAAGAGGGGGAGGTTCTCTAAATGTTTCCCACTCCTAATGGGAAGGGATCCTCCAGACACAGAAGGGATCAAGATAAAACCGCAACTCCATTTTCCAGTCACAATAAGACTCCTAATGTTTTAACACGCGAAGAATTTCTTTCAAAATCTTTTGTCTTTTTGAAGAAAAAAGATTAAATTTGATGTTTGTCTATTTTGCGGGCGTGCCAGTCTGTTAAAACAGACAAATTTCGTTTATCAGGCGATTTGGGCATCGTGTACTGGACCTTTCCCCGTCGATGATTCGACGTTTTATTTACATCGAGAAGAACTCGAATACCTCTGATACATGGCTAGACATTGATTGTAGAAATAAGATATCACGGATGAGAAAAGAATCTTATTTACATTGGTTTCATTTCTATACGTGGAACTATGGCTGTTCGGCCCATGTATTTATCCACGTTATAGGTAGATTAGCCTCGCTCTTTGTGAATCGAAGATTAATCTACCATTTCCCTCATTTCTAGGGAACGATTTGAAATTTCAAATCATGCGAGGCTTTTTTTTTTTTTTGCAATTCTTTGTCATGGAGATATCGTGTCATTTTCTGCAATTTTTCCTTGACACGGGAATATTTTTTTGTAGTTTTTCTTAACACGAGGGTATTTTTGTCATTTTTTTTATGAGTAGGGATTATTCCATAATTTTTTGCATGGCCCCTACCTTTTTGGAATGTCATTTCTGATTTTTCATGATTTTTCTAACACTTGTCCAGATGTGAAATTTAATCGGTCTGAAATAATCATATCCTTGAATCATTTATACAAAATAAAAAATAAGATAGGGTTTTTCTGTATGTACATTTTTTGATCATATCCCTTTGGAATATTATTCCTGAATTTTTATGGATTTTTAAATATTTATTTAGGTGTGAGAGTTGATTAATTCGAAAATGACCATGTATTTTGGTCGTTTATATAAACAAAAAAAGGGACGGGGTTTTTTCTGTAATTTAAAAAATATATCGTTGGCACATAAAATTCATGTACATCATTTTTTATTTCATTTATTTATTTTTTTGTCCATTTGGTCATTTTTCTTTGACACATATGGATATATTTACAATACATTCAATATGGAGGACTTATATCGTCTATCCATGGTATGTTTCTACAAATTCAAAAAAAAAACTGGACATATATAGGAGAGGGGGGCGACCTCCTCTCTCTTCTCCTCTCCAAGTCTTCTTCTTTCTTTTCACAAATTCCGCACCAGCCCAAGCACTTGGAAAGTCTCTGGCTGAAAAGAAAAAAAAAAGCTCCCATGTATTTCTCGGAGCTCCTCTCCTTTTATAGGAGTTTTGAGGGGGAGGTGGACGGCCCACCGGAGGATTCTTCATCAGCACATCGGGGGGACCTCCACCAGGTATGGCATTTTTTTTTTGTTTCGGAGGGAGAGAAGGGGGCCGGTGGGCGGCCCACCAGTGCGCAGCACCGATGGGACCCCCACCGGTGTGCGCACCCCCCCCCCCGTGGGGGCCACCAGGTGCGCAGCACCGGTGGGATCCCCAGCGGTGCGGGCGGCCCCTGGTGGGGGCCCATCGGGCGCGCGGCCCCGGTGGGCTGCCCACCGGGCGCGCGCGGGCGCCTTGGTGGGCGCTCCACCGGGCGCGCTGCGGGCGCCCTGGTGGGCGCTCCACCGGGCGCGCACGCACCGGTGGACGCCCCACCGGGCGCGCGCGGGCGCCCCGGTGGGCGCTCCACCGGGCGCGCGCGCGCGCATCCTGGTGGGCGCCCCACCGGGAGGAGCCCCACACTGTCCTGGTGGGACTCCCACCGGACGCATGGGCCCTGGTGGAGTCCCCACCGGACTGTGCAGCCATCCCATATATAAATATCCTCCGTACTTGTCCTTTTCTTCACACGTGGAATTCCTTTTCGGTGCAAGCATCACGTCATTTTCTGCAGACATGGGTATTTTGACCTGTCCCTTGCGTAAAATGGATACCACATGGGACGCCTTTGGGGCATTCGATTCCGGATGTACCGAAAAGACGGGGTTCAATTCCAGACATCCAACAATCTGAGATTTAATTCTGGACATCTTGGAAATGCCGGTTTTAATTCCGGACATCTCGAAATATGAGATTTACTTTTCTTCAGCGCACAGAAATATTTCTTTTTTTCTTTTCTGTACTAAATTTATTTCAAAAAATCAGAAATAAGTGATTTTGTTCACTTCACCCATTCCAAAAATTCTGAATAAAATCTTCAAGGGATATCTTTTATCCGGGCCACGGATAGATATTTTCCCTTTCGTGTATTCATTCTGAATACTTGAAATGACCGATCGGTGGAGATTTTAGTCCGAACATACTGGGGTTTGTATGATTTCAGCCCCAATTTTATTCGGGATGACTCTCATCCGAAATTCGATCATACGCAGAAATTTATTTCTATTTTCTGCTGCTCTATCCGTTTGAACATTCAGAGGAACGATTTTCTACCTTTCGCTCGTTCCGAAATTTCTGAATAAATTGGTTTGAGGATCAACCCTCTTCTTTCTCCTCATATACTTGCTCTATATATTTAAAACAAGTAGTTTTTGTATGAGAAAAATTTTGTTCAACACCTAACAATCCTAATCTATAAATACTCGTCATAAGCCATTGGGGGCGAATTACCAACTTGCTAGAGGACTTACGGAAGACTATCTACAGCACCAGAGGAGGAGGAAATAGCCCAACCAGAACTTTCTTCCCCAGACCCCGTTTTGCTTCGTTCTGCAGAAATACTTTTTAGGAGCGTTCAAAGGTAGGCAGTCTCTCAAGTACAAATCTAAATAATCTCGTTCATAGACAGTCCAGGAAACCAATAGCCAAAGCCCAAGTTTTTCCCAGATTTCATCCCTCAAGTTGTGAGATTTTCATGTTCAGAGTTCTATTATTTCATACATAGCATACATATGTATGTGTTATATATATACATACACATGCCTATGCTGGCACGTCTGTGTGTGTATGTACATAAGGGATCAAGTTGACAAGACTCCGACACCTACTAGGAGTAAAGAGTCTAAAGCCAAAGCTGTCTGGGACTTGAAAACTAAAAAGAAGGGGAGGATTAAGAGAGGAGGATCCGCAAAGGACCTCCTAACCCTAATGGCTGGAAAACCACACCCGCTGGGGGTGGGAGAGTAGGACTCCACCCTGTGGGAAGTCCACACTGGACTCTCCACCTCACCTGGTGAAGTTTCCTATGTCTCCATCCTCACCGAGTGGAGGTGTAGTGTATGTATTCTTGAAACACAAAAGAAAAAGAAAAAGAGAGACATTTTTTTTTAGAATTCATGAAGTTTGGCTTTAAACGGTCTTACATGATGCACCTTGGTCTGAAAATACATTAGGAAACAGTCTAAACTAGATTGATAGAGGCTAGAATAGTAGGTCTTAATCAGCTGGGCTAACTCAGTGGGCATGTTTTTGGCCCTTAATGGGCCTTATTATTTGGCCAAGTAGGAAGGGGAAAAAAAATTAGTCCTGTATCAAGGATTTGCAAAAAGATGCCCAGCACTCACCTTTTTAGATAGGAGACTTAATTTGTCCAACTATTTTTTTTTTTTTTTTTTAAGGAGGTGACCAGCACCTCACCTCTATAAATAGGGAGTCAACTCCCTACCCTTGAGGACGGTAAGGTGGAGGTAAAAGACGAGAAAGCAGCTCACCATGTAGCAGCCTAGAAACTCTCTGTGGCAGGTTGCAGGTCGAATGCTAGCCGCAGTGGCAGTCCAGTGGCCGCTCACCTCTGTAAGCCCGTACAGCTTCCCTTCCAAGTAGGGTGATACATCACTTTTCCCCAAATAACTTAGGTTTCATTAATGAAAATAATGCATAAACCAAATTAATTAGTTTTTAACCTTATATATGGACGACTTTAAAAGATAGTCATTGATGCTTCACTACCTGGGGCACCCACTTTCAGGAGAGGTCTGATGCAGTCAGAGGCTCTTCAGCTTCAGGACCTGCCCTATTGTGTCTTCCATTTGCCTTGCAGACAGTGTGGACCGGTGGGTGGGGCGCTGGAAAAGGAAGGATGCTCTCGATTAGATCAACCTACAGTATGATTTCTGATGGTGGGTTTCGACAGAAGTCCATTGAAGGTGAAGGTTCTCCTCTGGAGAATCTCTCTTGATAGGCTTCTCACAAGAGAGAGACTGCTTCGCTTCCTACATGATACACAGACGTTATGTGTCCTGTGGGGGAAGGAGGAGTCTATTGATCATATTTTTGTGAGCTGCTACTTTTCCCGTAGGTGTGGAGAGAGGTGGCTGCAAGAACTCATGACACAATCCCCTCTCATGGTAAAGTCAGTCAGTTGATTGAAAAGTGGAAAAGGCATTGGACCACCAAAGGTGATAAGACAATTTGGTGGCTCATTCTTCATGCTACACTGTGGATGATTTTGGGGGGAAGGAACAACTGTATATGTTCCAGGAGTGCTAGAGATGTTGAGGCTCTTTTTGCTGGGATTTGTATCAAGGGCAAGGAACGGGCAACAATTGCTTGTAATGTGAATCAGTCAAATTCGACACTTTTTGTTTTGTTGAGAGGTTAGAGTTTGGCTATCCATACCGTGATGGATGGCGTTGCGTAGGCAGCCTGGGCAGTTTTGGGGGGCCTTTTTGTATGCCCATACTTGTACATTATTTCTCATTTTGATTAATATACTTGTGGTACTATCCACTTTCAAAAAAAGAAAAGAGTAAAACAAATTTTAAAAATATTGTAACGAAAATTTTGCAGTTCTATGCAGACTGTATAGGACCAGAAAATGTATGGCACATTCAAATGTGGAGGATATGCCCCCCTTTGGACTGTTGCTCATCATCTAGAGGGATTGAGAGAACTAGGATTTCTCAATAAACTGTGATGGCCATGGGGGAAAAAATCCTATAATCCACATAATAAAGGCATGGACAAAGGGGTACATGTCTTTCCGAAGGGTATAATAAAGGATCCCAAATCTCAGAGCCATTTGGGGTTTTTGAGTTCCGGGGGTACTTGGGTAATTTTGGCCAAGTCCGGGGTTTGATACAAACTTGAGACTGGCAGAGAGGGTTTGTTGCAATTCCTGACTTCCGAAAACTCTGAGGTCATTTTTGGAAGGTTTGGAGGTCATTAGACCATGTTCGAATTGCAGAGGTATAATGGTAATTGGACTAGGCCAATGGACTTGATACAAATTGTGGGCTGGGAATGGGGATTTTGAAATGTTCAATAAAGTTATCAACCATCATACACTCAGCTGACTTCTCGTTCACTTGTTTATAAAGGTCATTATAGGTTTGACGAGAGGAAATTCTATGGATGCTTCCGAGGCATAATTTCTTCTTTTCTGAGAAAAATAAAAAGAAACTTATATTTGCATACCTCATTCTGCAATAAATTGAGCTCTATCTATCTATTTTTTATCATTTTGAATGGTATACCTCCATCTTAAATGACAAGTATAAGGATGGAACCACCATGCAGCTACCTATGTCCTCGTTATTCCTATTTGTGCTCTATTTTCAAAACCAAAAGTACGCCCAAAATGTACAGATATAGAGAAGCACTAACAGCAAATCTTGATTGTGACTCTGAGATTTATCTAATGCAGATGTATGTACCTTTTCCAAAATACATGTCCAGAGATGGTATCCCAGCATGATGAAGAAAGGCAGTGAAATCTGAATCTGCTCTGCCAAGCCTCTCAATCTGCAATTCATCTTAAAAGTTGCCTCAGACATCCAAGATTAAAAGACATTAGACATGAGAATGAGAAAAATATAATGTGATGTGTTCATCATCCTGTACACAGCAGCTGAATTCTGAAGATACTTTCAGTTACGAAAATAGGAGTATTCACTGTCAAACATGCAGGCTAAGAAACAGTTTTGTATATGCAAAATTACACCATACAGTGTCAAAGAGTAAAACAAAAATTGGCAACGGATCCTCTTATCCCAGTTTCCCAGGTCATTGATGCTTCACTACCTGGGGCACCCACTTTCAGGAGAGGTCTGATGCAGTCAGAGGCTCTTCAGCTTCAGGACCTGCCCTATTGTGTCTTCCATTTGCCTTGCAGACAGTGTGGACCGTGGTGGGTGGGCCTGGGAAAAGGAAGGATGCTTCTCGATTAGATCAACCTACAGTATGATTTCTGATGGTGGGTTTCGACAAGGTCCATTGAAGTGAAGGTTCTCCTCTGGAGAATCTCTCTTGATAGGCTTCTCACAAGAGAGAGACTGCTTCGCTCCTACATGATACACAGACGTTATGTGTCCTGTGGGGAAGGAGGAGTCTATTGATCATATTTTTGTGAGCTGCTACTTTTCCCGTAGGTGTGGAGAGAGGTTGGCTGCAAGAACTCATGACACAATCCCCTCTCATGGTAAAAGTCAGTCAGTTGATTGAAAAGTGGAAAATGCTTGGACCACCAAGGTGATAAGACAATTTGGGGCTCATTTCATGCTACACTGTGGATGATTTTGGGGGGAAGGAACAACTGTATATGTTTCCAGGAGTGCTAGAGATGTTGAGGCTCTTTTTGCTGGATTTGTATCAAGGGCAAGGACGGCAACAATTGCTTGTAATGTGAATCAGTCAAATTCGACACTTTTTGTTTGTTGAGAGGTTGAGTTTGGGCTATCCATACCGTGATGGAGGCGTTGCGTAGGCAGCCTGGGCAGTTTTGGGGGGCCTTTTTGTATGCCCATACTTGTACATTATTTCTCATTTTGATTAATATACTTGTGGTACTATCCACTTTCAAAAAAGAAAAGAGTAAAACAAATTTTAAAAATATTGTAACGAAAATTTTGCAGTTCTATGCAGACTGTATAGGACCAGAAAATGTATGGCACATTCAAATGTGGAGGATATGCCCCCTTAGAGAATGTAGAGGAACAAAATATATGGCATATTCAAACAAGAAAAATGTTTGGTAACAACGATGTTATGTTGCAATGCAAAAGTCTAAAGTTCCATAAGCCAATCTGTAGGGAGAAATAAAAAAGTGTTGACCTGTGTAGATTAACATGATAGCTGTAAGTCTAAATTGTTTTTTCCTTTGTCCAGAGACGGTTAGAAACTTCATGTAGCATATTTCTTAATAAAAACATCTATTCCAGTTGAAAGGACATTGTATGCAAAATTGTCCAAAGTCTTACATTGGTTCTCCCATTGGCCGCTGTCCATGTCTGATACACAGTCATGTAATCAGAATCCGGATCCTTGACCTGAAAAATGAGTTTACTTGGAATTAATTTTGTCTCATCTAAGCATGTGAACTTTCTATTTCAAGACCATGTCAATCCCTAATATTTACCTAATTCTGATTGAGCAGCTCCAGTGGTGTTTGTTACTAAAAGGTAAACTATTTGACCTTCACCACATCGAGATTCCTACTAAACAGTGGCTACTTATGATAAAGGAGTTAAAGAAGCTCCATATGGACACTTATACTAGTATCCACCTGTTTCCCATCAATAAGCAATCAAGATAATACTTAGTAAACAGGTAGGACCCTTCTGCTAGTTCTCTACTGTCATTGCCGGACTAGAACAGCTTAGGCCTCTCTAAAATGAAGGCATTATAGACTTGATAAAAGACAAACAAGAAGGTGGGAAAAACGTTAGCATCTTCTTCATCTTCAAAGTACCTTCTTTGTAACTTCAGCCAAGAGCTTGTCCAGTTGGGGAGTTGCACTAACAAATAACCCAGCACCCTGGACTGCACAATCCACGTTAAGGTATGCCACAGCCTTAGAAGTCAAAACTTCAAGGTTGTCTTCAACCCACTCTGTAGAACCAATCTGAAACCCAAAACTCCATCCTTTAGACATACATCTGTAAATGCACGTGGATGCATGTAAATGGAACTTGTTCAAACAGCCATCGCCACAAGCATAATTGTACAAGTGGTAACACGATCACTGTACTTGTATAACAACATAACACATTCTATCAAGAAGCACGACTCACTTCCACAAGCAAAATTCACACTAAGCTATAATAGAGGTTAGTTGCTATATATACTTATGCCATCAAAAATCCAAATGCCTAAAGCATCATCTAGCAGTTGATAAGAAAACTCAAAACCCTATTGAATTTGTTTGTAAGAAGTACTATGCTCTGAGAAATGGAATTGGGGCCTGCTTATGCAGAATAAGCTTTCAGTCCACCCAACAGCAGAAATACATCAAACCAACAATCGGAGACACTTCCCTACCATTCCAAATTCCTCCGCATCCCAGCTGCACAGGACGATGGTTCGCCGAGGCCCTCCACCCCTCACTTAGCAGGGTGCCTAATCGGCGGGCAACTTCGAGTAGCGTCGCAGTACCACTATTGGGGTCGATGGCCCCATATGTCCATGCATCCCTGTGGTTACCAAGAAGAACATAGCGGTCAGGTTCTTCCCTTCCCGGTACGACCCCAAACACATTCCGTATTGTCGCCAGCTTGTTCTCTCCCTACAACCAAGAAGAAGATGACGGTTACACAAGTAGACAGTCGAAAATTACCAATCTTTTCAAGGTAGAAACAGAGAAGCGACATCCCAAGTGCCGCCTGCAGGGCCGTCATGATCAAACACCCTGAAACACTCGATGCTTGTCCCTCTCTGAGTCGAAAGCTCGCAGCAAGCAAGAGACAGTGAAATCTATCATACTCCCTGACGGTTGCCCTCTCTACACACCAACAGACACCAAAAAGGAAAGTGGAGTCCACATTCAAAATAACGAGCCCAATCCTCCGCACCCCGCCAGGAGAGAAGGGGAAAAAAAAAAAAAAGTGACCCGCCTAATTTTATTTATTTGATAGTAGTAATAATAATGTCCAGATAATTAAGGGGGAGGAGTCCCCTTACGTCAGCTTACCTCGTACGTGAAATTGAGCAGCATCGGGCCCACTCCACCGACGCCGCCAAGTTGGAGGTCGCCGCGCCACTCCTCCGGCACAGGCGGACCGCCCATCGCCCTCAGGATCTCCCCCGCTGTCGCCGCCGACACAGGCATCGACGGGATCGCAGGGAACCTTCGACGGACCGCCTCATCTTCCTCCGCAAGCCTCTCCCCCACGCCTCCGGCGTCCGCCGCCCACCCCGGTGTCAGCGGGTCCCCTGGGCCCCGCAGCAGCACCGTCCCCCGTTCCACACCTCCCCTCGACGAGGCGTCTCCGTCACTGCCCTCCTCCCCAAAGATGAGCACCGCCGCGGCACCCCTCTCCTCTGCACGGTGCACAACCGCCCCGCGGTAGCCCCCTCCCCGGCGCACCACCAACACGCAACCCCGCACGTCGACCCCCATCGCGGCGAGCAGCCGGTAATCCTCGTCCCGGCCATAGTTGACATACACCGGCCGCGCAACGACGGAGCCCGACGGGGAGTAGGCATGATACGGGGGCACAACCCGCTTGTTAGCCGCTGCCGACTGTCCCCTACCCTCCGAGAGGTCCAGTGGCTTGACGGTCCTAGCCCAGCCAGGGTGACCGACAAGGTAGAGAGAAGAGCGTGAGGGGTAGGAGAGGAGGACCCGGTAGTCGCGGTAGAAGACGCGGAGGCCGGAGCGCTGGAGCTGGGAGAGAACGTACTGGGCGGCGGGGGCGGCGGAAGGGGTGCCGGCGAGGTGGGGCTCGATGGTCAGAGCGCGGAGGTGGGCGGATACGCTGTCGTTGGCGGCGCGGGGACCATCGGAGGTCTTGGAAAGAAAAAGCTGGCGGAAGTGCTCGGGGTCGTCGCGGGGGGGCCAGCGGGGGTCCCCCGTTGACGGCGCCGCCACCAGCTGCTCGGTGCCGCTGCTGTGGCGGTTGGAGAGGAGGAGGAGGTGGTGGTGGTGGAAGAGGTAGAAGAGGAGGAGCAGGGAGAGGAGGAGGAGGGAGGGGACGGTGCAGGGGGAAGAGAAGAAGACACCGTGGCAGAAGGGCCTCGCCGGCGGCCCTGGCGGCATGGGTGGCGGACTTGGGGGCATCCCCTTCCCACAGTATTGGAGTGGGGGGTTCGGGAGAATCGGAGTTGCAGCGGCGGTGAGCGCGAGCAGGTGGATAGAGAAGAAGGTGGTGGTGTTCCTCGTCGGGGCAGGCGCGTGGCTCTCTCCGCTCACTCACCCGCCAGTGGAAGAGAAGGGAGGGCGTGAATGCGTATGCAATTCTTCTTGCAGTGTCCAATTTTTTTAATAAACAAACTTTCATATATTTACTTTTTTTATTAAATTTAAATATTTTGTTCTTAAAACAATCACAAAAATATTTCACCTCGGTCAAATTCGAATCACTCAGTTATGTAGACACGGTTACGGAGAAAAGATACAATCGTAGATATTACAGGAGTACTTAGCATGTTCTATCAGTGCAAATAAATCTTATCCTCGTAATTATTCATGTGTCATGTACCACATTGGAAAGATTTTGTCCATAACCTCACGATATATTGTTTTTATGCTTAACATTATTTCACATTCCTTTTCCTCTTGGTAGGTAACATTATTTCACTTTAGAGATTTTATTGTAAAAAAAAAATTTCTTTTTTTGTGAGAGATCCCGCCGCATATTAACTCGCTCCTCGCATGTACGACTACATGAAGTTGGGATATAGAAATCACTGTCGTCGCAAACAAACAAAGGGGGAGATGCCAATGAAGTCAAACCTTGTTGACTTTAATTTTATTTTTGGCATATTATTTTTATAAGTAGTATAAGGACGTTTCTAGCACAGAAGTATGACGAAGAAATTAATTACCACTTGTTTCCAGTTTAAAGTTGACTTTATTCTTTTCCCATCATTTTAATTTAAAGATCAAAAGGAAAATGGGATCTAAGCTCAAACATCTCCAACTAAAAAATGATTGAGATGAGGGTGACCTCAACGTCTCAGGTGGTGTATGTATGGAAGAAAATGACACCGTAAGATACACCAGCCATTACACTTCATGTGTCCCTCGATCGGAACTTGGTACGTCTTCGTCCAACTCAGTACGTGTCGTCGAGACTCATGAGATGTGGACATGCGGCGGGCAACGCTCGTGTCAATTCGACGGAAGATAGCATGTAACATGACCACGAATTCATTTCATCGTTTCCTCACGACGAGCGGCTCACAGCTCTCTTTTTTCTTTTTCTTTTCTTTTTTTTTTTTTTGAGTTGGTGTATGAATATATTTACATTTCAATTATAAATAAATTCATAAAATTTTAAATTAAATTTATAAAATGGCGTGTCATGATATATTAATTTTATCTTAGATGGATCAATAAAAGAGCACTTTTGATTTAAAATATTTGCCTTTTTTGGGGAGGAATGATTTATCATTTTCATCTTAAATAGTTCACTACATATTAATGTCAAAATTACTTTTTAAAGATATACATACATATACACAACAAATAGGCCCACAGAAAGGGAGAATGTTTATGTAATACGCACCGACCAGACTTTGGCATCTGCGGACTAAAAAGAGAACAAGCAACAGCAAAAGCGAAGGCATAGTGGTAGTGTTTTTTTTTCTTTTCTTTTCTTTTTTTTCTCTCTCCCGGCAAATCGAGGTCCGGTCCAAATATGGATCGTGCGTGCCATTACCAAATCCTTTTTTTAGTCCGTCTGTAAGTTTCCAATTGTCACAAATAGATCCATCAACAGGACATCAGCCCGTGGGGAGGGGGTGATGAGGAAGGGAAAAGCACTGATACATTACAACTGCTTTCTCTATCCCTCTCTGAGATAAACATCCTAAATCAATTATTTTTGCACAAAAAATAGGGGAAAACACCGGTAATCAATCTATGATGCAGCCGAAGAAGCTAAAAACTAAATAAAAGCACTAGCACGGGGCGGGATTTCTTCGTTACCAAAAATATATATGTCTTTTAATATAATAGAATTTTCATCTGCTTCGCATGGTCATACACGGCTAACTAACTCGATCAAATATATATTTATATTTATATGTGGGACAGATTTTTCATTGTTCGGTACCGGACCGAGCAGGTTCCCACTTGATAATTGAGGGGGAGAGAGAACGAACGGTCGCCGGTGCGGACAGGGACATGCAAGACCACAATAGACGTTAGAGGAATCCGATTGAAGAACCGAGAGAACCTTCCGATGGCGAAGTCAGCGATGACTGTTGTAGGCTTGGAAGAGAAGGTTCTTTTAGGTGTAGGGTCTTGCGCGTAGGCAATTATGTGAGGGTCATTCTACGTACCTTTGCATGAAGGTTATTTGTTCCTTATATAGGCAAAGGACTTGAAGGGTCTGGATGCATCCTTCTCCAATGATGACTGGAGGGATGCGACGGTTGAATTCCCAAGATGGGAGATATCTATTTCAGACACCCCTTGGGACTTCGTGCTTGTGCTGCTTCAAATTGTGGGGAGACGTGCCACGCTATTCCATTAACTGTTATGGGGAAGCAAAGAGCCGCATAGCATTGTTGTCACGTCCCGACATTTAGCAGCGGAAATAAATATCGGGATGCGTGAACGATACAAGTATGAGTATCACAGTCGAGTAATTCAGAGTAACAACTAAATATAACACAAAGTTTACATCTCATGGTGCGGATATGCTTTATGTAATTAACATGTTAACAGTGGCAATACTGTCATGCAATACTCATGTCGATAACGATGGAAACTGTTTCAAGCTATAACATGTACGAGGATGGTTCGGTAATAATTCATGACAATTCTCATGTAGGACGGAATGATTATCAATGATAATGATGACAGTACGATCACTTGACATGTAGAAGGGATTCAATAACTTATACAATGAATATCTCATGTTGAATCCTGTGGAATTCTAATAGACAATGACATATTGGTTCAATAACGATGACATGTACAATAGATTTGGCCATTTCACATATAACAGTTCAATCAATCAATCATTCAATAACAGTGTGAAATTACCCAGATCAATCTTACATTCAATTAGGTGATTGTTAGACACCTCAATGGATCATATACTCTCACAATTTATAAGTATTTCGGGTGCTCCTTTCAGGACCAGACTGGGTCCTATTTGCACAGGCATAATTGTGAACCGAAGTTTCAATAGTTTCTGGTAATTTCATTCATTCATTTATGGCCAATATGATTTCCAAGCAATAGACAATAAGCACTAAAGATCATGCCAATGATAATAGAGAACAAGGCATGGGGACATGATCCAAATTAATTTCGGCAGCATAACGTGTAGTAACTCGATTTTTCAAAAAAATAAAATTTTAATAATAATTAAAACAAATCAATTGGAAAATTAAAGAAAAGGGGATTAAATAAAACTCATTAAACAAAAAGAGTGATGGCTTTGCTAAATGGACCATATAGAATTTATTGGGTCAAAATAGGATTTTTAAAAGAAGATAATAAGAAAATACCCTAAATTCGTATTTTAATTATTACCTAAATAGAAAAGAGTTATTAAATCATTAAATAAGTAATTTAGGTTGAATTGGATTCCTAGCCCTACCTCAATTAGTTAGCCCACGAAATTACATCCCACCTAACCCAATAGGAGGTAGAAAGCTTGGAAGGTTGAGAGGAATTAGAAAATCTCGTAATTAAAGGGAATTAGAGTCAATATAGAAAGGGAAACCAAGGGAGCTTAAATACTCCTCAATCTCTCCATGGCCGGCCCTAACTCGTTGCTGGGGCTTGCTGGACGTAGAGAGGAGGCCAATAAGAGGAAGAACTCGTGGGGAGAAGGATTGCTCAAGCCCCAACCTTCGTTCTTCAAGTTCTAAACCCTAGAGACAAATGACACAAAGGCAGGCATTCTCATAAGCTAAATGCAAGTAAATTCGTCTGTAGGTTGTTCCAAACATCAAGAATAAAAGCCCTCTTGTTGTGCTATTTTTCGTCAACCCAATCTTTTGTTCTATATTTTTGAAATTCTGAAATCACCATGACCCTGAACCATCATGTTTAATTTATATCTCCATGTATACTTGACTCCCTACTACAAAAATTTTACTGGAGATACTGATTTCTGTCAGGAATTGTTTTCCCCTAAAACCCTCAATTTTCATCCAGTATGTTGCTTGAATTAAATCGTTTACCCTCACTATACCATGCTCTATGTTCTTCGTGCTTGATCATGCTTAATACCTGTCAAGTCCATGATTGTTCATCAATTCCTATTTACTATGCATGCCCACGCATGTCTAGTTTGGTTTAAAGGTGATTTTGTAATTTTTCATCCACTGTGCATTTAGTTCTTGATTTTTTAACGAACCTGTGTCAAAACAAGGCAACTTGGACCTCAATCCAAAACATGTCATTTTCCTGCTCAGACTCAGGCGCAGGACCTGAGAACGCGACGGCCCGATAGGCCGCGTTCTCAGGGCAGATCGTGACCAGTAACCCTGTCACATTCTAAACGCGATAGGAACTGGTGTCGCATTTTGGTTACCTGTCCTACCCGACCCGTCGCGACCCTTGATTGACCCTATCACGTTCTGACTGTACCCAGTCGCGACCCTTACAGGGGTACGTCGCTGTAATGACCTGACCTCCCGGACCCCCGCTAGGGACCCCCAAGGTTGTGCCGCCACCCACGGATCCGAAGACCCAGAAGGGTTAGAATTTAGTCCAGTGAGATAAGCAATAATTCAATAAATATAACTAAAAACAAGACTGTACATTATAAAGAAATTAAGTACAACATGTCCCAAATAAAAGTACATGTATAGAAGAAGACGCAGTCCTTAAGGGCCATACTCTGAGGACTTGCAAAAAGCCACTCTCAACTCATGCTACAAGAGCTCACTCTCACAGCTTACACTGCTGGCAACGCACGGCGCAACAAACCGCCACCACGACCGTCCGGCAACGAACTCCTGCGACAGCGAGTCCCTACCTAAAGAGAGTAGGGGGGTGAGCCTCACAAACAAGGCTCAGTAGGGATTATCAGTCCCTTACCAGCCAGAGCAGCAGGAACTCCAACCAAGCAGAAGCAAAACTACTCTACAAAGCAGTAAAGCGAGAAACCCTACTGCAGAGTACTACAAAGCAGCGGAAACAGAGAAACGCCTCGACCACAACTCGGGTCAGGCCAAGACGACTCCCACAAAGCCAGTGGAGTCAAAGCACATGCGGAAGAAACTAGAGCAACGCCACGACCCGCAGCCAGGGTCAGGCCAGAGCAACACAACGCGGAAGCAAATCTTTGGAACACACCTGCCGAGACAACGGAGCTCACGGAACACCGGAGCAACCACGTGAGACTAGAGTCTCACGACACAATCACCAACATCCCAGACCTCCATGAGGTCGGGAAGGAACAACCAGGTGTCACCTCGAGAGACACCAAGCAACCAAGTGAGAACAAACGTCTCACCACATGCACGGCCACCTCAGACCTCCACAAGGTCGAGGGCCCACAAATAGAACCACCCTGCACCTCGGGCACTCCACGAGGTCAGGGAACTACACACTCTGGTGCCACCACAAATGGCACCAAGGAACGGGTTACCGAAACAGCAGTTGGGTGCCTGCATAAGGCACCCCGAGAGAACCCGCAGAATGGAAACCACTAAACACGGCCCACGAGACCAAACTATCTAAGCCCACGGAACTAGACACGGCCAGGCTGCAACCCCCGTGCAAGCTAGGGCAACGAGAAATCATTCTCGGAAAACAGCGTGAGAAACACCGTCACGTAAGAGCACACAAGCCACCGCCACAGGCAGCTAAGAGGAGGACACATAGTTCACTCCTCCAGCTCGCCAGCCGCTGACTCCTGCCTACGACCTCCCTAGGTAGAGTGAGGCTAGCGAGTCACAGCAAAGAACACAACCACAAACACCGCAGTCCGGCCGAACTGCGGCCCCATACCTGACCTCCCTACGTGGCTCCGGAACCAACGCAGAGCGAGGCAGTGAGACAGACTAGCTGGTCTGCACCGAACGAGCACCACACAACCTCGGCATCCCAGACCCAGCTAAGAGAGCTCTACAAATGATAGAAGCCGTTGTCCCCACCATTTTCCCCTCCGCTCCGAGTCCGTAACTCGAGCATGCCCGCCACCCGGAGAAGCCCCCCTCTGACACAGGCGTGCGGGGATGGGGGTCCTAGGTAATGGTAACAACCTGTCTCGCGAACAAGCCCTCAAGTGTCTAGCACCGGTCGAACAGAGAAGTGGCGTGGCAACCACCACAGAAAACAGCACCGCTGGCTCGTAACCAAGACAAGCCCAGTAGGCACAAGCACGCACGACACCCCTTCCGGAAACCCCCAGAAGGGCCGTCGGCCAACACCGACACACATAGCATGGCCCGAGAATCCGGAACACCACCATGCAGAATAGAAACCACCGCTCTTTTAATAATCGATTGATAGATAGACAATTGATTATTAGGCAGGCGCAAGCCTCCTAGCACAGCCGCTAGGACATGGCCACGAAGGTGTCACCTTCAGTCACTGAACACAGCGAGCCAACCTGCCGCGTTCCTCACTAGAAGGTCTGGAGGGCAACCCTGCCCTGAGGCACAAGCTGACACACACCGCGGCCACATAAAACACCCGAGGCAACCCAGACCTTGTCACGCCCTCCTAGCCCGTCGCGATCTCATCGCGACGGGTAGGGCAACCGCGACAAGCTAGTCACGTCGGGGAAGCAGGTCGTGACAAAGCTCTTGTCGCGACAACAAACAGGTCGTGACGACTCTGTCACGACAAGGCCGCGATAAGGGCGCGCCCGACCAGGGCGACGCCTCCTCTGGTGTCGCGACGCGCTCGGCGGTCGTGACACCAGCAGGAAGGTCGACCACCGGGATGCCACATCTCGGGGTCCCCCATACACTACAACACACACAAACATGGGGAGGGGATCATGAAGCAATAAAAGCATACATTCCACATTTGAACCCCCAATCACACCAAACAAGCAATACAATCCCTACCCATTTGAGAACTATTCCCCCAGGGGCCTTCAAAAGCCATGGCCGCCTCTCTCCTCGCCTCCTCCCTCCTGCCGCCGCTCCAAGCTCGCACAGCCGCGCCGCCGGAACCTCTGACTCACCAATCACCGGAGAAAAGGAGACCTCTCCTCCTTGGAGAGAAGGAAAAGGGAGGAAATGCCAAAAGAGAGGAAGGGAGAGTAGTGTACACCCCGAAAATTTAGTGATTTAAAAATTTTGGAAATAAAGGGGATAAATTAAATAAACATATTGAGAGACTTCCAACACCATGTATTAATGACCCATTCAAGATTGGGCCAATGGAGCACATTTGGCCCAAGATATAAATAAACTAGGACAGGAAATTACCCAGAAATTCGTGTATGTAATTATGCCATAATTAGAGAGGGCAAGTTAGGGTAAAATTAGGTAGTAGTCATAAGGTAAGCCAAAACCGGACCCAACTCTAAGAGTTGGTTTCCTAAACCTTTCTACCTCTTTTGGTGAGAATCCCCAGATTTTGTGGAAAGTGGGAAACAGAACTCGCGCGCCCCTTTCCTAGTCCCGTTAGGACTCATAACTACACCCTAAAACTATAAGAACTCATCCTATGTTGAACCACTCTCTATTTGTTCTTGTATTTGGTGATAATAAATTTATGATGTAACTTAAATGAATATTTTGTTTCATCTGTGTCGCATCAATCCCATAGCAAAAGCTAAGTCTTTCATTGATGCAATATGGCGCACTAAAATGATAAAATCGATGTTTAATCAATATACATCGATTTCTGTTTAAAGTGCCAAAGTATCAAGCGCCACAACGATTTTGCTAAAGTCGATGCCATAACGATTTGATAAGTGGCCATAACGATTTCTTCTTTGAGCGTATTGATTTGTTAGAAGTCGTTCCCATAACGATTCCTTAAGTGACCGAAATGATTTTCTAAGAAGTCGATGCCATAACGATTTCATAAGTAACGATTTCTTCTGTAAAGCGTAAGAAGTCGTTCCCATAACGATTTCATAAGTGTTCGTAACGATTTCTTCTGTAAAGCGCAAGAAGTCGATGCCATAACGATTTCATAAGTATTCGCAACGATTTCTTTAGAAGCCATATCGTTTTATTAAAAAGTCGATGCCATAACGATTCTTCTTTGAGCGCAGTGATTTGGTAAGAAATCGTTCCCATAACGTTTTGTTAAGAAATCGTTCCCATAACGATTTGTTAAGAATCGTTCCCATAACGATTTCATAAGTCATGCTCATATCGATTCTTCATGGATTCTGTTCAACTCAGATTGCCTTTATATTTCAAATATGCTTGGCGCTTAAATTAAAAGTCAAATATCTTCTGACAAAAGCTGCATGCATATTTCAGAATCTTGTCAAAGATATGACCTACTATTTTCAGTATGTTAGCAGAAGCACAGTACCATGCATCGTTTATCATAAACACTCTTTTATGCTACACTCTCTTCTATGCTCACAGACATCGAAGACCATCAGAGTCTGAGTAAGACAAATGAAGAGAAAGATCAGCAACGACTAGAAGAGCTCCAACGGATCTCTTCAACGGATCTATTCTAAAGCTGCTCATATAAAAGATGGAGCATTGCTGAAGAATACAAGAGTCCTTTTCTGAATATCTTTGAAGGAGTGTACATCTGTGAGACCTTCACGCCGCATACACTCAGGAAAGAGAGAAAGAGCCTGAGCCAAGAGAAGCAGTCAAAGCATTTCAAGCTCTCAAGCTTCCAAGCTTTCAAGCATTCGAGCCTTCTTTTCTCTCTTCTGTTTCTCTCTCCGAGCTTATTGTATATCTGGGGAGAGTTTGGGACTGTGAGCTTTACATGAGTGTTCATCTTGTAAGGTCTCTCAGTCTGATCTTTCTAAGAAAGATCTGTGTCCAGCTGTAGGACTGTATACAGTTGTTAACCCAGCTAGGGTTGGTGTCTAGCAGAACCTAACTGGGGTTTGTACCAGTTGTCACCCCTAGGGTTTGTGTCTAGCAGAACCACACTGGGGTTTGTTCCAGGAGGTTGACTTCTTTACCTGTAAGAGAAGTGGGCTGCCTTCTTGGCCCGGAAAGAGAAGAAGACCTGTGGGGGGATCCAGGGTTTGTAGGTCCATAAGGGGACTGTACCCTTGGTTAGTGAAATCCCAAGAGTTGCTTCTGTGACTGGACGTAGGACTTTCCATGTGGGAAGGGCCGAACCAGGATAAATCTCCTGTGTCCTTGTGTGATTGTTTATTTGCTTCCGCACTGCACTCTCCATCACACTGAACTAACCAAACTTTCAAGTGTTATTTTCTGTGTTTAAAATTCTATTTCAGATTTCAGAAAAACCTATTCACCCCCCCCCCCTCTAGGTTGGTTCGCTGCCGTACCAAAAGGGCCAACAAGTGGTATCAGAGCGGGTCTCTGATCATTCAAAGAAGATCCAACGATCTTAGAGCAAAGATCTATGGCAGCTCAAGGATATGCTGAAGGTCATCAGTCACCAGACCTCCATTCTTTGACGGAGAAGATTATCAATACTGAAAATGAGAAGGAATGCTTCATTCGAGGCACAGACTTTGATCTGTGGCAGGTAATTGAGGTAGGTGATTTTGTTATTGTTCCTATTGAAGGCACTACTACATTGACACCTGCTGAAAAGTAAATTATACTTTTAGAAACTAAACTTAGCTTACTGTGCCTTATCCAAAGAGAATTTAGTAGAGTGTCTGCATGCAAATCTGCTAAAGAAATTTGGGATAAACTGCAGATAACTTATGAAGGAACGGATAAAGTGAAACAAACTAGAATAGATATCTTGTTTCACAATATGAACAATTTAAAAATGCTTCCAAGCGAAAACATTACTACTATGTATATAGATTTTCAAGCATAGTAGTAGCTTAAATTCTCTTGGTAAACTCTTTCCAATGAAGAAACCGTTAGAAAAATACTTAGGTCCTTAACTATTTCATGGACACCTAAAGTAACTGCTATTGAAGAGGCCCATGATTTAACCAAATTGTCAATTGATAATTTAATAGGTTCTCTCATGGCACATGAAATAAATATGGAGCGATTGTCTGAAAGCTCATCTAAGAAGAAATGTACTAATGCTCTTAAGGTTAGCTGCTTCCTCCCCTTTTCTTCTTCTAGCTCCAAAAATGCAGATTCTGAAGACAGTGACGTAGATGAAGTTCTGTCCAAGCTTCGGAAAATTTTCAAGAAGAAGAAAATGGATCAAGAAGGATTCAAAGAAAGAAAAAGAAAGAAAAGGAACCAGTCTGCTATGAATGCAAAAACCTGGACATCTGAGACCAGATTGTCCAAGGTTAAAGAAGAATGGTCAAACCGAAAAGCTCAAGAAGCAGCACAAGAATTTAAAAGAAAAGCTATGGCGGCTGCTTGGGAAAATGAAGAGACCACATGCTCAGAATCATCAAGTTCAGATTCCGAAAAGGAGCAGGTAAATCTAGCCCTCATGGTGGGGCTAAATGAGGTACTCTCTGAACCTTCTTTTGACTCTTGCACAAATTCAGGGTCAGAGTCTGAAGACTTAGAAAAAGTCTTTATGAACTATATAATAAGCATAAGGTTGTTTAAGAAAAAAACTAAAAATCTCAAGAGCAACCTTACCTGTTTAGAAAACACTAATTCTGATCTTAAATTAGAAATGGAACAACTAGAAGAACAATTAAAAGAATATAAAGATAAAATTATTTTAAATGAAATTTGAAAAGCAGAACAAAGAGAAGCTAGAGTTAGAAGAAAAATTAAAACTCTAACTGAAGAAAATCTCTATTTAAAAGAATCAGTTAGTAAATTAACTAAAGGAAAAACATCTCTAGCCCTATGCTTAAAGGATCAAAATCTGGAATGACAACAAGGGCTTGGTATACACCTCCAGAAAAAAGAAAACAAGTAATAAACTCAGGAAAATATCCTTTACCAAAATTTGTAAAAGAAACCAAATGCCTCAGAAAAAGGAACCTGAAACAACCAAGCTTTATCAAAAGAAAAAGGTTTCTAAAAATTATGATCAACCATGCATCACAAAGGCAATAGAACTGCAAAACAAATATATTCACTGCTGCTCTCATTGCAATAAACTAGGACACACTGTGAACACCTGCACAACTAAGCACCTAGTTTGGATACCTAAAGCTATTTTTATGCATCTAACGATCAAGGACCCAAATTATTTGGGTACCTACTTCTGAGTAGCTCATTTGCTGGATAGCCTTGGGGCATCAGGAACAAGGATGCTCAAGGCACTGAAGACTGCCAACTCTTCATCCATCTCATATCTGAAGAGGGAGTAGTCATTAATTTATTCGTAAATTTTAAATATTACTAATAATTATTTTCAGTTTCATTCAGGTGGAGTCCTCTCATGCTCAGGGGGAGCACAGACTAAGGGGGAGTCTCATACTCAGGGGGAGCCTTCACTAAGGGGGAGTTATTCATTAAATTTTTGTTGAACCCCTCTATGGTAAGAAATTCTCTCAAAAAGGGGGAGAGAAAATCATGGTAAGATCCTTCCTTTTTGGTTAGTGACAAAAGGGGGAGAGTTTGTATGAATTTTCTGAAACCTCTTTGCTATATATTTTATCAGAAAATTCACATAAATTTTGTCATCACCAAAAAGGGGGAGATTGTTGAACCACTCTCTATTTGTTCTTGTATTTTGGTGATAATAAAATTTATGATGTAACTTAAATTGAATATTTTGTTTCATCTGTGTCGCATCAATCCCATAGCAAAATGCTAAGTCTTTCATTGATGCAATATATGGCGCACTAAAATGATAAAATCGATGTTTAATCATATACATCGATTTCTGTTTAAAGTGCCAAAGTATCAAGCGCCACAACGATTTGCTAAGAAGTCGATGCCATAACGATTTGATAAGTGGCCATAACGATTTCTTCTTTGAGCGTATTGATTTGTTAAGAAGTGTTCCCATAACGATTCTTAAGTGACCGAAATGATTTTCTAAGAAGTCGATGCCATAACGATTTCATAGTAACGATTTCTTCTGTAAAGCGTAAGAAGTCGTTCCCATAACGATTTCATAAGTGTTCGTAACGATTTCTTCTGTAAAGCGCAAGAAGTCGATGCCATAACGATTTCATAAGTATTCGCACGATTTCTTTAGAAGCCATATCGTTTTATTAAAAAGTCGATGCCATAACGATTTCTTCTTTGAGCGCAGTGATTTGGTAAGAAATCGTTCCCATAACGTTTTGTTAAGAAATCGTTCCCATAACGATTTGTTAAGAAATCGTTCCCATAACGATTTCATAAGTCATGCTCATATCGATTTCTTCATGGATTCTGTTCAACTCAGATTGGCCTTTATATTTCAATATGCTTGGCGCTTAAATTAAAAGTCAAATATCTTCTGACAAAAAGCTGCATGCATATTTCAGAATCTTGTCAAAAAGATATGACCTACTATTTTCAGTATGTTAGCAGAAGCACAGTACCATGCATCGTTTATCATAAACACTCTTTTATGCTACACTCTCTTCTATGCTCACAGACATCGAAGACCATCAAGTCTGAGTAAGACAAATGAAGAGAAAGATCAGCAACGACTAGAAGAGCTCCAACGGATCTCTTCAACGGATCTATTCTAAAGCTGCTCAATATAAAAGATGGAGCATTGCTGAAGAATACAAGATCTTTTCCTGATATCTTTGAAGGAGTGTACATCTGTGAGAAGCACCTTCACCACGCCACATACACGAAGGAAAGAGAGAAGAGCCTGAGCCAAGAAAAGCAGTCAAAGCATTTCAAGCTCTCAAACTTCCAAGCTTTCAAGCATTCGAGCCTCTTTTCTCTCTTCTGTTTCTCTCCGAGCTTATTGTATATCTGGGGAGAGTTTGGGACTGTGAGCTTTACATGAGTGTTCATCTTGTAAGGTCTCTCAGTCTGATCTTTCTAAGAAAGATCTGTGTCCAGCTGTAGGACTGTATACATTTGTTAACCCAGCTAGGGGTTGGTGTCTAGCAGAACCTAACTGGGGTTTGTACCAGTTGTCAACCCAGCTAGGGGTTTGTGTCTAGCAGAACCGCACTGGGGTTTGTTCCAGGAGGTTGACTTCTTTACCTGTAAGAGAAGTGGGCTGCCTTCTTGCCCGGGAAGAGAAGAAGACCTGGTGGGGGATCCAGGGTGTTGTAAGGTCCATAAGGGGGACTGTACCCTTGGTTAGTGAAATCCCAAGAGTTTGCTTGGGGACTGGACGTAGGACTTCCATGTGGAAGGGCCGAACCAGGATAAATCTCCTGTGTCCTGTGTGATTGTTTATTTGCTTCCGCACTGCACTCTCCATCACACTGAACTAACCAAACTTTCAAGTGTTATTTTCTGTGTTTAAAATTCTATTTCAGATTTCAGAAAAACCTATTCACCCCCCCCTCTAGGTTGGTTCGCTGCCGTACCAAAAGGGCCAACAACCCTAAACTCTTGGGGAAGGTTTAGCAACAAGTTGGGATCGAGAGTAACAATTTGGAGCGCTGGGGAAGGAGAACGGCTGGGGAAATCGTGGTCTTCCTCAACCTCGCTCTGCATCAACCCAGAAATCTGCAGAGAGTTCTTAGCATCCAAAGGTAGTGTTCTCAGGCCAAGATTAAAGAAAACCAATACCATCATGTAGTTCTTTGAGTCTAGGTTCATTTGCACTTGGTTTGACTAGTTTTCATGGAGTGTACATTGTGTATTCGTGGTTTTCCCGAAGTTTCGCACAGTTAGGGCTTTTCCCGTTCTTATTATTATGCATGCGATTCAACACCGAATTAGACTAAACTTCCTTGATTAAAGTTCTTCTAATTGTTGTCATGATCATCTTTTATGTTGTACGTTTTGTCCAAAAGCCTTTCTTTAGAGAGTTATAGGCATGGCAAAAGAGTCGCTGCATGATACTGCAATTTCGGGTTGCACTTAGCTTTATGTTCTTCATATGTTTTCTTGGGATTCGAGACCGAATTAGATCAAACCTCCAACATCAAAGTTCTTCTACTAGTTGTTCTCGTCATCTTTTGTGTTGAATGTTTTATCTAAATGTCATTCGTTAGAGAGTTATAAGCAGGGTAAGTAAACTACTGCATGAGATGTGTTTTCGGGTTACACTTGACCTATGGGTTTTGTTCTGGGAGGGCCTCTAGTGTCGACACTACTTGAGCTAGTGTCGGCACACTTCCCAAAACAGCCCAAAAGGTGTTCTGGGAAGGCCTCTAGTGTCGACACTACTTGAGCTAGTGTCGACACACTATCCCAGATTGGCCAGAAGGTTTTCTGGGAGCTGTCTCTAGTGTCGACACTACCTGATCTAGTGTCGACACTACTTGACCTTTTTGCCTTGTATTTGAAGTACTGTGTCGACACTACCTGATCTAGTGTCGACACTACTTGACCAGTTTTGTATTTTGTCTTGTGTTTGAAGTATTGTGTCGACACCAGTAAGGGGTGTGTCGACACTACCCTTACAAAAATTTGCAATTTTTGGGTCTGATCATTTCATGATGTCTACTAGCATGTGCATGATGTTATATAGTATGCATGGACCTAAAATAAATCAACCCATTGAAAAATAGTAATGATATGAATATTCTAATGTGTAATTGTGATTGTCCTTATGTTCATTGGATTATCTTGTGATCTTACCTATTGTCAATTGATAAGATAAGAATATGATATAAATGTGGGTTGAATACATGTTAGTATGGACTGTTAGTGGAGTTAATATCATGATTTGCACATGAGTTTCAATAGTTTTATGTTTCCGGTGTTCATTAATTATTTGTCAAATGCATACATGCTAGGAAAGATCCATGACTCATCACTTACACCTTTGTACGAATAGGCACACCCACCTTGGGGAATTGAGAGCACATGTTCTGCATACGATTTGTCTTTAGAAACATCCTCATGTCAAGACATTAATGATTATGAAACAGAAGATACTCGTTATCCTGCCTTGTTCTCTTGAGCTGTTTGTCATTCCTTGACTCTATGAATGATCATGTTCCTTTTACTACGAGCTTGTTATTGAAACTCTGTGGCCATAATATGAATCTGTTTGTTCGGCACAACGTGGGACTCCGATCCAAATTTGATCCAATGCCTGTGCAAAAAAAAGGGGGTCTGGTCCGGTCCTGGGGAGGATCACCCCAACGTACTTATTAACCTCGGGAGTATGGACTTCTGGTGCTTGGCATAGCACAAACAAATAAGCAAGATTAGTGTGAATGTGCCTTTGTATGATATGATAAGTCTGATTTGATCTGATATGATATGATACGTCTGAACTGTGAACGCATGATATCTGTCTGAATATGGCCATCTCTTTTGATACGATTCTACTCTTGAAATATCTGTCCATTTATATGCAACTCGACATTTTGATCTGATATGATATCCGTTCTATTCTGCTATTCAATCTGTTAGTATTGCATACATTGTCATCATATTCATGTGCATATCTACCTATTTAAAATGTTAATCATGTATATTAGTGCCCGCACATATTGAGATGTAAATCCTACTGAGCTAGTTCGCTCACCCCCAATCATCCTGCCCTTTTTAGGAAGTGATGAAGAACCAGTGAGTCCGATGGGGCAGGGCAAGAGTGATGAGCACCCGCCATATGAGTAGATGACAGTTTAGAAATAGACAATTGAGTAGTTGATGTATTAGAGAAACATTGTTATTTGAATAATGAACCCTGTTCAGTGAGTTCTTCTTATGCAAGGTTGTAACTAGTGGATAGAAATGGAATAAAGAGTACCTTTGATGATGTTATTATGGTCTGAAATGAGTGGTTATATGTAATTGCTACTCTGCGTTACTCAACTGTGATACGTCTGTTTGTATCGTTCACGTCTCCCGGTATTTATTCCGCTGCTAAATATCGGGGCGTGACAGAGAGCCGGCCAAGGCTTTTAGCCTGTGGCTCTCAAAATGCGACGGGGCGGGGCATCGCGTTACCAACCGTAACGCGACGGCCACCCCCACCGCGACCAGAATGCGCCCATCCGTGGCGCCGCGACAACCAGATAGCCTGCTCTGACACGCCTGCCCTTCTGACAGGTGCCAGACAACCAAAAAGCAGAACCCTGTCGGGACCCGTTGACCGGGCGCGACAGGAACGCTACGCACCTAACGGTCGCAACAGGGATAACTGTCGCAACAGGGATAACTGTCGCGACGGGCATCTTCGTCGCGACACTAACGCGTCGCCCAAGCTGGACGCGTTAGTGGCCAGTCATCCAAACACACAAACGGAGAAACCAGAAGCCCGAGATGTTACAATACATCCAACAAAAAAATAATTTCGTCCTCGAAATTAAGGGCGAAACTCGGTCGGAGAAAACAATAGGTGCAAAGGGACCACTAAGTCGCACCGCGACTTCCCGGTGGTCACCACCATGACCCTGCCACAAAGGGAGTGCCTAACCAGACATCTGACGGCTCACAGGGCGCACAACAATGGTGCAGAGCACACAAGTAGACGTCGACAACTCCACAGGCGCAGCGCGCACCAAACCGACCAGAAACACTGAAACTGCTAGTCGGAAACCACGCGATTGATCCCTCAACAGACCACGCTGTTGAGACCAATCGGTATGTAACTCACTCTATCGCCAAAGGCTAGATAGAGGACGCAGCTACTAACAGCAAATAACCGAGAAAATGCCAAGAGGTCATCCACAAGACTCCACTGAATGGCTCCGCACAACTAGCAATAGCTAGCTCCTACGGCAAGGCCAAACGAGAGCTTCTTAAGGGTGACCCAAAACCAAGCGATAGCATGCACGTGGAGAACACCACGGCACGTAGGACAGTGTCCGCCGGCACCACTAGATCTCACCCGAATCATCCTCGTGGTCCGACTAGGACACACAATGATTGTGGAGCCACAGAAAGCTAAAACACCCACTCCACAGGCACAGGCACAGAGGCAAAACCAAAGAAGACGTCTGATGTTGGCAAGGCCAAGCAACTCAAGACGTCGGCAACTGCACGGAAACGAAACAACTGTAGAGGTCGAGGGCAGCACGTCGACCTCAAAGGGATCCAAACCAAAATAGGGAACCCCAACTGGACACACTCGCTCCTCAAAGCGAGAGGGGAAAACCCGGACACAGGCCACGACCAAAGCCTGGCGTACCACTGATAGGGCTACCTAGTCAAGACAAAGCAGCCACCCCACAGTGGTAACAGTACATCCATAAGGCATGGCCAGCACAAAGTGTCCCAGAGGCGGAAAGCTCAATGCCTCAAACACCGAGCAAACTCGCGAAGCGACACACGAAGCTTACGATTAGGACACACGGCACAACACACGGTGCCAACACAAGCACTAGGAGCCACCCAAGGTGCAACACAATGCACCAAGGCTCCAGACAGAACAGAACAAACCACCTGATTACGAGCCCATGGTGCCACCACAAGCACCAAAACCAGGCAAGATGCAACACAGTTACACCAACGGCCAAAATAACACGGCTAACAGGAAGGACTCTCCAAAAGAGACCTGCCAAAAGCCCCATGCAAGAAGCCACAAGCCAAAAAGGGCAGAACAGGCCACACCGGCCGCGAACCCTCATGGCACAAAGACACGAAACATCGAAAAGAAACACGCTTAAGGTGCAGTACACAACTGCACCACTAGCCCGAAATGACCCAAGGCCAACCGAAAGGGACTCTCCACCAGAGACCCACACAAGCAAAACACGCGAAGAACCAGCAACTTCAAGAGCACAACAACCATATTGGCTCTTAGAAGCGCACAAACACAAAGCACCGCTCCCACCACGCAGGCGGAGTGGGCCACATGCCCAACGGCGACAAGTGCTTCCAAAGCACAACCGAGGCACGAGCAAAACACACACCGAACCCATGCCTGCACAAGCAAGCCAAACAGAAGAAAATCGGTGCTGCCTTACATGGAACACAGGGCATGTTGCCCACATCGTTCCGTCAGGCAACAAGAAACCTGCACAGCAAGAGACGACACAATAGGTCACCACAACCTATCGTGCCTCCCAGAAACAACGCGCACGAGGGGAGCAACCAGCTCAACCTCAAAATAGCTCAAGGGGAGGGACCTTCACCACACGGTCGCCACAGTGCAAAACGCGGCACCAACTGCCATGCCAGCACCACCACCCCGAGCAACCCACCCGACCACAGAGACACACGAAGTCCCACCAGTGCAGCCGAGAAACTCAAAAATGAACAAGAAGACAACATGATCAGCATAACGGCCAGACACACGGTCAAAGGCACCACACCTTGACCGACAACACCAAAACAGACTGTACACAGACAGTCCACCCAACAACAATGACAGCTCATCTCAACAGAGAGAGAGCAGCGACAACCAAAACAACACAAGGCGGCCTTGGGGAGGACCTCCACCCAAAGCGCCAAGAGCAGCTCTGGGAAAACATTACCAGAACATAGCCCCAATTAAACGGCTAAAACACATGGCCAATAGAGAAAACACAGCAGCCAACGGAAGCAACACAAACCGGTTCTGGGAGAACCTCCACCATAACCACCAAGGCACCGTTCTGGGAAACACCAGAATGCACCGGCCACACAACAACAGCATACCTCAACCCCGAGGTAGCACAACAACCGGCAGAAATAAACCCGGATCAGTCCTGAGAGCAAGCCTCACCAGGACCACAACCAAAAGTTCTGGAAAACATCACTAGAACCCAAGTAGCCAAATGATGCACCTCAACCCAGAGGGCAATGCAACAGTAACCAACCAGAAAACAAAGACCTCACCAAAGAGGTAACACAGCGAATGACTTTAACGAGCACAGAAGCAGTCCCAGAGGGAGAGGAACCCTCACTAGGACAACAACAAACAGTTCTGGGAAACACCACCAGAACACAGCAGCCAAGCAATGCACCTCAACCCAGAGGGCAACGCCGCAACAACCAGAAACGAGCACAACACATTTCTGGGGAAACCTCACTTCCACCGAACCAGCAGAGAAGAACTCCGAGAGCACCTCACTGGAACTCACAACCAGTCAGCGCAAGGCCGACAACAACTACAACCAAGTGTCACATCACTCAACTAGCGGTGCAACACGGCACACAAAGCATCTGCTTAGCTCGAGAAACGACGTCGACTAAGCAGAGCACAGCGCACAATGGCGCACAGGCACACAAGACCAAACACATAGCCAACACAACACACACCCCAACAACAAGGGGGACATCCAACAAGGACTCACCCTAATAACAAGAAGACTGCCAGCAAGGCAAGGACACCTTCGAGGACTATAGCCCGCACCGGTATATGTAGGCTCTCTCAGCCTTCGCGACACACCCACACAGACGCGCAGGCTGAAGACGAAGCCAACGGCAGCACGAGCGAAACAACAACCATGCTTGAAGCACGCGCACCCAGCAACAGCAGCAACACTCTCCTGCAGCTCACACTCAGACCCTGCTGGAAAGCTAGCCACCTGCAACAAAGAACCAATGCTCACCTAACAGCACTCTACACGGACGGGCCAACAGTGCACAAGTATCTTTCTTTAGGACAGCCATAGTTATTAACTCATTACAAATCTCGTTGGACCCCTGAGCTCTGATACCACTGTAACGACCCGACCGACCAGACCCCCGCCAGAGACCCCCGAAGGTCGAGCCGCCACCCACAGATTTGAAGACCCGGAAGGGTTAGAATTTAGTCCATTGAGATAAGCAATGAATTCAAATAACAATAACAAGAAAGACTATACATTAATAAAGAAATTAAGTACAGCATGTCCCAAATGAAAGTACAGGTACAGAAAGAAGGCGCAGTCCTTAAGGGGCATACCCCGAGGACTTGCAAGAAGGACACTGTTAACTCACGCTACAAGCGCTCACTCTCACAACTCACACTGCTGGCAATGCACGGCGCAATAAACCACCACCACGACTGTCCGGCAACGAACTCCTGCGACAGCGAGTCCCTACCTGAAGAGAGTAGGGGGGTGAGCCTCGCGAACAAGGCTCAGTAGGGATTACCAGTCCCTTACCAGCCAGAGCAGCAGGAACTCCAACAAGCGGAAGCAAAACTACTCTACAAAGCAGTAAAGCGAGAAACACCTACTGCAGAGCACTACAAAGTAGCGGAAACAGAGAAACGCCTCGACCACAACTCGGGTCAGGCCAAGATGACTCCCGCAAAACCAGCGGAGTCAAAGCACATGCGGAAGCAACTAGAGCAACGCCACGACCCGCAGTCAGGGTCGGGCCAGAGCAACATAATGAGGAAGCAAACCCTCGGCACACAGCTACCGAGACAACGGAGCTCACGGAACACCGGAGCAACCACGTGAGACCAGAGTCTCACGACACAAGCACCAACATCCCGAACCTCCACGAGGTCGGGAAGGAACAACCAGGTGTCACCCCGAGAGACACCAAGCAACCAAGTGAGAACAAACGTCGCACCACATGCACGGTCACCTCAGACCTCCACAAGATCGAGAGCCCACAATCAGAACCACTATGCACCTCGGGCACTCCACAAGGTCAGGGAACTACACACTCCGGTGCAACCACAAACGGCACCAAGGAATGGGTTACCGAAATAGCAGTTGGGAGCCTACACAATGCACCCCGAGAGAACCCGCAGAACGGAAACCACTAAACACGGCCCACGAGACCAAACTAACCAAGCCCACAGAACTAGACACGACCAGGCTACAACCCCCGTGCAAGCTAGGGCAACGAGAAATCATTCTTGGAAAACAGCGTGAGAAACACCGTCACGTAAGAGCACACAAGCCACCGCCACAGGCAACTAAGAGGAGGACACACAGTCTACTCCTCCAGCTCGCCAGCCGCTGACTCCTGCCTACGACCTCCCTAGGTACAGTGAGGCTAGCAAGTCACAGCAAAGAACACAACCACAAACACCGCAGTCCGGCCGAACTGCGGCCCTACGCCTGACCTCCCTACGTGGCTCCGGAACCAACGCAGAGTGAGGCAGTGAGACGGACTAGCTGGTCTACACCGAACGAGCACCACACAACCTCGGTGTCCCAGACCCAGCTAAGAGAGCTCTACAAACGACAGAAGCCGCTATCCCCACCGTTTTCCCCTCCGCTCTGAGTCCGTAACTCGAGCACGCCCGCCGCCCGGAGAAGCCCCCCTCTGACACAGGCGCGCGGGGATGGGGGTCCCAGGTAACGGTAACAACCTGTCTCATGGACAAACCCTCAAGTGCCTAGCACCGGGCGAACAGAGAACTAGTGTGGCAACCACTACAGAAAACAGCACCGCTGGCTTGTAACCAGGACAAGCCCAGCAGGCACAAGCACGCACGGCACCCCTTCCAGAAACCCCCAGAAGGGCCTTCGGCCAACGTCGGCACACATGGCACGGCCCGAGAACCCGAAACACCACCAGGAAGAAAAGAAACCACCGCTCTTCTAATAATCGATTGACAGACAGACAATCGATTATTAGACAGGCGCAAGCCTCCTAGCACAGCCGCTAGGACACGACCACGAAGGTGTCACCTTCGGTCACTGAACGCAGCGAGCCAACCTACCGCGTTCCTCACCAGAAGGTCCGGAGGGCAACCCTGCCCTGGGGCATAAGCCAACACACCAACCGCGGCCACGGAAAACACCCGAGGCAACCCAGACCTTGTCGCACCCTCCTAGCCCATCGCGATCTCATCGCGACGGGTAAGGCAACCGTGAAAAGACAATCGCGTCGGGGAAGCATGTCGCGACAAAACTCTTGTCGTGACAGCAAACTAGGTCGCAACGACTCTGTCGCGACAAGGCCGCGCGTTGCGACAAAAACCTTATCGCAACGGGCAGCGGGGTTGTGACACCTTATCGCGACGGCCTCCTGGGCCGCGATAAGGTCACGCCTGACTGGGCGACGCCTCCTTTGGTGTCGGCAGGAAGGCCGACCACCAGGATGCCACATCCCAGGGTCCCCTACACAACTACAAACACCTAAACATGGGGAGGGGATCATGGAGAAAGAAGTAAAAGCATGCATTCCACAATTTGAACCCCCAATCCACCCAAACAAGAAAGGGTACAAGAATCCCTACCCATTTGAAGAATCGGAACCTCCAAAGGGGCCTTCATGAAGCCACGACGGCCACCTTCTCGCTCCTCGCTGCCGCTCTAAGCTCCGCACGAGTCGCTGCCGGCACCTCCGAGCTCCAACCACCGGAGAAGAAGGAGGAGACCTCTCCTCCTTAAAGAGGAGAAGGAAAAGGGGAGGAAATGCCAAAAGGAGAGGAAGGGAGAGCCGGCCAAGGCTTTTAGCCTTCGGCTCTCAAAGCGCGACGGGGTGGGGCATCGCGTTACCAACCGAAACGCGACGGCCGCCCCCACCGCGACCAGAACGCGCCCATCCGTGGCGCCGTGACAACCAGACAGCCCGCTCTGACATGCCTGCCCTTCTGATAGGTGCTAGACGACTAAAAAGCAGAACCCTGTCGTGACCCGTTGATCAGGCGCGACAGGAACGCGACGCACCTAATGGTCGCAACAGGGATAACTGTCGCGACGGGCAGCTCCGTCACGATACTAACGCGTCGCCCAAGCTGGGCACGTTAGTGGCCAGTCATCCAAACACACAAACAGAGAAACTGGAAGCCCGATATGTTACAGTCGCCTTCTGGAGTTTTACATGGAAACCCCATATTTCTGCAAATCTTGATTTTCTATAGTAACTACATGCCCTGTTAACTATCTTAAACACAATAAATGAAGTTGTTAAACTTGAATATGTTTTAATTAATTAAAAGTCATTCGCATGACCTTTCATATCCATGATTCCCCATGACACATGCACACACTTATAACCATCCAATCATGACTTGACTTGGCATAAAAATATTTCATAAATTATCTGGTAATTTATTTCAATGATGTAATTTAATTGCCCTTCTACTTTAAATGGACTTGTCTTCGTTTTCTCGTGATGTTTTGGAAATACCGTTATCGACGCTCCACTGTTCTAGAATTCCTCTAGAACGTCGAGCACTTGTTTCTATATACACACTTTCTCTTGACTTGGACAAACTCTCCGTCGGATACTCCTTCTGCTGGACTAGTGAATCCTTATTCAAGGCCTCCGTAAGTCTCCTCTGTCTATGGATTCCCACATGGTCGATGAGCTAGTTGTACCCTAACGCCTATGATACCCTTTTAGGGATCGGTGAGATCCAATTGGCCTTAGAAAGATCTCGCTTTTATCTTCAATCACGCCGGACCTTTGGACCTATGCATAACATGGCTAGTGGAAGGGTAGTGAATTCCACCTGACTGCCAACACTAATTGTGCGTGCTGTGCAACTGTTACTATCGCTTGTTTATCGTTATCTTACGGATATGTCCCTGTTCTCAACTACTGTCTCTACACTCTCATTTGTTCACGTTCTCTCTAGACTCTCGTCTATTTCGTCACTCATTCTCATCTATTCTTGGTACTCTAATTGCCATCTTGTGATTGTCTAAGATAAAAACATGACTATGCTAGGCAACATTGTAAGGGCCCGATCTAGTCTTGGGGAGAGTGCCCGAAAGGCTATAACTCGCGAGGGTTTAATGATCAGGGTGTTTGGCATGCACCTAACACATGACTTGCAAGATTTAATCTATGACAATCAATAATCATTCATTCATTCATGATATATATTAGTTGAACTCGTGGTTGAAAGAATATCGACAAATACATGCTATCGTGACTTGTGCACTATTGTACAACTTTACTTGTTATCTCGTTATATGGCCAATCAGTTATCATACTTGTTGTGCTATACTCTCGTGTTTTGTGCTATTGTTTCTCATTATCATGTGACATTACTCTCTAGACTGGACTCATCATTCTCTCTAGTTATCTTGTTTGATAAGACATTAATCACTTTAAGCATGCTTGTTTACATGAGATTTAAGTCCGACTGGGCGTTATCGCTCACCCTGCATTATTGTTATTTGTGTTCTCAGGTGAGACTGAGGATGACACTTACACTCAAGAGGACGGGAACGACCAAGAGTGAAGTCAAGAGTACCCTAGCGTATTAGTACTATGTTAGAGTCTGAGTTAGTCTTTTGCTTTTATTCAATGTAATTGGGCCCTATAGATCGGCTCTGATATTAGTGGTTGTAACTAGACATTTGAAGAATTATTAATGAGATGCAATTGCTTTAGTATTTATTCTTTATCCAATGGTTTGATGTCTATTACATGCTCTGTACCCGTTTATTTGCAACTGCCTCACGTTTCGATATTTCACGTCGGGGCGTGACATAACGGCTTAATATCATTAATTCAATCTTTACACTTAATGGCTTAATTTCAATGTCAAATAACTCTCACGAGAAGATGATAAGAAGAGAAGTGCATTCTATCTTCCGAGTACTTCATTAGTACAACCAACTCAATCTCCATGAGGGAATCCACAGAGTACGGAGATTTACGGAGGTCTTAAGAGAAAGGTCACTAGACTGCCGATACGAAATGACCGGCCGTGAGTTTCCAATCCCCCAATAAAGGGCTGCCTATATGTGCAATGTGACGTGTAGAGTGTGTCTCAATCCACAATCCATCGGTTTAAAACAAGACGGAAAGCTTATAATAGACATGCATGACATGTATGCAATTCAATCTATCACATGGTTGCTATACTTTTAACATATATCACATTTCAATTATGGACAAGTCAGAATATGGACATAGCATATATCAACCACATGATCACATGGTAGATGAAATCAATCAATCATTAACACTTAGAATAGATGTACATATTCTTATAGTTTTCATGTAGGTTGATCCCTTTTAGGCCATTGCATAACTATATGACATGATATGACAATAGGACATGCATATGGTAGACTGAACAGCTCATTAAAACAGTCTCAGTTTGGCCTTTAAATCGCGACGGACACAATCGTCGCACTTCAAAGGGTCGTACACAGACAAAACACGGTTATGTAAAAATTCACTAAATAGCGACGTACCTACCCGTCGCATTCAAATCGCGACAGGACATATCGTTGCCTTTTCAGGCAGGAATCAATGTTGAATCGATTGTCCAAACAAAATCGCGATGGACCAGTCTGTCGTGTTTAGAATGCGATAGGATGATATGTCGCGACGACTTTGAATTGTGACGGTTCTACCCGTCGCGTTCAAGAGTTGAGTTCAAACTCTGAATATAAAAACATGCAAAAATGTTTGGGCAGGAAAAAGTCCAAATCGCAACGGCATGTGCTGTCGCGTTTAAGGAGGGCATTGAAACCCATGCGGCGCACAGTTTCATGCGTCAGAGTTGACTGGTCAGACTTTAAAATACGACGGAATGGTCTGTCGCCTTTAATTTAATCGCGACGTCTCCATTCATGCAACAAGAATCGCGACATCTGGTGTCGTCGCGTTCTTGGATCTTGCCTGAAAACGCAGAAAAACATGACAATCCTTCATGATAGACTTATAACTTGACATACATAGGTTTTTCGCCAAAACTTTGAACATAAAAAGTGTCGAGGACATCAATTAGAAGAAAACTATCATTTTGGTTCGACCCAATTTGGCCTCGGTTTGCGTGAAACACATGAAGAACACATAAAGCCCTAAATCTGCGCGACTCTTGGAAAACGCTTAATACGACTCACATGGTGCATAAAAATTGGGGAAAATACATGCAAATGAAACTAGACTTGATGCTCTTTCCATTGGTATGTGTAACGTTTAGGTTAAGCCTGAGATCACCTACCTTTGTGTAGTTATAAGAGATGTCAATGCACATGTCGCAATAGAGATAGTTGGGGAAGAAGCTCCGATTCTTGGCCGTTCTCCTCTCCTCCTGGTGCCCTAGCTCACCTCCACACGACCCCAACTTGATGGTAAACCTTCCCAACTAGTGTTAAGATGATTATTTATATGATTAATGTTTATTCCATGTCCTAAAGAGACTAAGAAAGAGGGTTGCGGTTTTGGCTTGGCCCCTTCTATGTTTTGGGGATTCTTCACCCATCTGAAGTAGGAATGCCATTAGGAAAGCTCCTACATGGCTGGGTACGAATTTGGTTGCCATCCATGGCTAATCACCTTTGTTTTAACCCTAATCTTTCCTATTTTCTGCATAATAATGATCACAAATTTTGGGGTTAAATGACATTGGGTTTTGTTCTTTGGCCCAAATAGAGTTTTCTTGGTCCAATATATTTTAAATGGTTGATTTCACACTTTGGGAATTTAACCATGACTTTTATTTTATTTCTATTCACCATTTTTATTCATTTACTATTTTCATACTTGAATTTGTTCATGGGTCATAAGTTGTCCATTGGTCCAATTTCTTTTATGGCTATCCCCACATATTGTTTGGGGTCCACCCATAAATTTCATTATAATTTTGGACTTTGTTAAGTACATGTGATAATGATTTCCTGACTTATTCCTTAATTACGATAATCGATCGCAAAACACCTTAACCTTGGGCAATCAGATTTTCCTTTGCACGAATTTCTTTGTGGGTCATTAGGGAGTATTATTTAGAGTTGAACTATGATTTTTATGGAATTTTATAATGGGTTTTTATATGTACGATAATGGCACGTACGTTTTTGCTATTTCACTAATATTGAATTTATTGTTTTCAATATATTTCTATTTTTTCCAATTACTAAATTTCTGGGATGTTACAGCCTCCCCCACTTAAAAGAATTTGGTCCTCAAATTTAAACACGATGATATAGTATCATACCTGAGAATAGTTCTGGGTGGTTTTTCTTCATTCTTTCCTCCGTTTCCCAGGTAGCATTGGTAACTCCTTCTCGACTCCACTAGACCTTCACCATAGGTATGATACGATTCCCGAGTCGTTGTAACTTCGATCCAATAGCTTGATTAGTTTCTCTTCATAAGTCAGGTCTTCTCGAATTTCCAAGTCCTCATGGCTAATTACATGGTCGGCATTGAACAAATACTTCCTCAGCATGGATATGTGGAAGACGTTGTGTACATTAGCTAGTTGTGGCGGTAGTGCAAGTCTGTAAGCCACCTGACCAATCCTTTCCAGAATTTCAAAAGGTTCGATAAATCTGGGATTCAACTTTCCCTTGATGTCAAATCTTTGAATTCCCCTTGAAGGTGAGACCTTCAAGAAAACATGGTCACCAACTTGGAATTCCAGATCTCTTCTCCTTTTGTCTGCATAACTTTTCTGCCTTGACTGCGCTATCTTCAGACGTTCCCTGACAATCTGAACCTTCTTGAAAGTCGCTTCGACAAAGTCGGGTCCAACCCATTGGTTTTCTCCAACCTCCTCCCAACAAAGGGGTGATCTATAACTCATGCCATATAAGGCTTCAAGCGGTGCCATTTTGATACTTGCCTGATAGCTATTGTTATATGCAAACTCCATTAGATACAACTGGTCATCCCAGCGTCCCCTAAAGTCAAGCACCAGGGCACGAAGCATGTCCTCTACAATTTGATTGGTTCTTTCGGTTTGTCCATCCGTATGAGGATGAAAGGCAGTGCTAAAGTTCAATTTGGTGCCCAGTGCTGCTTGTAAACCTTTCCAGAAGTGCGAAGTGAATCTAGGGTCCCGATCAGATGTTATGGTGGATGGAACCCCATGCAATCTAACTACTTCTTTGACATAAAGTGCAGCCAACACATCTACTGTCCATGTGCTCTTAATTGGCAAGAAATGAGCTGACTTGGTCAATCGGTGTACTATTACCCATATTGCATCCATACCACTTCTAGTCCTGGGCAGTCCCATAATAAAATCCATACCAATACTATCCCACTTCCATTTTGGGATTTCTAGTGGTAGCAATCCTCCGGCCATTCGGAAATGCTCAGCCTTGACTTTCATGCATGTTAGACAATATGCCATATGGTCGGCCACATCCCTCTTCATATTCGGCCACCAATAAGACCTTTCCAAGTCTTGGTACATCTTTGTTGATCCAGGGTGAATTGTGTACTTTGACTGATGAGATTCATTTAACAGCTTCTTCTTGAGTTCCCCATGATCAGGGACACATGTTCTGCCTTGGAACAATAATCTCCCATCAGATGCCAGAGAAAAATCCCGTCTTTGTTCCAGCTTCTCTCTAATCTCAACTAAGAAGGGATCCTCTCCTTGCTTCTCCTTGATTTCGGTTAGTAGGTTGGATTGTATTTTGATATTGGAAATCATCACTTGTTTCTCCTTCTTTCCCATGTCTAAATTTAGACTTGCAAACTGTTCTAGTAGCTTCCATTCGCTCAACATCATACTAGCTAGCATAGCTCCTGGTTGTCTACTTAGAGCGTCTGCCACTACATTGGCTTTTCCTGGGTGATATTGAATGGAAAAGTCAAAGTCTTTGAGGTACTCTAACCACCTTCTTTGCCTCATGTTAAGCTCCTTTTGTGAGAATAAATATTTCAAACTCTTGTGGTCAGAAAAGACTTTAAATTGCTCCCCATAAATGTAGTGCCTCCATATTTTCAAGGCGAACACTATGGCTGCTCATTTCAGGTCATGTACCGGATAATTTACTTCATGGGTCTTCAATTGTCTTGAGGCATATGCTATTACCTTTCCTTGTTGCATTATGACACATCCTAGACCTATTCCAGAAGCATCTGAATAGATTTCAAATCCTCCCTCTTCAGTGGGTAGGGCAAGGACAGGAGTAGAAGTTAGACACTTCTTCAAGTTATTAAAACTCTCTTCACACTTATCAGTCCACACAAATGGATTCTCTTTTTGGGTCAGCTTGGTTAATGGCACTCCAATCATTGAGAAATCCTTTATGAAGCTTCTGTAATACCCTGCTAATCCCAGAAAGCTTCTGATCTCCGTGACACTTGTTGGTCTTTCCCACTTTAGTACTGCCTCTACCTTTGATGGATCGACAGCGATACCATCCTTGGTTACTACATGCCCCAAAAAGGATACCTCCTCAAGACAAAATTCACACTTAAGCTTGGCGTATAATTTGTTATCCCTCAAAATTTGTAATGCAATCCTCAAATGTTCCTCATGCTCTTCTTTTGTTTTGGAATAGATCAGTATATCATCAATGAACACAACCATAAATTTATCGAGGTAGGAGCGATAAATATTATTCATCAGCTGCATGAAAACTACAGGAGCATTTGTTAGTTCAAAAGACATAACAATGAATTCATAATGTCCATACCTGCTCCGAAAGGCTGTTTTTTATATATCTTCTCCTTTGATCATTAATTGATGATAGCTGGATCTGAGATCTATCTTAGAGAAATATTTAGCTCCAGACAATTAATCAAATAATTCATCAATCCTTGGCAGGGGATATTTGTTCTTGATTGTTAATTGATTCAGTTGCCTATAGTCTATGCATAACCTCATCGACCCATCCTTCTTCTTGACAAAGAGAACAGGTGCACCCCATGGTGACGTGCTTGGTCGAATAAACCCTTTCTCTAGCAGTTCCATCAGTTGCTCCTTTAATTCCTTCAATTCTGCGGGGGACATTCTATAAGGTGCCCTAGATACTGGTGCTGCTCCAGGGATCAACTCAATAGTGAATTCGACTTCTCGCTCAGGAGGTATACCTGGCAGGTCTTCAGGGAATACATTAGCGTACTCGCTGACAATAGGAATGTTCTCAATGTTGACTTCCTTCTTTGTGGTGACAACTGCGGCTAGAAAGGCTATACAACCTTTCCTTATCATCCTCTTGGCTTGTAGTGCAGAGATGAGGGACAATTTTCTGCGGTTTCTATCTCCCGAGAACACTAGCTTTGGATGTTGACTAAATGTTACCCGGCTTTTCCTACAATTGACACTAGCCCCATGTTTAGACAACCAATCTACTCCTAGTATCACATCATAACCCTCCATGTCCATGCCTATTAAGTTTGCAGGTAGGTTTTGAGGTGCTAATCCAGATGGAAAATGGTTTCTAAGTTTGGTGCCAAGACAATAGGGGTTTACATGACTATTCCAGATTTCATTGGGACGGGTTTTACAAGTAAGGTATCAGCAAATATTTGTGATATGAAGGAATGAGTAGCTCGCGTATCAAATAGAACAAATCCAGAACGGGATAAAATAGTAAGTGTACCTTCAACCACACCACCTTCCTCTGATGTAGTTGGTTCTTGCAGTGCCTGCAGCCTACCTTGGCGCTTCTGGCCTCCCTATGTTGCCGGTGTTAGATTATTCATACGCAGACAGGCAGAGATCTTGTGACTCTGGCTCCCGTAACGTAAGCACCTCCCCAGTGCCTTCCAGCAGTCTTCTGACCTGTGACTAGACTTGTCACAGTGTTTGCATGGCTCCTTGTTGATGGGGGTTTGTTGATAACCTCCATCCCTAAACTTCTTGACTGGCTGATTCCCAGCTTGGCCAATCGGCCGCTTTGTCCCGACCACAGCTGGTGGCCTTTTGGATGTTGTTCCTTGTTCCTTCTTCATCATGTTGTTCTTAATATTTTCAGCAATATCTAAAGAGTCCTTAGTAGGAGTGCCTTTCTTACCATCTCTGGATAGGTTTGCAAATCCATTGGTCCCAGTTGTGTGATGTACTGGGGCCTCAGACCGCTCATAAATATCTTGGCCTTCAACCGCTTTGTTTGGACCAAGTGTGGGGCATAACGAGCCAGTTTAGAGAACTGGGCCTCGTACTCAGCTATAGACAGACTCTGTTGCTTCAGGTTGGCAAACTCCGCCACTTTCCTCTCTTGTACTCAGTCTGAGAAGTACTTGTTGTTGAAGTACTCCTTGAACTGCTCCCAAGTTGCCTGGGCATCTCCTAGTGTAGCCTCAATTGACTCCCACCAGGTACGTGCTTCTCTCTCTAGCTGATAAGTAGCTAGATCAACTTTATTCTCATCGGTGCATCCCATCACGCAGAACGCATGCTCTATTTCCTTGAGCCAGTGCTCAGCCTCGTCCGGGTCAGTGCTACCCCCGAACCTAGGTGGGTTCATACTTCTGAAGTTTCTGTGGAGATCTCCCTGAGTTTCAGCTGACATGGCCTATAACAGTGCCCGGGTCAGTGTGTTGATCGTCCTTTGCAAATCTCTCTCACGTGCACCGGCCATTGCAATCCTTCAAGATAACCACATTATGTTCATTAGATGTCAACTTTATCACAACTTAATTCTAACTAAATGACTTATCCCATGTTTCTACCCCAATCTCACTGTTGATTTGACAAGTCGACACATGGGGTTTAGTTTTGACTAAGCCTAACAATTTCTTGTTTGCCTAGAACTTAAGGGAAAGCCTAGGCTTTGATACCAACTGTCACGCCCCGACATTTAGCAGCGGAAATAAATATTGGGATGCGTGAACGATACAAGTATGAGTATCACAGTTGAGTAATTCAGAGTAACAACTAAATATAACACAAGGTTTAAGACAATGATAATGCCAGTCAAATACTCTTTATTTCATTCCATTAAATCAAACTACAACCTTACATAATCAGAGCCAATAATAGGGCCCAATATTGTATCTCAAGTACACATGACTTCAAGAAATTAAACCTAACTATTACAGACTCTTCTAACTCTAGTCATCTGGGCTAACTTGCTATATAGACGGGTACACTTGAGAAGCTCGTCACTCTTCCCTGGTCCCATCGTTTTCCAGTTCTTCATAATCATTACCTGAAAAGATTAAGGAAAGCAGGTGTGAGCGCACTAGCACCCAGTAGGATTTACATCTCATGGTGCGGGCATGCTTTATGTAATTAACATGTTAACAATGGCAATACTATCATGCAATACTCATGTCGATAATGATGGAAGCCGTTTCAAGCTATAACATGTACGATGATGGTTCAGTAACAATTCATGACAATTCTCATGTAGGACGGAACGATTATCAATGATAATGATGACAGTACGATCACTTGACATGTAGAAGGGATTCAATAACGTATACAATGGATATCTCATGTTGAATTCCGTGGAATTCCAATGGACAATGACATATTGGTTTCAATAACGATGACATGTACAATAGATTTGGCCATTTCACATATAACAGTTCAATCAATCAATCATTCAATAACAATGTGGAAATTACCCAGATCAATCTTGCATTCAATTAGGTGATTGCCAGACACCTCAATGGATCATATACTCTCACGATTTATAAGTATTTCGGGTGCTCCTCCCAGGACTAGACTGAGCCCTATTTGCACAGGCATAGTTGTGAACCGAAGTTCCAATAGTTTCTGGTAATTCCATTCATTCATTTATGGCCAATATGATTTCCAAGCAATAGACAATAAACACTAAAGATCATGCTAATGATAATATAGAACAAGGCAAGGGGACATGATCCAGATTAATTTCGGCAGCATAATGGCTTAATATCATTAATTCAATCTTTACACTTAATGGCTTAATTTCAATGTCAAATCACTCTCACGAGAAGATGATAAGAAGAGAAGTGCATTCTATCTTCCGAGTACTTCATTGGTACAACCAACTTTGTCTCCATGAGCGAATCCACGGAGTACGAAGATTTATGGAGGTCTTAAGAGAAATGTCACTAGACTGCCGATACGGAATGACCGGCCGTGAGTTTCCAATCCCCCAAGAAAGGGCTGCCTATATGTGCAATGTGTCGTGTAGAGCGTGTCTCAATCCACAATCCATCGGTTTAAAACAAGACGGAAAAGCTTATAACAAACATGCATGACATGTATACAATTCAATCTATCACATGGTTGCTGTACTTTTAACATATATCACATTTCAATTATGGACAAGTCAAAATATGGACATAGCAAATATCAATCACATGATCACATAGTAAATGAAATCAATCAATCATTATCACTTAGAATAGATGTTCATATTCTTATAGTTTTCATGTAGGTTGATCCCTTTTAGGCCATTGCATAACTATATGACATGATATGACAATAGAACATGCATATGGTAGACTGAACAACTCATTAAAACATTCTCGGGTTGGCCTTTAAATCGCGACAGACACAGTCGTCACACTTCAAAAGGCCATACATAGACAAAACACAGTTCTGAACAATGTCACTAAATCGCGATGTACCTACCCGTCGCGTTCAAATTACGACAGGACATATCGCCGCCTTTTCAGGTAGGAATCGATGTCGGATCGATTGTCCAAACAGAATCGCGACGGACCAGTCTGTCGCGTTCAGAATGAGACAAGACGATATGTCGCGATGACTTTCAATGGCGACGGTTCTACCCGTCGCGTTCAAGAGTTGAGTTCAAACTATGAATATAAAAATAGGCAAAAATGTTTGGGCTGTAAAAAGTCCAAATTGTGACGGCATGTGTTGTCGCGTTCAAGGAGGGCACTGAAACCCATGCGACGCACAGTTTCATGCGTCAGAGTTGACTGGTCAGACTTTAAAATGCGACAGAATGATCTGTCACCTTTAATTGAATCGCGACGTACATGTACGTCGTCGTTCATGCAACAAGAATCGTGACGTCTGGTGTCGTCACGTTCTTGGATCTTGCTCGAAAACGCAGAAAAACATGACAATCCTTCATGATAGACTTATAACTTAACATACACAGGTTTTTAGCCAAAACTTTGAACATAAAAAGTGTTGAGGACATCAATTAGAAGAAAACTACCATTTTGGTTCGACCTTATTCGGCCTTGGTTTGCGTGAAACACATGAAGAACACATAAAGACTTAAATCACTCTTGGAAAATGCTTAATACGACTCACATGGTACATAAAAATTGGGGAAAATACATGCAAATGAAACTAGACTTGATGCTCTTTCCATTGGTATGTGTAACGTTTAGGTTAAGCTTGAGATCACCTACCTTTGTGTAGTTCTAGGAGATGTCAATGCACAGGTCACAGCAGAGACAGTTGGGGAAGAAGCTTCAGTTCTTGGCCGTTCTCCTCTCCTCCTGGTGCCCTAGCTCGCCTCCACACGACCCCAACTCGATGGTAAACCTTCCCAATTAGTGTGAGGACGATTATTTATATGATTAAGGTTTATTTCATGTCCTAAAGAGACTAGGAAAGAGGGTTGCGGTTTTGGCTTGGCCCCTTCTATGTTTTGGGGATTCCTCACCCAATTGAAGTAGGAATGCCATTAGGAAAGCTCCTAGCATGGCTGGGTATGAATTTGGTTGCCATTCATTGCTAATCACCTTTATTTTAACCCTAATTTGCTCTTTCCTATTTTTTGCATAATTATGGTCACGAATTTTGGGGTTAAATGACATTGGGTTTTGTTCTTTGGACCAAATAGAGTTGTCTTGGCCCAATATATTTTAAATGGTTAATTTCACACTTTGGGAATTTAACCATGACTTTTATTTTATTTCTATTCACCATTTTTATTCATTTACTATTTTCGTTCTTGAATTTGTTAATGGGTCATAAGTTGTCCATTGGTCCAATTTCTTTTATGGCTATCCCCACATATTGTTTGGGGTCCACCCATAAATTTCATTATAATTTTGGACTCCATTAAGTACATGTGATAATGATCTCCCGACTTATTCCTTAATTAGGATAATCAATCGCAAAACACCTTAATCTTGGGCAATCGGATTTTCCTTTGCACGAATTTCTTCGTGGGTCATTAGGGAGTATTATTTCAAGTTGAACTATGATTTTTATGGAATTTTCTAATGGGTTTTTGTATGTACGATAATGGCACGTACGATAATGCAACTGTCATTTTTGATCTTTGACTCTCGTGCCTCTTCTTCCTTATAAGGAAGAGAAAAGGGGGGAACGCTTCATGCTTTCCTGCTTCGAACATCCTTCTTCCACTTTTGTTGCTAGCCTCCTTGTTCTCTGCATCTTCTCGTTCGTCTTCTTCATCTTCGACTGCGGCTTCAATGGCACAAAGGGAGTGAAAGGCTGTCACTGTTGTGGGGGCGAGTGCACAATCGCAGGTGAAGACAACGGGACTGAAGTACCATTGCTTCGAAGGCCTCCACGAACGATACTGCATCGGAGATGAATATGATATCGACCTGATGCGCGAGAATCATACTTACTTGATGGACAAGCCAGGCTGTTTCGTGCTTTCCCTGGACCTACTAGAGGTAGGATTTCGTCTGCCTATGCCGGCGGTTACCACAGACCTATTGAACGCCTGGAAGGTTGCTCCGATCCAGTTGACGCCGAACTCGTGGAGGACGATCTTCGTATTCTGCATCATGTGCCAAAAGCAGGGGCTCCAAGCATCGGCGGATTTGTTCCGCAATCACTTCAGTCTGGCATCGTCATCGCAGTCTGGATATGGTATCATGTACCAAGCACCGGGCAAATAGGATGCAGATCAACTTCTCCCCTCGGCTATCAAACAACAAAGGGTGGACCGGCCTCCTCTTCTTCGTTGGTCAGAAGAAGGGAACTGGACCCTCTGAGTGGGGGTTCTCTGTTCGGGTAAACGAGTCGTTGAAGAAGGCGGACGCTGCACCCTTCTTATCCAGGACGTGGCCAAGGCGTCCATGGAGTTGTCGAAGGTGCTTGTGGAGCAGGCCGAGCTGCTCCTGACCGAGTACAAGCTTGTTAAATACAAGCTTAGCCGTGCATGAGGTGAGTTTTCTGTCTTTGGTATTGTCCTTTATTTTATTGCAAAATAGCTTTTGACCCTTATCTTTTTCCACAGATGCTACCGAAGTGGCCGCTGGTCGGGACCAGAAAGACCTGGCCCTCTTCGCCGAGCAGATCCTTGTCAAGTCATACTTGACGTATATTGGAGATGACACACCTTCGACGGCGATGGAGGCTGCTCGGCCCGCCTTAGGGGGTCAGTCCTCTGGGCAGAAGCCTTTAAGGATCAATCTCCAGAAGGAGACCGCGACCCTGAGGAGGGAGTCCGATAAGGAGGCCGAGGACGAGGGGGATGTTGCTCTCCCAGCTTCAGCTTCGGAAGAAGAGGAAGTTGGAGAAAGCAGCCGAAGCGAAGAAGAAGCCGAATCTGTCGTCAGCTGTGGTCTAGCCCCTGACCGTTGAGGAGGTGCTCTCAGAGATGGGTCTCGGTGGCGGAGACATGATCATTGTGGATGACCACTCTGACTGAGACTCCGCAGAGTTAGCTGGGGCTCTGGAGCCCCTGGTGCCCGCTGTTGAAAGCGAGGTGACGACAGCCGTAGAAGGGGCGCAGACGATGGCGCTCGCCGTGGAGACATCGGAGCAACTGCAGACGAAGTGCTGGCTCCAATCCCAACCATAGGGGTGGTGGCAGCAGCATCCATGGAGGAGAAGAAGGCCATGGTTCTGGTCGAGTAGCTGGGAGGCCATGGCGAGGCGATGATCCTTTCGGAGGCACCCGTAGATGATGCCGTGGACCTAGAGGCCACAACGGCGAGGACAATCATCGAGGTTGTGGCTGAAGAGCCAGTGATCCTTCTCGAGCAGACTATCAGAACGGTTGACGTGAGGGAGGAATTGGACAAAGATCGTGTACCCTTGACAAGAGTGTTCACAGAGAAGGATTTGTCCATGCCTACGGAAGCTCGGCTGGAGGCAACTCTGGAGCGTTTCCAGGCAAGTCCCTCCACCAAGGCCTTGCCCCCCTGCCCTACCGCCAAGCAGCTAGAAGTGCTTTGACGGTGCCGGGGGGAAAGTACTAAAGCAGAAGGGATCCCCACAGAGGGAAGTGTGGCGCTCTCTTTAGGAGAGGAGAGCGTCGATGCTGATGAGCTCGCCCAAGGCATCGTGCGGTCGGTGGAGGTGCTTCGGAAGCTGGCCGTACGACCGCAGTTGCAGAAGATTCTCTGGGATGCCGAAGTCATGACTTCAGCAGAACGAGAAGAGCAGAGCTACCGCTGTGAAGCCGAGCAGAAAAAGGAGATTAATGACCTCTGAGCTGCGCTGAAGGCTTCCAAGCTGAAGCTCGCCATCGCCGAGGCCGCGAAGACTGTCGTCGCATCAGTACTCCACGAGGCCGAGTGTAACAACCTAGATTTTTATATCCTAAATAAAGGGATATATTTCTGGACAAGATTAATTAAGGACTCAATCAGGATAATTAAAGTAAATAAGTCAATAAATAAAGTCTTGGGATGCATGAAAAATTCATGAAAAGGGAACACTGGTACCCCCTCAACTAGTTGCAGCTCACCAGCCCTTTGACTGGTTAAAATATAATGACGTCAGTCGAAGCAGAGCTTTGGATATGATGAAGTTAGCTTCGTATATGACGAAGTGTAACTTCATAGAAAATAGAATAAAACATAGTCAGTTGAAGCAACACTTTGTATATGACGAAGTGAATGATGAAGTGAAACTTTGTATAAACCAGAAGGAAACGCTATCGGCCGAAGCATGACTTCGCATATGATGAAGTTAGCTTCGACTGATCTCGTTGAAAATGTGCATGACAAAGTTAGTAATCGTTGTCCCTTTAGTAATCGATGTTCAAGTGAGCAATTGATGTTCCTTTAGTAATCGATGTTCAAGTGAATAATTGATGTTCCGTTAGTAATCGATGTTCAAGTGGACAATCGATGTTCCTTTAGTAATCGATGTTCAAGTGGAACAATCGATGTTTCCTTTAGTAATCGATGTTCAAGTGAACAAATCGATGTTCCTTTTAGTAATCGATGTTCAAGGGGACAATCAATGTTTAAGTAGTAATCGATGTTAGTCCGTAATCGATGTTTAAGTAGTAATCGATGTTGGTCTGTAATCGATGTTTTCTTCAGTAATTGATGTTTCTGACCAAATTTATGTTGGTCAGTAATCGATGTTATCTTCTTTCGATTGCCTTGTTATATAGCAATCGATATGGCTCTTGAACATAAAGCGATGGAGGCCCTATCCCCCATCATAACAAGACTACCTGGAGACTTAAATATTGGAAAGATTTGGATAGTTTATCCTTAAAATTGACCCTTAGGCACACCACTTTAGGAGTTGACAAAAAGGCATGGCCCAAGCATGGTGGGTCTATCCTTTTCCAAATTAAGACAAGGATAAGTATGACAAGGGTATGGCCTGAAGTATGACAGATTTTGACTATCTGTCCTTCTTGCAGACCAAGTCAATGTTAGGTATGACAGGATATGGTTTGGGTATGGCTTATGTATGGCCAAATTGGACTTTTTGTCCCTTTTATAGGAATAAAGAAAGGGTCCTAAATGTGACCAAAGACCCCTTAAATAAGCTACACGACCCTTCTTGGCTGAACTTTATGCCTTCTTCTTGTCCTAAAGGCTGTTCCACTACCCTGGCCAGAGAAGAACTGAAGGTGATCTTGGAATTTAAAGAGCTGGAGGGATGATCCTACAGTTTGGAGCTTGAAGCTTGGAGAGCTTGGACCTCTTCATTCTTGGACCACTGCCTCGACCTGTAGAAGTTGGAGGTTAAGAAGATCTTCATGTCATCTTCTGCAACCTTAGGAGTTTGGATCTAAATAGCAACCTAAAAAGGTAGGTTTTCTCGGGCACAAATTAAAATGCTTGTTCTTGTTCAAAGTATTCCTGGATATGTTTTTGTTAAGAACCTAGTTGAACACCTTTGATTTGTCTAAATGTCTGATCAGTAGAGTGTTAGGATTTCCTGAACCTCACACCCTCGCCAGATTCACCTTGCTTCGGCCTGTTCATGGGAAACCTGACCTTTTTTCCTAGGAAACATGACCAGTTTTAGGGGTGACAATGGGTCGGACCTGGACCGAGCCTGAGCTGGCCCAGGTCCAGCCCGGTCTCTAATCGACCGGCCCGGGACTGGGGCAAGGCTCGGTTTTTAAAAATTCGGCCCGACCCGAGAAGATTAGTTAAGGCCCGGCCCAAGCCCAGCCCGACCCGATTTTATGTTTTGAAAGATATTCTTACTATTTTTAATTTTTTTACAATAAAATTAGTGTTCATTGAATCAAAACAATATAAAATAAATATTAGACTAATCTAGATAAACTTATTTCTAATTATTACAAATATGAAATAAATATTAAGTCATTAAACATAGTTCCACAACACAATTTTCAACCTAAAATTTTAGAATATTAGAATTACCGCCGTGTCGTTTATTCTTTTCTAAAAAATTACCAGGTCACCGAGCCGCCCGGGCTGGGCCAAGCCAAGCCTGAGGCCGGCCCAATCTTACTCCGGGCCGGGCTCAAAATTTAAAAGATGTTAAAATATCTGGCCCAAGCCCATGTAAAATCGGACCGGCCCACCGGGCTTTCGGGCCGGCCCGGCCCAATTGACACCCCTAGCCAGTTTCCCTTGACCATCCCATATAGAAACCCATCTGATTTGTCCATGTCACCATGCATTTATGGAACCATTAAATTGGACATGCACACTCCAAGATTGATCATATGCTGGTTCCATCAACCTCCTTGTTGGAATCCTTGTCTAAGTCTCTTGACAACATCGATTGTTCTTTCATGTTAAGCTTCGAATGGCCCTTTTGAGTTTTGACCACCTCGACTGTTCTCTTTTGACAAACTTTGACTGGCCTTGTGGCACTCTTGATATGCACCTTTGACTGGCCCTCATGGCAACTTCGACTATCCACTTCGACTATCAACTCTGACTGTCCACTTCGACTGTCAACTTCGACTGGCCACTTCGACTATCAACTTCCACTGGCCACTTCGACTATTCTCTTTGAAAAATTATGACTAGTCCTTGAGGCAATTATGACTGGCCCTTTGTGGCAACTCCTATTGGCCCTTCTGGCCACCTCGACTATTCCTTCTTATAAATTTCGACTGTCAATTTGATTGGCCCTTCCGGCCACCATGATCAGTCCTATAGAAGAGCAACCAACATAACAGCAACCTTAGTATCTTGTACATGTTAAAAGTGATAAGAAGGTGAAGGTTATTCTAATGACTCTTAAATTGTCATGATTTCTATCTCCTCTGTAATTCAACTGAAATCCCACCTTCAATCTGTTTGTCTTGAATCTGAAACCAAAGGAAATGTATAGGGAACCCCTTTGAACTTGCTTGCATGACTTGATCCATTATGATAGCTTGAATCCTTGCCAATTTATACTCTTGAAGTTTGATGCGGGACAACGCATGTGGACTAGGCAAATTGACAAACTATGACTTTCCAAAGACGCGATCAACACTAAGCAATAAAGATCAGCAGACTTATACCAACTAAACAAGTAAGTGACAGGAAAATAATCACATCTATAGTAGTACGTAGTCTACAAAGTCGTCCCTTGCGGAGGGAAACGCGGGACCAAGGTAGCTAAGAACCCACCAACAACTAGGGTAATCGATCCACAGTTAAGGTCCGAGCGGAGCCTCCGGGAAGTAGGTTCTCGCACTCTTAAGCCGGTTGTGACGCACGTCATGGGCTAGATGTCCTACCTCACAAGTTGGTGGCAAATATGAGCAAATACGAGAAAAGTAAGTAACGAGCTAGAGTATAGAGTATGTACCTCCACGTCAGTGCGTGGGGAAGAACCCGACCGTGTCACGAATCCCGAGTACAGGTTCACTAATTTAAATATTACAATCTAATGTGGCCCACTCCACGCAGGGAGGTAAAAGGCTAATATTAAAAGCTCGGGATTTGAGACAGGGCACACACAAAGGGCGTTGGCCAGCTGGTCACTGCCGTTCACAGGCGATCGCAGAAGAGGCACTGTGGTGTTGGGTCGCTGGGCCAGTCGGCGTGGAGGCAGGCGGCTCTGGCGCTGGCGGAGGGGCGGTACGGCAGGGGTGCCGGCGCATGCGCGCGAGGCAACCAGGGGTGGTGGCACATCGCGGCGACGACACAAGCGGGGCTGGCCTCTTGTGCTGGCGCTGGCGCAACGCGGCGTAAGCGGCGGTGGCTGCGGGGTGAGGCAGGGTGACGTGGGGTGGGGATTCCTGGGTGAGCCACATGGCAGATGCGGCTGGCGAGGGTGTGATGTAGGGCAGACGCGGCGCGGGAAGGCCAAGGCAGGGGTGCGCGGTGGTGGGGTGCGGGCTAGCGGCGCGGGAGGGGGGTCACGGAGGCGGGCTGGCGAGCTAACGTTAGCGCCGGTGCGCTCGCGGCGCTGGCGAAGGCAGGTGCAGGTGAGGGGCACGGCGCTGGGCAGGGGTGACGTAGGCAGGGCGGAGGCAGGCGAACGCGGGGGCGGGCTGACGCAGTGGGAAGGTGGGCGACCGGAGAAAAACCATGGGAGGGGCCTTCGCGGCGAGGCTTCTCGCCCAGCCCTTCGCGGGTCTCTTTCCGTCACAGAAGAAGAAGTGCAGTGGCTCAAGCTTTTCTTAAACTCAATAATAATCTGTTCTATTCCTCCAAATCGGGGGTTTACAAGTATTTAAAGAAGTTTGGCTAATCCCAATCCTAGTAAAACTACTAAATACCTATCATATTAAAACACTTCAAAGTAATCCTATCAGAACTGGAATAATGCTAAAATTCGGAACTCTACACCATGGGCTCGTCGCCCTAACCAGATCGATGCCTCTGTAGCATGCTGTGCTCCCCGACGGCGATAAACGAACTTTGGGTTGAAGCGGACTCGGGCTCTCGTGTCCTCACCAATCCTCCCCGGCTGGGAGGAACTCGACCCCATCGAGTAAGGGTCGACGTCGCTCTGGTACCGCTCCAACAAGTCGGGATCTATCCTCTGAAGCTCTGTGCATGTAATCCATGTGTCCTCTGTAGTGGGGCGTCCTCTCCAATGCACTAGGTAGCGGTGGTGCACTCCATCTCTTGAAGTGACAACTTGCACGTCTAATATATGCTCAATCTGCTCACACCGAACAGGTATCGGGGCTGAAGGTGGACACTCATGGGTGGGATCACTCAGAAGAGGGGGTGAAGGCTCAAACGGATCACTAGGTATCACAGCCGGGTCCCTGTAAGCTACCAAATCGGACACATTGAATGTGGAACTAATACCGTAGTCGTCTGGCAGATCCAAAACATATGCATTGGACCCAACTCGCTTCACCACCTTGAATAGACCAGCTCCGTGGGCGTGCAACTTCTTAACGGCCCCTGAGGGGAACCGCTCAGGTCTAACCCTGATCATGACGTAATCACCCTCCTGAAACTTACGTGGTCATCGGTGTGCATCTGCTAATTCTTTATATCGCTCATTGCTGATCTCTAACTGACGACTTATACTCTCATGCAGACCTTTAACATGTTCGGAAAATGACTCGACTAAGGCAGACACTTGCTCCCGATGTGACAAAGGGACTAAGTCTACGGGATTCCTAGGTCTAAGGCCAGTAACTATCTCAAACGGACACATACCTGTAGACCTATTCACCGAGTTGTTATAAGCAAACTCCGCATGAGGTAACTTGAGATCCCAATCCCGAGGGTGATCCCCAACTAAACAACGGAGTAGGTCACCTAAGCTCCTATTTACCACCTCCATCTGACCATCAGTCTGGGGGTGATAGGCAGTGGAGAACTTCAACTGATGCCCATCAATTGCCACAAGGTTTTCCAAAAGTAACTCGTGAATCTCACATCCCTAAACTCACACTCAAAGTCTCTAGCACTCATAATAAGCAGCGTGCTAGATGGCAGCTCTCTCCTGATGGGAGCTGAGTTCTGAATACTAGAGGTAGGGACATCATGAAGAGGAGGGGTCTCCTTTTTAGGGGAGAACATGGGTGGAACAGGGACTAAGGTAATGCGATAATCTTTATGCTCAAAAGTGCAAGTGTTGGATTGACCATGCAGGATCGCATCCATATCAAATAGCCAAGGTCAACCAAGAATGATACTCCCTACTTCCATGGGTAAAATATCACACCAAATCTTATCTTGGTAGGAATGAAAGTGGATTGGGACTAGACACTTAGTCTGGATCGGAATAGAAGTCGCATCTATCCAAGACACTCTATAGGGACTAAGGTGATCAACAGGTGTAAGTGCTAAGTTTTGAACAGTCCCTGTGGAGATTGCATTAATGCAACTCCCACTATCAATGATGACTTTAAACGCATTTTCTCCCAACTTAATGTAAGTGTGTAGGATGGAGGTTTGGCGCCAGTCATCCCCAACTAAAGGGCGGGTTAAGGTGCAACGAACTACTGCTAGAGTGTGGGGTTCCTAGGAATCCTGGCTCACATCTATAGGCTCAGAGTCAGCATGGAATGTCTCAGCAAAGTGCTGGGCCAGGATCGTATACCTCCTCCTCAATGACTGGGGTGTCGTCCCACTCTATGTCACCCATATACATACTGCGCGATGGACACTGTCCTGCAAAGTGACCAAAACCACTGCAACGGTAGCACTACTGGCGTGACCTCTCTGTAATGACTCACCACCTACAAAACTCTTCCCCTTGTCATCTCGTCTGGCAGGAGGAAGGGGGCCCTGTGGGCATGTAGGTGGGGTAGGTAGGGGTAGTGGTTGGTCCCTAGGTGGTGGGAGACGAGGTCGCAGTCCTGTGGGCTCTTGACGAGTAGTCTCCTGATGTGCTCCCAATTGTCCTCTCTGAGGTTGAGTGGACAAGGTACGCTGGTTTGATGTATGTGGAAATGTGGGTCTCACATGTGAAGGTGGCTAGTACTCGAACTCAAACAACTCTACTTCTTGGGCCACCTGATAAGCATACTCGAGGGTGGTCACATTCCACCTAAATATCTCACTTTGATAGGTCTTGCGGAGACCCTTTCGAAATCGAGATAGGGTCATAGCACTCTCCTCATGAACTCCACACCTCAACAAGTACTCATCGAACTCAGCTATGTACTCGGAGACTGGTCTACTGCCCTGTGTGAGACTCTGCCAACGATCAATGAGACACTGACGATAAGTCGCGGGAAGATAATTCTCACGCAGTTTGGCCTTCATATCATCCCATGTCTCAATCCTATCTTGATAACACTGCATGAGGAGGCTCTCCACATTCACCCAATAAGTTTGGGCTTGGCCAAGCAGCTTCATTTTGGCGAAGCAATCTCGACGACCATCAGCCATCTCATACCACTCAAAATAATGGTCCATGGCTGCTTCCCAGTCAGGTAGACCTTGGGATCTAGAGATCCATCAAAAATGGGGACATCTACCCGACATTCCTCATGATCTGATCATCCCTATCTTCATACTCATGGAACTATTGAGGCTCATACCTTGGTTCATGACCACGTCTAAAATCAGCACGCTGACCTCTACGAGGGGCCGGTCTCCTATGGTGGTCATGCACCTCCTCAAATACATCATCCTCCGTCTCAGGGGTCCAGACTCTCTTGTCTTCCACCCTAGGGGCTCGACGGGCTCCCTGAGGAGGATCATTGTGATCTATTGCCCGAGGTGCAAGAAGGGGCGGTGGAATCGGGTGGTGGCCTACTCGATCAAGGTCCTCCTGATGGTTAACTACTCGCTGTTGGTGGTGGCCCTGTGGAGCAACCTCAAGGGCATCTGTAACGGCCCTGGATATTTATGCCCGATAAGGGTCCATATCCAGATCTGTCTCCCGCGAACGGACCGAAGTCTCGCAAGGGATATCTCACACATGTGTCCAGTAAGAATATAAAAGACAAACCACAATAGTATAAGACACAAGAAAGTACATGTGTTCATATCTGTTCACATATTTGTACAACTGTCCCATTACATTAATACATGTCGAATTAAAAAGTACATCTACCGGGGGCATACCTCGAGGGAGCACAAGCTCACACAACACTAACTACTACACTATTGCTGGTGGTACAAGTATATCACGACGCCGCTGCAAGCCAAACACACGGCAAGCCCTAAAAAGAACTGTAGGGGAGTGAGCCTCAACAAGTCACAAGCTCAATAGGGACCACCCAAAAAAAACCACAACAACTAAACAGAAGAGACCTCAACCTCAAAGGGTCTCACTGGCCACACAAATAGCCAAACCATGGCATGCTCACAACATTTGTAATAAATAACAGCTTAAACAGTAAATCATAATCAAATACATATTCCTCGGAAAGAAAGAGGAACCACAGGACTAGCACAGCACTACTAGTCCTCTCAACAACTGAAATGCCTAGGCCGCAAGCCTCACAAGCACATTATTCCAACGACTGATCGCCTAAGCTATAAGCCACACATGCAAACCACTGCCTAGGCTACAAGCTTCACAGGCGAACCCCAAAACACATGGGTAAAGGACCGCTGACCAAGAGCTGGTCCATCCTTCCCTAAACCACGATATATCAAATATCACACTTAAGTAATAGGACTGGCTACCACGATGCCAATCCATCACACATTGTAACCTTACTCGGAAGTTTACCCAAGGAAGGGTAAAACACAAGTGGAAGGTCACACCACACAACCTCCACTTCAACACCTGAAAAGACTGGTACACAACGTACCACCACAAAGCACTACCCACACAGGGTATAGGTACCTACTACCACAAGGTACCACCACGGAAACCACAACCAAACTAGTGCCATTATAAGGCACTCTACTACAAGCAAAACCTTGACTCAACTGTGCCAACGACAGGGCATACCACAAGAGTCAAACCACAACCAGTGAGTCTCCGCTCACCAACCACCACTACAACCGTGCCAACATCAAGGCACACCTTAACGGGTAAAACCACAACCAACGAGTCACACACGAGCCACTACCAGTAGCAAAGCATAAGTCGGAAAGCACGATGCCACCACGCAGGAACGGACTACTGGTTCATGACGCCAGTATCCAACACGGACAACACAACAAGAACTACCTCTCAGTCTCGCAGTCACGGACGAAAGGTCCAACTACCGCTCCACAAGCACAAACTAAAGAACAGTGGAGACCAACCAACACCACACTTGCAGACCACACACAACTGCAGGCCCATGCCTGGCACCTTTAGGGACTCTGGCCTAAGCTCCCTAAAGTGAGGCACTGGAAAATAGGACTAGCTGGGGACGAGTGTCGACTACTGGTGTCCGTACCCCCAACTACAAGCGCGCTACAAGCGACTACAAACCCATAAACACAAGTCACTGCCCTCTGTCATCTTTCCCTCAGCCGGACGTACAACTCAAACACAGGAGTGAGGGTGTCCAGGATAGATGACACAGACCTCAACGGTACAACACAAGTACCGGGACAAACCCCGAGCACAACAAACACACGTACCTGGCTCACACAGAACCTGGGTGACTGTAGAGGTATTCCGTAATAGGCTCCAGACTACCACACTCGGTTAACACACAAACCATGTCAATCACTTAATACCTCGGTGAAACTTATATCATAATACACTAAACATAATTGGCTCGTCACCGATCACCATGTGACCTCCAAACCATCTCACACCAGTACACACTTGGATCACAACATCGCAACACAACCTTGCCTATCATTGATCACTCCGTGACCTCTATGGCAACACACACTACTTAGCACATAAATCATTATAATATTCTTCAAAAGACAACAATAAACCAGGGCTAGGTCCACATATGACCTTCACTGCCCAATCACCTCGAAGTAACTATACAAGTTATATTACAATAATCATAACATCGAGCCACTAGCCATGCACACACATGCAAGACACTCAAACCATGTAAACACCACGTGTATTACACACTAATTGTGTGCATAACACACCAACCACGTAAAAACATGCTCACTTCGTGAGCACCACCCTCACTATGTAAACAACACGTAAACAACACGCTTCACAAGTGCGACAAGTGCCAATGCACCACTAGCATTGCCATGCACAATATTTAAATGATAATTAGATAATCGTACCGTTAAAACAAACACCACAAGCCCATTCGGCTGTGGTCGTGACAGGGGATAGTGTCGCCTTCTGATCGTGACGCCCCAATTTGTCGCGTTAGAAAACCCTAACGCGACAGGTCGGCCTGTCGCGACAAGCTATCGTGACATTGTCGCGACAGAAGGGTTTGCTGCCTTCTGATCGCGACACTCTGACATGTCATGATGGCACACCTTAACGTGACGGGTCGGCCTGTCGTGACCTTGTCACGACAGGGGGTTCCGTCGCCTTCACAGGTAGAAACCCTAATCCGGAACCTCTCTCCGGATTTTCCATACAAACCACTCTAAACGGTAAACCAACCCGGTTTTCATGCTCATTTCACCACCTATACATGGTATCTACTGTTTGTAAAGCAGTAAACGAGCTAACATGCAATCCACATAACAAATCAAGGTAGAACTCCCTACCTCCGCGAAGAACATGAACTCCTGGCGTTTCCCCCACTCCGCACGACGTCCTCGCGGCGAGAACACGCCGAAAACCACGCCAAAATGTCGAATCGCCTGGAGGAACCGCAGCAGCTCCTCCCCTGGCCGAGCAGAGCTTGCCACAGCTCTGTCCGGCCAACCCTCTTTAAAAAATGCACAGCGGTTGGGAACCCGACGTAGCCTTGCATCGCGACCTGAATGCGACATAGGAGGCCATCACCTTCCCACTATTGACGTCAGCATGGCCGACTGGTGTGCGACACGCGGCGCACATGCAGACGACAACCCAAAATAGCGGCAACATGAATGCGACTACTAAGGCCGTCGCGACCTGAACTCGACGAACACCCCCGTCGCGTTCACAACCAGTGAACCAACGGGTGCTACGGGCCCAAACTGCCAGCCCACTAAGCCCCGAAAACCTGTGAAAACACCTAGAAGACATGCTAATGGGCCACACACTGGCCACCAAACCTGCTAAGCAAGGATCCATGAAGATCCCAAAAATACGCAACGTTACATTACTATTACCTAAAAAGAAATGTTATCCTCAACATTCACAACAAACCACAGAAAGCCGAACTATTACCTAAAAAGAAAGAAAGCCATATACAGAACAAGTAGGATACACTTCCTCTGCATCTTTCTTTCAAACCATCTGTGCTAACTGATCAATTTGTTCATTTTTACGCTTGTTCTGCCTTTTCTTCCTTTTTAATTTATTTCACAACCGCTTTATTACGGGGTTCCAATATACCATTCCTTGCTTTTCGACCGTAGGCGATTCTACCTTGCCGGTGGCGCTTTATCTCCTTGGACTCAACCTACTTCCACAATTTTCCGGATGTGTTTGCAACATTTCTTTCGGGACCACTTCACCTTTCTCGAACATCTTACACTGTAATATTTTACCATGCCATAATCTTTCTAAATTCTTGGATTTTTCAGTGCCATTTTCTTTTTCTATTTATCACTGCTTACTGTTACCCTGTCTCATCTGCATTTACATTCACAATTGCCAGCTTTTCAAAGAAAACGAATCATCATTTTTAAATTTCCTACCTTTTCATATTATTCTGCTCATACCGCTTTAAGTCATCTCCGATTAAAAACCACAATAACCTTTGTTCCTTTATTCCACTGCGCAAAACTTTTTGCTTTTTCCTTATTTAAGCAAACCTTAAACAATATGTGAATATTAAATCTTCTTTGCTTCCGCTGCGCTACTCTGATCACACTGGACACTTTGCAAAATATTTTACAATTTCTGTTCGTATTGCTTTCAATTACTTTCTTCTGACTTCAATTGAATTCATTTCTAACTTTAACTGCTTCTCAAATCATCTTATTCAATTAATTTGTACTGAAGAAATTATTGCAATTTCCGATCTGCTAAACCGCTATTGACATGCTGTGCTTTTTTTATACCTTTCTTGCTTTACTGACATTCTCTGGCTAATCTCGTAATTTTATTGCATAACCTTTCCAAATATTCTTTAATTGGTATGTTTCTGCTCCTGTATCAAACTCTGGAATATCTTAATAACAGTCTATTTTTGCTCAATTAAATCATTTTCCTTGCACCGATATGCAAACTCTGGCTGAACATTTCCTGACTCATCTGATCTTATTCACTTCATCATTTGCTAAATTCTTCCTTTCTCTAATCCATATCTCCTCTTTATCCAAACTGCCAATCATTTTAATCATAACATCTTTTCTACAAAATATTTTCCTTATTTATTCTGCCGTCTGACTAATCTTACTGTACCATTCATACTATAAATCTTTCTGGTATCTAGTCACATTTCTTTAAAATACTGCAAAAAACTCAAATTTAAATACCAATTTCTTTAAATACAACAACTTGCTCTATCTACTTCCCTTATTCCATTAATTACTATTTTCTCAAATATCATAAATATCATAATCTGCCTTATTGTTTCTTTCAACTCAATATTTCTTAACTGCTCTTCCATTAATACACCTCTTTCCATTCTTTTTCACTTAGCTTAAACTCATTCCAATATATTTAACTTTAACTTTGATTTTTTTTCTCAAACTGCTCTTAATTACTAACTTTCACTGATCTTGTCTTTAACACAGGAATCTTTAATAACTCTTTCTAAAGAATTCTCATAATCTGCCATTCATCAACTAAATATTTCTCTTGTGCAATTCTCAGAAAATCTAACTGCACACTGATTCTTCTTTTCTCTCTCTCTTTATTCATCTGATCCTTTTTGTACATATTTATACGAATCCTCATATCAAACTTCCTATTACCATCCTTATTCATAACAACACCTTTCTCAAATACCTTTCTCAAATTTCTAATCTCAGGCACACTTAATCTATCTGCCATAAATCACTGCCCTTCTATGTACCAGTACCTCTTTTAAAGCTGATCTGCCTTACTTAATCATGCCAAGCTCTTCATAACACTAATCACATTACCATTCATAATGTTTCTTAATATCATCTGACTCAGATTTCTAATGCCACAATACCTCTACAGAGGTTCTCAACTATAATCTGCACATTTAATCATTTCTGACACACACTCATCTGTTCCTCATTATCTCATTACCATATACCTGTCTCTGCTAACTCTGTATCTCACTAAAACACACTTACTGAATTCCATATCTAAACCTATTGATCTCCTCAATTACTTTAACTGTGAATCTTTAACAACTATACCTTTCTATGACAAACTAGCACACTGGTATAATCACACAGATTATACCTCCTATAATCACATCAACTTTTAACAACTGCTAATGACTGCCAAATTCTCAACACATAAACACGTTTTACAGAACAAAAACTCAAATAAATACCACTTTAACCAACACAAAACCGCAGACTTACTACCAGCAGTGGACATTAATCCATGTATTGGGACATTGTACTCTCAATGTCTTTTCATATTCTAACTAGACCATTGCTCTGGTACCAACTGTAATGACCCTGGATATTTATGCCCGATAAGGGTCCATATCCAGATCCGTCTCCCGCGAACGGGCCAAAGTCTCGCAAGGGATATCTCACACATGTGTCCAGTAAGAATATAAAAGACAAACCACAATAGTATAAGACACAAGAAAGTACATGTGTTCATATCTGTTCACATATTTGTACAACTATCCCATTACATTAATACATGCCCAGTTAAAAAGTACATCTACCTGGGGCATACCCCGAGGGAGCACAAGCTCACACAACACTAACTACTACACTACTGTTGGTGGTACAAGTCTGTCACAACGCCGCTGCAAGCCAAACACACGGCAAGCCCTGAAAAGAACTGTAGGGGAGTGAGCTTCAACAAGTCACAGGCTTAGTAGGGACCACCCAAAAAAACCACAACAACTAAACAGAAGAGACCTCAACCTCAAAGGGTCTCACTGGCCACATAAATAGCCAAACCATGGCATGCTCACAACATTTATAATAAATAACAGCTTAAACAGTAAATCATAATCAAATACATATTCCTCGGAAAGAAAGAGGAACCACAGGACTAGCACAACACTACTAGTCCTCTCAACAATTGAAATGCCTAGGCCGCAAGCCTCACAGGCACATTATTCCAACGACTGGTCGCCTAAGCTACAAGCCACACATGCAAACCACTGCCTAGGCTACAAGCTTCACAGGCGAACCCCCAAACACATGGGTACAGGACCGCTGACCAAGATCTGGTCCGTCCTACCCTAAACCACGATATATCGAATATCACACTTAAGTAATAGGACTGGCTACCACGATGCCAATCCATCACACATTGTAACCTTACTCGGAAGTTTACCCAAGGAAGGGTAAAACACAACAAGTGGAAGGTCACACCACACAACCTCCACTTCAACACCTGAAAAGACTGGTACACAACGTACCACCACAAAGCACTACCCACACAGGGTATAGGTACCTACTACCACGAGGTACCACCATGGAAACCACAACCAAACTAGTGCCATTACAAGGCACTCTACTACAAGCAAAACCTTGACTCAACTGTGCCAACGACATGGCATACCATAAGAGTCAAACCACAACCAGTGAGTCTCCGCTCACCAACCACCACTACAACCGTGCCAACATCAGGGCACACCTTAACGGGTAAAACACAACCAACGAGTCACACACTAGCCACTACCAGTAGCAAAGCACAAGTCGGAAAGCAAGACGCCACCATGCAGGAACGGACTACTGGTTCAAGACGCTAGTATCCAACACGGACAACACAACACAAGAACTACCTCTCAGTCTCGCAGTCACGGACAAAAGGTCCAACTGCCGCTCCACAAGCACAAACCAAAGAATAGTGGAGACCAACCAACACCACACCTGCAGACCACACACAACTGCATGCCCATGCCTGGCACCTTTACAGACTCTGGCCTAAGCTCCCTAAAGTGAGGCACTGGAAAACAAGACTAGCTGGGGATGAGTGTCGACTACTGGTGTCCGTACCCCCAACTACGAGCGTGCTACAAGCGACTGCACACCCACAAACACAAGTCGCTACCCTTTGTCGTCTTTTCCTCAGCCGGACGTACAACTCAAACACAGGAGTGAGGGTGTCCAGGACAGACGACACAGACCTCAACGGTACAACACAAGTACCGGGACAAACCCCGAGTACAACAATCACACGTGCCAGGCTCACATAGAACCTGGGGTACCTGACTGTAGAGGTATTCCGGAATAGGCGCCGGACCACCACACTCGGCTAACACACAAACCATGTCAATCACTTAACACCTCGGTGAAACTTATATCATAATACACTAAACATAATTGGCTCATCACCGGTCACCATGTGACCTCCAAACCATCTCACACTAGTACACACTTGGATCACAACAGCGCAACACAACCTTACCTATCATTGGTCACTCCGTGACCTCTATGGCAACACACACTACTTAGCACATAAATCATTATAATATTCTTCAAAAGACAACAATAAACCAGGGCTAGGTCCACATATGACCTTTACTGCCCAATCACCTCAAAGTAACTATACAAGTTATATTACAATAATCATAACATCGAGCCACTAGCCATGCACACAAATGCATGACACTCAAACCATGTAAACACCACGTGTATTACACACTAATTGTGTGCACAACACGCCAATCACGTAAAAACATGCTCATTTCGTAAGCACCACCCTTACTATGTAAACAACACGTAAACAACACTCTTCACAAGTGCGACAAGTGCCAATGCACCACTAGCATTGCCATGCACAATATTTAAACGATAATTAGATAATTGTACCATTAAAACAAACACCACAAGCACACTCGGTTGTAGTCGCGACAGGGGACAGTGTCGCCTTCTGATCGCGACGCCCCGATGTGTCGCGTTAGAAAACCCTAATGCGACAGGTCGGCCTGGCGCGACAGAAGGGTTTTTCGCCTTCTGATGTCGACACTCTGACATGTCGCGATGGCACACCTTAACACAACAGGTTGACCTGTCGCGACCTTGTCGCGACAGGGGGTTTCGTCGCCTTCGCAGGTAGAAACCCTAATCCGAAACCTCTCTCCGGATTTTCCATACAAACCACCCTAAACGGTAAACCAACCCGATTTTCATGCTCATTTCACCACCTATACATGGTATCTACCGTTTGTAAAGTGGTAAACGAGCTAACATGCAATCCACATAACAAATCAAGGTAGAACTCCCTTCCTCCGTGAAGAACATGAACTCCCGGTGTTTCCCCCACTCCGCACGATGTCCTCATGGCGAGAACATGCCAAAAACCACGCCAAAACGCCGAATCACCCGGAGGAACCGCAACAGCTCCTCCCCTAGCCGAGCAGAGCTTGCCACAGCTCTGTCCGACCAACCCTCTTTAAAAAATGCACAGCGGTTGAGAATGCGATGTAGCCTTGCGTCACAACCTGAACGCGATGTAGGAGGCCGTCGGCTTCCCACTGTTGACGTCAGCATGGCCGCGCAGCATGCGACACACGGCACACATGCAGACGACAACCCAAAATAGCGGCAACAGAAATGCGACCACCAGGGCCGTCGTGACCTGAACACGTTGCACACCCCCGTCGCGTTCACAACCAGTGAACCAACGGGTGCTACGGGCCCAAACTGCCGGCCCACTAAGCCCCGAAAACCTGTGAAAACACATGGAAGATAGGCTAATGGGCCACACACTGGCCACCAAACCCGCTAAGCAAGGATCCACGAAGATCCAAAAAACGCACGATGTTACAGCATCTACTCGACCCTGAAGTGTTACAAACCTCTGGTCAACTTGCCCAAAATGTTCTTGGGCACTTTGTTCTATTTGATCCAACCTACCCATTAAGGTTTGCATCATCTCACTCAAAGTTGGTTCCCTAGGTGGGGTTCTCCGCGGTTCCATTTGGCAATCGTCCGCCATGGATCTGGGGGTGGGGTACTCCAAACCTCTACGAGTGCGCATGCACAACTCTAGGTGACTCGACCAGGGAAACCGAAGACTTTGACACCAGACTCACTAAGAAGACATACCCTAGATACATGCTCTGATACCAAAGTTGATGCGGGACAACACACGTGGACTAGGCAAATTGACAAACTACGACTTTCCAAAGATGCGATCAACACTAAGCAATAAAGATCAGCAGACTTATACCAACTAAACAAGTAAGCGACAGAAAAATAATCACGTCTATAGTAGTACGTAGCCCACAAAGTTGTCCCTCGTAGAGGGAAACGCGGGACCAAGGTAGCTAAGAAGCCACCAACAACTAGGGTAAACTATCCACAGTCAAGGTCCAAATGGAGCCTCCGGAAAGTAGGTTCTCGCACTCTCAAGCCGGCTGTGACGCACGTCATAGGCTAGATGTCCTACCTCACAAGTCGGCGGCAAATATGAGCAAATACGAGAAAATTAAGTAAGGAGCTAGAGTATAGAGTACCTACCTCCATGTCGGTGCGTGGGGAAGAACCCGACCGTGTCACGAATCCCGAGTATAGATTCACTAATTTAAATATTACAAATCTAATGTGGCCCACTCCACGTAGGGAGGTAAAAAGGCTACAGATTAAATGCTCAGGATTTGAGACAGGGCACACACAAAGGGCGTTGGTCGGCTGGTCACTGCCGTTCATAGGCAGTCACGGAAGAGGCACTGTGGTGCTGGGTCGCTGGACCAGTCGGCGCAGAGGCAGGTGGCTTTGGCGCTGGCAGAGGGGCAGTGCAGCAGGGGTGCCGGCGCACGCGTGCGAGGCAACCAGGGGGGTGGCACGTCGCGACGATGACACAGGCAGGACTGGCCTCTCGTGCTGGCGCTGGCACAGCGCGGCGTAAGCGGCGGTGGCTGTGGGGTCAGGTAGGGTGACGTGGGGTGGGGATGCCTGGGCGAGCCGCACGGTGGACGCGGCTGGCGAGGGCGTGACGCAGGGCGGACGCGGCACAGGAAGGCCGAGGCAGGGGTGCGCGGTGGCGGGGTGCGGGCTAGCGGCATGGGAGGGGGGTTGCGGAGGCGGGCTGGTGGGATGACGGGCTGACGCGAGCGTTGGTGCGCCCATGGCGCTGGCAAAGGCGGGTGTAGGCGAGGGGCACAACACTGGGCAGGGGTGACGCAGGCAGGGCGGAGGCAGGCGAACGCGGGGGTGGGCTGACACAGTGGGAAGGCAGGCGACAGGAGAAAAACCAGGGGAGGGGCCTTCGCGGCGAGGCTTCTCGCCCACCCTTCGCGGGTCTCTTTCCGTCGCGGAAGAAGAAGAGCAGCGGCTCAAGCTTTTCTTAAACTCAATAATAATCTATTCTATTCCTCCAAATCGGGGGTTTACAAGTATTTATAGATGTTTGGGCAAATCCCAATCCTAGTAAAACTACTAAATACCTATCATATTAAAACACTTCAAAGTAATCCTATCAGAACTGGAATAATGCTAAAATTCGGAATAGAAAATAAGTAAAAATAAGAAAGATACTAAATGGGCTCCAATTGGGCCATAACTACAGTCTATGGACTCCTGGAAGTGAACTCTACACCATGGGCTCGTCGCCCAACCAGATCGACGCCTCTGTAGCGTGCTGTGCTCCCCGACAGTGATAAACGAACTCCAGGTTGAAGCAGACTCGGGCTCTCGTGTCATCACCAAAGTTTCTTAATCTGAGCTTATGTTATTGGCCTCCTTGATATCTTACACTTATATCCTTCTTGACTCTGAATGGCCATAATGATTTGAATTCAACACTACTGTTGGGATGATATCCCTGACCAAATTCCTGTGCAATAGTGGCCTGATCTGGTCCTGGGGAGGAGCACCCCAACATACTAGTATAGATCAACCAAAATTCAGTGGTGCTTGGCATTGACATTCATATGTATGCAAGATTAGAAAATACCTTTTGTTATATGATACGAATGAAGCACGATGTGCTAGTTGATATGATATGTTTGATTCGTTCATTTGAGTTGATAATTTTGATTCATTTGAAATGGCCAATATCTGTTCATCTGTCTCATGTTTGAATAGATCATAGTTTGACTGTTGTATCATTCACATGGCTTGACAATTAGCATGATTCGCTTTGAATTATGTTGTCACGCCCTGACATTTAGCAGCGGAAATAAACATTGAGAGCGTGAGTGATACGAGTACGAGTATCACAGTCGAGTAATTTCAGAGAGACATCTAAGTATAATAAAAGAATTTAGACAATAGTTTTGCTAGCCAAATAACTCTTTATTTCATTTCCAACAAAGTTAACTTAAAACCTTACATAGTCAGAGCCAATAACAGGGCCCATTATTGTCATTACAGTACATATGACTCAAGAAAATAAAACTAACTATTACAGACTCTTTTAACTCTAATCATATTGGCTGACAACTATGTGGACGGGTACATCTGAGAAGCTCTTCACTCTTCCCCAATCCCATCATGTTCAATCTCATAATCGTCTCTTGAAATATTATGGAAAGCATGTGTGAGCGCACTAACGCCCAGTAGGATTTACATCTTGTGGTGCGGGAATGCTTTACGTGAATTAACAATTTAACAGGTCAGATACTAACATGCAATACTCATGACAATAATGATAGGGACAATTCCAAGCTATAACATGTACGAGAACGGTTCAGTAAACAAATCCAATGACAATTCTCATGCGAGATGGAATGATTGACAATTGAATGGATGACAGTACGATCATTGGTCATATAGAAGAGATTCAATATTCAATAACATGTATAGTGGATAATTTCAAGTTGAATTTCATAGAATTTCAATGGACAATGACATATTGGATTCAATAACGATGACATGTACAATAGATTTGGCCATTTCATATATAACAGTTCAATCAATCAATCAATCATTCAATAACAGTGTGGAAATTACCCAGATCAATCTTGCAGTCAATTAGGTGATTTCCAGACACCTCAATGGATCATATACTCTCGCGATTATAAGTATTTCGGGTGCTCCTCCCAGGACCAGACTGGGCCCTATTTGCACAGGCATGGTTATGAACCGAAGTTCCAATAGTTTCTGGTAATTCCATTCATTCATTTATGGCCAATACGAATTCCAAATAGTAGACAGTATGTACTAAAGATCATGTCAATGATTATAAAGAACAAGGCAAGTGGACATGATCCTGAGTAAATTTCGGCAGCATAACAGCTTAATTACTTTAGTTCAATCTTTTCATTTAATGGCTTGGTTTCAATGTGTCAAATCACTCTCACGAGAAGTAGATAAGAATAGAGGTGCTTTCTATCTTATGGGAACTTCAATGGTACATGAGGGAATCCACAAAGTACGAAGAATTATGGAGGTCTTAGAGAAAAGGTCACTAGTCTGCCGATACAGAATGACCAGCCGAGAGTTTCCAAATCCCGAAGAGAGGGCTGCCTATATGTGCAAAGTGTCGTGTAAAACGTGTCTCAATCCACAATTCATCAGTTTAAAACAAGACGGAAATCCATTAACATGGACGCATGACATGGTATACAATTCAGTCTATCACATGATTTCTACACTTTTAACATGTAACAATTCCAGTTATAAACAAGCTAGAGTATGGACATAGCTCATATCAATCACATGGTAGATAGAATCAAATAATCATTAAGAACACTTAGAATAGATATTTATATTCTTATAGCTTTCATGTAGGTTGATCACTTTTAGGCCATTGAACAACTACATGACATGATATGACAGTAGGACATGCATATGGTTGACTATACAACTCAAGAAAACAGCCTCGGGTTGGCCTTTAAATCGCGACGGGTTCAGTCGTCGCATTTAAGAGGATCGTACATGGTTCAGATATAAACAGTTTATGAAACATCAAATCGCGATAGACATGTCCGTCGCCTTCATGTTGCGACAGAACAATATGTCGTGAAGGCTTTTAAAACGCGACGGCCATGTCAGTCACTTTCATAACGCGACAGGCAATGGGTCGGTATAACCCTAAATCATGATGGTTCAACACGTCGCGTTCATGAGGTGTTTTCAAAATTCCGATATAAAAATTGTCTGAAAATACATGAGCGGGAAAACTGGTCAAATCACGACGGCATGTTCCGTCGTGTTCAAGACCGGCACTGAAACCTATACGACACATAATTTTATGTGTCAAAACAGTCAGGTCAACAAGTAATCGCGATGGAATGTCCTATCGTCTTTTACAGGAACGCGACGGTCTTGTACGTCGCATCCATTCGGTGATGAACGCGACGACTAGAGTGGTCGCGTTCATGGATCTTGCCCGAAAACACAGAAAACAGTGCAGTTCCTCATGATTGACCTATAACTCGAAATACAGAGGTCTTTAGACAAGACTTTGAACATGAAAAGTGTCGAGGACAACGAGTAGAAGAGAACCACGATTTTGGTTTGAACCAATTTGGCATCGGTTTACATAAAACATAGTAAGAACAAATTGTCACGCTTCTCTAATTTAGCAGCGGAATAAATCAGAGGGAAACGTAAGCAACGAGTATGGTAACGTAAATTGTACATACAGACGCAAACATCAGAGCATCTAATGAAATAATAATTGAAATAAAGTCTTCATTTCATTATAAAATCACTAAGACTATTACAACCACTAATTCGGAGCCATGCATAAGGCTCATTGACATCACTACATTAGAAAGAAATCTAAAGCAATAACTACTAGACTCCATTGTGCTAGGGTGACTTCATCATTTGACTCCGGGTCGCTCATCACTCGGGTCTTGTCCCATTGGTGTGTGTAACGTCATTGTCTGACTTACCTGAGACATAAATAACAACTAACGAAGGGTGAGCGATAACGCCCAGTAGGACTTAAATCTCAATAGTCAAGCAGGCTTTAAATAATTAATGTTTTAAATGGCAGAGTAACTAATGATAGAAAGAGTCATGTAAAGTCGAGAAAGTAATAGCACAAGTAACATGGTTTGAATAGTAGATGAATCAAGTATAGCACGATGATTAAAGTCAAGTCATGATAGAAATGATAACAACAATAGCAAGTAACGACATTGTCAAGCAATAGCAAGCGACAGGTATAGCAAGGAGAGAGATAGTAGTTGGTCGTGTAAAGAGTAAATTGCACTTTGAGTGATTTTCATCAAACGAGATAGTATAGCATTTTTTATTAACTTTCGTCAATCGAAATAGTAATGGTACTTTGGTTATCCGTAGATAGCCGAGAGAGAACATAGCACTTTTATTGTCAATAGACAATGAGAGAGCATAGCACTGCGAATATGATTAAGTCATGATAGAACGCAATAACTCAAGATAACAAGTATCAAGTTGAGCAAGTAGAGAGTACGACAGTAGTTGCTCAATAATAGGACAGTAGCAGTTCAGTAATAGTCAGTGGCAGTACAGTAACAGTGCAGTATGTCTGAATTAACAAACTAATATTAACAGTATAACAGTCAGATGTCTAGCTAATTCAGAACAGTCAGTCAGAACCGTTGCAAATGCAGACACCATCAATAGCCCCTGCAGGTATTTTCGGGTGGCTCTCTGCCCCCAGGACTAGATTGGAGCCCCTCGGACACTCTCCGTGCCCTCAGCAATATGCATTCAAGTCAGTAGAGTCACAAGACCCATTTTAGCGCTAGACAGTCATGAACAGTACAAAACAGTAGGAGCTACACAGCTCAAAGGGTACCAAGAGAGTACTAGATGAATAGATGAGATAGACGAGATAGTAGAGTGAATGTGAATAGATGAGCGAGTAGAGTATAGATGAGAACTAAGGAACATTGCACATGAAACGTCGAGTAACAAGCGATAGCAACAGTTGCACAACACACGCATTTGGTGGTGGCAGTCAGGTGGAATACACAACCCTTCTGCTGGCCTTGTTATGCACAGGTCCAGAGGTCCGGCGTGATTCAAGATAAGAGCGAGAGCAACTAAGGCCGTGTGGATCTTGCTGATCCCTAGAGGTGTCATAGGTGTTAGGGTACAACCAGCTCGTCGACCATGTGGGAATCCATGGATAGAGGAGACTTATGGAGGCCTTGAACAAAGACTCACTAGTTCGGCAGAAGGAATATCCGACGGAGAGTTCGTCCAAGTCATGAGAGTGTGTATATAGAAACAAGTGCTCGACATTCTAGAGGAATTCTAGAACAGTGGAGCATCGGTATCGGTGTTCCAAACAACACGAGAAACGAAGACAAGTCCATTAAAAAATAGGGCAATTAAATATACAATTGAAATCAATTCCTAGATGTACTATGTGACAATTTTCATGCCAAGTTAAGCCATATTGGATGGTTCAAAGTGAGTGCAAGTGTAAGAGAATCATGGAGATGAAATAATCACGTGGATGACTTTTAATTAACTAATGACTTATTCAAATTTATCAACTTCGTTTACTGGTCATTGAGACAATTAACAAGGATGTAGAAGGTCAAGTCTTGCAAAAATATAGGGTTTTGTTGAAAAAAACCAGAACGCGACGTACCCTTGTAAGGGTCACGAAGGGGACAGCAAAGAATGTGACAGGGTCTTGTATAGATCGCGATGGGTCGGGCAGTACAGGTTGCTAGAACGCGACAGGGTGGTTTGAGGATCGCGACAGGTCGGTCAGGTCAGGTAGGTAGAACGCGACGATAGCCCCTGTCGCGTTCAAAACATGACGGGCGGTGCTGTCATGACAAGCCCTTAGAACGCGGCCTATTGGGCCGTCGTGTACTCAGGTATTGCGCCTGAGTCCGACAGAGAGAAGGACAGAGCATTGGATTGCAGGCCAGATTGCCTTGTTTTGACATAGGGTGCTTCAAAAATTTAGAACAAATTGTACAATGTATGAAAAATCGCAAAACTAGTTCTAAACCAATCTAGACATGTAGGAGTACTTCCAGTAAATCAAAATTTGAAAACAGTCATGGTTTCGATAGGCTTTAATCAAGTCAAACATGGAGAATAGAAGACTGTGTATAGTTGGGATGCAAGAATTAATTCGCAAGATAGGGTGGATGAAAATTAGGGCTTTTGGGGCAAAAGAAGCCTAACAATCATCAGTATCTCCAGTAAAAGTTTTGTGGCATGAGAACGAGTATACATGGAGATATGAATTTGACAAGAGAGTTCGGGGTCATGGAGTTTATAGAACTTCATAAATCAAGAACAAAAGATTGGGTGAACGAAAAATTATGAAACGAAAGGGGTTTTGTTCCTGATGCATGGAACAATCTACAGATAAATTCAATTAGATTTTGCTCGTGAGAATGCTCACCTTTAGTCGTTTTCCTCTTCTAGGGCTAGAACTTGAAGAACGAGAAAGAGAGCTTGAGAGAGTCTTCTCCCCACGAGATCTCCTCCTCCTTGGCCTCTCCTTCTGGTCTAGCAACCCTTGGCAACAAGCTAGAGCCGGCCATAAGGGATTTAGGAGAGTATTTATGTTTGTTGGGTTGTTATATCCTAATAGGACTCTAACTCCTATTTAATTTTGAGATTTCCTATATAATTCCACCTTCCAAGCTTGCCATGTCCAATTTGGGTTAGGTTGGGATCCAAATTCGTGGCCAACCTATTAGGGTAGGTTTAGGAATCCAATTCCATATTAAATTAGTTATTTTAATGCTTAAATACCTCTTTTCTATTTAAGCAATATTTAAGTTACGAATTTAGGGTATTTTCCTATTATTCCTCTTTTAAAAATCCTTATTTTGGCCCAATAAAATTTTATATGGTCCATTTAACAAAGCTCATTATTTATTGAAATTTATCTTATGGGATTTCTCTTTTTAATTAGGGAATAATAGAGTTACAGATTTTTATTGCATTTATTACTTGAATTTATTCATAGGCCATGAGAGGTTCATTGGTCCAATTCCGATAATGGTAATCATTTCATGATGTTGGAAGTCTTTCCGACATATTCGTTTAATTTATGGGCGCGTTATCTTTCTGTGTTAATGGTTTTCTGACTTAGTTTCATAATTTGGATAATTAGTCACATCATGACGTACACTTGGCCAATCAGATTTTTTGTTGCTTGAATTTCTTAGTAGAACACTTAGGAATAATGTCTAGGGTTGATTTATAATTTTTAAGGAATTTTCTGATGTATTCTTGCACATACGATAGTGGTACGTATGTTTCTATTATTTCGATTTAAAGAAATTATTATTTCGAATTTTAAGTATTAAATTTTTCGGGTTGCTACACAAATAAAGCCTTAATCATGCTTGACTCTTGGAAAACACTTAATACTACTAACATGGTTCATAAAAATTGGGGAAAACACATGCATATGGAACTAGACTCGATGCTCTTTCCATTGATATGTGCTACGTTTAGATTAAGCCCGAGAACACCTACCTTTGGTCGGATCTAAGAGAGGTCTTCTGCACAGGTCGCAGCAGAGAAAGGTTGGAGAAGAAGCTTGGTTCTTGGCCGTCCTCCTCCTCTCCTGGTGCCCTAGGTCGCCTCCTTGTGACCCCAGCACAATGGTAACCCTTCCCAAAGAGTCTTATGATGATTATTTATAGAATTAGGGTTAATTTCAAGTCCTAATGAGACTAGGAAGGTTGGGTTGCGGTTCTAGCATGGTGCCTTCCAATTGTTTTGGGGATTCTCCTCCCAATTGGAGTAGTAATGCTATTAGGAAACATCCTAACATGGTTGGGTACGAATTTGGTTGCTAAATATGGCTAATTACCTTTGCTTTAGCCCTAATTTACCCCTTCCTATTTTATGCTCAATTAGTGTTACAAGTTTTGGGATTTAATGTCATTGAGTTTTGCTCTTTGGTCCAATAAGAGTTGTTTTGGCCCAGAATAATTTAAATGGTTGATTCCTCATCTTGGGAGTCTAACTAATATTTTTATTTTATTTTTTATTTGGGCATCTTTATTCATTTACTATTTTCCTTAATTTTTATTCATTTAAATTTCCCGGGCATTACATCCTCCCCACTTAAGAAAATTTGGTCCCCAAATTTATACACAATAGTGCAGTGCCATACCTGAGAATAATTCTGGGTGATTTTTCTTCATTCTTTCTTATGATTCCCAGGTAGCATTCGTAACTCCTTCCCTACTCCATTGGACCTTCACCATAAGTATAGTACAATTCCTTAGCTGTTGTAGTTTCCGATCCATTATCTTGATCGGTTTCTCCTTGTAGGTTAGATCCCCTCGAATGTCCAGGTCTTCATGTTGGATCACATGGTCAACATCGAACACATACCTCCTCAGCATGGATATGTGGAAGACGTTGTGTACATTTGCTAGTTGTCGAGGTAGTGCTAGTCTGTAGGCTACCTGTTCAACCCTTTCAAGAATTTCAAAAGGGCCGATAAATCTGGGACTCAACTTTCCTTTGATCCCAAATCTTTGGATTCCCCGTGAAGGTGAGACCTTCAGGAAAACATGGTCACCAACTTGGAATTCCAACTCTCTCCTCCGTTTATCTGCATAACGTTTTTGCCTTGACTATGCTATCTTCAGACGTTCCCTAACAATTTGAACCTTCCTAATAGTTCCTTCTATTAAGTCAGGTTCAATCCATTGGTTTTCTCCAACCTCCTCCCAACAAAGAGGTGATCTGCGACTCCTGCCCTATAAGGCTTCAAACGGTGCCATCTTAATGCTTGCCTAGTAGTTGTTGTTATATGCAAACTCCATTAAAAATAACTGCTCATTCCAGTGTCCCCTAAAATCAATCACGCAAGCCCGGAGCATGTCTTCTACTATCTGGTTGGTTCTTTCAGTTTGTCCATCCGTTTGTGGATGAAAGGCAGTGCTAAAATTTAACTTGGTACCCAGTGCTGCTTGTAACCCTTTCCAGAAGTGTGAGGTAAATCTAAGATCCCTATCAGATATTATAGTAGATGGAACTCCATGCAATCTAACCACTTCTTTGACATAGAGTGCAGCCAACACATCTACTGTCCATGTGCTCTTAATTGGCAAGAAATGAGCTGACTTAGTCAATCTGTCTACTATTACCCATATTGCATCCATGCCTCCTCTAGTCTTGGGCAATCCCATGATAAAATCCATACCAATACTATCCCACTTCCATTCTAGGATGTCTAGTGGTTGTAACCCTCCCGCAAGCCTGAAATGTTCAACCTTGACTTACTGGTAGGTTAAACAATGTGCCATAAAGTCGGCCACATCCCTCTTCATATTTGGCCACCAATAAGACCTTTTTAGGGCCTGATACATTTTCGTTGATCCAGGATGAATGTTATACTTTGACTGGTGAGTTTCTTTTAGCAGCTTCTTCTTGAGGTCTTCCAGATCAAGTACACATGTTCTGCCTTGGAATAACATTCTTCCATCATGTGCTAGGGAGAAATCTGGTCTATGTTCTAGCTTTTCTCTAATATCAACTAAGAAAGGATCTGCTACTTGCTTCTCTTTGATTTCAGTGAGTAGGTCGGACTGTACCTTGATGTTAGAAACTATCACTTGTTCCTCATTCTCATCCATGTCTAAATTCAAACTTGCAAATTGCTCCAGCAAATTCCATTCACCCAGCATCATACTAGCTAGCAAAGCTCCTAGCTGTCTACTTAGAGCGTCTGCCACCACATTGGCTTTTTCGGGGTGATACTGAATGGAAAAGTTAAAGTCCTTGAGGTACTCTAACCACCTTCTTTGCCTCATGTTGAGTTCCTTCTGTGAGAAGAGATATTTCAGACTCTTGTGGTCAGAAAAGACTTTAAATTGTTCACCATAAATGTAGTGCCTCCATATTTTCAAGGCGAACACTACAGCTGCTAATTCCAGGTCATGTACTGGATGATTTGCTTCATGGGTTTTTAACTGTCTTGAGGCATATGCTATTACCCTTCCTTGTTGCATTAGAACACATCTTAGACCTATTCCAGAAGCATCTGAATATATTTCAAATCCTCCCTCTTCAGTGGGTAAAGCGAGGATAGGAGTAGAGGTCAGACACTTCTTCAAGCTATTAAAGCTCTCTTCGCATTTATCAGTCCACACATATGGGTTTTCCTTTCTGGTCAACTTGGTTAGTGGCACTGCGAACTTTGAGAAACCCTTTATGAATCTTCTATAATACCCTGCTAATCCTAGAAAACTCCTAATCTCTGTGGCATTTGTTGGTCTCTCCCACTTCAATACAACCTCTACCTTTGATGGATCCACAGCAATACCATCCTTGGTTACTACATGGCCCAAGAAGGATACCTCTTCTAATCAAAACTCACACTTACTCAGCTTGGCGTACAACTTATTATCCCTCAGAATTTGTAGTGCTATCCTCAAATGCTCTTCATGTTCTTCCTTTATCTTGGAATAGATCGGTATATCATCAATAAACACCACAACAAATTTATCGAGGTATGGGCGATAAATACTATTCATCAGCTGCATAAAAACTACAGGAGCATTTGTTAGTCCAAAAGGCATAATAATGAATTCATAATATCCGTACAAATTTATTGAGGTATGGGCGATAAATACTATTCATCAGCTGCATGAAAACTGCAGGAGCATTTGTTATTCCAAAAGGCATAATAATGAATTCATAATGTTCATACATACTTCAGAAGGCTGTCTTGTGTATATCTTCTCTTTTGATCCTCAACTGATGATAGCCGGATCTGAGATCGATCTTAGAGAAATATTGAGCTCCAGACAGTTGATCGAATAATTCATCAATCCTTGGCAAGGGATATTTGTTCTTTATTGTTAATTGGTTTAGTTGTCTGTAGTCTATGCATAACCTCATCGACCCATCCTTCTTCTTGACAAAGAGAATAGGTGCACCTCATGGTGATGTGCTTGGTCGGATAAACCCTTTCTCTAGAAGTTCCATCAGTTGTTCCTTTAGTTCCTTCAGTTCTGCGGGGGACATTCTATACGGTGCCCTAGATACTGGTGCTACTCCAGGGATCAACTCAATAGTAAAGTCGACCTCTCACTCAGGAGGAATACCTGGCAAGTCTTCAGGGAATACATCAGCGTATTTGCTGACAATAGGGATGTTCTCGATCTTGATTCCTTCCTTCTTGATGACCACAGCAGCTAGAAAGGCTATACAACCTTTCCTCGGACCTGTGACTAGCCTTGTCACAGTGCTTGCATAACTCCCTGTTGATGGGGGCTTATTGACTCCCTCCCTGAACTTCTTCACAGGTGGGTTCCCAGCTTGGCCAATCAGCCTCTTTGTTCCGACCACAGCTAGTGGCCTTTTAGATATTATCCCTTGTTCCCTCTTCATCATGTTGTTCTTGACGTTTTCAACAATAGCTAGAGAGTCCTCTAGTAGTAGTGCCTTCCTCACCATCTCTAGGTATGTTTGCAGATCCATCGGTCCTAGTTGTGTAATGTACTGGGGCCTCAGACCGCTCATGAACCTCTTGGCCTTCAACCGCTCGGTTTGGACCAAGTGCGGGGCATAATGGGCCAGCTTAGAGAACTAGGCCTCGTATTCAGCTACGGAAAGACTCCATTGTTTTAGATTGGCAAACTCCGCCGCCTTCCTCTCCTGTACTGTAGCAATATGATTTTTTCAAATATATATATATATATATACATAATAATAATAATAATAAACAAATGGAAAAAATTAAAGGAAAAAGGAATTAATTAAAACCCATTAAATGAAAAGAAGTAACGGGCTTTGTTAAATAGATCACATAAAATTTATTGGGCCAAAATTGAAATTTTTAAAAGAGGAATAATAGGAAAATACCTTAAATTCGTATCTTTAATATACCCTAAAAAGAAAAGAGCTATTAAATCATTAAAATAACTATTTTGTGTTGGAATTGGACTCCTAACCCTACCCAAATTGGCTAGGCACGAATTTGCAACCCAACCTAACCCCATTAGGAGGTGGAAAGCTTGGAAGGTTGAAAGAAATAGAGGAAACTCAGAAATAAAGGGGAATTAGAGTCATAATAGGAAATAGAAACAAGGGAAGCATAAATACACCCCAATCTGTCCATGGTCGGCCCTAATGCATTGCTGAGGCTTGCTGGACGTAGAGGAGAGGCCAAAGGAAGGGAGAATTTATGGGGAGAAGGCTTGCTCAAGTTCCAACCCTTGTTCTTTGAGTTCAAAGCTCTAGGAAGCAAATCGACCCAAATGTAGGCATTCTCACAAGCCAAACTCAATTAATTTCGTCTATAGGATGTTCCAAACATCAGGAACAAAAGCCCCCTTGTTGCTCTATTTTTCATTGACCCAATCGTTTGATCTATATTTTTGAAGTTCTGCAATCACCTTGACCCTAAACTCTCTTATTTAATTTAGATCTCCATGCTTACCTGATCTCATGCCACGAAATTTTAACTGGAGATACTGCTCATTGTTAGACATCATTTGCCCCTCGAATCCCCAATTTTCATCTAGTATCCTACTCGAGTTAATTCTTTTTCTTTCACTGTATACTGCTATGTGTTCTTCATTCATGATCATGTTTAAAATATGTAAAGACCATGTTACTTTCAAATTCCTATTTACTGTAAGTACCCTTCATGTCTAGATTCGTTTAAATCTAGTTTCATGAATTTTCATCATCTGTACACCGAGATCTCTATTTTTGAACAACCCTGTATCAAAACATGAAAACTTGGACCGCAATCCAAGGCATGATCCTTTTCCCGCTCGGACTCAGGTGCAGGACCTGCGAACGTGACGGCCCGATAGGCAGCGTTCTCAGGGGCTGATCGCGACTAGCAACCCTGTCGCATTCTAAACAAGATAGGCTCTGTCATCGCATTCTGGCTGCATGTCCTGAACGACCCGTCACGACCTTTGACTGTCCTTGTCGCGTTCTGGAAGTACCCTGTCGCGATCTTTACAGGGGTACGTCACCTTATGAACTTTTGCATGAAAACCCTTGATTTTGGTACTCTATCCTTCTACAGTGATTATACTCTTTGTTAACAGTCTTAAACGCACTAAATAAAGCTGTTAAAATGATAAGCATGTATTGAATGATTTAAAAGACACACACATGATCTCTTCATATCTATGATTTCTTTATCACATGCACATACTTGAAATCATCCATTTTCACTTGACTTGGCATAAAAATATTTCATAATATATCTGGTAATTTATTTCAATAATGTATTTAAATTGTCATATTTTTAATGGACTTGTCTTCGTTTCTCGTGTTGTTTCGGGAATACCGATACCGACGCTCCACTGTTCTAGAATTCCTCTGGAATGTCGAGCACTCGTTTCTATACATACTTTCTCTTGACTTGGACAAACTCTCCGTCGGATATTCCTTCTGTCGGACTAGTGAATCCTTGTTCAAGGCCTCCGTAAGACTCCTCTGTCCATGGATTCCTACATTGTCGATGAGCTGGTTGTACCCTAACACCTATGATACCCTTTAGGGATCAGTAAGATCCAAACGGCCTTAGAATGCTCTCTCACTCTTATCTTGAATCACATCGGACCTCCAGACCTATGCATAACATGGCCAGTGGAAGGGTAGTGAATTCCACCTGACTGCCAACACCTATCACGCGTGTTGTGCAACTGTTACTATCACCCGTTTATTCGACGTTTCATGTGCAATGACCTATAGTTTCATCTATACCCTACTCGCTCATCTATTCATGCTCTCTACTATCTCGTCTATTCATCTAGTACTCTTATCTATTTCTTGGTACTCTCTATTGGCCATTGACTGATTGTCTAAGGATAAACAATATAACTAATGCCTGGCAATATAAAGGGCCCGGTTAGGTCCTGGGAGGTGCGCCCAAAAGTGCTATTTGCCCGCGGGAGTTAATTGACCAGAGTGTCTGGCATTACACTCAAGTGCTATCTATCACGACTATCTATATGACAATCAAAGTGCTATGCTATACTCGTTGTGCTATCGTGAACTATATTGTACTACTTGTGCTATGGCCTTTCTGCTCTGTGCTATATTTGAAAACTTGTCCTATTTCAATCACACTCTATCATGCTATCTCTTACGTTACTTGACTTTCTTGCTCTATAATGTAGTTACTCTGCTATTTAATACATTAATTAATCATTTAAAGCATGCCTGATCATGAGATTTAAGTCCTACTGGGCATTATCGCTCACCCTGTGTTATTTGTTATGTGTTCTCAGGTGAGACCGAGGATGATACTTACACTCAAGAGGATGGGAATGACCAAAAGTGAAGTCAATGAGTACCCTGGTGTCTTAGTATTATGTTAAAGTCTTAGTTCAGTCTTTTACTTTTATTCGATGTAATTGGGCCCTATAGAATGGCTCTGATATTAGTGGTTGTAATAGGCATTTGAGGAATTATTAATGAGATGCTTTTGCTTTAGTATTTATTCTTGTCCAATGGTTTGATGTCTATTATACGCTCTGTACCCGTTTACCTGCAACTGCCTCACGTTTCGATATTCTGCGTCGGGACGTGACAGTTTTGTGGTATCAGAGCCTAGGTTGTTCTTAAGATTAGGATGATCTTGGTTGACCAGCCTCGACTAGAGTCAGTTAACCTGCCTATGTGAGATGTGGTTAGAACCTTGGGTAATTAATTAAAATGAACCCACACACGCACAAATTAAATTCCACATCAATATCATAACAACAAGTTACGTTTATAGGAACTTAAGCAACTAAGATGACTGCTAAACGTGCTCAGATGAGGGGCATGCAACAAACTATCCAAGAACTCACCCGTGTGCTTCTGCAAGCTGCACAAGGTGGAGAGAATCGCGGCGGTGCAGACGAGCTGCATCGTAACTTCAGGAGCTTGAACCCACCTAGGTTCAGTGGTTCCACGGATCCAGACGAGGCCGAGCACTGGCTGAAGGAGACAGAAAGAATTTTTCGTGTTATGCAATGTGCAGCTGGGGATAAGTTGCTACTAGCTACTTTCCAACTGGAGAAGGATGCCCGCGCTTGGTGGGAGTCAATGGAAGCGACTAGAGCTAATGGTCAATTTACTTGGGCTGAATTCAAAGAGGCATTCAACTCCAAGTACTTCTCGGAGTGCGTGCATGAAAGGAAGGCCGCGGAATTTGCTGCTGTTAAACAGAGGAGTCTATCTGTGACTGATTATGAAGCACAATTTTCAAGACTGGCCTGATATACTGACCATCTGGTAAATACAGAGAGAATGAAGGCTAGGCATTTCCTCAATGGCCTTAAGCCTCAGTACATTTCTCAACTGGCCCCTCTCGACATCCAGACCTATGCCGAGATGGTAAAGAAAGCTCAACTACTAGAAGATGCTACGGACTTCACCGATCGTATCAAGGGGAAGTTCGTGAAGAAAGAACTGACACCTGGCATGACATCTGCCAAGCCAAACATCGGCAAGAAGCGTCCTTTCAGCATCATGAAAGAACCTAGCCAGGAGAAGAAGCCCAAGGTCTTCATTCCCAACACTCCAGTGAAAAGCAACTGCAAACACTGTGACAAGTCTGGTCACACAGCTAACGAATGTTGGAGGAAAGTTGGTGCATGTCTGTGTTGTGGAAGCTGCAAGCACCGTATCCCCGAGTGCCCGCTACTGAAGGAAAATGAGAGGCACACTAATGTGCTTAAGAAACAGGGGAGACTGCAAGCCCTGCATGATGAAGAGCCCGCTGAGGAAGGTGGCATGGTAGAAGGTACCCTACAAGTTTTCTCCTTATCAGCATTTGTTTTATTCGATACTGGAGCAACTCATTCATTTATATATCAAAACTTTGCTGATACTCTGAATACTAAACCTATATCTATGGGGTGTGAATTCTCTGTCACAACACCACTGGGAGAGAAAGAGAAATTGAACAAATACTTTCCATCTGCCGATGTAATGATCGGAGAACATAACCTAAAAGCCGACCTGGTGTGTATGCCCATGGAAGACTATGACATGATTCTGGGAACCGATTGGTGGTCCACTTATGGGGCAAGAGTCGATTGTAAGAAAGGGAAAGTTACCTTTAGTGTGTTCCCTAAGTTGTCATTCACTGGGATTAGACATAAGAGATAGATGTCTCTAGTCTCTGCCATAAAGGCCCACAACATGATAAGAAAAGGTTGCTTTACTTTCCTTGCGGCCGTAATAGTTGAAAAGAAGGGTTCAAAGATAGAAGACATACACATAGTCCAGGATTACCCATATGTGTTTCCCAAAGATCTGCCAGGGATTCCCCCTGAACGTGATGTAAGGCCCTCGAATTTAGTTGCATTATTTTAATTTCGTGTAAATAATTCATGTTGTGTATGCATAGATGTACATATCTACGTATGTATTAACTATATATACTTATGTATGCATGTGTATAATTAGTTGTAAATAATGTATGAATTGCATGGTGATAGTGTGTACATGATAATACATATGTATGATGTGTATATATGTATAAGTTAGGCATGGTTTCTGCATGTTTTGAGTTCTGGCCGAAGGGCCAAGTTGGCGTCAACATGGATGGACGCCCATGATGATCCAGCGTCCACATCGATGGACGCCAATACTTAATCCAACGTCTATGGATATGGACGTCAAGATCTCTGACATGCATGCAAGAAGAGGCCGAATTTCTGGGGACAAGCAACCCCAGCCATTGGGGAGCTGTCCCCAACGGTCTGAAAGCTTTCTCATCACCCCTGCGTGAAAGGAGAGTCCCCTCTCCTATATACCAAGCCCTTTTTCAACCCCAAAGCCCCTTGGCTCTTTGCTGGACTGTGAGAAAAATCTACCTTTGCAAGCTTAAATCCAACCATCTGGAGCTGGTTCCGGCCATCTACCACGACAAGGAGGTGGCTGGGACAAAGAGGAAGGCTTCCCCGACATCTTCTTGGGGTCTACTGCATCAAGGAACCCAGAGGAAGGCATCTTTGGGAGCTTCTTGGGACTACCCAAGGAGAGCTTCACCGGCTCATTTGATCCCTTTGGAGAGTTTCTGAAAGGCAAGTAACCTACACACATCGTCCATGTAGGTGTCTAGTAGGGTTTTCTTATTTTTGCACATTTTTCCTCGTGTCCTAGATCCCCCATTCTCCCTGTATTTGGAGTTCGGTCTGTGCTCTTGCACAGACAGGAACTTGGCATCAATGCCTTGCCGCCAAGATCTCCAGTATGCGTCCAGCGATCTGGCCGTCCAACTCCTTGAACGGCCAGACACTGCCGCCAAGTTCTTCAGTGCAGAATAGTAAACTGTTCTGCCTTAAGTAATTAATTTCCGGACTTTGACGCATGATGATATAGTGTAATTTTTATATGTTATGTAAAATAGATAATGTGATGTGTGTGGAAATTTTTGTGATTTTCTGTGGATGGCATAAATTATTATATTTATTGAAATACATGTTGGAGAAAATGGATTATGTATGTTCACCTACTGTCTACATGATTCCTGAGGAATTAAATGCCCTAGATTTCTCTATACTATGTGTATAGGTGTCAGTCCATACCTTGCAAATTTGAGAATTTGTTCATGTTCATATGATTTACTGTAATTTCTGCAATGGAAATAGAAAACATGAGTAGGTTATTCAAAATTTACAGTAAATTGCATGTTGTGAAATAAATTCGGGGAAAATTTCTATAACAATATGTATGATAAATTCAGATCTGTGAAATGTCAAATCTGAGATTCATGTTATGTTCCATGACAAATTGAATTATGAATGGCATGCAATTGAATGTTTTAATTTCTGTAAATGCAATAGGACTCAGAAAAATCTGGAAATTTTCATGTGAGGTTATAAACCTGTAATCAGAATGTGGTTAAATTTTCAGGCTAATTGGACAATTATATGATGCAATATGAATTTCCCATGCGAAATTATGTGAATAATGCATGCTTTTGTGAAAGTGATTTAAATTGCGTGTAATCTGATTAATGCAAGATACTGAATGTGAAATCTCTGTCATCTGTAGTACCATGTTAGGAAAAACAGAGCCACATGTGTGAATTAGAAAATGAAAAGATGTGTGAGCGTCATGTGTAAAAATGTGTGCTAAAATCAGTATGTGTAATGTGTAAAACTGTGCCAAGCGTGACACTGCTTCCATAGAGGGAAGTGGAACCGTATCATGGAAAAGTTTCCATGAGAAGGTTCAATGTGTTGTGATCCTAAGGGCATTAGGATGAAATCCTAGAGGTGGACAAGTACCACTGGTTAGGGTGGAGACTTGTTCTCCCGGTCTGCGCAGTCCAAGAGTCGTCACTATATTGCCTAGGTGGCGTCTATGTGTATGTGATGTGATGTGTCCTTCTTATGGTGGTTTGGACTATGTGTCACGGCACTAAATTTGTGAATGTGAAATGTGAATGTGTTCATGTGTAAAGTGAGAATGTGAACATGCGAAATTGTGAATGTGTAAAGTGTGAACTATGTGAATAAGAAATTGTGTAAATTTTGGAAACCAAAATGTGAGAATGTGAGATGAGAATCCATGACATGATAAATCTGGAATCATGCTAAAACAGCAAACTAAATGTGTTTAGGATCATGTTTTATAGGTGTACAATGCGTAGAATCCATGTTAGAGACAATTCTTAATTATGTGTAGACCATTCCATGTGAAATTACTCTCATGTTGTGTTTTAAATGATAATGTAGTTCTCATGTGTTAGGTTGTGATTGTTAATCCACGTTAAAACATCAAGCTTAAAGTATATAAAATGGTCATGTGCATGTACAAGCATGTGTAGAATTCATGTTAGGTATGTTCCCTTTTATGTATGCAAAAAAATCATGCTTAATTGCTTTCATGTTTTAGTTTAATTGGAAGTATAGCTTTCATGTGTTGGAATGATTAGAAAGCATGTGATAGGAGATTTTAATTTGGAAAAAAAATTGAAAGCACGAACCCTGTGTTTAATTGTAGAATCATCATGATAGATTGTAAAATTTCAATATTAAGCATGCCCCATGTTATGTCTTGTAAATTTGTATGTAAAACCTGCTGTGATATGTGCATGTACGTTATGTGTAGTGTTATTTGCTGAGTCTTTTAGACTCATTACTTGCTTCGGCGTACATGCTTAGTTGGTGACGTTACTTCCATGGAGGAGGCAGTGGAGAGCGACTCCGAGCGCGGAGACTAGTTTGTTGGAGTTACTTGTGACGTTTGCACTTTCATAGTATGTAATTTGGAACAATGTACTAGAATTATCATGAAGTTGTATAATCATGGACAAACTATGTATTTGATTTTAGTACTTTAATTATGGGGACTTTAGTTCTTTAAATGTTACATTGAACCATGCATGTTAAATGTGGATGATGAATGAAATGAAGACAGTGGTTCTTTTCTTCCGCTACTATGTATTTATATTTGTGTGTATCTCAATCGTATGTTATTGTTTGGGTAAATGCCCCACTGTGATAACATTCACTATACCGACGTGGGTTGGTATAACTGTACCGGTATAATGAGGGTCGTCACATGGATTGGTATCAGAGAGACCGATTGAGATTATACATAAATATACATGAATCATTATCTTCATTACATGCTAAGTCTACATAGGAATGTCCCAAGTGTAGAATTGATTAATAATAATGAAAAATAGATAAGAAAATGGTTAGGAAATAAATTAATGTAGCTCTAATGGTGGCTGAAATTCATTGCAGCCATGGCTTCGAGAGGTAGGCGTGGCGGAGCGCCGGCCTGTGAGGACGAGCCGAGACGTGAGGAGCGAGCGGAGCAGCAGGCCCTGGCACCTCAGGGTCCTGTACTTCCCCCACCGCCGCCTGTGGATTATGGAGTATTCACGCAAGGTCTGGTGCGAGCCATGCAGACGCAGGCTCATACTCAGGCTGCACTCTAGGCACAGTTGGAGGCCCAGGTTAGCATATTTAATGCATGTGTAGTCTGTTTTATTTAATTGTATGATGTTATGTTGAATGTGTACTATTTGTTGTTGAATGTAGCAGGCTCAAGTACCAGCTCAGGACCATGGTGGACCTTCCATCATGGAGAGATTCAAGAGGATGCTACCACCCTCTTTCAAGGGGGAGAGCGATCCATTGTTGGCAGAAAGCTGGATGAGGGAGATAGAAAAGATCTTCCGAGCCATCAGGTGTGCAGATGAGGATAAGGTCACATTAGCCACCTACATGCTACAGGTATGCTTTAGTTTATATGCTTGTATGTTCTGCTAAGCTAGATTTGTTTAGATGGTGCTTATGAGCGGTGTACTGCAGGAAAGAGCCGATGTATGGTGGGCTTCATTGCTGCGTACCCGGTTTGAAGATGGCGCGGTTGATGTTGCTTGGGATGAGTTCGTGAGGCTCTTTCGGGCCAAGTTCGTCCCCGAGCATATTCAAGATCGGATGGAGCAGGAGTTCCTCTCTTTGACGCAAGGCTCCATGACCGTGCTAGAGTATGAGGCAAGGTTTGCTGAACTATCTAAGTATGCACCTCATATCGTGACAGATGAGCGCAGGAAAGCAAAGAAGTTTGTGATGGGACTCAAGCCATCACTGAGGACGAGGCTAGTGGCATTCGACCATCGCACCTTGGACGAGGCACTTAGTGCTGCTTGCAGACAGGAGGGTGAGATGGAGCAATATCTGGAAGAGAAGAAGACTTCGTAGAAGAGGCCTGCGGCTACGTTCCAGCGGCAAGGTAAGAAGAAAGCAGTGTACCAGGCACCGCAGCGACCAGCAACAACCGACAGTGCACAGGTACCTTCTATACGTTCCCCTGGTGTGAAAAAGGAGTGTCCCCATTGCGGGAAGACACACGGAGGTTCCGAGTGTTGGTTGGTAGCGGGAAGATGCTTGAAGTGCGGAAGCAGCGACCACAAGATCAAGGATTGCCCAAGACTTCAGCAGGGAGCTCAGCGTGGAGCGCCAGCCCCAGCAGCGGTAGCGGCAGCAGCGCCAGCTACAGGAAGACCAGGAAGGCCTCGAGCCCCGGCTCGAGTGTTTGCTTTAGAGCGTGAGGACGCCGAGCAGGCGGAGCATGTCACCGAAGGTACGGTTTTATTTCTAGGTGTGCACACTCGGGTTTTGTTTGATACGGATGCTACTCACTCGTTCATTTTCGAGCGGTTCGCTAGGCAGTTAGCCTAGAGTCAGGCATAGAGTCTGAGGATTTAGAGGTCCCTTTGTCTGTGCACACCCCTGCGGGTACGGTATCGACTAGGAAGTGTATTCCGTCGTTACTTGTGTGCATTGAGGATAGAGTCCTAGATGGGTGTTTCTTTTTGCTAAAGATGAAGGACTATGATGCTATTCTTGGTCTAGATTGGCTAGAGAAGCACTATGCGTTAGTGGATTGTCGTGGGAAGAGGATTGTTTTCCGCATTCCTGGTGAGGATGAGTTCTCTCATCCCTTGCCAAGGAACTTGGCGGGAAAGATGGTCATCTCTGCCATGAAGGCGATGCGCATGGTAAACAAGGGTTGTGACGCTTTTCTTGCCAGCGTGGTATTAGTACCAGAGGCTGATGAGTCACCTACTCTTGCAGAGATCGAGGTAGTGTAGGATTTTCCAGACGTCTTTCCCAATGATTTGTCTGGTTTGCCACCGGATAGAGAGATAGAGTTCACCATAGAGTTGCTTCCGGGCACCTCTCCTATCTCGAAGGCTCCATATCGATGGCACCTGCGGAATTAGCCGAGTTGAGGAGGCAGTTGCAAGAGTTGCTAGATAAGGGATTTATTCGCCCTAGTGTTTCCCCTTGGGGCGCACCTGTATTATTCGTCAAGAAAAAAGACGGGTCACTTAGGTTATGCATTGACTACAGGAAACTAAACCAAGTGACTGTGAAGAACAGGTATCCCTTACCTCGTATTGATGATTTGTTTGACCAGTTGCAAGATGCATCAGTCTTTTCTAAGATTGATTTGCGATCTGGTTATCATCAGTTGAGGATTCGGAGTGAGGATGTGTCCAAGACGGCATTCAGATCCCGTTATGGGACATTATGAGTTTTTGGTTCTTCCTTTCGGATTGACCAACGCCCCTGCACGTTCATGGATCTCATGAACAGGGTGTTTAGGCCGTACCTAGATAGCTTTGTTGTGGTTTTATTGATGATGTGCTGGTCTACTCTTCGGAGAGGCCACACACCGTCAGCATTTGAGGGTAGTATTAGAGGTTCTCCGTGAGCACAAGCTGTATGTTAAGTTCAGCAAGTGCGATTTCTGGTTGCGTGAGGTTCATTTCCTCGGGCATGTTATCTCCGGTGCTGGTGTTGCAGTTGATCCAGCAAAGGTCCAGACAGTTATGGATTGGGAGACTCCCAAGACCCCTTCGGAGATTCGTAGTTTTCTGAGTTTGGCTGGTTACTATCGGCGATTCATTGAGGGATTTTCATCCATCGCCGCCCCATTGACTCAGCTCACCAGAAAGGGAGTGAAGTTTGTTTGGTCCGAGAATGTGAGAGTAGTTTTCAATTGTTGAAGACTAAGCTCACGTCAGCTCCGGTGTTAGTCTTGCCGAGCGGTGTAGAGGGTTTTGCTATCTACACGGATGCGTCTCGGATTGGCTTAGGCTGTGTGCTAATGCAGCAAGGAAGGGTAGTGGCTTATGCTTCTCGTCAGTTGAAGGAGCATGAGAAGAACTATCCGACTCATGATTTGGAGCTCGCAGCAGTGGTTCATGCACTAAAGATCTGGAGGCACTATCTTTATGGTGTCAGATTTGAGGTGTTTACCGACCACAAGAGCTTGAAGTATCTTTTCTCCCAAAAGGAATTAAACCTGAGGCAGAGAAGATGGATTGAGTTCTTGAAGGACTATGACTTCGACCTTCAGTATCACCCTGGAAAGGCGAATGTCGTAGCGGATGCTCTGAGTAGAAAGAGGCCATTTCTCCAGCAGGACTGGAAGATGTTGGAGGATGCGGCTTGCGCGTTGACTGAGTTAGAGCCATCGCTATGCCAGGCTTTTGTAGCTCAGTTATCCCTTAGGTCCTCGGTTTTGGATGAGGTGATCGAGCAACAGAAAGCCGACCCTAGACTCCTAGAGTTAGTGGGCAAGGCGGGCATTGCTCGTGATGAGGACGGTGTGATTAGATTCCATCACCGTGTTTGTGTCCCTGATTTGGTAGATGTCCGTGAGCATGTGTTAGCGGAGGCTCATAGATCGCGATTCTCTATTCATCCGGGTAACACGAAAATGTACCAGGATTTGAAGAGGTCCTTTTGGTGGTCTGGCATGAAGAGGGATGTGGCAGACTATGTATCCCGGTGTTTAGTATGCCAGCAAGTAAAGGCCGAGCGACAGCGACCATCCGGCCTTATGCAAAGGATGGAGATCCCAGTGTGGAAGTGGGAAGCTGTCACTATGGACTTTGTTTCGGGTTTGCCTCGATCTAGAAGGGGCAATGACTCGATTTGGGTAGTTGTAGATAGATTCTCGAAGACTGCGCATTTCTTACCGATGAAGAAGAAGCAGTCGGTTGAGAGCTTAGCTAGATTGTATGTTAGTAGTGTGGTTAGATTGCACGGTGTGCCGAAGTCGATCATTTCGGATCGAGATCCGAGATTTACTTCGAGGTTGTGGAAGGGTCTTCAGCATGCGTTAGTTCGGAGCTGAAGCTCAGTTCGGCGTTTCATCCCCAGACTGATGGACAGTCTGAGAGGACTATCCAACGCTCGAGGATATGTTGAGAGCATGTGTACTAGATTGGAAGGATGATTGGGAGCGTCATTTACCTCGAGTGGAGTTCGCATACAACAACAGCTTTCATGCGAGTATTGGTATGGCTCATTTGAGGCGTTGTATGGTAAGCCTTGCAGATCTCCTTTATGTTGGGAGGAGACCGGTGATAGGCAGTTGATCGGTCCGGAGTTAGTTTAGGAGACTTCGGATAAGGTCCAGCTTATCAGGAAGAGGCTTGTTGCAGAGCAGGATAGGCAGAAGAGCTACGCCGACAACAGAAGGAAGGATTTGGAGTTCGAGGTGGGTGAACATGTCTTCTTGAAGATATCACCTACTCGTGGTGTCGTCAGATTTGGCAGGCATAGTAAGCTGAGCCCCAGATTCATTGGCCCGTATGAGATTCTCAGACGATTGGGCAGCGTGGCATATGAGCTAGCTTTACCCCCAGCTTTAGCTAGTGTTCATCCTGTTTTCCACGTTTCTATGCTTACGAAGTATGTCCGGGATCCATCTCATGTGATTAGTCATGAGCCAGTGGAGATTCAGCCAGATTTGTCGTATGTGGAGCAACCAGTAGCTATTCTTGACCGGAAGGTTCAACATCTCTGGAACAAGGGTATTGCGTCAGTGAAAGTTCTATGGCGGAACTTCTCGCGAGAGGAGGCTACTTGGGAGCTTGAGGATGCAATGAAGAAGAAGTATCCCTGTTTGTTTGAGTAGTTTTGTTTAAACTTCGAGGACGAAGTTTCTTTAAGGGGGAGAGGGTGTAAGGCCCTCGAATTTCGTTGCATTATTTTAATTTCGTGTAAATAATTCATGTTGTGTATGCATAGATGTACATATCTACGTATGTATTAACTATTTATACTTATGTATGCATGTGTATAATTAGTTGTAAATAATGTATGAATTGCATGGTGATAGTGTGTACATGATAATACATATGTATGATGTGTATATATGTATAAGTTAGGCATGGTTTCTGCATGTTTTGAGTTCTGGCCAAAGGGCCAAGTTGGCGTCAACATGGATGGACGCCCATGATGATCCAGCGTCCACATCGATGGACGCCAATACATAATCCAACGTCCATGGATATGGACGTCAAGATCTCTGACATGCATGCAAGCATAGCCCAAATTTCTGGGGACAAGCAACCCCAGCCATTGGGGAGCTGTCCCCAACGGTCTGAAAGCTTTCTCATCACCCCTGCGTGAAAGGAGAGTCCCCTCTCCTATATACCAAGCCCTTTTTCAACCCCAAAGCCCCTTGGCTCTTTGCTGGACTGTGAGAAAAACCTACCTTTGCAAGCTTAAATCCGACCATCTGGAGCTGGTTCCGGCCATCTACCACGACAAGGAGGTAGCTGGGACAAAGAGGAAGGCTTCCCCGACATCTTCTTGGGGTCTACTGCATCAAGGAACCCGGAGGAAGGCATCTTTGGGAGCTTCTTGGGACTGCCCAAGGAGAGCTTCACCGGCTCATTTGATCCCTTTGGAGAGTTTCTGAAAGGCAAGTAACCTACACACATCGTCCATGTAGGTGTCTAGTAGGGTTTTCTTATTTTTGCACATTTTTCCTCGTGTCCTAGATCCCCCATTCTCCCTGTATTTGGAGTTCGGTTTGTGCTCTTGCACAGACAGGAACTTGGCGTCAATGCCTTACCGCCAAGATCTCCAGTATGCGTCCAGTGATCTGGCTGTCCAACTTCTTGAACGGCCAGACACTGCCGCCAAGTTCTTCAGTGCAGAACAGTAAACTGTTCTGCCTTAAGTAATTAATTTCCAGACTTTGACGCATGAGGATATAGTGTAATTTTTATATGTTATGTAAAATAGATAATGTGATGTGTGTGGAAATTTTTGTGATTTTCTGTGGATGGCATAAATTATTATATTTATTGAAATACATGTTGGAGAAAATGGATTATGTATGTTCACCTACTGTCTACATGATTCCTGAGGAATTAAATGCCCTAGATTTCTCTATACTATGTGTATAGGTGTCAGTCCATACCTTGCAAATTTGAGAATTTGTTCATGTTCATATGATTTACTGTAATTTCTGCAATGGAAATAGAAAACATGAGTAGGTTATTCGAAATTTACAGTAAATTGCATGTTGTGAAATAAATTCGGGGAAAATTTCTATAACAATATGTATGATAAATTCAGATCTGTGAAATGTCAAATCTGAGATTCATGTTATGTTCCATGACAAATTGAATTATGAATGGCATGCAATTGAATGTTTTAATTTCTGTAAATGCAATAGGACTCAGAAAAATCTGGAAATTTGCATGTGAGGTTATAAACCTGTAATCAGCATGTGGTTAAATTTTCGGGCTAATTGGGCAATTGTATGATGCAATATGAATTTCCCATGTGAAATTATGTGAATAATGCATGCTTTTGTGAAAGTGATTTAAATTGCGTGTAATCTGATTAATGCAAGATACTGAATGTGAAATCTCTGTCATCTGTAGTACCATGTTAGGAAAAACAGAGCCACATGTGTGAATTAGAAAATGAAAAGATGTGTGAGCGTCATGTGTAAAAATGTGTGCTAAAATCGGTATGTGTAATGTGTAAAACTGTGCCAAGCGTGACACTGCTTCCATAGAGGGCATTGGAACCGTATCATGGAAAAGTCCCCATGAGAAGGTTCAATGTGTTGTGATCCTAAGGGCATTAGGATGAAATCTTGGAGGTGGACAAGTACCACTGGTTAGGGTGGAGACTTGTTCTCCCGGTCTGCGCAGTCCAAGAGTCGTCACTATATTGCCTAGGTGGCATCTATGTGTATATGATGTGATGTGTCCTTCTTATGGTGGTTTGGACTATGTGTCACGGCACTAAATATGTGAATGTGAAATGTGAATGTGTTCATGTGTAAAGTGAGAATGTGAACATGCGAAATTGTGAATGTGTAAAGTGTGAACTATGTGAATAGGAAATTGTGTAAATTTGTGAAACCAAAATGTGAGATTGTGAGATGAGAATCCATGACATGATAAATCTGGAATCATGCTAAAACAGCAAACTAAATGTGTTTAGGATCATGTTTTATAGGTGTACAATGCGTAGAATCCATGTTAGGATCAATTCTTAATTATGTGTAGACCATTCCATGTGAAATTGCTCTCATGTTGTGTTTTAAATGATAATGTAGTTCTCATGTGTTAGGTTGTGATTGTTAATCCACGTTAAAACAGCAAGCTTAAAGTATATAAAATGGTCATGTGCATGTACAAGCATGTGTAGAATTCATGTTAGGTATGTTCCCTTTTATGTATGCAAGAAAATCATGCTTAATTGCTTTCATGTTTTAGTTTAATTGGAAGTATAACTTTCATGTTTTGGAATGATTAGAGAGCATGTGATAGGATATTTTAATTTATAAAAAAATCTGAAAGCACAAACCCTGTGTTTAATTGTAGAATCATCATGATAGGTTGTAAAATTTCAATATTAAGCATGCCCCATGTTATGTCTTGTAAATTTGTATGTAAAACCTGCTGTGATATGTGCATGTACGTTATGTGTAGTGTTATTTGCTGACTCTTTTACACTCATTACTTGCTTTGGCGTACATGCTTAGTTGGTGACGTTACTTTCGTGGAGGAGGCAGTGGAGAGCGACTCCGAGTGCGGAGACTAGTTTGTTGGAGTTACTTGTGACGTTTGCACTTTCATAGTATGTAATTTGGAACAATGTACTAGAATTATCATGAAGTTGTATAATCGTGGACAAACTATGTATTTGATTTTAGTACTTTAATTATGGGGACTTTAGTTCTTTAAATGTTACATTGAACCATGTATGTTAAATGTGGATGATGAATGAAATGAAGACAGTGGTTCTTTTCTTCCGCTACTCTGTATTTATATTTGTGTGTATCTCAATCGTATGTTATTGTTTGGGTAAATGCCCCACTGTGATAACGTTCACTATACCGACGTGGGTTGGTATAACCGTACCAGTATAATGAGGGTCGTTACACGTGATGTCAACTTCACCATTGAATCGATCCCTGGAGCTGCCCCGGTATCGCGTCAACCGTACCGGATGTCACCTGCCGAGCTAAAGGAATTGAAAGTGCAACTGATGGAGCTATTAGAGAAGGAGTTCATCAGACCAAGTACTTCCTCATGGGGAGTACCTGTGCTGTTCGTTAAGAAGAAGGATAGATCGATGAGGCTATGTGTAACGTCGCGTGCTTTTCGGATCCTTTTGGATCGTGTGTGTTGTGGTTGTGATGGCCGTTGTGAGGCCAGTGTGGAGCAGGTTTGTGGAGTGTGCAGGTTTGGTCCTGAAATGAAATAGGACCTGCTGTAGTTGAGTAGGAGTTGGCGGCCAGGTGTGGCCGTTGACTTGTTGGCGTCCAGGTAAGTTGCCGTTGACTGCATGAACTAAGCGGCAGTGGATATGGACGTTTATGGTGGCGGTTGCCTTAAACGGCAGAGGGGTTGACGCCAACCTGTGTAATCTGCAGGTTATAGGGTCACCCGAGGGTAGGTTTTCCACCCTGTTCTCTTTCTCCCTTGCCTGGATTTAATGTCTCTTACTTCCTTAATGCTTCTAAAAGCTGTAAAAGGATAATTGGGAGATTGTGGAACGTGTGGCGTTGTCGAATCGGACGAGGAAACGCCGTGGCGAGGTGCAATTACTGTAACGTCGCTTCTTTTCAGATCCTTTTGGATCGTGTGTGTTGTGGTTGTGATGGCTGTTGTAAGGCCAGTGTGGTGTAGATGCGTGGTGTGTGTAGGTGTGGTGCAGGTTAGGTCCCGAAATGAAATAGGACCTGCTGTAGTTGAGTAGGAGTTGGCGGGCAGGGGTGGTCGTTGACTTGTTGGCGTCCAGGTAAGTTGCCGTTGACTGTATGATCTTGGCGGCATTAGATGTGGACGTTTAGAGTGGCGGTTGTCTTTGGCGGCAGAGGGGTTGACGCCAACCTGAGAATTCTGCAGGTTATAGGGTCACCCGAGAGCAGGTTTCCCACCTGTCTCTCTCTTCCCCTTGCCCTAGCTTCGCGTCCCCGTGTTTCTAAAGCTTCCAGCAGGTACTGAAGGGCGGTTGGAGGATCGTGGAGCGTGTGGCGTTGCCGAATCGGACGAGGAAACGCCGTGGCGTGGTGCAATTCCCATGGGAGCTCGCGGAGGGTTTGGTGTGAACCGGGAGAATTCGGAGGGTTTGAGCGTGTTCTGAGATAGGGAACGACCCTTGTAGTTCTTATAGGTTGTAATAGAATAATTAGAAAGCATGAAACTACATGAAAATGGCAACTTCGGGTCATGGTATTCATGCGGGGTTCTAAGGGTGGTTTGATGGAATTTAATGGTTAATTCATGTAGTTTAAATCTTAAATGATGCATGTTTGGCTTGGAAAATAGTTTCCTCATGTTTTCTCGTTGCTTTGATGATTGTAAAACCTGTAGAATCAGATTAGGGTTTTTGCAGGAACTGAGGTTGAAGAGCTTAGCGTCAACATCGATTGATGCCAGGTTCATCAGCCGGGATATAGACGGCCAGATCCATTGCCATCTACTTCCTATAAGCGGCAGTCGATGTTGCCGCCAACTTGTGCATGTAACCATGTAGTGTGGTTTACGTAGCTTTTCTGGTTATGAATATTGCGTGTTTGTGTGTGCATGGCGATGACCGGTGTGAGCCAGTGCATTTGATATGCTCTTGGAGCATACTGCTCATGTAATGGGCATGTTTTACGTGAATGATGTGTGATGTACGTAATTGCTTTACGTAGTATGTATGGTGCGTTGGCACCCGTGGCACTCTTGGAGTGCGATGCCCATGTGTTGGACATGTGGTTTACGTGGAAGACGTGTGGTACACCAACCAGGGTGTAATATACACGTGTTGTCTACGTGGTTTGAGTGTGTGTATACTACACACTTTGTTGTAATGTAATTCTTATGATTTGTCGTAGTAACTGAGCAGTGAGGTTCCTGTGTGAGCCTAGCCATGACTTTGTGGTGTTTGGGCAGTGAAGGTCCACACCGACCTAGCCCTGGTTCGTTGTTGTCTTTCGAATAATATTATATGGATTTACGTATTAAGTGATGTGTGTGTTGCCATGGAGGTCACCTCATGACCAATGATAGGCAAGTTTGTGGTTCAGGTATGTGTTGGTGTGGGATAGCTTTGGGGTCATATGGTGACCGATGTTAAGCTAATCCTAACACTTGTATATCGTAAATTATAAGTAAAGGCTATATGTGTAAGTATCGTGGTTTGTGCTAGCCGAGTGTGGTGGTCCGGCGCCTATTCCGGAATGCCTCTCTAGTCGGGTACCCTGGTTCTTTGTGAGCCAGGCACGTGTGTTTGTTGTGCTCGGGGTTTTGTCCCGGTACTGGTGTTGTACCGTCGAGGTCTGTGTCGTCTTCCTGGACACCCTCACTCCTGTGTTTGAGTTGTACGTCCGGCTGAGGGAAAGACGGCAGTGGGGCAGCGACTTCCCAGAGTTTGTTCTTGTGTCGCTTGTAGCGCGCTCGTAGTTGGGGGTACGGACACCAGTAGTCGACACTGGTCCCCAGCTAGTCCTGTTTTCCAGTGCCTCACTTTAGGGTGCTCCGGCCAGAGACCCTAGAGGTGCCAGACATGGGCCTGCAGCTGGTGTCTACAGGTGTGGTGTTGGTTGGTCTCCACAGTTGTTTGACTTCTTCCTTGTGGAGCGGCAGTTGGACCTTCATCTGTGACTGCGAGGCTGAGAGGTTGTTCTTGTGTTGTGTTGTCCAGGTTGGATACTGGCCTGATCAGCTAGTAGTCCGTTCCCGTGTGGTGGCGTCATTCTTTCTGACTCGTGCTTTGCCTATTCTGGCTGTAGTTTGACTCGTGCTTTGCCACTGGCTGTGGTTTGTGAGTTTATGACTCGTGATCGAGGTTTGACCAGTTCGAGTTGTGCTCTGGTGTTGGCACAGCTGTGACTGAGTTGTGGTTTGTGTGACTCGTCGATTAAGGTTTCACTTGTAATGTTGTGTCTAAGTGAGGGCACAATATAATCATGGTTCAGTGTGGTGTTTATCACCTACTTATACCCTTGTTCGGGTGTTTGTGTTGTGGTACCTCAGAGTAGCAGGTACCTATTTCCTTCGTGGGTTACTTTGTAGTTTTGTGATGGTACATTGTGTACCAACCTTTCCGGGTACTTGTGTGTTACGGAGGTCTTGTGGTTTGACCTGCCACTTGTTGTATCATAACTGTTTTAAGTAGATCTTTGTTTATATTTTATTGTGAATTAGTTTGTGATTATTAATTATGTTACCTTTGTGGGTATTTTGCCGATGAGGCTTGTGGCTTAGGCATATTGTGGTTTAGTAGAGCTATGCTCCGTGGAGGCCGTGTAAGACCTTCCACTTGTTGAGTTTTACCCTTCTTGGGCATGGTTCCGATTATGGATTTAGTGTGTGATGGACTAGCTAGCTGTAGCCACTCCTACCATTTATGTGTGGCTCTCGACGTAGTGTGAATTGGAGTATAAAGGACCAGCTCTTTGTTAGCAGTCCTGTTACTTAAGTGTTCGAGATTTGCTTGTGAAGCTTGCAGCTTAGGCTGTGACCTGCCTGTGTGGCTTATAGTTTAGGCAACCAGTTGTTGTAGCAGTGTGCCAGTGAGACTGTGGTTTAGGCACTTTAGTAGTTGGGCTGACTAATGATTTTATGTTAGTCCTGTAGCCCTACTTTCCTTCCGAGGACTTTATGTTTAATATCATGATTATGTTTAATTGTTATTTATTGTTATGATGTGAGCATGAAATGGTTTGGCTAATGGTGTTGCCAATGAGACCCTTTGGGTTGAGGAGTTTGTGGTTTCGAGGTTGTTTTTGGGTGGTCCCTGCTGAGCCAGTGACTTGTTGAGGCTCACTTCCCTACAGTTCTTTTCAGGACTTGCCGTGTGTTTGGCTTGCAGCAGCGTTGTGTCAGACTTGTACCACCAGCAGTAGTGTAGTAGTTAGTGTTGTGTGAGCTTGTGCTCCCTCGGGGTATGCCCCAGGTAGTTGTACTCTTTTTAAATTGGACATGTATTAATGTAATGGGACAGTTGTACAAATTTGTGAATAGATATGAGCACATGTACTTTCTTGTGTCTTATATTTTTGTGGTTTGTCTTTTATACTCTTACTGGACACGTGTGTGAGATATCCCTTGCGAGACTTCGGTCCGTTCGCGGGAGGCGGATCTGGATATGGAGCCTTATTAGGCATAAATACCCCGGTCCGTCACAATTACTGTAGGAGCTCGTAGGGAGTTTGGTGAGAATCGGAGGAGTTTAAGAGGTTTAAGTGCATTCTAAGGTAGGGAACGAACCCTGTAACTCCTTAGGATCATTAAAACATGATTTAACCACATGAATCAGCATGTTTAATGCATTTTTGGATTAAGTTGCACCATGTGGGGACAATGGGTGATTTGATGAATTTGAGTAGTAAAACATGTTATTATAGCTTAATTATAATGTGTGGATGTTAGAGGAACTAATTCCTTACGTTTTCTCGATGGCTTTGGGATCAAAATGTATGTAGGATCGGTTTAGGGTTTCTGCAGGAATAGAAGCTGAAGATCTTGGCGTCAACATCGTTTGTCGCCAAGCTCATCAGCCGGGATATAGAGGGCCAGATCCATTATCGTCTACTTCCTGTAAGCGGCAGTCGATGTGGCCGCTAACTTGTGTATAAGCAGAAATGACTGTTTATGGTATTTATCGATAATGAGTGGTGCATTGGCACCTGTGGTGCACTGAGTGCACATGATTTATGTATTTAGCATACGGGGTATGCAGTTAGTTACTCACTTTCGAGGCTGCGTGTTATTCACGCTAGTCCAGTTGGGTTCACGTGTAGTGAACCGTTGTTACCTGAGGTTTACGTGAGGTTTCACGTGGTTTGTGTGTGACGTGCACGTGGTTTTGTGTACGTGGCGAGTAGTACGACGCCTACCGTGGTTACCTCTCCAGTTGGGTGCCCCAGGTTTTTTGTGAGCCAGGCTGTTAGCTCGGGGCTTTGTCCCGGTACTTGTGTTGTACCGTCGAGGTCTGTGTCATCTGACCTGGACACCCTCACTCCTGTGTTTGAGTTGTACGTTCGGCTGAGGGAAAGACGACAGTGGGACAATGACACTTGTGTTTGTCTTTAGTCACTTGTAGCGCGCTCGTAGTTGGGGGTACGGACACCAGTAGACGTACTGGACCCCAGCTAGTCCTTTTCCAGTGCCTCACTCTAGAGAGTTCCGGGCCAGGATCTCTAGAGGTGTCAGGCATGGGCCCGTGACCGTGTGGTCCGCAGGTGGTGGTGTTAGTTTGCCCGAGTCAGTTTCTGGTGTCGCGAACCAGTTCACGTGGCTCGTGTTGGCTGTCTCTACTTTAGCTTGTACACCTGTACTGATTTGCTGTTTAATTATTACAGTTGTTTTTCGTAGTCGGCAGACGGTGAGTACTTTTACAGCTTTTATATCCTGCTTAGCTGTTCTATAAATTGTTGGTACTGCTTATTGCTTTTGTACCTGTGGTTTTGGTTTGCTTGGTTTTGGGGGAGTTCCCTACTGAGCCAGTGACTAGCGAGGCTCACCCCTACCCCCACAGGTGAGAGCGAGGAGGACGTTTCACGACCATCGTCCAGTTCAGAGCCGCGCCGTAGCGGTACAGGGTCGGTACCTCCAGCTGTGTAGTTGCAGCTCCAGTAGTGTAGTGTAGTTAGTTGTTTATTTTCTTCAGTTGTACCTCGGGGTATGCCCCAGGCTCTTGTACTTCTTTTCAGTTTTGTGGAAATATGGCTATGTAACTTGTGATATATATATAAAATGTGGTGTGTTCCTTTGTGTTTACACGGACTGTGGTTTGGTATCCCTTGCGAGGCTTCGGCCCGTTCGCGGGAGGCGGACTCAGATCAAGTACGTTATCGGTTTAACGGGCTTGGCCGAGGTGTTCCGCCACAGTTGGTATCAGAGCAAGGTCCGTGTTAATATAAAGAAACTAGAAAGATACATAGCCTTATTTCGGTCTTTGTACACTGCTGGTAGGGACCCTGGTTTCTGATAATTTGTTGTTTTGATTTTTGCTTGGTGTTTTGTTTATGTAGAAATTTCTGGAATGGCTGATAGAAGAGATTGGGGTGGTGGAGGAGATGATCCGGAGGAAAGTACTCAGCGTATGATAGAAAGGATCTGGGAAAGCCTCACGGATATTCGGGCGAGGATGGATCAGCAGGCGCCGGTACCACCGGTTGCAGTGCCACCTGGGATGGAGAGACTGTACCTATTGCTCCAGTTCCGCCAAGAGTAGAGGTGCCTTTTGTAGCACCTGTGCCACCACCACCACCAGTGTTATTAGCAGAGGAACCAGTGATGCAGGTGGAGAAATTTTTGAGATTGCAGCCACCTACTTATTCAGGAGGCCGAATCCAGATACAGCGGAGCACTGGGTTCATGAGATTGAAAGAGTCTTTGCAACTATGAGGTGTCCGGCAGCAGATAAAGTTGTGTTAGCTGCTTATCAGTTGAGAGGTTTTGCATTAGAATGGTGGCGACTGAAGATGCAGACCACTTTGCAGGCAGGACAGAAGAGGCTATTACTTGGTCGGGATTTCTTGATGTATTTAACGATACATTCTTTCCGATTCAAGTACAGCAAGTGAAAAGAGAGCAGTTTCGGACACTCCAGCAAGGTAACTCTTCAGTTTTAGAGTACCAGATGAGGTTTATGGCGCTTAGCCGTTATGCGCCTTATGTAGTTTCAGATAATAACATGATGGTTGAGTATTTTATTAGAGGTTTGAGAGTAGAGTTGCAGGATGCAATAGTACCTCTTATGTGTAAGACAGTGGAAGAAGTAGCCCAGAGAGCAGCTACATTGGAGAGGTCTATTTGGACTCGTCAGGTGGGCGAGTCAGGCTCAGGTAGTTTCCGGCTACCGCAGTAATCAATAGGTGCCAGTAAGGGTAAAGCACCAGCAGGACCTTCTTCATCAGGTTTTGGTAAATGGGGTCAGAAATTAAAGCAAGCATTTAAAGGAAAAGGAAGAGGATGGAGAGGTCGTCAGCAAATTCAGCAAGGCCGAGGTAGGCCTGAGGTGGAGGAGTCGCAAAGTACTGCCAGGCAGCCATTACTCCACCAGGATATATGCTATAATTGTAATCAGCCGGGGCATTTGATCGGCAATTGCCCCTATCCAAGAGAGTATGGGTATGGAAGAGGTGTGCAGCAGCAGCAGCCTCAGCAGTTTCAGTAGCCACAGACAGGTCGTGGCAGAGGAGCACCGCAGCAGCGAGGAAGAGGCCGGGTTATGGCTATCACCCGAGCCCAGGAGGAGGCATCGAATATGATAGAAGGTACTTTACCTCTTTATGATTATTCAGCAAGAGTCTTATTTGATTCGGGTGCCTCTCATTCTTTCATTTTCGAAGAATTTCTGGATTATATAGCTCATCCTTTAGAGGAAAAGTCTTGTGAGTTAGTAGTGGAGGTTCCTTCGGGTGAGTTCCTACTCACTTTGAGCTATGTAGATGAAGCTCCTGTTATGATTGAAGGGAACCAGATGTCGGGTCGATTGTATGCCCTGCAGTTGTCAGATTATGATATTATTTTGGGTATGGATTGGCTTGAGACTTATGGAGCAATGTTAGATTGCAGAAAGAAAAGGATCAGGTTTTGTCATCCTAATGGTGCAGTATTTTAATATCAAGGTATGCCTTTTTATACCTCTAAGTTTCTAATTTCTGCAATTAAAGCTAGAAAGTTGATAAATGCTGGATGTGTGGCTTATTTAGCCTCGGTAAGTCTGGTAGAAGCTAGTCAGCCAGTGGAAGCAGTTCCCGTGGTTAGGGAATTTGCTGATGTTTTTCCTGAAGATTTGCCTGGTTTAGCTCCACATAGAGAGGTGGACTTTACCATTGAGTTGCTGCCAGGTACCATGCCGATTTCTAAAGCTCCATATCGGATGGCACCAGCAGAACTTAAAGAATTGAAAAAGCAATTAGAAGAGCTGTTGCAGAAAGGGTTTATTAGACCGAGTCATTCCCCGTGGGGAGCACCGATATTATTTGTGAAAAAGAAAGATGGAAGTTTTCGTATGTGTATTGATTATAGAAGTTGAATGATGTGACCATTAAGAATAAGTACCCGTTATCGAGGATAGATGATCTGTTTGATCAGTTGCAATCAGCAAAAGTGTTTTCTAAAATTGATTTGAGGTCTGGGTACCATCAGTTGAGAATTAAAGAGGAGGATATAGATAAAACAGCTTTCAGAACCAGATATGGTCACTATGAGTTTGTGGTTATGCCATTTGGGTTGACCAATGCTCCTGCAGGTTTTATGGATCTGATGAATAGAATTTTTCATCCATATTTAGACCAATTCATTGTGGTCTTTATTGATGATATTCTAATTTATTCAGCATCTGAAGAGGAGCATGCAGCTCATTTGAGGTTTACTCTGCAGTTGTTAAGAGATAACCAGTTGTTTGCTAAATTCAATAAGTGTGAATTTTGGTTGAAAGAAATTCAGTTTCTGGGTCATGTCATCTCAGCTAAAGGAGTAGCAGTGGACCCGAGTAAAGTGGAAGCAATGATGAGATGGGAAGTGCCTAAGACAATAACCGAGATTAGAAGTTTTCTGGGATTGGCAGGTTATTATAGGCACTTTATTCAAGATTTTTCTAAGATTGCAGCACCTATGACTAAATTGACTAGAAAAGGTGTGCCTTTTGTGTGGTCCGGTGAATGTCAGAAAAGTTTTATGGAATTGAAGAAAAGACTTACATCAGCACCTATATTGACATTACCGGCAGGGAGTGGTGGTTTTGTGTTGTATACTGATGCTTCAAGGAGAGGACTTGGCGCAGTGCTTATGCAGCATGGTAAGGTGATAGCTTATGCGTCCAGGCAATTGAAGCTGGCAAAGGAGAATTACCCCACTCATGATTTGGAATTGGCAGCAGTTGTATTTGCTTTGAAAATGTGGAGGCATTATCTGTATGGCGAGAGATTTGAGATCTTTACAAATCATAAAAGCTTGAAGTATATTTTCTCGCAGAAAGATTTGAACCTTCGCCAGCGCAGATGGATTGAATATTTAAAGGATTATGATTTCAGTTTGGCTTACCATCCGGGTAAGGCCAATGTTGTAGCTGATGCCTTGAGCAGAAAGGCATATGTAAGTTTGATGATGATTAAAGAATGGAAGTTGTATGAAGAGGTAGTGGAGAACTCCTTATATATGCCCAGTAGTCAGCGATGGGCAGTACTAGCTGCTAGTGCTGTAGAGCCGTCTTTGTATTGGCAGATTGTTGAGGCTCAGAGAGCAGATGTAAGTTTAGTTGAAATTGTGAAAATGGAAGGAGTTATCATTGATGATAATTGTGTGGTCAGGCTCAAAGGCAGGTTGTTTGTTCCAGCCGAAAGAGAGGTAAAGCAGCGAGTGTTGGAAGAGGCTCATAAATCTAGGTACACTATCCATCCAGGTAGTACTAAAATGTACCATGATTTGAGAAAGCATTTCTGGTGGCCTCATATGAAAAAAGAAATAGCGGAGTTTGCTGCAAGATGTGCTATCTGTCAACAGATTAAAGTAGAACATCAGAAGCCTGGAGGTTTGTTGCAACCGTTGCCCATCCCACAATGGAAATGGGATGATATTGCTATGGACTTTGTGGCAGGTTTACCAAGATCGAGTTCCGGGCATAATGGAATATGGGTATTTGTTGATAGATTAACCAAGGTGTGCAGATTAGTGGCAGTAAGTATGTCTTGGACAGTGGACAGATTAGCAAATATTTATGTTGAAAGAATTGTTCCACTGCATGGTATCCCGAAGACTATTGTGTCTGATAGAGATCCAAGATTTACTTCTGGTTTTTGGAGAAGTCTGCAGAAAGTAATTGGTACTGAGCTGAGATATAGCTCCGCTTATCATCCCCAAATAGATGGTCAGACAGAGAGGACTATCTAGACGATTGAAGATATGTTGCGGGCTTGTTGTTTAGTTTGGGGAGGTAGCTGGGAGCATCATTTGGGAATGGTTGAGTTTGCCTATAATAATAGTTGTCATACCAGTCTTGGGATGGCACCGTATGAAGCTTTATATGGAAGGCCATGTAGAACCCCAATGAACTGGCATGAAGTGGGAGAAAGGCAATTAGTGGGTCCTGAATTGATTCAGCAAACCACAAATAGTGAAGCTTATTAAAGAAAAATTGCAGGCAGCTCAAAGCAGGCAAAAGAGTTATGCAGATATCCGGAGGAGACCACTTCAGTTTGAAGTGGGAGATTTTGTTTTCTTGAGAGTTTCCCCGAGTAAAGGTATTATGAGGTTTGGTAAGACTGGAAAGTTGAGTCCAAGGTATGTGGGACCTTTCCAGGTGATTGAGAGAATTGGGGAAACAACTTATAGGCTGGATTTGCCAGCAGATTTTGCGGATGTTCATGATATATTTCATGTTTCTATGTTAAGAAAGTGTATTGAAGATCCAGCTCAAATAATCAGATATCAAGGTGGTGACTTGAGACCGGATATGACTATGCCAGAGTATCCGGTGCAGATCACAGATCGAAAGATAAAGAAGCTGAGAAATAAAGAAATTGAGCTAGTTAAAGTGCGATGGGAAAATAGGTTGGGTGGTGAGGATACCTGGGAGTTAGCCGAGGAGATGGCTAAAGGGTATCCCTATCTGTTTGAATAAGCTTTTGTATTTCTTTTTAGATGATAGTGCTTGTAAAGGTGTATATGTTTAAGTTATTTAACTTTGGGTTGTGTTATGAATTTTGAGGTCGAAAATTTCTTTTTAGATGATAGTAATGTAACGTCGCGTGCTTTTCGGATCCTTTTGGATCGTGTGTGTTGTGGTTGTGATGGCCGTTGTGAGGCCAGTGTGGAGCAGGTTTGTGGAGTGTGCAGGTTTGGTCCTGAAATGAAATAGGACCTGCTGCAGTTGAGTAGGAGTTAGCGGCCAGGTGTGGCCGTTGACTTGTTGGCGTCCAGGTAAGTTGCCGTTGACTGCATGAACTAAGCGGCAGTGGATATGGACGTTTATGGTGGCGGTTGCCTTAAACGGCAGAGGGGTTGACACCAACCTGGTAATCTGCAGGTTATAGGGTCACCCGAGGGCAGGTTTTCCACCCTGTTCTCTTCTCCCTTGCCTGGATTTAATGTCTCTTGCTTCCTTATGCTTCTAAGAGCTGTAAAAGATAATGGGAGATTGTGGAACGTGTGGCGTTGTCGAATCGGACGAGGAAACGCCGTGGCGAGGTGCAATTGCCGTAGGAGCTCGCGGGGAGTTTGGTGAGAATCGGAGGAGTTTAAGAGGTTTAAGTGCATTCTAAGGTAGGGAACGAACCCTGTAACTCCTTAGGATCATTAAAACATGATTTAACCACATGAATCAGCATGTTTAATGCATTTTCGGATTAAGTTGCACCATGTGGGGACAATGGGTGGTTTGATGAATTTGAGTAGTAAAACATGTTATTATAGCTTAATTATAATGTGTGGATGTTAGAGGAACTAATTCCTTACGTTTTCTCGATGGCTTTGGGATTAGAATGTATGTAGGATCGGTTTAGGGTTTCTGCAGGAATAGAGGCTGAAGATCTTGGCGTCAACATCGTTTGTCGCCAAGCTCATCAGCCGGGATATAGAGGGCTAGATCCATTGTCGTCTACTTCCTGTAAGCGGCAGTCGATGTGGCCGCTAACTTGTGTATAAGCAGAAATGACTGTTTATGGTATTTATCGATAATGAGTGGTGCGTTGGCACCTGTGGTGCACTGAGTGCACATGATTTCTGTATTTAGCATACGGGGTATACAGTTAGTTACTCACTTTCGAGGCTGCGTGTTATTCATGCTAGTCCAGTTGGGTTCACGTGTAGTGAACCGTTGTTACCTGAGGTTTACGTGAGGTTTCACGTGGTTTGTGTGTGACGTGCACGTGGTTTTGTGTACGTGGCGAGTAGTACGACGCCTACTGTGGTTACCTCTCCAGTTGGGTGCCCCAGGTTCTTTGTGAGCCAGGCTGTTAGCTTGGGGCTTTGTCCCGGTACTTGTGTTGTACGTCGAGGTCTGTGTCGTCTGACCTGGACACCCTCACTCCTGTGTTTGAGTTGTATGTCCGGCTGAGGGAAAGACAACAGTGGGATAGTGACACTTGTGTTTGTCTTTAGTCACTTGTAGCGCGCTCGTAGTTGGGGGTACGGACACCAGTAGACGTACTGGACCCCAGCTAGTCCTTTTCCAGTGCCTCACTCTAGAGAGTTCCGGGCCAGGATCTCTAGAGGTGTCAGGCATGGGCCTGTGACCGTGTGGTTCGCAGGTGGTGGTGTTTGGTTGGTCTCCACAGTTGCTTGACCTTTTCACATGGAGCGGCAGCTGGACCTTTCGTTCTTGGCTGCGAGACTGAGAGGTAGACCTGTGTTAGCTTGTCCGAGTCAGTTTCTGGTGTCGCGAACCAGTTCACGTGGCTCGTGTTTGGCTGTCTCTACTTTAGCTTGTACACCTGTACTGGTTTGCCGTTTAATTATTATAGTTGTTTTTCGTAGTCGGCAGACGGTGAGTACTTTTACAGCTTTTATATCCTGCTTAGCTGTTCAATAAATTGTTGGTACTGCTTATTACTTTTGTACCTGTGGTTTTGGTTTGCTCGGTTTTGGGGGAGTTCCCTACTGAGCCAGTGACTAGCGAGGCTCACCCCTACCCCCACAGGTGAGAGCGACGCAGACGTTTCACGACCGTCGTCCAGTTCAGAGCTGCGCCATAGCGGTGCAGGGTCGGTACCTCCAGCTGTGTAGTAGCAGCTCCAGCAGTGTAGTGTAGTTAGTTGTTTATTTTCTTCAGTTGTACCTCGGGGTATGCCCCAGGCTCTTGTACTTCTGTTCAGTTTTGTGGAAATATGGCTATGTAACTTGTGATATATATATAAAATGTGGTGTGTTCCTTTGTGTTTACACGGACTGTGGTTTGGTATCCCTTGCGAGGCTTCGGCCCGTTCGCGGGAGGCGGACTCGGATCAAGTACGTTATCGGTTTAACGGGCTTGGCCGAGGCATTCCGCCACACTATGTATAGACTATCGACAACTCAATCAGCTAACCATCAAGAACAAGTACCCATTGCCTCAGGTCGATGAACTTTTCGACCAGATATGCGACGACCCTCCTTATACCGGTATGATTATACCAATCCACGTCGGTATAGTGAGTCCTGTCACAGTGGACATTTACCCAACACTAGTACACATGGCTGAGATGCTCATAATATAGATACAGAGTAGCAGAAGTAAAAGAACTACTTGTCATTTCATTTCATTTCATCATCCACATTTACATACATGGTTCAAATAACAATTTTAAGAGAACTAAAGTCCACATAAATAAAATACTAAAATCAGATTACATAGCTTGTCCACAATTTCATAATGTTTCAATTACAATGCCTCAACTACATACTATGAAAGCAAAAGTCACAACGTCGACTCCACCAAGCTACTCGCCACGCTCAGAGTCACTCTCCACTGTCTCCTCCAAGGTGTCGGGTCACCAACTAAACCTGTACGCGAAGCAAGGAGTGAGTCTAAAGACTCAGCAAATAACTCCATACACATCATTCATGCATACATCACAGTAGGTTCTACATTCCAATTCACGAAGCAAAACATATAGCATGCTTGAACATTGATAAGAGACAACCTATCATGGTATTTCTACAAAATTTAAAACATATGGTACATGACTTAAGACATTCCAAAATAAATATCCTATCATATGCTTACTACTCATTCAATCATATTAAGCTACAACATGATAGCAACTAACATGGGATTCTCACATGCATAAAAGGAAACATTCCTATCATGGATTCTACACATTGTACACCTATAAAACATCATCATAAACACATTAGGTTGCTGTTATAGCATTATTTCACATTAACATATCATGGATCACAATTTCACAATCTAACGCATTGGTTTCACATGTTTGCACAATTAGTCATTCACATAGTTCTCTTTTTACATATTGCACGTTTACACATATTCACACTACACAATTTACACATATTCACATTCACATTTCACAATTTAGTGCCGTGACACATAGTCCAAACCACCATTAGAAGGACACATCACATACACATACACATAGACTCCACCTAGGCAACACAGTGACGACTCTTGGACTGCGCAGACCGGGAGAACAAGTCTCCACCCTAACCAGTGGTACTTGTCCACCTCCAGGATTTCATCCTAATGCCCTTAGGATCTTAACACATTGAACCGTCCCATGGGGACTTTTCCATGGTACGGTTCCACGACCCTCTATAGAAGCAGTGTCACACATGGCACATTCTTACAGATTACACATTCCGATTTTAACACACATATTACACATGATATACACATGTCTTTACATTTTCTCACTTATACACATGGCTCTATTTTCCTATTCATGATACTACTGCTGACAGAAATCAAACATTCAGTAACTTACACAAATCAGGTTGAAACATACATAATCAATCATGTTCATATTAGCATGCGTTGAACACTCGTTTTCGCATAGAAATTTTATAGAGCACTCTACAGTTATCCAAATAACATGAGAATTTAACCAAAAACTAATTTCAGGTTTATGATCACACATGAAAATTTTCATATTTTTCTGAGTCATATTACATTTACAGAAATTAAAACATTCAATCTCATGCCATTTATAATTCAATTTATCATGGAACCTAACATGAATGTTCGATTTGACCATTCACAGATCTGTACCTATCATTCATAATGTCACAGAAGTTTTCCTTCGAAATTTTTGCAAACATGCAATTTTCCGAAGTTTTAAAACAATCTAGGCATGCTCTCTATTTTCTAATACAGAAATTATAACAAGTTTCATAATCATGGGAAAATTCTCAAATTTTTTGGACATGGACTGTCATGCATTTACATCATCTGGAAATTTTATGGAAGTCAAATTACACATGGATCATGCAAACAGTAAGCTACCTACCCATGATCTTCATTTCACATGCATTCCACATAATTCTAACAACTTAGATAAATCACAGAAAAGTATAAAAGTCTCACAACACATTCCATTAACCATATTACATAACATATAGTGTTTGCAATATATCCTCATGTGAAACACATCGAAAATTTATCATATAGGAGGAGAGAACACCTCACTGTTCTGTCCTGAAGAACTTAATGGCACAGTCTGGCCGTTAAAGGAGATTAACGACAATATCGTTGGCCGCTAATCGAAGAGCTTGACGGAAAGGGATCTTGCCGTCAAGTTCCAGTCTGTGCAAAAAGACAGACCGAGCTCCAAATACAAGAAGAATGGGGGAATCCAGGACACGATAAAATCTCATAAAAATGATAGAAACCTCCTAGACACATACATGGACGAAGTGGATGGGTTACTTGCCTCTTGTAAAATCTCCAAAGGGATTAAAGTTGCTGTTGAAGCTCTGCTTGGGCAGTCCCAAGAAGCCTCCAAAACACCTTCTCTCCATCTTCTGTGGTGTTGTAGCTTCCAGTCCGAGGTCGGGGAAGCCTCCTCCTATGTCCAAGCTAGCTTCTAGTCGCTGTAGATCGCCGGATGAAGCTCCAAACTGCCGATCTGAGCTCTCAAAGCTCAGGTTTTCTCACAGGGCTTAGGGTTTCTCTCCTTCTCCTTGCAAAGAGTCAAGAGAAGGTCTTTGGGTTGCAAATAGTGGTTTTTTTATAGGAGAGAGACCTCTCAACTCACGCATGGGTTGATGTGAAGGTTTGAGAGCCGTTGGGGTCGTCTCCCCAATGGTTGAGGTAGCTTGCCCCCGGAATTTCGGGGTCTGCAACGCATGCAAGTCAGTGATATTAACGTCCACATCGACAGCCGTTTATTTAAGTATTAACGTCCAACGATATGGACGTTGACTATCATGGGCGTCCACCATGTTGACGCTAATTGGCCCTTCGGCCAGAACTTAAAAACATGCAGAAACCATGCGTACGATGTATATATATATATGGTATAGTATACACACCATCACACATGCAAACATACAATATTTATAACCTATTTACACACATGCACACATAAGTATCACTAGCCAATATTGTACATAGATATCTACATATGCATATACAAGTTACACACAAACATTGCTTTTTTTATAAACCAAAGAATGAAAGAAGAAATTACAATTTACAAGCAAATCAAGGGGATGCAAAATTTGTTTCTTTTGGAGACCCTTTCTCCAATACATATGATGAAGGTGGTCCAAGAATTTGCAAGGGCTGAGAAGATATGATGCTGAGGGTTATGGTTGAGTGGACGATAATAGATAACAAAAAATAAAGTCGTCGTTATCGAGTCGACATCAATTTGTCTTGAAAAAAGTCAATTTCGAGATGAAATTTTTAAGAATGACTCTCATATCAAGTGAAAAGCCTATATGAAGAAGGAAGCAATAAGAATAGTGAGAGTGAGAGAAAGAAAGAGAGCCAAATATTAGTGTTGAGATGTGAGATGAGTTTAGTCTCTTTTACATTTATTTGTAGCTCTATTTTTACAGGTGAGGAGAGAGGAGGATTATAAAATTTTCAATGTCAGATTAATCTCCAAACATAATCATTGCTCAAAGATTCATAAAAAGAGTTGCCGAGTTCATCTTTATAAGATGTATGCTATTTTTTTTGACAATCATGGACCCCTCAATGGGTATAGTAATTATGATCCAGACTTAGGGTCCGTTTGTTTACCCGAAAAACTTGGGTTAGGAAATAGTTTTCGGGAAAACTTAAATTTTTATATCATTTGGTACCACTGAAAACCAAAATGTAGAAAACTAAATCACAGAAAATCTAGATTTTGGCATTCGCGGGAAAATCACAAATGCCATTTTCCAAACTGCCGCCGCTGCAGTTTGTATGTAGTTACACAGTAACAAAGTTAGGCACTATTCATCTAACTTGTATTTTTATTTTTGTTCCACTCATTTAAATAGTATTTGTCAAATTTAATTATTTTCATTAGTTAATTTATTTTTTACTTTTTATTAAAATATCTGTAGAATACTATTCATTCAAATTGTGTTTTTATTTTATTTCTCCTACTTTTATTTTATTTCTCCTACTTTAAATTATATTTGTCAAAGTTACTTATTTTTTATTAGTTATTTATTTTTTTATTTTTTAAAAAATATTAAAAAAATTGATGAATAGTGTTAATACACAAGGAGTATATGACTCTCTCTCATTTGAGTAGATCATAAGATCTCATACTCCTCCATACAACTTTATATTTTCCTAACAACCAAATAGATAATTACTATCACGTCACGACATTTAATATGCCTATAAATGCCGGAACATGAACGAATGAGAAATCAAGAGTAAAATTATACTAATTGAAGAGGACATTTACTCAGAAGCTTCACTAAATAACATGTATTATTTGCCATTCAATAGGTGTTACATGATTCCTGATTTACAATCTCAAAAATAAAATGTCGCCACAGTTGGTCTCTCCACACACAAATCCTAAAGTTTCTGCCTTCTAGAATTGTAGGTACCTGAAATAGTAGGATTTGGTGAGCTAACTAGCCTAGTAGAATTCAATTCCTTGAATTAAGAAGGATTTACATGTATGATCTTAAGATAAGAACATGAACATTATTAACAATGAGTGTTCAAAGCTATGAACGAATGAGTCAATTCAATAACACATGAAGAACCAGGATAATATAGAAGCATGATCAATAACTCAGGATGTCACTTAAGTTTAGAATTAAGCACGTATTCACACACACATGTGTATCATGATGACTAATCAAACACGAATTGATGCATGCCAACATCCACTGTCCTCATCGCCCCCCGCGCGGCCACTGACGAATTCGGGCGCTCCCCCCAGGACTGAACCAGCCCTCTATTTGCCAGGCATAGTTTAAACAAAACTACTCAAACAACTGGGGATACTTCTTCTTCATCGCATCCTCAAGCTCCCAAGTAGCCTCCTCTCGCGAGAAGTTCCGCCATAGAACTTTCACCGACGCAATACTCTTGTTTCGGAGATGCTGAACCTTCCGGTCAAGAATAGCTACTGGTTGCTCCACATATGATAGATCTGGTTGGATCTCCACTGGCTCGTGACTAATCACATGAGATGGATCTCAGACATACTTCCTGAGCATAGAAACGTGGAAAACATGATGAACACTAGCTAAAGCTGGGCGTAAAGCTAGCTCATATGCCACGCTGCCCAATCGTCTGAGAATCTCATATTGGCCAATGAATCTAGGGCTTAACTTGCTATGCCTTCCAAACCTGATCACACCACGAGTAGGTGATATCTTCAAGAAGACATGCTCACCCGCCTCGAACTCTAGATCCTTCCTCCTGTTGTCAGCATAGCTCTTCTGCCTATCCTACGCCGCAACAAGCCTCTTTCTGATCAACTGAATCTTATCCGAAGTCTCCTGAACTAACTCTGGACCGATCAACTGCCTATCGCCTGTCTCCTCCCAACATAAAGGAGATCTGCAAGGCCTACCATACAACGCCTCAAATGGAGCCATACCAATGCTCGCATGAAAGCTGTTGTTGTATGCGAACTCCACTAAAGGTAGATGACGCTCCCAATCATCCTTCCAATCCAGCACACACGTTCTCAACATATCCTCGAGCGTCTGGATAGTCCTCTCGGACTGTCCATCTGTCTGGGGATGAAACGCCGAACTGAGCTTCAGCTCCGAACCTAACGCATCCTGAAGACCCTTCCACAATCTCGAAGTAAATCTCGGATCTCGATCCGAAATGATCGACTTCGGCACACCATGCAATCTAACCCCACTACTAACATACAATCTAGCTAAACTCTCAACCGACTGCTTCTTCTTCACAGGTAAGAAATGTGCAGTCTTCGAGAATCTATCTACAACTACCCAAATCGAGTCATTGCCCCTTCTAGATCGAGGCAAACCCAAAACAAAGTCCATAGTGACATCTTCCCACTTCCATACTGGGATCTCCATCCTTTGCATAAGGCCGGATGGTCACTGTTGCTCGGCCTTCACTTGCTGGCATACTAAACACCGGGATACATAATCTGCCACATCTCTCTTCATGCCAGACCACTAAAAGGACCTCTTCAAATCCTGGTACATCTTAGTGTTACCCAGATGAATAGAGAATCGTGATCTATGAGCCTCCGCTAACACATGCTCACGACATCTACCAAGTCAGGGACACACACTCGGTGATGGAATCTAATCACGCCATCCTCATCACGAGCAATGCCTGCCTTGCCCACTAACTCTAGGAGTCTAGGGTCGGCTTTCTGCTGTTCGATCACCTCATCCAATACTGAGGATCTAAGGGATAGTTGAGCTACGAAAGCCTGACACAACGATGGCTCTAACTCTGTCATCAAGCACGCCGCATCCTCCAACATCTTCCAATCCTGCTGGAGCGAAGACCTCTTCCTGCTCAGAGCATCCGCTACGACCTTTGCCTTTCCAGGATGATACTGAAGGTCGAAGTCATAGTCTTTTAAGAACTCTATCCATCTTCTCTACCTCAGGTTTAATTCCTTTTGGGAGAAAAGATACTTTAAGCTCTTGTGGTCGGTGAACACCTCAAATCTGACACCATAAAGATAGTGCCTCCAGATCTTTAGTGCATGAACCACTGCTGCAAGCTCCAAATCATGAGTCAGATAGTTCTTCTCATGCTCCTTCAACTGACGAGAAGCATATGCCACTACCCTTCCTTGCTGCATTAGCACACAGCCTAAGCCAATCTGAGACGCATCCGTGTAGATAGCAAAACCCTCTACACCGCTCGGCAAGACTAACACCGGAGCTGACGTGAGCTTATTCTTCAACAATTGAAAACTACTCTCACACTTCTCGGACCAGACAAACTTCACTCCCTTTCTGGTGAGCTGTGTCAATGGGGCGGCGATGGACGAAAATCCCTCAATAAATCGCCGATAGTAACCAGCCAAACCAATAAAACTCCGAATCTCCGAAGGGGTCTTGGGAATCTCCCAATCCATAACTGCCTGGACCTTTGCTGGGTCAACTGCAACACCAGCACCGGAAATAACATGCCCGAGGAAATGAACCTCGCGCAACCAGAAATCGCACTTGTTGAACTTTGCGTACAGCTTGTGCTCACGGAGAACCTCTAACACTACCCTCAAATGCTGATGGTGTGTGGCCTCGCACGGAGAGTAGACCAGCACATCATCAATAAACACTACGACAAAGCTATCTAGATACGGCCTAAAAACCCTATTCATGAGATCCATGAACGCTGCAGGGGCGTTGGTCAATCCGAAAGGAAGAACAAAAAACTCATAATGTCCATAACGGGATCTGAATGCCGTCTTGGACACATCCTCACTCCGAATCCTCAAATGATGATAACCATATTGCAAATCAATCTTAGAAAAGACTGATGCATCTTGCAACTGGTCAAACAAATCATTAATACGAGGTAGGGATACCTGTTCTTCACTGTCACTTGGTTTAGCTTCCTGTAATCGATGCATAACCTAAGTGATCCATCCTTCTTCTTTACAAATAAGACAGATGCGCCCCAAGGGGAAACACTAGGGCGAATAAATCCCTTATCTAGCAACTCTTGCAACTGCTTCCTTAACTCGGCTAACTCCGCAGGTGCCATCCGATATGCAGCCTTTGAGATAGGAGAGGTGCCCGAAAGCAACTCTATGGTGAACTCTATCTCTCTATCCGGTGGCAAACCAAACAAATCATCGGGAAAAACGTCTGGAAAGTCCTGCACTACCTCGATCTCTGCAAGAGTAGGTGACTCATCAGCCTCAGGTACTAACACCACGCTGGCAAGAAAAGCGTCACAACCCTTGTTTACCATGTGCATCGCCTTCATGGCAGAGATGACTAACTTTCCTGCCAAGTTCCTTGGCAAGGGATGAGTGAACTCGTCCTCACCAGGAATGCGGAAAACAATCCTCTTTCCACGACAATCTACTAATGCATAGTGCTCCTCTAGCCAATCCAGACCAAGAATAGCATCATAGTCCTTCATCTTTAGCAAGAAGAAACACCCTTCTAGGACTCTATCTTCAATGCACACAGGTAACGACGGAATGCACTTCCTAGTCGATACCGTACCCGCAGGTGTGTGCACAGACAAAGGGACCTCTAACTCCTCAGACTCTATGGCTGACTCTAGAGCTAACTGCCTAGCGAACCGCTCGAAAATGAACGAGTGAGTAGCACCCGTATCAAACAAAACCCGAGCATGCACACCTAGAAATAAAATCGTACCTTCGGTGACATGCTCCGCCTGCTCGGCGTCCTCGCGCGCTAAAGCAAACACTCGAGCCGGGGCTCGAGGCCTTACTGGTCTTCCTGTAGCTGGCGCTGCTGCCGCTACCGCTGCTGGGGCTGGCGCTCCACGCTGAGCTCCCTGCTGAAGTCTTGGGCAATCCTTGATCTTGTGGTCGCTGCTTCCGCACTTCAAGCATCTTCCCGCTACCAACCAACACTCGGAACCTCCGTGTGTCTTCCCGCAATGGGGACACTCCTTTTTCACATCAGGGGAACGTACAGAAGGTACCTATGCACTGCCGGTTGTTGCTGGTCGCTGCAGTGCCTGGTACACTGCTTTCTTCTTATCTTGCCGCTAGAACGTAGCCGCAGGCCTCTTCTGCGAAGCCTTCTTCTCTTCCAGATATTGCTCCATCTCACCCTCCTGTCTGCAAGCAGCACTAAGTGCCTCATCCAGGTGCGATGGTCGAACGCCACTAGCCTCGTCCTCAGTGATGGCTTGAGTCCCATCACAAACTTCTTTGCTTTCCTGCGCTCATCTTTCACGATATGAGGTGCATACTTAGATAGTTCAGCAAACCTTGCCTCATACTCTAGCACAGTCATGGAGCCCTGGGTCAAGGAGAGGAACTCCTGCTCCATCCTGTCCTGGATATGCTCGGGAACGAACTTGGCCCGAAAGATCCCCACGAACTCGTCCCAAGCCACGTCAATAGCTCCGTCCTCGAATCGGGTACGCAGTAATGAAGCCCACCACACATCAGCTCTCTCCTATAATATAACCTTCATAAGCACCAACTAAACAACTTCAACTTAACAGGGGATATAAACAAATAAAACTAGCACATACCTGTAGCATATAGGTGGCTAAAGTAACCTTATCATCGTCCGCACACCTAATAGCCCGGAAGATCTTCTCGATCTCCCTCATCCAGCTTTCTGCTAGTAACGGATCGCTCTCCCCCTTAAAAGAGGGTGGCAGCATCCTCTTGAATCTTTCATGATGAAAGGTCCACCATGGTCCTGAGCTGGAACTTGAGCCTGCTACATCAAACAACAAATAATACACATTCAACATAACATCATACAATTAAATAAAACAGACTACACTGCTAACCTGAGCCTCCAACTGAGCCTGGAGTGCAGCCTGGGTGTGGGCCTGCGTCTGCATGGCCTGCACCAAACCTTGCATGAACACTCCATAATCCACAGGTGGCGGTGGGGGAAGTACAGGACCCTGTGGTGCCATGGCCTGCTGCTCCGCCTGCTCCTCATGCCTCTGCTCGCCCTCACGAGCAGGCACACCACCACGTCTACCTCTCGAAGCCATGGTTGCAATAAATTTCAGCCACCATTAGAGCTATGCTATTTAATTTCCTAACCATTTTTCTTATCTATTTTCCACTCATTATTAATGTTCTCTACACATGTGGACATTCCTATGTAGACTTAGCATGTAATGGGGATGATGACTTATATATATATTCATGTGCAATCTCAACCGGTCTCTCTGATACCAATCTCTGCGATGACCCTCCTTATACCGGTACGATTATACCAATCCACGTCGGTATAGTGAGTCCCGTCACAGTGGGACATTTACCCAACACTAGTACACATGGCTGAGATGCTCATAAATATAGATACAGAGTAGCAGAAGTAAAAGAACTACTTGTCATTTCATTTCATTTCATCATCCACATTTAACATACATGGTTCACATAACAATTTTTAAGAGAACTAAAGTCCACATAAATAAAATACTAAAATCAGATTACATAGCTTGTCCACAATTTCATAATGTTTCAATTACAATGCCTCAACTACATACTATGAAAGCAAAAGTCACAACGTCGACTCCACCAAGCTACTCGCCACACTCGGAGTCACTCTCCACTGTCTCCTCCAAAGGTGTCGGGTCACCAACTAAACCTGTACGCCGAAGCAAGGAGTGAGTCTAAAAGACTCAGCAAATAACTCCATACACATTATTCATGCATACATCACAGTAGGTTCTACATTCCAATTCACGAAGCAAAACATATAGCATGCTTGAACATTGATAAGAGACAACCTATCATGGTATTTCTACAAAATTTAAAACATATGGTACATGACTTAAGACATTCCAAAATAAATATCCTATCACATGCTTACTACTCATTCAATCACATTAAGCTACAACATGATAGCAACTAACATGGGATTCTCACATGCATAAAAGGAAACATTCCTATCATGGATTCTACACATTGTACACCTATAAAACATCATCATAAACACATTAGGTTGCTGTTATAACATTATTTCACATTAACATATCATGGATCATAATTTCACAATCTAACGCATTGGTTTCACATGTTTGCACAATTACTCATTCACATAGTTCTCTTTTTACACATTGCACGTTTACACATATTCACACTACACAATTTACACATATTCACATTCACATTTCGCAATTTAGTGCCGTGACACATAGTCCAAACCACCATTAGAAGGACACATCACATACACATACACATAGACGCCACCTAGGCAACACAGTGACGACTCTTGGACTGCGCAGACTGGGAGAACAAGTCTCCACCCTAACCAGTGGTACTTGTCCACCTCCAGGATTTCATCCTAATGCCCTTAGGATCTTAACACATTGAACCTTCCCATGGGGACTTTTCCATGATACGGTTCCACGGCCCTCTATGGAAGCAGTGTCACACATGGCACATTCTTACACATTACACATTCCGATTTTAACACACATATTACACATGATATACACATGTGTTTACATTTTCTCACTTATACACATGGCACTGTTTTCCTGTTCATGATACTACTGCTGACAGAAATCAAACATTCAGTAACTTACACTAATCAGGTTGAAACATACATAATCAATCATGTTCATATTAGCATGCGTTGAACACTCGTTTTCGCATAGAAATTTCATAGAGCACTCTACAGTTATCCAAATAACATGAGAATTTAACCACAAACTAATTTCAGGTTTATAATCACACATGCAAATTTTCATATTTTTTTGAATCATATTACATTTACAGAAATTAAAACATTCAATCTCATGCCATTTATAATTCAATTTATCATGGAACCTAACATGAATGTTCGATTTGACCATTCACAGATCTGTACCTATCATTCATAATGTCACAGAAATTTTCCCTAAAATTTTTGCACAACATGCAATTTTCCGAAGTTTTAAAACAATTTAGGCATACTCTCTATTTTCTAATACAGAAATTATAACAAGTTTCATAATCATGGAAAATTCCCAAATTTTGGGACATGGACTGTCATGCATTTACATCATCTAGAAATTTTATGGAAGTCAAATTACACATGGATCATGCAAACAGTAAGCTACCATACCCATGATCTTCATTTCACATGCATTCCACATAATTCTAACAACTTAGATAAATCACAGAAAAGTATAAAAGTCTTACAAACACATTCCATTAACCATATTACATAACATATAGTGTTTACAATATATCCTCATGCGAAAACACATCATAAATTTATCATATAGGAGGAGAGAATAGCTCACTGTTCTGTCTTGAAGAACTTAACGGCACAGTCTGGCCGTTAAAGGAGATTAACGGCAATATCGTTGGCCGCTAATTGATGAGCTTGACGGCAAGGGATCTTGCCGTCAAGTTCCGGTCTGTGCAAAAAGACAGACCGAACTCCAAATACAAGAAAAATGGGGGAATCCAGGACACGATAAAATCTCATAAAAATGATAGAAACCTCCTAGACACATACATGGACGAAGTGGGTGGGTTACTTGCCTCTTGTAAAATCTCCAAAGGGATCAAAGTTGCTGTTGAAGCTCTCCTTGGGCAGTCCCAAGAAGTGTCCAAAACACCTTCTCTCCGTCTTCTATGGTGTTGTAGCTTCCAGTCCGAGGTCGGGGAAGCCTCCTCCTATGTCCAAGCTAGCTTCTAGTCGCTGTAGATCGCCGGATGAAGCTCCAAACCGCCGGATCTGAGCTCTCAAAGCTCAGGTTTTCTCACAGGGCTTAGGGTTTCTCTCCTTCTCCTTGCAAAGAGCCAAGAGAATGTCTTTGGGTTGCAAAGAGTGGTTTGTTTATAGAGAGAGACCTCTCAACTCACGCAGGGGTTGATGCGAAGGTTTGAGAGCCGTTGGGGTCGTCTCCCCAATGGTTGAGGTAGCTTGCCCCTGGAATTTCAGGGTCTGCAACGCATGCATGTCAGTGATATTAACGTCCACATTGACGACCGTTTATTTAAGTATTAACGTCCAATGATATGGACGTTGACTATCATGGGCATCCACCATGTTGACGCCAATTGGCCCTTCGGCCAGAACTTGAAAACATGCAGAAACCATGCGTACGATGTATATATATATGGTATAGTATACACACCATCACACATGCAAACATACAATATTTATAACCTATTTACACACATGCACACATAAGTATCACTAGCTAATATTGTACATAGATATCTACATATGCATATACAAGTTACACACAAACATGAATTCACATAAAATAGAATAAAATGACAAACAAATTCGAGGGCCTTACAAGATATCTGGAGCTCAATATTTCTCCAAGATTGACCTTCGATCTGGCTATCACCAAATGAGGATCAAGGATGACGATATTTTCAAAACCGCTTTCAGGAGCAGGTATGGACACTATGAATTCGTCATTATGCCTTTTGGTCTGACCAATGCTCCTGCAGCCTTTATGCAACTCATGAACATCATATATCGACCATACCTTGTCAAGTTCGTGGTCGTCTTCATCGATGATATCCTTATATATTCAAAGACCAAAGAAGAGCATGAAGAACACCTGAAGATAGCACTGCAAGTCTTGTGGGACAACAAACTGTATGCAAAGCTGAGCAAGTGCGAATTCTAGCTCAAAGAAGTGTCCTTCTTGGGGCATGTCATCTCCAAGGATGGCATCTCTGTTGATCCCTCCAAAGTCAAATCCGTACTTAAATGGGAGAGACCAACCAGTGTCACAGAAATCAGAAGCTTCTTAGGACTGGCTAGCTACTATAGGCGGTTCATCAAGGACTTCTCCAAGATCACCGTTCCTCTCACGCGTCTTACATGAAAGGAGAATCCCTACTCCTGGAGTAAAGAGTGTGAGAAGAGTTTTCAAACTCTAAAAGAATGTCTGACCTCAGCTCCGGTTCTCGCTCTTCCCATAGAGTGAGAAGGTTTCTCTGTCTGTATTGATGCCTCAAGAATTAGGCTAGGATGCGTATTGATGCAGAAAGAGAAAGTCATTGCCTATTTTTCAAGACAACTGAGACACATGAAGTCAACTACCCTGTGCATGATCTAGAGTTGGCTGCTGTAGTCTTCGCCTTGAAAATCTGGAGACATTATTTGTATGGCGAACAATTTACTGTCTACTCAGACTATAAGAGCTTAAAGTATTTATTCTTCCAGAAGGAACTTAACATGAGGCAGAGAAGATGGCTTGAATACTTGAAGGATTTCGACTTCAACATCCAGTACCATCTAGGCAAAGGAAATGCCGTGGCTGATGCTCTTAGTAGAAAGCCGATGGCATCATTATCAAGTCTAGTTCTTGGCGAGATGTAACTACTAGAACAATTCGCAAGGTTAGTCTTGGCGCCAATTTCAAGATTCGATCTGACATGCTAGAAGAGATCAAAGCTCAACAGGACAGTGATCCATTCTTGGTTCGTATCAAGGAAACCTTAGCTGAAAGACCCGATTTTGCTATGATCGAGGATGGAAGGCTGGTATTCCAAGGAAGAACATGTGTTCTGGACAATGAAGAATTGAAGAGGAAGCTAATGGATGAAGCTCACCAAACAAAGTATACAATTCATCCTGCAGGTACCAAAATGTATCAAGACATAAAAAGAACATTTTGGTGGCCGAACATGAAGAGAGAGGTAGCCGAGCGTGCCGCTCATTGCCTTACTTGCCAACAGGTAAAGGCAGAACACATGCGCCCCGCTGGCATACTTAGACCATTAGATATTCCGGAGTGGAAATGGGAAAGCATTGGCATGGACTTCATCATGGGTTTACCCAAGACTCGTGGTGGGCTCGATGCCATATGGGTCATTGTCGACCGATTAACCAAATCCGCACACTTCCTACCTATAAAGAGTAAGTGGTCGGTGGAGGTATTAGCCGCCCTATATGTCAAAGAGATCGTGAGACTGCATGGAGTTCCATCATCCATCGTCTCAGATCGAGATCCGAGATTTACCTCTCACTTCTGGAAGGGACTGCAAACTGCACTGGGTACTAAGCTCAATTTTAGTACCGCATTTCACCCGCAGACTGATGGGCAGACTGAGAGAACTAATCAGATAGTGGAAGACATGTTAAGAGCCTGCACGATAGATTTCCAAGGCTACTGTAATGAGCACCTATCCTTAATTGAATTTGCCTACAACAACAGCTACCAAGCGAGTATTAAAATGGCACCATTCGAAGCACTTTATGGTAGAAACTGTAGATCTCCTGCATGCTGGAATGAAGTTAGGGAACAACAATGGCTAGGCCCAGACATGGTACAAAATACAACTAGGGATATACAGGTGATTCGAGATCGACTCAAGATTGCTCAATCCAGACATAAGAGTTATGTTGACAAGAGGAGGCGAGATTTAGAATTTCAAGTGGGAGACCATGTATTCTTAAAGGTATCACCCACCTGTGGCATCCAAAGATTTGGTGTTAAAGGAAAACTCAGTCCTAGATTCATCGGCCCTTTTGAAGTGCTCAAAAGGTTGGTGAGGTGGCTTACCGGTTGGCATTGTTGCCAAATCTGGCATGTGTACACAATGTGTTCCATGTCTCTATGCTCAGGAAATATGTGTACGATCCTACTCACATCATTCGCCGTGAGAAGTTGGTGCTGAACAAAGACATGACATATGAGGAGAAGCCAATCAAGATACTAGAATGAAAGGTGCAACAACTCAGAAATCGTCCCATTCATGTGGTTAAAGTTCTGTGGAATAATCGTGGAGTGGAAGAAGTCACATGGGAACCTGAAGGAATCATCAGGCGAAATTACCCTGATCTTTTCGGTAAGACATTCTCTCCATTATGGTCATATGAATTTGGGGACCAAATTCTTTTAAGAGGGGGAGGATGTAGCAACCTAATTTTTCAAAACAAAAAATACATAATATAATAATAAATAAATGGGAAAAATCAAAGGAAAAAAGAATTAATTAAAACCCATTAAATGAAAAAAAGTAATGAACTTTGTTAAATGGATCACATAAAATTTATTGGGCCAAAATTGGAAATTTTAAAAGAGGAATAATAGGAAAATATCTTAAATTCATATCTTTAATATACCCTAAAAAGAAAAGAGCGATTAAATCATTAAAATAGCTATTTTGTGTTGGAATTGGACTCCTAACCCTACCCAAATTGGCTAGGCATGAATTTGCAACTCAACCTAACCCCATTAGGAGGTGGAAAGCTTGGAAGGTTGAAAGAAATAGAGGAAACTCAAAATTAAAGGGGAATTAGAGTCATAATAGGAAATAGAAACAAGAGAAACATAAATACACCCCAATCTCTCATGGCCGGCCCTAATGCGTTGATGAGGCTTGCTGGACGTGGAGGAGAGGCCAAAGGAAGGGAGAATTCGTGGGGAGAAGGCTTGCTCAAGATCCAACCCTTGTTCTTCGAGTTCAAAGCCCTAGGAGGCAAATCGACCCAAAGGTAGGCATTCTCACAAGCCAAACTCAATTAATTTCGTTTGTAGGATGTTCCAAACATTAAGAACAAAAGCCCCCTTGTTGCTCTATTTTTCATCAACCCAATCATTTGATCTATATTTTTGAAGTTATGCAATCACCTTGACCCCAACTTCTCTTATTTAATTTAGATCTCCATGCATACTTGATCTCATGCCACGAAATTTTAACTGGAGATACTGCTCATTGTTAGGCATCATTTGCCCCTGGAATCCCCAATTTGCATCCAGTATCCTACTCAAATTAATTCTTTTTCTTTCACTGTATACTGCTCTGTGTTCTTCGTTCATGATCATGTTTAAAACCTATAAAGACCATGTTACTTTCAAATTCCTATTTACTGTAAGTACCCTTGCATGCCTAGATTTGTTTAAATATAGTTTCATGAATTTTCATCATCTGTACACCGAGATCTCTATTTTTGAACGATCGGGTATCAAAACATGGAAACTTGGACCGTAATCCAAGGCATGACCCTTTTCCTGCTCAGATTCAGGCGTAGGACCTGAGAACGCGATGGCCCGATAGGCCGCATTCTCAGCGGCTGATCGCGACCAACAACCCTGTCACGTTTTGAATGCGATAGGCTCTAGCGTCGTGTTGTGGCTGCCTGTCCTGAACGACCCGTCGCGACCTTTGACTTTCCCTGTCGCGTTCTGGAAGTACCCTGTCGCGATCCTTACAGGGGTACATCGCCTTCTTGACTTCTGCATGAAAACCCTTGATTTTGGTACTCTATCCTTCTATAGTGATTATACTCTTTGTTAACAATCTTAAACATAGTAAATAAAGCTGTTAAAATGATAAGCATGTATTGAATGATTTAAAAGACACACACATGATCTCTTCATATCTATGATTTCTTTATCACATGCACATACTTGAAATCATCCGTTATGACTTGACTTGGCATAAAAATATTTCATAATATATCTGGTAATTTACTTCAATAATGTATTTAAATTGTCATATTTTTAATGGACTTGTCTTCATTTCTCGCGTTGTTTTGGGAATACCGATACCGACGCTCCACTGTTGTAGAATTCCTATGGAATGTCGAGCACTCGTTTCTATACATACTTTCTCTTGACTTGGACAAACTCTCTGTCGGATATTCCTTCTGTCGGACTAGTGAATCCTTGTTCAAGGCCTCGTAAAACTCCTCTGTCCATGGATTCCCACATGGTCAACGAGCTGGTTGTACCCTAACACCTATGATACCCTTTAGGGATCAGTAAGATCCAAACAGCCTTAGAATGCTCTCTCGCTCTTATCTTGAATCACGCCGAACCTCTGGACCTGTGCATAACATGGCCAGTGGAAGGGTAGTGTATTCCACTTGACTACCAACAAATATCGAGCGTGTTGTGCAACTGTTACTATCGCTCGTTTATTCGACGTTTCATGTGCAATGACCTATAGTTCTCATCTATACTCTACTCGCCCATCTATTCACGCTCTCTACTATCTCGTCTATTCATCTAGTACTCTCATCTATTTCTTGGTACTCTCTATTGGCCATTGACTGATTGTCTAAAGATAAACAACATAACTAGTGCTTGGCAATATAAAGGGCCCGGTTAGGTCCTGGGAGGTGCGCCCAAAAGTGCTATTTGCCCACGGGAGTTAATTGACCAGAGTGTCTGGCATTACACTCAAGTGCTATCTATCTCGACTATCTATATGACAATCAAAGTGCTATGCTATACTCGTTCTGCTATCGTGAACTATATTGTGCTATTTGTGCTATGGCCATCCTGCTCTGTGCTATATTTGGAAACATGTGCTATTTCAATCACACACTATCGTGCTATCTCTTACGTTACTTGACTCTCTCGCTCTATCATGCAGTTACTCTTCTATTTAATCCATTAATCATTTAAAGCATGCCTAATCATGAGATTTAAGTCCTACTGGGTGTTATCGCTCACCCTGCGTTATTTGCTATGTGTTCTCAGGTGAGACCGAGGATGATACTTATACTCAAGAGGATGGAAATGACCAAGAGTGAAGTCAATGAGTACTCTGGCGTCTTAGTATTATGTTAGAGTCTTAGTTCAGTCTTTTACTTTTATTCGATGTAATTGGGCCCTATAGAATGGCTCTGATATTAGTGGTTGTAATAGGCATTTGAGGAATTATTAATGAGATGCTTTTGATTTAGTATTTATTCTTGTCCAATGGTTTGATGTCTATTATACGCTCTGTACCCATTTACTTGCAACTTCCTCACGTTTTGATATTCCACATCAGGGCATGACATATACTCTGTCAGAGAAGTACTTGTTGTTGAAGTACTCCTTGAACTATGCCCAGGTGACCTGTGCATTACCCAGAGTAGCCTCGATCGTCTCCCACCACACGCGGGCTTCCCTCTCTGGCTGATAGGTAGCCAGAGTAACCTTATATGCGTCCGTGCATCTCATGACACGGAATGCACGCTCCATCTCCTTTACCCAATGTTCAGCTTTATCGGGGTCAGTGCTTCCACCAAACCTTGGTGGGTTCATGCTGCGGAAATTACGATGGAGATCCCCATGATTTTCACCCCTTCCTTGGGTGGCCTGAAGTTGTGCTTGAGTTAGGGTCTTAATCATCCTCTGCATATCTCTTTCTTGTGCAGCGGCCATTGAAATCGTTCAAGATAACAACATCATTATCATTAAGTATTAACCTTATTTTAGCATAATCCTAATTAGGTGACCTTAACCCGTGTTTTTACCCCAATCTCACAGTTGATTTCAAGTTGACATGGGTAGGATTTAGTCTTGGCTAACCCTAACTATTTCCTATTTGCCAAGAACTTAAGGGAAAGCTTAGTCTCTGATACCAACTGTCACGCCCTGACATTTAGCAGTAGAAATAAACATCGAGAGCGTGAGCGATATGAGTACGAGTATCACAGTCGAGTAATTTCAGAGAGACATCTAAGTATAACAAAAGAATTTAAACAATAGTTGTGCCAGCCAAATAACTCTTTATTTCATTTCCAACAAAGCTAACTTAAAACCTTACATAGTCAGAGCTAATATCAGGGCCCATTATTGTCATTGCAATACATATGACTCAAGAAAATAAAACTACAGACTCTTTTAACTCTAATCATATTGGCTGACAGCTATGTGGACGGGTACATCTAAGAAGCTCTTCACTCTTCCCCAGTCCCATTATGTTCAATCTCATAATCGTCTCCTGAAATGTTATGGAAAGTAGGTGTGAGCGCACTAACGCCCAGTAGGATTTACATCTCATGGTGCGGGTATGCTTTACGTAAATTAACAATTTAACAGGTAAGATACTAACATGCAATACTCATGACAATAACGATAGGGACAATTCCAAGCTATAACATGTACGAGAACGGTTCTCATGCGAGACAGAATGATTGACAATGGAATGGATGACAGTACGATCATTTATCATATAGAAGAGATTCAATATTCAATAACATGTACAATGGATAATCTCAAGTTGCATTCCATAGAATTCCAATGGACAATGACATACTGTATTCAATAACGATAACATGTACAATAGATTTGGCCATTTCACATATAACAGTTCAATCAATCAATTAATCATTCAATAATAGTGTGGAAATTATCTAGATCAATCTTGCAGTCAATTAGGTGATTGCCAGACACCTCAATGGATCATATACTCTCGCAATTATAAGTATTTCGGGTGCTCCTCCCAAGACCAGACCGAGCCCTTATTTGCACAGGCATAGTTATGAACCGAAGTTCTAATAACTTCTAGTAATTCCATTCATTCATTTATAGCCAATATGATTTTCCAGCAATGGACAATTATGAACTAAAGATCATGCCAATGACAATAAGGAACAAGTCAAGTAGACATGATCTGGAGTGAATTTCGACAGCATAACTGTAACGACCCGAGAACCCGACCCTTGGTCCACGCCGAGGACCCGATTTTCGCGATCGCCGCCCACGGATCCGGGGGACCCGGAAGGGCTATAACACGCGTCTAACAGGATATGTAATGGAAGTAAACGTCAACTTCTAAGCTAGAAGCGTACAAGCGGAAACAGGAAGTAAAGCGAGACCGCTGTGTACTGCTCTAAGTACAGTCCCAACGCACGCACACTAGTACAAGTAAGGAAAGGGGAGAGACAAGTCCCTTAGGGGCATACCCGAGGGTGACGTACACTGAGAGGGGGGACCACTGCTAGCTACGGGGACCTCGACTACCGCCCCGTCCCCTCCGCCCGACGCGCGCCCTGCCGCTGCTGAGAAGACTCACCTGGAAAACGGAGGGATGAGCTTCACAACAGAAGCTCAGTAGGGACTACCAATCTCCTACTGGCTCTAAACAGGCAGAGGAACATATATAACTATTAATAAGGGAAAGACAGTAGTTTATATCTTTCTACCTACAACAGAAGTGCGGAAACGAAGCTAAAGCTAGCACGGTACAGAAAGTACTCTCGGTCGGAAACTCCGTACAACTGCTCGTCGTGACCACCACACGGCTAGTAAACACAAACGGAGGGGACTCCGCCTGGACAGAGAACACTAGCTATGGAAAGCACCACCACTAGTCAAACGGTCAGGCACGTCCACAGACGTCTTATCCTCGACCTAGGTCCTGGCCCTCGCATCTCGTCAGAGCGAGGTAGGACACAAGCAACACAACAGTAACCGCCGTAGTCTGGCCGGACTACGGTCCCACGCCTGACCTCTCCAAACGGTTCCGGGGTCGTGAGGAGCGAGGCAGTGAGAAGAAGGACTGGCTGGCCTGCGCCGGGTAGAACTCCAAACTGTCCTCGGCGTCCCAGACCAACCACGAGAGCTCTGCAAGCGACTCACACGCCACTGTCCTAACCACCGTTTTCCCTCAGCTCCAGAGTCCACCTAGGTGGCTGCCAACTCGAGCACACTCGTAGCCCGGAGTACTCCCTCAACAGGCTCCCGAGGACGGGGGTCCCAGGTAACGGTAACAACCTCTCGCACGGGACAAGCCCTCAAGTGCCGCGCACCGGGCGAACGACTAGTGTGAGACCGTACTAGGGAACTAGCACAGGTGCCACGGGTACAGTAAAGCGAAAACGGAAGCGGCGGAAGCACAACTTGCCTCTGGACTGAGAAGGCGACATAGGGTATGTCGCATTCAGAATGCGACATAGCCCCTGTCGCATTCTGAATGCGACATAGGGCCTGTCACCTTCAAGAAGGCGACATAGGCCCCATCGCATTACCAGTCAGAAGGCGACACAGGGTATGTCGCATTCAGGCCAGTCGGGGGTTCCGGAGATTCTTCCTCCGGGAACCTCCCCGAAACGGGAGAAACGCTACACGGCGAGGGAGGGGAGCATGCATATCATGCTAGGAAGATAGTAAAGCATTCAAACCACCCTCAAACACCCAAGAACATGGATTCTACGCTCGGAGGGAAACCTCACTCACATGAGCATGGAAACTCACACTCCCAACCCCCAAACCACAAGGAAAACACGCTTTGCAGGGGAAGGGGAGCATGCTTAGGGCGAGAGGATCAAGAGTCCCTACCTCCACGCGAAGAACGAACCCGTTGGGGCCTTCTCGTAGGTAGAAACGTCTCCTCCTCGCACCGCACGGCACGAACGCGACCCCTGCACGAATGGAGCGACACCCTCCTCAGCACGGCCGCCTCAACACGGGGGAGGCACCCCCAACACCACCGGAACTCCGAGAGGGCGAGAGGGAAAGAGGGGGAAAGAAAAAACGCGAGAGAGGGGGAAGAGCTCGGGTGCCCGGGCTTTAAGCCCGGATCCTAAGAAGGCGACACACCTTGTGTCGCATTGGGAACCAGAAGGCGACATAGGGTATGTCGCAATGCCACTGACAACGGTCAAATCTCGGAATTCTAAAAAGTGAAGGCGACAGCCATCTTGTCGCGTTCACCCGACACCGCCAGAGCCGTACTGACACAAAGGACGCCCGTCACGTCTGTCAGACTGCGTCTGGGGCGACGCGATGGGAAGGCGACATAGGGTATGTCGCCTTCAAGAAGGCGACACACCCCCTGTCGCAATCCATCAAACCAGAAGGCGACATAGGGTATGTCGCATTCAAGAAGGCGACATACCCCCTGTCGCAATATGAAGTAGAACCAGACATTGCTCACGATCAGAACCACGTCGCGACAGTCACCCTGCCGCGACCCAGAGGACGGGGCCAAGGGCCCAAGGGGGCCGGGGTGTTATAATAACGGCTGAATTACTTTAGTTCAATCTTTACATTTAATGGCTTGGTTTCAATGTAATAAAATCACTCTCACAAGAAGTAGATAAGAATATAGGTGCTTTCTATCTTCTGGGAACTTCAATGGTACAACCAACTCAGTCTCCATGAGAGAATCCACGCAGTATGGAGAATTACGGAGGTCTTAGAGAAAAGGTCACTAGTCTGCCGATACGGAATGACCAGCCGAGAGTTTCCAAATCCCCAAGAGAGGGCTGCCTATATGTGCAAAGTGTCTTGTAGAACGTGTCTCAATCCATAATCTATCGGTTTAAAACAAGACGGAAAGCCATTAACATAGATGCATGACATGGTATACAATTCAGTCTATCACATGATTTCTGCACTTTTAACATGTAACAATTCTAGTTATAAACAAGCTAGAGTATGGACATTGTTGGGGATTGGATAGGTGACTTTGGTAAATGAACTACGAGATTGTGAGTATAGCAGCGGAATTAAAATGAGTAAATCATACAATTCGATCAGACTCAATTGTGGTGTGTGAGAATAGTGATTGAGAACAGCAAACCACACAACAAACCATAGTGCACGAAGAATTTTAAGGTGGTTCGGAGAACACAACTTCTGTCTCCTACGTCCACCTCCTCACAACTGAGGAACCACTAGCACAAGTGTAGTACAAACTAAAGCACGACGACTCTAACCTCTTTGAGTTCAACAACTCAAAGAAACCTAGGAGATAGGCACAACGACCTACTCCAAAGACCACTTATGAATTCAGAAAATTCACAAGCCCTTGAGCACTACGGCTCAAGCACCAGAGCACACGGCTCCAACTCAGAGCACTAGGGCTCCAAAATAGAGTACAAAGTACTCAAACCTCTGGATCACAATAGATCCAAGTCCTTCTAGACCAAGCACACTTAGAGAATAGATCCTCTAGCACGATCAATCTCAATACAATAGAATTGATAGAAACAAATCGAATTGGGAGATCTGTGTAGAACACATACGCAGATTCCCAGAAAATTCAGGACTCTGACCAATTACAAACTTGGCTAGATCTCTTTCTGGATTAGCACTCTTGCAATCTCGAGCTCCTCCTCTTCTTCTCCTTCTTCTTCTCCTTCTTCTCCCTTTGGTGGCGCTGCTCTGCTCCCCTGGATGCAGATGCCTCTTTCCCGCTCAAATCTCCTTTTTCCAGAATAGTCTTGGCTTGATCTATCGTGGGATGCCTTGGAGTGCCATGGACATGGGTATTTATACCCCCATATGTCCATAAAAGGCCTTAGGGTATGTGGGCACAAAAACCTAGGCAGATCCCTTGAACCCCAAGCGACCACGTGTCCAGATGATTTCACGAAATTGAGTTTTAGCTGGAGTATGTCGACACTACTTCAGAGTGTGTCGACACACTGTCCCAAATTGGCAGAATTGGATCTCTGGGAAGAGTCACTAGTGTCGACACTACTTCAGGTTGTGTCGACACACTGTCCAGAACTGCCAAACAGGTCTTCTGGGAACTGGATCTAGTGTCGACACTACTTGAGGCTGTGTCGACACACAGTACATACCTGTCAACTGGGTTCTCTGGGAACTGGGACTAGTGTCGACACTACTTGATCCTGTGTCGACACCACTTGGACCATTTCTTCATCATTTTGCCTTGGGTTTGAAGTATTGTGTCGACACCAGTAGAGGGTGTGTCGACACCACCATGACAAAATCTGCTTACATCTGCAAAATTAACACATAAATCATTAGTACAAGATACTATCATTAAAATATGAGATATTAAACATCAAGAACATATCATCATCAAAATCACAACGTGTCATCATCAAAATCAAAGTATGAGTGATGTTCATTGGTTATCATTGAAATACAACTTTAGGAAATTCCAAAACACACTCAACCCAACAATCTCCCCCTTTTTGATGATGACAAAACATATGCACAATCTCTTCCCAATAACTTGACTTCCTTAACTGCAACAACTCCCCTTGACCATCATGTACACCTTTGAACTTACTCCCCATAAAGACTTTCTCCCTCTAGAGACTTCTCCCCCTTTTTGACAACATCAAAAAGATAGATAAGAGAGAGAAACAAAGATTGTAAGAAATGAAATGAGGGAAATGAATGGACAGAAATGATCAAGATAAATGAGGCAAAGTGATATTGACATATGAGAGAAATTATTGTGTTTTTGTTATTATGCAACAAAGTTTAATCACAAAGACACACTCAACACAAAGTATAGCAAAGAATAATGATCTGAATGTGATTAAAATAATGAGGCAAATGTGAAATGAAGTGACCTATATGAGTGAGCATGTAACGCCCCTCTTAGACCCAGTACAGTTACACCAACTCACATTGGATCTAATAGAGGTATTACATTGGAACGAATCCAACAATTACAATACAGGTTGAAATATACACAAATAACTATTCAATTCCAATGATAATTGACAGAATATGGAATTAAACACTTGCAATCAGCTTTTATTCAAAAGTAAATCTAATGCATAAAAAGGTAACAATAGTCCAAAGTTTATTACATTTTAATGACTAGCTGCATAAAGGAAATTACATAAGATCCTCACATACAAGAGTCACTCTAAACTCTCTAGGACAAGCTAAGTCTCCACGTCCTCACGCTCTGAGTCAGTTTGCACTAACTCCTCCGTATCCTTTGGCTCTCCTGAAATGTTAGGCAAGTATGAGTCTACAAGACCCAACAAATCACATGAAAGACAGTTCAAGATATTAACATTATATTAGGTTTTAAAAAACATGGTAGTACATTAACATTCCATTCATTGATATCATATACTTTTCCTTACTACAGTTCTAAGCCCATTGGCAATCATTCATTTCATAGTGATTCTAACTATTATGGAAATAAAACATGTTTGCATGTAACATGGAATCACTTATTCATGGAATCTCTTCGATGTCATGTGACCTACAACAATTCTCATGTATCAATTTCTCACTTATACATGCACTATTCTTTTACATACAATTTTCATGTAGTAATATTAAAACATTGTCATGTAGCATGAAATTCTTTGAACAAGTTCACATGTAGGAATGTAAGCATATAACATGTAGCATGTGGCATGTAGAACAGGTAGACATGTAACTTGTAGCATGTAATCATTTTCGTATAGTTGCCAAGACATAGCCCACACTAAATTAGAGATCAGTAGTCATTTAACATTCACTTATCACCTAGGCAATGCTGTGATGAAGTCATAGTATTTGCGCAAAACCGGGGAAAGTCCTTCCCACCTTGGCCAGTAGAACAAGTCTACCTCCAGGATTTCAATCCGTTGCCCACGGATTCATTTATTTACATGTAGGTGAACCATTACCATAGGGGCATCTACGATGTAGTTCCTTGTAGGAATATCTAAGATAGCAATGTCTTATTGGCATCATTGATATAATGCATACACTAACATGTATAATAGATAGTGACATTTTATTTCATACTATTTAACATGTGTTAATGCAATATTTCAAAGTACAACACTTTCAGTTTTGAAATCCTATTTACTGTACAACAGATTTCTACCATGATATTAATATTCATTCTTGCATTTACATTCATATTTATTCAATTCTATGTGTAATATATTGTTCAGAAATTCATAACAGAACGTACACATGTATGAAAATTCTGAAATTTTAACAAAAATTTGAAATCAGGAATTACAATGTACATGCCAAATTTCATAATTTTCTGATTTCTGCAACAATTTTTCATGAAATTAACTCTATTAAATCAACTAACTAACATGATTCAATATTGAGAAAAGTTCATAATTTTCATATGGAACAGGGATTACTGACATATTATATCTATCGCAGTAATTTAGACATCAATCAACATGCTCTCCTTTAAACTATTGTACTTATCTTTTGCTAACTTAACATTGATTGTTGCCATGTAATTATGCAAGTTCAACAATACATATATATACATAACCTGTACATTATAGCAATAGACAGTCCATAATATAACAATAACATGCTCTGATATTACATGGTTGAAACACATACATTCATAAATTATACTGTAATGACCCTCTTCATACCGGTACGATTATACCAATCCCCATCGGTATAAAGGGTGTCGTCACAGTGGGACATGTACCCAACACTAGTCGACAGGTTGATATGTACCTGGATAGCAATAGAGTACATCGGAATAAAATAATCA